>LR990294.1:25561065-26174831 GCA_905147355.2 Apotomis turbidana
ATTGGCATATTATATGTTTTCATTCAGGACGGGTCGCACCATTCAGAACCGCGAGAACTGGAGAACGAAGAAGCACGGTCTCGCGCTGATCCTGCAGTGGTACGAGAAGATGCTGAATGCGGAAGTGGACATGAGGGACACGGTCGAGCTGATCAGGATGATCTACTACCGGAAACTCATGTTCCAGACAAAACTGTACACCCCGACAACGCCGATATTGCATAAAAAGTGAATCAAATGGCTTCCGTCCGTTCACTTTTGTCTAATGGCTATAAATTGTATTGGCCCTTCGGTTTAATAATAATACAGTAAATTAAATGAATTGTTTTACTACCAACTAGAGATGCGCAAATCATTTTCTGCCTACCCTGTCAAAAAACTCTGTGTACTCCACTGATTAGAACAATACTTATACATTTTAGTACATTTTGTGCCTTTAATAATCGAGATAATATTTAATCCCGTCGATATTCTATATATTATATATTATTCTATTAAAACCTATTTAAGTTAGTTGCACCGCCCACAACTTATCTGCTTTGCCCGATGGTTGACTGGTAGAGAATGCCCAATGGCATTAAGTCCGCCTTTTGAACGATTTGTTTTCATTTGTGCAATAAAGATTAAATAAATAAATATTATAAATGTTAAATAGAGCCAAGTTCAATATCGCGTGCAACGTTGTCAACTTCGCCGACAAAAGAATTGAGATCTATGTGCCAAGTTCTTTGTCTTAAAAAAATTAGATACAAGAACATGCACACTACAATAATGTACTCGTATGTTAACAGTTTCTCGTTTCTCAATACGACTACCAATGTTTGCTACTTAATAGTTAATATAAATTCTAATATTATAAGAAACAATTATTTTTTACTCAATGCATTTATTGTACTTGGGATGTAATTCAATATCAAGACGATATTATGTTTTATAGCTTTTATTATTCACTTTTAGAGGCCCAGTTAAATATTTATTTCTTATTATATGCACTTTATTGACAGGATAAACTAGGTACATTGATGCTACATTGCTGCATGACATGAGAGAGAAAAACGGGGGAACTTAATTGTCAAAGTGGCGTAGCGTTCAGAAACAATTAATTTATATTCATAACAGACGACCCATATATATCTCAGCGACGGCATCGACAGCCGAAAGGTTCCGACCGCACACGACGATAAGCGAACGGGGCCGATCGCTTGTCGCAGCATACTACTTTCGGTTACGATCACATGTCGCGGAACACGCCCACCGTCAAGCTGTTGTGCGCAGCTTGTTAATGTATAGTTCTTTCTTCCATGGTAAAGTAGACTTAAAAACAGTGCATATATGACTCTTGTTTTAGCTCTCGCGATACTTATCACTCATTTCGTTCAGTGGATCTATAGACTCAAACTGCTTCATCATATCATCATACTACTCATTTCGTACATGGCTTTCATTTCGTTCAGTGGTTCATTGGAATGATGTATCATCATCATCATCATCAGCCTGTATCATAGGCCTCTCCCATGGCACGCCACTGAGCTCGATTTTCAGCTCTCGTCCTCCAGTTACCACCCGCTGGGTTACCTATCTGAAACACGCCGTCCCGTATCGCAAGCGCAAGGCAGCCATGTTATTGATCACTCTGTTGTTTTAATTCAAAATGGTCCAAAAAAACGTTTGTGTGTGTAAGTTATACCGTTTTGAAGATAGTGAAAAGAGGAACACAGTGAAAAAACCTTTTTAAAAACTAAGTTTTAATTTAGAAGTTGTGGTGTATAGACACCTTTATGATAATAAAGTGTGCCCGCCACCTGCCCGCTATCGCCATTGCTATGACAGACGTCAACGGGAGCGGGCAGGGGGTGATCGACAGAAAACCCATTTAAGTGTTTTATTGAATCAGCTCCCGCACGGAAACCCAGGACATCACACTGGCGACGAGGATTAAAAAACGCAACAAGGAAGTGTACAAATAACCGATAATAATAATCAGTGGAATCCTTTTAATTAATTTCTGTAAAAGGAAAAGAAAAGGAAAAAGTGGGTATAGTGGTTTCGAATATTAAAGTACCTACAACAAAAGTCGCATAACATTCTGACTAGTACTTTGTGCACTTATGTCAAAAAAATAAGCAGAGGAATTGAAAACAAACTGATAACGGTCGGCGTAATTAGTCGTGAACAGAATGTGCCCGCTAATGTTTACCTAATTGCATTCCCGTTGTTGTGTTATGGTAACAAATTGTTAAATTCGACATAGATATAGGTACAATTAAAATATTTGGTTAAGTATTAAATAAAAATGTTTGACGGTTGTTAGACAGCCAGTTACAAATTCGTTATCTACCTACAAATGTTTCGTTACATATTAATATTTCTAAATAAAGTTACACATTAAAACTGAATATCTAAGTGCCTTGAGAATAGTATGTTCAAATAAAGACTACTGTGAAGCTAACAAAAGGAAGGCAGTACTGTTGTGTAACGAAAGTATTCAACATTCTTGTACATAGTTATCTAGCTGTCGCGCAATACGTTGTTATGATATTATTCGGATCTGTGTTCAATTTCTGATAATAACTTGAACAATATTACCATTCCATACGATTCTTAGTAGGTAGGTAAATGATTAATATTGAAAACCTACACCTACCCGTACCTATTTACATCGTAACGTGATCAGGATAGCTAGCATCAGCTGGACTAAAATATACCTAAATATTTTCGATGTAAATAGGTTAGTGTGTTATTGTTAAGATATATCATGTTTTACGGATTACCTACACAACAACAATAACAAAGAGTGCCTGTAAATATTAGTGGATTAAAATAAGTTATGGGGAAGTGAAGCCCCGAGTTCCTCATAAACTGGAAACTAAATAACATCAGTTTATACAATTCAAACCTACTTACATACTGCCTGTCTATGCAAACATATATGTAAAAGCTGCATGAGTTCTACATAGACTGAATGAGCCTAATCGCATTTATAATTCTCGGGGCAATCAGTATTATTATGCTTCTAAGTGCGAGCTAAGTGCGAGTAAATATAGTAAATATAACATAACAAACATAAAAGAGCGTAAGCTCACCGAGTTTCTCATGTCTTGGGACTGAAAATAATGTGTGAATTATTTACACTATATGTTATGTAGCAATCAAGAATCAAGGAGTGAAAATTCCTTGAGGTTCTTTGTAAAAGAGCCAAGAGTAATGAATACCCCTGGTACCAGACAAAATGTGGAAAGGCCTAATCCAGATACTGTTCATTTTGTCTTATGTGGGGTCTTAAGCCTATGTTTCCTTTTATCAACCAAACCGCAGTATCGACTGATGTTCGGCAGTAATAAATTTAACGTTACTAATCGCCAATATATGCGTGAATTAGTTGTGACATCGGGAGTAGACTATGTGCAAGTACCTAAATAAAACCAGAATAACAATATAAGAGTCACTTGATGACTAAGTAATATAACCTACTTACCTAAGTACATAATTAATATGAACTACTAACTCTTCCTAGTATATACATCTTTGAGACCTGTAAGTTTGTACAGAAACATAAAGAGCTCTATGTAAAACGCGGTGACATTCCCTCATCACGATCTATCCGTCATAAGAATAGCTCGTTCCACCGCCCGCTAAACTGAAACTGCTATCCTCAGGCCCATTAATAATGTCAATTAAGACTTATAATAATTTACCTGATTCTTTAAAAGAAGAAGAAGACGATAAAAGTATAAATATAATTAAACTAAAGCAACTACTACTAACTAAAGCCTATTACACGCTAAATGAATACTTAGAAGATAAATTATAAACACTTAGTAAGTCCTCCTCTCCCTAACATTGCAGTGCCTAACAGGGTTCACAATGATCTGTAACTTTAAGTTAGCATCTGTACCTACTTTTGTGATATTGCAATAAATGATTGAGTATTGAGTACATTATTCGGTTGAAAGACGTTGTATAGAAACAAGTAAGCAAACACATTAATGTACACAAAAGCAGTTAAAAAATACAACTACTTATTACAAAAAGCACAGGTACAGTTGGAAATTCGCATCTAAATAAAACAATATTTAACTAGCCCGTCAGGGTGTCTATCATAATGGTGACACACAACTCTTTACTGCGCGACATAAACTACCTGTCACTTTCATTCCAATATCGTGCGAACTAGACAGGCGATGCTGAGTCGCGCGACAAGATAATGAGCTAGTTATACAGATGATGCAAAGCATCGGAAATTCAAATATTCGTAATACAATTTGCTTAAATAACTACCTAAATATTTGGGTATCTCTTTGTCTAGTAGCCAATAAATAATGGAACTAGAAACACTTTTAAATAAAATTACAGGATTGGACCATAGTTAAAACAAGTCTATGAGATTAAAACAAAACCAACAGGATTGGCGGAAAACAACCCTATTTAGGGTATCAAAATAAAATCAGTTGAGCTGTTTCAGCACGAAACAACTACAACACAAGCTGTCATTGATTGGAAATGACAGGTGGGAAAATAAAATGATCTACGGATCAGCCTTAAAAAGATATATTATATATTAATACGGGAATGGCAGCTCGTGGCTTCGGCCAACGTCAGTTTAGTAATATTAACGTTATAAAGAATAATACACCATGCCTGTATATATGTTCGAAAAAATATATTTTCAATTTTTCATCATACACCGTAGCAAAATACCATTTCTCATGTTCACTTGAAATGTCCCTTAAAAAGTAGATGAACTACAAAAGAAGCTGTCACGCGTTGGCAATGAAAGAAAAAAAAGTAGTCTGTTAAAATGTAAGTCGTATAGATGGCCGTAATAGGGATACAAATGAAAAATATTATAGTAAATCCGTCGTAGAGGGCTAATCGCGAAATTGATTGAATATATAATAAAGCGGTATTTATTAAACAACACTTTAACTCGACAACTAGTATTATACTCTATTACCTACTTAAATAAAACGTGTTCTAGAAGTGAAACGATTTGACTTGAATTTGAGTTCACTATAGAATAAGGTATATAACAAAAGAATATATACTAGTAGTAACGACATTTAAAGTATCCGTGCATTATAAATAAACGATTACGAGTACAAGCAAATCCCAACACAGGTATTATGGTAAAGACATCTTAAAGTAAATTGTCGTTGGTGACGTTTAAAGTACATCTTCAATTAGAAATTATCAATCACTATAACAGCGCAGTTACCTACGTATTTGCTTATTTCTTGGGGTACGTATGTACATAAAAAATTGTAATCAAGTAATCATATTGTAGTACCTACATTCTTACAATAAACAAATAAAAACTTCCTCTCAATATTATGTAATTTGATTGGGTATAATTAAAAGGTATTTTGATTGAGGAATTTATGTTATTCCGTTATATCATTACATCATGGTGTATAAAAAGTGCCGAAGGAGCACAAAGTCCAAAAAAAAAAAAATGCCGAAGGTGCATAAATTGTGCCGGAGGAGCACAAAGTATTAAAAAATGCCGAAGGAGCATAAAAAATGCCGAAGGAGCATAAAAAATGCCGAAGGAGCACAAAGTTTTAAAAAGTGCCGAAGGAGCACAAAGGTCCAAACAAAAAATGCCGAAGGTGCACAAACTACAAAAAATGTATTATAGTCTACAAAATGTACCATAGTGTACAAAATGTACTATGATGTACAAAATGTACCTTGGTGTACAAAATGTACCATGGTGTACAAAATGTACCATGGTGTACAAAACGTACTATAGTCTACAAAATGTACCATAATGTTCAAAATGTACTATGGTGTACAAAATGTACCTTGGTGTACAAAATGTACCATGGTGTACAAAATGTACCATGGTGTACAAAATGTACCACGGTATACATAATATACAAAATGCTAACGTGCATACAAAAAATGCCAATGGGCACAAAATAACAAGGTGCCAGAGGGATCACAAAGGTGAAAAACTTGCCAATGAACATATAAATAATAAAATGTATAATTAATAAATAATAAATAAATATTAAGGGACAATCATACACAAATCGACCTAGTCCCAAACTAAGCAAAGCTTGTACTATGGGTACTTGACGATGATATTAATAATTATATATATAAATATATATATATATATATTAAGGCTGTGAAACCTGCGACCTGCTTTAGAATGAAGTGTAAACTATTGTGGTTCCTATTTTCAACAAACTAATTTTAGACTTTCAGTACTTATGATAAATGAGTCTTCGTGATTATACATGCATTAAAACAGTGCTGTCCCTGAATTAAATAGTAAAATGAATAAAATTTGGGTTGGACGAGGGTTTTCCAAATTGAAGACTTTGTTTTAATCGAGAGACGCAGCATTTATAATATTTTGCATCTAGTCTAGTTAATAATGATCCACGAGCCCTCATAAGAGACGTGGGTAGTGTGTTTACCTATCTTTTTCCTTGAGTTATACTCACCTGTAACTTTCAATATAAATTTCAATAATGCAGTAAAAAAATTGTAGTTCCTTATGAAGTTACTACGGTATTTGAGATTATGGTCGGTGTACCAATCAATTGTATAAATTTCACTATATAGAAATTCTAAAGTAAACAGATTTTCTTTTCAAGTGATGACTAGTCAACGCCGGTTTAGTATTCTGAAATACTTACATTTCGTGAGAAGATTTTTACCTTCATACCAAAAATTGGAAAATGTATATTTCATTGAAAAAGGCAAACTGTGAGTTTTCTTGCGGCGCTTCTTTCTCACAAAGGCCTTAGTTGGAAGTGCTGGTAGATTCCTAAATTTTCGAAAATAATAGCTCCATAGTACATTAATTCACGAGTAAATGAATATATATTTAATCCAATGTTATGATTGGCGAAAGCAATAAAATAAAAATAACTGTTACAATACCAAATACAAAATATTCCATTACTTAATTCATTTCATTTACCAATAAAGAACAAGTACCTAATTGGAAAAAAAAGAAAAAAAAAACACAAATGGAAAGAGGACGTAACGGAAACGAGAACATAGAATTATTTAATGATGTAAAAATGAAGACAAAATTATTGAACTTGAAACTACTAAATAATAAGTATCACTCACTAAATTAACTTCATTTATGCATAAACTTATGGTTAAAAGCCTTGTCTCAAAAGGAGATTAAATACCGAATACGCGAATAGTAACAAAGAAAAAACATTTCTTTATGACACATTTATTTCAAATTTACAATACAGTTGTTGATAAGATTAAACTCGTGTTACATTTCAATGTACATCCAAATTCATGATTAAGGATTAAATTAGAAATATTACATGTCCAACTACAGTCACATAATAAAGACACTACTACAGTCTAGTGACCGAGATATTACTAATAGGTATGTTGTGCATACCAGTTACTTTGAACTATGTTGTCTGTTTTGCTCACTGCGCCGACGCACAAGCAACCCATATTAATGGCGAAACTCTCATCCTCGCTGTCACAGCGAACGTGCTGGATGCACTACACCGCCACGATAACCGTGCTCAGCTGAACCCTGAGTTCGAGCAAATGCTTCGCACCTTGGTGTTTGGCGTAGCTGGCTGGTGTGGGGCATCTAGAGGTAAGCCTCGAATTTAGTTCAATTCACTCAGACGGAGCAGTGAGCGAATCCGCAGAATATTTGTAATTACTAATAATATGAATCAATCTAGATTCCAGAAATATATTAAATGTACATGTAATGCAATGGTGATATGAAATGTTAATACCTAGTAATAATTAAATAAATAAGGTGTCAATAAATAACTATTTCGAATTTATCAAAAGAGGATGGTGTGGTGTATAGACACCTTTATGATAATAAAGTGTGCCCGCCACCTGCTCGCTATCGCCATTGCTATGACAGACGTCAACGGGAGCGGGCAGGGGGTGATCGACAGAAAACCCATTTAAGTGTTTTATTGATTCAGCTCCCGCACGGAAACCCAGGACATCACAGAAGTTATGACCAAAATCATTTTTTAAATGTTATCAATCAGTCAACGGATACATATTACTTGTACGCTACTAATGACGTCATGCTCCCTGGAAACCCCACTGTCTGTTTTGTAATAAAAAAAAAAAAAAAAAACATTTATTTGCTTTTACACAGGTTTGCATTATATACAGTGAGATACCTGGCGGACCCCAAACTAGGCTGAGCCTGTATCTTGGGACCCTGGAGTGCGAAACAGTTTGCAAATTACGATTAATTAATTGTTATTAATTGTGATTTATTAAGACGTAATAATGATGTACACAATATGTACTGAATTAGTACTTACTTAAAAAAAAATGTACCTCAATAGATACGAGAGTACAATGAATTGAATTCGGGGTTGCTGTAGAGCATCTCCCCAGCAACCCCAATTTTTTTTTTAAACAAATTCGCGTAAATTTTAAATTTTTCTGCAAATAAGAAGCCCAAAAAAATTGTACTACTGTTTTTACCGTTGAATGAGTTATCTATAGCTAGTTCATTACCTAATTGTCGCTAGGACGCAAGCGCCTCCAGGTCTCAAAGCGAGAGTTCTCAAACGTAGGAAACTTGGTATTTAAAGGGTTCCGTAGCCAAAGAGTAAAAAACGGGACCCTATTACTAAGACTCCGCTGTCAGTCTGTCTGTCTGTCCATCTGTTACCAGGCTGTATCTCATGAACCGAGATAGCTAAAGTTGAAATTTTCACAGATGATGTATTTTTGTTGCCGCTATAACAGCAAATACTTAAAAACAGAATTAAGTAAACATTTAAGTGAAGCTCCCATACAACAAGCGTGATCGACCTTATTTTTATGGGGCACGGTACATACCAGGTGCAAACTTCACTTAACCCGACCAGTTAGGATGGGAAGTGTTTGTACGGAACCTTCGGTGCGCGAGTCCAACATTACACTCATTTAGTTATCTTATGAAATTGGTTAGAGTTACAATGCTTTCTTGGCAACCAGCTACGGATGGTTTATGTATAATTGTATATGAATAGGTACACCTACTTATTGTTAGTATTACGTGTCGTTTTACATGCCTTTATTAATAGTAGCTTGATGACGTTAAAAGTAGGAGGACTATTAGGTATATTCATGTCTAGGTATTCATTATAAGATTTAAAACTCTAAAAACCGTTATCTTATTTTTAATTATTTAAAATAAAACATCACATACAACAACAAAACATAAAAAACAAAACGATTGAAACTAATAGCGAATGGATGAATTCAAAAAAAAAACTTGTATTTTTGATTATGAGTAAGAATAACCGGCCCCCTCGCTTAAAAAAATTATTAATGAAAATGATTTTTCTAGCCTTGTACAAAAAACCTAATCTATTTTTATTTACTTACCAGCAGGGGTGATGTGGGTGCTGCCGTGTTCCTAGATAATATTAATTGTCATTACGTTCCTTAATTATTATACCACCCTACTAAATAGGTATCTAAGAACACATCAGCAACTGCCGAGTCGGAAAAAATATTACCTTGATTAGATTAAGTTAGGAAAAAACATTTACATCTTTTTTTTTCATTCTCATCCATGCCCCATTGTTAAGTTTTCTTAGTGTTTTTCACAAATGATCATATATTTGATTGGAATGGTTTACCTAAATTCGTTTTATGTACCTTTGTCTTGAGATCATCGTAGCAGTACCAGTAAGGTCCCATTTTACAATGAGCTGTAAAATGACCAAGTCCTGTTGCAACTGTTGGAGGTACAAACTCGATAATTGACACCAGGTCGTATCTTTTGTTGCTTTGCAGAACTAACGTTTTTGGCACTTCTTTTATTGTCACTGTATGAACTAATTCAAGTATAATATTATGATTCGATAAATTATAGGTCATCGTGACTGTGCCTAAACATTGTTCATTGTTACATTTTGTATATTCATCGCTCAGCATAGAGTTTGTTGATCATTCTAAGCCAGCAAGACTTTCCTCCAAGTATAGGATATTCAACGGTAAAATTGGTAACATTCTTTCTATTGCCTTGTCGCAAGTATTGCAAGTTTTTAAAATTCTCGCACTGCAATATTCACTACAGAGAATCGTCTCAAAAATCTTGGTCACATTGCACTGACAATCAAAGATTGTGATATTACCCTGGCATGAGATTTTATCACAGAAATTTATAAGAATTTCTGACCTTAATCGTAATATATCAACATCCAAATCATTCATAGATACTGCTTTAACCAACATAGAAAAAGTCGTTTTTATACTGTCAACGTATTGGGCAAAAGCATTCTTCTCTTTATGAAGTACAGCATACGCTTGTAAAACAGCATCAAATGCGCAAGTATTTTGTAAAACTATGTCTGTCATTCCTGATCTACTAATGTTTCCGTTTGGAATCAAATTTACGTAGTTTCTATTGCTTTTAGGTTGAATTTTTTCGATCAAAGGTATCGATATATTAGTGTTGTTTTTGTTTCGCCAATTTTCCTCGTTTTTTGGTTTTGCTAGGAATATAGAATTATCTCCGAAAGATTTATCAGTGTCATCAAACCTTCCCGTTGTTTTTTGTTGTGAATCATTAAGATAACCATTTGGTTTCTGAACTATATCAGGATAAGAGCATTGTGCGGCCTTTAGTTCTCCAGATAAATAATCAGTATGAATCATAATAAAACTATCCACACGCAAAAGACCACTTCTTGAATTGAGTAGTAGCTGTTTAATGTATTTAAAATAGCTTTCAGCGTTGTTGCTACTCGCATTGTCAGTGGATTCCTTGAAAAAAGGCAACATTCGATTGGTCCAAAGGGGTAGTCTGCGTAATAGTTTCTTAAAGCTTTCGATAAATGTAGGGAAATAATAAACATTTTCAAAAATTGTCTCTTCGCACAAATCGCTGTACACTTTTTTTTTATTTATTATATCTTCAAATTCGGCAATAAATGTGTTCTGAAGAAGTAATTCGTCATCATTCTCTTCAAATATCGACCCATCGTTATGTAAGTTTTCTGATTCTATTTCTTCTTCTAGTGTTCCAATTTTTTCGCGTGTTTTAAGTAGTGTTTCTTTAGCTATTTCACATCTAGTTATCTGGCCATTTTTTGTATATCGATCAAACCTGTTTACTGCAACTATTATAAGGTTCATTATTATTTCTTTCGCCGTCTCATACACATTACAAGACTTAAGCCTTAACAAATGATGTATGTAAAATTTCTTCACACGCATGTCAACATTTTTGAAACATTTAAGTCCGTACAAAGTTTTTACAAAATGTGACGAATCAAGGCGCATAATACACCTTGGACTAACGTTCGTTTGCTTTTCTAAAAGTGCAAAACAGTGATTTATGTATGCTTTTGTTGTATTGAATGTAGTGAATACTTTTACACAAGCACCGATCAAAGCGCTGGAGTCATCGGTAATCACTTCCTTGGGTTTTGGCATTAATTTTATCCATGTTTTTAGCCATAAATATATGTTATCTAGAGTTTGAGTAGCGAAAATCATCTGAGCTATGGGTATAGACGTATTTTTAATTTTAAGGAGTAGAACGTATAAGAACAGGTGTTTTGACTGGTAACACCGTTTCGGATCGGCTGGAGGCCGTATTTTTTTAAATAATGATCCGGTTGCGTCTAGGCTCAGCGAAGTATAATTTGTACGTGAAAATGCTTCATAAAATTTTTGCTGCAATGTCGTCCAATAATACACAAAGAAGGGGTTGAGAGAAACATTCCTAATGACTGTATCAAATGGTGGCGTAAAACTCATTATCCATAACGCCATCGTCACAACTTTGATAACAGGTATATTAGTCCGGCTCCTTACATTTTGAAGAGCTTTAAGTGTAGGAATGAAAGGCGATTCCTGTTTATCATCATCATCAAGGATACTATTCAAATTATTAAATTATTAATTAATAATATTAATTTATTATTATTGATTATTAATTTGTATCGAACTACTATTGGATATTAATTTTTCAAGCTAGCGGCAAGTTGTTCTTTAGTGCATTTTGTTATTCTAACTTTGTTTAACTTGCGAATCAAATTTGAATCAACGTTTTCCAGGATACACTTCACAGAAATCGAATCACTATTACGATTATTGGTATAGATACAAACTTTACCATTGCATTCTCGACAGCTTCCATTTATTTTTACACTGTCACCACTAGCAAAATTATTTTTGAATATCCATGTGCACCTATTTGTAGTTTTTTTCCATTTTTTTTTTCTTAAACAATCGCTCCAAAGTCCTGACGGCAATCTCTTTTTTAAACTGCGACGACCAGAACTGTCTTTAACATCATTATGCAGCCGCGGTTTGATTTTTTCCCATTCGCATAGTTTCATTTCAAAGCCTACTACATTGTCATCACATTCACTATTATTATCAGAAAGTGTCGGCTCACTATTGCTACTATTGCTACTCACACTCGAGGAATCTTCTTCGGAACAACAGTCACTTTTATCGGTTAGTTCATGAATAGTATTTTTTTTTTAAGTCCAGCTCACCAAAAAACAAGTTGAAATTTCTTTTAACGGAAAGGTACAAAGCCTTAGGTGACATTTGAGCACTTAACTTACGACTTATGGTCTTGTAAATATCATTTCGAGAATCTGGCACACTAGGTGCATTACGAAATTGTTCACTGTGTTGAAGGAAAACGCACTTTTGTTCCTCTAAAGAAACGGATAATCTTTTTCCACGCTTCATTTTAACGAACTACAAACTATCGAAATCGTAACAGAGGAGTGAATAAAATTCAGGCAAACTACTAACTGAGGGTAGTTGACAAATTTCACATTGCAGAACAATACCCGTGACAAAAACGGGAGCCAGTAATCAAAGAATAATATAATACTCACAAGGACAAGAACGGTAACTTCGTACAAAAAAAATGCCTATCCTTTTTTAGGGTTCCATAGTCAACTAGGAACCCTTATAGTTTCGCCATGTCCGTCTGTCCGTCCGTCCGCGGCTTAGCTCCGTGATCATTAGTACATACCTACTAGAAAGTTGAAATTTGGTATGAGTATGTGTATGTATCACGCCGACCAATCGGTAAAATAAAAACTAAAAAAAAAAACTTTTTTTCGGATACCTCTCGAACACCTAAAGTGGAGGTGTTTTTTTTTTGTTTCAACACTAGTGTGTGGGGTGTCGTTAAATAGGTCTTTTGTGCGGTGTCCTTATACTTCGAACGTTACACATATTAGTTAAGTGCCAGACTACATTTAAACATTTCGCTCAATCTGGCGCGTATAATCGATAAGTTCCAGAAGGTAATAAAATTATTAATTACTGATACTTTGGCGTTTACGACCTTTTTTATAGAGCTTGAAATCTTTCTCGTAGTTTAAACCTCGAAGCTCGTCTATTGTGAAGGATGGGCAACTACGGAACCCTACACTGAGCGTGGCCCGATATACTCTTGTTTTAATACTACTAGCGCCAACGTAGTAGACCTGTGAACTTTTTCTGTTCTGTGGAACTAAGTGACAGCGGGCGGACGGTAATGAGCGAGCGGTGAGTCATCCGGAACCTGCTTCGCGACGTTCGCTGCAGCGCTGCGGAGCGCGGCCGCGGCCGCTGTCACACGATCGAAGAGGACATCAATGCACAAGAGTAAAGGGACAAAATGGCAAATTGCGCAAAATTCATTAAAGGTATCGTTGACAGGCGCTTTCTCACTTGCTGCCGATGCCAAAAACTGTTTCATGTAAAATGCACAACAGTTTCTGAACAACTGTTTAACCTAATGCGAGCTAAAGAATCCAAAAACTGGATATGTAATAAGTGTATACATGTGCTGGATGACTCCAAGTCCAACCAACGTCACCACGCAGAGCAAATGTACGAAATTTACAAACTCCCACAAACTATTTTACAGAACGTACTAAAAATAAACCAAATATACCTACGGAAAACTCTTTCGAATCGCTACCATCGGAAGACGACAGCAATGATTAATATTCGTCGTTTTTAAACCGCAGCTGTCCTGAAACCGGACATAGCATGAAAGAAGAAATTGAAGAACTAAAGATTAAGGTAATCGAACTAGAGATGAAACTACAAGCTGCTCATACTGAAATTGAAAACTTAGGCTTAGAAAACTTCAGTCTCAAAAACAAATATTAGCATATGAAAAGAAAACCGAAAAATTTGCCCATATATGTAAATCAACTCCGGTAAAAAATACTAAAGGACAAAGAATTACAAATAAGATACGGTTAGATATAACTCAGACAGAAGCCCTAGATGATATGATGATGGTATTTAAATACGAGTATTGAACTCGACAACAAACCACTTGCTGAAAAAACAAAACACGGAAGCAGCAGAATATCCAAATACTGAATCTGATTCTGACTTGGCGGAGAAGGTAGGAAATACCTTAGATAACTTAGAGACCACGAAAACGAAGGAGAATATAGATCAAAATAAGTCAAATACGTTACAGACAAATACGGTGAAAAAATCTTACGAGAATCGACGTTTGAATAAGCAAGCAAAAAGCAACTCAAAGCATAATGTGATAATTTTCAGTGATCAATATGGCAAAGGACTTCGCTCGGTGTTACAAGACTTTTTGGGTGGTAATTATAAAGTAACAGCTATCGTAAAACCTAACGCACATATAGAACAAGTATTGTTAAATTGTGAAAATATGTGTAAAGGCCTCACAATGTTAGACTATGTAGTAATCATTGGTGGATCAAATGACTTGAACCCGACAAATTTCAAATCTATTGTTCACAGAAATTTATTATTGCTTTCACATACAAATGTTCTGTTTGGCGAGATAAAACATAATAAACACTTAAATGTACCTACAAAGTTTAAACAAACATATTCTTATGGCTTGTTCTGAGTCTACACATGCAACATACTTGCCTTTTGAATATGATAATACCATACATAAACTCAAACGCACTGGTGGATGGTTGTTAAGGGAAATCTTACGCATAGGAAACAAAAAAAATATTACAGAGCACATGCATGTAAAAAAACAAACAATACATTGTCAAACACACTCACGCCAAAAACTTATCACAGAAGACATGTCGAACACGAATAGAGGAAACTTAGAAACACACAAAACCAGTCACCCTTTTTTCGTGGACAAAGATAAACATGTGCATGCGAAAACTCAAAGCAACCTTGTCAGTCTACATTTAAACACTCAAAGTATAAAATCAAAAATAGACCAATAAGAATTAATGCTTCATGAGCAAGAAAAAGACATATGTTGTTTTACGGAGACATTTTTAAAAGATAGCGAAGTGGATATATTACAGATTGAAGCATACAAACATGTTGCTAAATTCTGTCGCAAGCTCAAAAAACGAGGCGGCGTTGCAATCTATGCAAAAAACGCAGTTGAGTGCCGTGAACTGGATTGGATAGCTAAGATGTCGGTAGAAAGTCATTTTGAGTGTTGTGGCGCTAAAGCTGCAACAATTAATAATAGATATGAATACAGTTTTTCAAAACTTTGGGCTAACAATTAACATGAATAAAACCAAAACACTCGTAACCTCAAAATTCCCCACATATAGCAGACCAATTTCGATTAATAATGTAACAATAGAACAAGTAACAAAATTCAAATACCTCGGTAGTATTATAACAGATGACTCCAGATGCACACCAGACATAATCACCAGAATAGCAGTGGCAAAAAAAGCTTTCAATGAAAAGAAATGTCTATTTAAATCCAGAATAGCCCGTCATATACGGAAAAAGCTAATAAAAGTGTGCATCTGGATAGATCTGAGATCTGGATGGTGTGGATCTGGTGTGCATAGCATTGTACGGAAGCGAAACGTGGACAATGACACAAAGAGATAGAGAAAGACTGGAGGCCTTTGAAGTGTGGTGCTGGCGACGAATGGAGAAGGTTAGCTGGACTGAGAAGAGGTCAACGACGAGGTGCTCAACATGGTGAATGAGGACAGGTGTCTTTTAAAAACTATCGAAAATCGCAGAGGGAAAATGATTGGACACCTGTTACGGCACGACGAATATCTAAAAACGATTATAGAAGGAAAAGTTGAAGGAAGGAGGAAAAGAGGAAGACCAAGAAGAGCTTATATGGACCAAATAAAGGAAAAGGAGAACGTCGTGTCGTATCAGGCCGTCAAGGAGAGAGCTCAAGATAGAGAAAAATGGAAATTGCTTCACCGACAATAGCTTAGCTCTTAAGTTTATGATGATGGCGCTGAAGTATGTGAACTTAACTACCTGATCATATACGTATATAGAACACCTAATAGCAATCTTGACATATTTCTCGTAAACTTAGAATACCTACTCAACAAACTAGTGGCAAGGCAAAGAAACTGCTATAAAAAAGTTTTTGTTTTGGGTGATTTCAATGTAAATATCCTAAAAAAAGACAATAAAAGTGACCTCTTCCCGAATACTTTCCAAACGTACATACTTCACCCAAAAATATTAGCACCCAACAAGGATAACGGCTCTTTCCCTTACATGTATAGATAATATTTTCACAAACGCAGTACACTGTCAGGCTGAAGTATTAGACCTCGGCTTATCCGATCATACGTGTCAAATCGTCAAAATTCCGACGAGGTTAGGGTTCAAAGAACAGTTTTGGTATATATACATAGTCAAAACCCAGCCAAACATTCAGACATATTCTTGAAATACATATAGACTGGTAAAAAATCCAAATATTGGCTTCCTTTACCGTCCTAACGGCATTTTGTGAGCCATTTTGGCAACATGACTTTTCCGATGTAAAAAAGCCTGCTGAATTCGATTCCGGATGTTGCCAAGCCGAATTTTGCCCCCCTCCCCCCATTTCCCCCCTTTTTACCTCAAAATATGTCCCTAATCACGGTTTTATACAAAAAGTATTACAGCTAGAAAAAAAAGTCAAAGACAGGAATGATCTCTATAAAATCTCCTATAACATGGAGTATAAACTTTTTTAGTAGACCTTATGGTTTGTGAGCAATATTTTCCCGAACTTCATAGACTGGTAGAAAATTCTAAATATCGGCTTCCTTTACCGTCCTAACGGCATTTTGGCATCCATTTTGGCAACATGACTATTCCGATGTAAAAAAAACCTGCTGAATTCGGTTCTGAATGTTTCCAAGGCAAATTTTGCCCCCCTTCCCCCATTTCCCCCCCTTTTGACCTCAAAATATGTCCCTAATCACGATTTTTACGGTTTTATACAAAAAGTATTACAGCTAGAAAAAAAAATGTCACGATAAGAATGATCTCTATAAAATTTCCTATAACATGGTTTATAAACTTTTTACTGTAACAAGGTGGAGCGACGACATTCGTAGGACAGCGGGTAGTAACTGGAGGACGAGAGCTGAAAATAGAACTCAGTGGCGTGCCATGGGAGAGGCCTATGTCCAGCAGTGGACTGAAACAGGCTGATGATGATGATGATGATGATAAACTTTTTTAGTAAGCCTTATGGTTTGTGAGCAATATCTTTCCAAACTTCATTATTTAAAAAAAAAAAATTATAAACATGGTCGAGGCCGTGAAATACACTTATTTTGGGATAATTGGTATCGCACAAGATCCAGCCGCTCTGCAGCTCTTGACGCTGACATCCAGTTGGCGTGCTGCTTATTATATGTCAAGACTCACGAGGTTTTCAGTCATAAACAGTCGTCAGATTTACACGCAGAACTGTATCCAAGTCGGGCTAAAGGGGACGTAAAAAATAAAAATGCTTTGCTTCTGACCATGAAGTCATTCCGGTTTCTGGTATTTGCAAACGTGGAGCATGGACTGTAATATATCGAAAGCACTGTGAGATCGGCATACACCCCATGAGCGAAACGCTGAGAAATTCCTGTCCCTGCTGTACAAGTTGAGTATGTGACGATGCAGGCTATGCTTTGTTTGGCACCACTCCAGCGCCTGAGCGTTTACCCCCCACAACATCAGACGCAAATATGGTAGATTTTGAACGACCTGCTTTGTACTGGTCTTGAAGGTCGGGCCTTTGTTCATTTTGAATATTGCGTTGTATTGTAGACCTGCTGTTGGTGAGCCTTTCGGAAACAAACTTCGTTACTTAGAGTGAGCCAAGCTGCTTAGCAGTGAGAATTGACACTTTATTTTTTTCTGTTGCAAGATCCTGGGTAACTGCATTTCTAAGGCACATTTCTGGAGAATCTAGCGTAGAACTGAGCATTTTGAGTGACTTCATGGTCAGAAGCAAAGCATTTTTATTTTCTACGTCGCTTTTAGCCCGAATATAAATAAATAAATATTAAGGGACAATCATACACAAATCGACCTAGTCCCAAACTAAGCAAAGCTTGTACTATGGGTACTAGACGACGATATACATAATATATAAATACATATATAGATAACATCCATGACCCAAGAACAAATATTTGCACAAATATTTGCCCCGGCCGGTATTCGAACCCGGGACCGCCGACTCAGTGGGCTGCGTGTAAATCTGACGACTGCTTATGACTGAAAGCAAGATCCTAGGTAACTGCATTTCTAAGGCACATTTCTGGAGAATCTGGCGTAGAACTGAGCATTTTGAATGACTTCATGGTCAGAAGCAAAGCATTTTTATTTTCTACGTCCCCTTTAGCCCGACTTGGATACAGTTCTGCGTGTAAATCTGACGACTGTTTATGACTGAAAGCCTCGTGAGTCTTGACATATAATAAGCAGCACGCCAACTGGATGTCAGCGTCAAGAGAATAGAATAGAAAATAGTTTAATAGATAATCCACGTGACAATGCTGATATAATGAATGTTTTTTTTAATTCAATTTTTTCTTAAGTTTTTATAAATTCAAATAACACTGATACACATAACCACTCCCAACATAAACCAGTTTCACAATCAATTTTATCCAGTTATGGCCCCGGTAACCACTGAAGAGTAATTAAAAATTGTCAAAACACTAAAAAACTAAAAAAAGCACAGGCCATGATCACATTTACCTATGACACTGATTAAATTTAGTATTGAATGGACCCTTAACTCACATCATCAACATAACTTTAGAAAATGGATTTTTTCCTGATGACCTAAAAAAGGCATTAATAAAGCCCTTACATAAAAGGATCCAAGCAAGACATAAGTAATTATAGACCTATTGCTTTACTGTCTGTTTTAAATTTAAATCAGTTTGAATAGAATAGAATAGAATGGAATGGAACGGAACGGAACGGAACGGAACGGAACGGAACGGAACGGAACGGAACGGAACGGAACGGAACGGAACGGAACGGAACGGAACGGAACGGAACGGAACGGAACGGAACGGAACGGAACGGAACGGAACGGAACGGAACGGAACGGAATAGAACGGAATAGAATAGAATAGAATAGAATAGAATAGAATAGAATAGAATAGAATAGAATAGAATAGAATAGAATAGAATAGAATAGAATAGAATAGAATAGAATAGAATAGAATAGAATAGAATAGAATAGAATAGTGGACAATTAATATAATAATAATAATAATAATAATAATAATAATTTATTGATAAAACATAATATAAGAAATAAAACAAAATAAAATCGTTGTTGCGTATGCCACGAAAAGGTCACACCTCAGCATAAATGCTGGCCCGGGAACCAGCGCTGGTTTTCTGGTGAAACCTATACGCCACGCCACGGTGAACCGCACACACACGACTGCACTCTTAGTAAGCGCTTTCAACGCCAAGGCAATGACATTGACAAGCGACAGAGCTGCCAATGTCACTGCAGACCGTTGGCGGAAAGAATCTATGAATGCAATGCCGAAATGTGTACAGCTCATTAATATTTAACAAAGAGAATATAACACTACGTTAAGACATTTAGCAGAACAATTATACAAGTAATAAAAGTGAAAAATAGTTACTAAGATTACAATAAATGTGGATATATGTATAAGCAAATAACTAAATTTTATATGAAAGATCAGTAAACACACGAAGCACTGTACAGCAATGCCAAAACTAAACAAACACATGAAATTTAAGGCGACAAATAACAATACAATGATGCAAAACAACATCACATATAAGGAACATAAAACCTCGGTAAGAAACATTAACATAACTCGTGCAACAAGTGCGTAACAAGCAGCTCGTGTCCAGCCTCAAAGCTTCTTGATTCCGCTGATGTTCAAATATAAATTTTCGTACATTGATTTTAAAACTCTTTACATATTTTAGGTTCCTAATTGGCGGCGGAATGTTATTCCAACATTTTGTTGCAACATAGTGGAAGCTTCCCCTGAAGGCAGCTGAAGCATGTTGAGGAGTGGTCAGCTGCACACTACACTGGCGAGTTCGAAACGACCTGTTTCTGGACATCCATGACAGCTTCTCGAAAAGATATGATGGCACCTCATGCTGAATTACACCGAAAAGTAAACATGCCAAATGAAGCTTGCGACGGTGCTGCATTTTTATGCATGCAATTGGGATCTTCTGCGACCTTTCTAAGGCATTCGACTGCGTTCATCCTGGAACACTCACACACAAGTTCATACCTCAGTGATAGAATGCAAACAGTGGATGTAAATGGAACCCAGTCCAATGGAGCTATAGTTAAGCTAGGAGTGCCACAGGGCTCTATTTTAGGTCCATTTCTATTTTTGGTTTAGAAAGAAAAGAAAGAAAGAAATCGTTTATTGTTCGATTGTGCATATACAGAAGCTGTTAAATAAGAACATGGGAGAGTGTCACAATAAACCGGTTAACGGTATACAATAATAATATATGTCAGCGACAGTGATTTTAAAGTCTACAATATACATTTTAATTACTTTACATTTCCAGAAAACAAATAATCCTGTTTCTTACAATAATATAAATATAAATAAGTCCAATTATCACAAAAATCCATATACCTATTATTAACAATATAATCTATATAAATTAACTAATAAAAATTATCTATTTAAATGTCCCTTACAATGTTTGCCATTTTAATAAAATAATCATTTATTGAATAAAAACACTCCTCAAGTAGCATTTTTTTTAATTTTGAGAAGAAAATTCTATTTGGAAGTTCTGTCCGTGAAATAGGGATTGCATTATATATTTTTATTGCCATATGGTAGCAATTCTTTTTATTTAATTGTAGACGGCTTTTAGGAATAATCAAAGATTTGTGTGTGACTTTTCGTTTTCCCTTGTTGCATTTCATGTTAAAGAGTTCCAAATTATTTCTTACAAATTTACAAATTTCTAGAATATATAGACTGGGAACAGTCAGGATCCCGAATTTTTTAAAGAATGGTTTACAAGTATCCGACTGTTTTATCCCGCTTAAAGCCCTGATGCACTTTTTCTGCGCTATAAAGATTCTTTGTATGTCTGTGGTTTATATAAATGACTTACCATCTATAGTAGATAATCTTTGTAATATAGTACTAATTGCTGACGATACATCATTAATTTTCAAGGTTCACCGGAAATCAACCGACTATGCGGAAATTAATGGCACACTAGAAAAGTACTTAACTGGTTTACTACTAATAATCTTCTATTAAATGCCAAGAAGACTAAATGTGTTAGATTTGCTTTACCGAATGTTACGGCGGTAGATTCTACTATATTACTAAATGGTGAATGTTTAGAAATAGTGAATAAGGCATTATTCTTAGGTATAACATTGGACAGTCATTTGCAATGGAGTCCACATATAGCAGTGCTTGCAGGTAAATTAAGTTCAGCGGCGTACGCCGTTAGGAAAATCAGACAATTGAGTAATGTTGATACAGCTCGCTTAGTTTATCATAGTTATTTTCATAGTGTCATGTCATATGGTATTCTGGTTTGGGGCAAAGCAGCTGACATTCAGACTATATTTGTGCTACAAAAAAGAGCCATTCGTTCTATATATAACCTAAATTCTCGTGACTCCTTAAGAGACATTTTCAAAGATATAAACATCTTAACTGTAGCGTCCCAATATATTTATGAGAGTATTATGTATGTTATTAGAAACCTAGAATCATTTTTACAAAAAATTCCGATGTCCACAGTTTTAACACTAGAAATAAAAATAAAATTGCTATTAGAAAATTAAAGTGGGGGTGATTTTTTTTTCGTTTCAACACTAGTTTGTGGGGTGTCGTTGAAATAGTACATTACATCAGAGGCCGGGAAAATGAGGATTTCCGGCCAAGTAGGTATATGCCGGATAGTGATACGAGGCCGGGAATCCGTTTTCACGACGAGGCATGTAGAGTGCTTTTCTCTAACATACAACGAAATAAAAAAATATACTTCAAAGAACAACATTTTATTAATTGACAAATAGGACATTTTAGTCTAACAACCATCCTTTAAAAAAAAACCTGCTTTTTGTCAAACCAGCCAGCTGTGTGAATGACCTTGTTGTTGAAACAAAAAAAAAGTTACTTTGCAGGCCTAGGCCTGAAAAGCAGTATGAAATCCCTTTACAGTCCTCTCGAGTTGTTGCGCCCAAAAAGCGATACTTCCGAGCCTATATAAGGAACGTAAAGACAATATTTCATTGCATGTTTGAGAAAAGGTCTTTTAAAAATAATAGGGGTTTCCAAACAATATTTTTTGATAAAGTCATTCGCTCCGAAAATACAAAAAATAGCGTCCCCCCCTCTAACTTTTCAACCACGGGTCAAAAAATTCATGAAAATTAGGCCTTATAAGTACTTTCAATGAAAACTATATTTAACAAAATCGGTCAAGCCGTTTTTGAGTTATCGCAAAATTTCATAATCTTCGTAAGTTGACTTCCAGAAGGTAATAAGTAATTACAGTTACTTTGGCGTTTACGACCTTCTTATAGAGCTCGAAATCTTTCTCGCAACTTAAGTCTATTGTGAAGGACGAGCAACTACGGAACCCAACACTGAGCGTGGCCCGACATGCTCTTGGCCGGTTTTTTTTAACCCGGAGAAATGCATTGAATTGCATACCACTACGTAACAGGAGACCCTCGGGGGTAGAGTCAAATATTACGCATTAGTGATGTGGAGCTCTCTAGTCCGCGAAGGACTAGCCTACCCACTAAAACTCTAGGATGCTGTCAACCCGTGCCGTAGTGGTGATGCCATGGGATCGCGAACATGACACCACGACACCACCGGCACTTTCGCCCTAGGGCGAACCCTCACCGAAAGACACACTGTAGCATAACAGTGTGCCTTACCCTCATCCACTTCCCCAAGCCCCCAGGAAGCGGGGACCGCCACCGACACACGGTGCTTCGGTCCCACCCTCCTTGCTGAGGGAGAACAAACGCTCCTACCCCTCAGCCGGCCATGGGAGGACAAACGCCCCTACCCCACGACACACTCCCTACGCCAAGAGAGGACAAACGCCCCTACCCCTCGGCCCACCACGGGAGGACAGAAGCCCCTACCACGTGGGTCCCCCAACGCCGACGGGCGTGCAATTCAGCACAAACACCGAAGTGCCCACCCGAGTCATACTCCGCTGTTCTCCTTCTCAGCCTCCCTCACCTGTCTTAGCCCGAAGGCCCCCTCCCTGGTGTCTCTTGGCTTCCCCGCGGCACCCAACCGCAAACCTAACCTAACCTAACCCAGCCAGGTCGGTTTTGGCGCTTTGCCGGCCGTTAGCTTCACTCGCTCGACTCGCGGGCTGTTGTGGTCGCAGTTCTGACCTAACCTAACCCAGCTTGGTTGGTTATTGCGCTTGGCCGGCTGCTGCTGCGGCACGCTAGCTTCGCTCGCTCGGCTCGCGCGCTGTTGTGGTCGCAGTTCTAACCTAACCTAACCCAGCCAGGTCAAGGTAGATAAAAAATGCCCTCCGTCCGCGTGGTTCGACAGCGTTGTCCGACACTCTGACTACAAGGAATTTTATATTGCACTTAGTTCGACACTCGGACTACAAGGAATTCTTATTTTCCACTTAGTCCGACACTCGGACTACAAGGAATTCTTATTTTCCACTTAGTCCGACACTCGGACTACAAGGAATTCTTATTTTCCACTTAGTCCGACACTCGGACTGCAAGGAATTCTTATTTTCCAATTAGTTCGACCTTCAAACCTCAATTTCATCTTTTTTCAATAAAAACACCCATGGGTTACGGAATAATAAGCACAAATTTATTGAATGAAATAGTAAACCAAATATAACATACTTCTTGAAACTAAACTATAATATGTCCTATTTTTAACCCCCGACGAAAAAAAGAGGGGTGTTATAAGTTTAACATGTGTATCTGTGTGTCTGTCTGTGGCATCGTAGCGCCCAAGCGGATGGACCAATTTAAGTGCGGTTTTTTCTAATGGAAAGAATTTACCGCCGAGATGGTTCTTAGCTATGTTTGGTGGAAGTAGGACCAGTAGTATGTATGTATGTAAACACTTTATTGTACACAACAACTGGTTATAAATACATCGATATCAAATGAAATATGTACAAAGGCGAACTAGCGAGTAGTTTCCAAGATATTCAGCTTTAATTGGAACAAGTGACAAGATTTCAGCCAATATTGAAGCCAAGGATTCCAAATTTTGGTTAAATGTTAAGTATTATTAGCATTCGTAGCGACACACACGCGTCGGTTTTAAGGTTGTTTTTGCGAATGTCAAAAGAAATAAACTTTCTGTGATATTTTATTATAAGAATGGTATATGAGATTAGATTAGGTACTGTGATTTACCACGATGTAGGTAAATAATCTTGAAAGGCCTCCAGCTTTTAGAACCGTTTCATATGATGTTGTTGATTAATTAAACGAGTAATAATTAATTGCATATCGGAACATGGAATAAAATTAATCGTTTGAGTAATAAATAAACTAATCGCGATTAATTACGATTACCTAGACGAAGTTTTGTAAGTGAGTGCAGTTCGACATGCAAATGCGTGTGTTGTTTCCAGTGGTGGCTGTGAGTGAGTATCCCGTACAACAATACATGTAAACAATGACAAGTTGTAATCGGAAACCAAGTTCTTTCAAAGCTCCTTAGCTCACAGCTCCTGTCATGTAGGTATACGTATCTTGTAAATGATCAGTTATGTTATTTGCTACTCAATACTGCAACTTGGCAAGACGAAGATTCATTAATTAAGAAGAAGAAGAAAATACATTTATTTTCAAACCAGTTAAATTTAACATTATAAAAAAAAAAAAACAAATTAAGGCCTGACCAGAAATATATGAGGATGCGCCATATTGCGGAATTTTACTGGAACTAATTTCTTACACTGGCAATGATTTTATGATGGTTTGTCAACAATGTCAATGTCATCCGTAGTGATTACTTTAAAAGACAAATATTTAAAATTCTCCAGTGAAAACGCCGAAAACCATTCACAGTCGTGAACGTAAGATTATAAATAAACTGTACATGTGTTAACTACGCGAAAAACAGTCAGGAAAAGAGTGCATTCCATTAAATGATATTACGAGATTTTAACATGGTGGAACTGACAGGTATTTAAAACTAATGACATTATAGTGGGTTGCGATTGGTTGCAAAATTGTTGCCATATAAACCTTATAAATAGCGCCCTCTTGACAATCCTCATATATTTCTGGTCAGGCTTTACATTTTCTCAAACATGCAATGAAATGTGGTACTAAAATGCGTAAGACCAGGCATCAAAGTACCACGTTTCGGGCGGAACGACTCGAGAGAACTGAAGAAGGCCTAAGCCGGGAAGTATTTTTTTAAACATGGCGTATGTGTTCAAAAATTCTTCTAAACAGTGATAACGTGCACGTTAAAACATGCTTCGAGGAGTCACTTTTCGGGCGGAACAATTCGAGAAAACTGTAAAGGAATTTCATACAAAATTGAGGGCCTAGGCCGGGAAGTATTTTTTTTTACAAAATACAAATACAAAATACAACGTTATTTATTGGTTGAATGTGAGTGGTTATAAATGGTGGTAGGGTTAGTATTTAGTTAATTACAATCAGCCAGAATTTGGCGTACAATACTTTGACTCAATATGCATGTCATTAAAAAAACGAATGGAAAATAATCAAATTATAGCAAACGGACTAAAAATACGCATTGAAAAGATTAAAAATAGATAAATAATAAATTAATGTCATCCATACAGTAAATAGCCAATTACAATAATTAATGAATTATTACACGGAACTGATGAAAAATTGTTTGAGCATGAAACTGAAACAGCAAGACAAAATCGTGATATGTATGGGAGAAAATGACCACGACACTAGTTCTACGGTATCACAGTTGCAAATCTTATTTGAAAAGTTTAAAGACAATATGTTTATAATATTAAGTATTAAACAAAACCGTTATGTAAATGTTAACAAGTTAAATATCGAGAGTAGCGAATTATGTAAAAAATATAAAAATTGTCACTTCTTGAACTGCATGCGGAAAAATATACCGGAAATATGTTATGTGATAAATTATGTCATAGACTGTACAGACTATAATAATAAGTACTTAAATTTCAGTAAGCTGAAAAAAATATTGTCGGCAAATGCACTCAATAAAACAACTCATTTTCACATGGAAAAACGGTCGAATGTAAAAGGTACTATTCCGTACTTATTTGAACGCATGCGATCTAAAAAGGCGGAAGAAATAAATTCGATCCCTATCCCACAACACCCAAAAAAAGGTACAATATCTTACTACTTCCCCGTCTTAAATAAAAAAAGTGACAATGATTTGTTTTTTCGAGACTACAGTAAACAATAAATGTACAAATCAATCCGGAAACCAGAATAAAGATGGTTTAACGTTTAATATTTTCCATCAAAATGTGCAAAGCCTCAAGTCAAAAATAAGTCAATTAGAAATTTTATCAAACTCAAATAATATTGACGTTTTCTGTTTTTCAGAAACTTTTCTAAAGTCCCATGAAGCAACTATATTGCAAATTGAAAAGTACAAAATGGCTGCAAACTTTTGTAGAACCTTAAAGTCTAGAGGAGGCGTATGTATTTTCACAAAAAATCATTAAATTATGTTAATTTGCAATGGATTTCGGATATGTCAGTTGAATCACACTTTGAAGCTTGTGGCATCTTAATTCCTGAACAACACCGGATGGTGACTATGACATTTTTATTAAAAAACTTGAATTACTTTTAGGAAAATTGACACTTCGATCTCGAGTAGTAAAAAGAAAATTATTTATTGCAGGCGATTTTAACATAAATATTCTTGGCAACGATAAGTCAAAACAAGCATTTTTAACATCGCTAGCAAAGTTCAAAATTACTTGTACAATAAATGAACCAACTAGAATAACCCCGGAATCAAAAACGTGCATTGATAACATTTTAACAAATACCGATAAATACACTTCAAATGTCATAAATTTGGGCATATCTGACCACACGGGTCAAATGATTGAAATACCTACAAACATTAACTTTAGGGAGAAATATTGGTTTGTCAAAAAACGCAAAGTAGATTATTATTTGGATGTCTTTATGAAGTACATAGTTCAAGTTAGTTTTGCCGACATTTATATGAAGACGAATGCGGATGAAGCCTACAAAGTTTTCATTGATATTTTCAGCATGGTCTATGAGCTTTGTATTCCACTGAAAAGAGTTAAAATTTCACTCAAAAAAAGGCCTAATTGGAAATCTAGGGGCATTTTGAAATCCTGCAAAATTAAACGTCAAATGCATCTATCATCACAAAAAAAGAAAAGGTGTGCGAAGCATTCTTACACGTATTCACGATATTGCAGGCTTTTAAAAAAAGTCATAAGAACATCTAAAATAATATCAAACGAACAGTATATAAAAAATAGCACGAATAAATCAAAAGCTACCTGGGGTTTAATTAAGCGGAACACGAGTCTTTACAATTCCATTCCCAACTCAACTGATAGGATAGATGAAGATAGGAATACCTAAACCAAGCCTTCCGAAATAGTAGATGTATTTAATAAGTACTTCATAAATCTTAACAAGGACAATATTTCGCAATCTATAAACTACAAATCAACATACACGCGGACTTGTAATAGTATATTTTTAAAACCTGTTGATGAATTCGAAATTAAAAAAATTGTAAGCCACCTTAAAAACAAAAAAAGCGCGGGGTATGACAATATACCAACACAAATTATAAAAAGTTGCATTAATCACATTGTGAAACCTCTCGTGTACATAATTAATCTTACTTTAGAGACTGGGTGTTTCCCAAATGATTTAAAAAAAGGTATAATAAAACCATTATACAAGAAGGGTTCAAAAAATGATATGAGCAATTTCAGGCCAATAGCGTTATTACCGACATTCAGTAAGGTATTTGAGAAAGTCATACATGAAAGGTTAACAGGGTTTCTATTGAAAAATGATCTATTAGATAAGTCGCAGTTTGGGTTCCAGAAAGGAAAATCCACCTCATTGGCAATATTTAAAAAAAATATGGGATAAGATTAATTCCGGTAACATCTGCGTTGCCCTTATGCTCGATATGTCAAAAGCATTTGACTATGTTGTGCATGACATAATGCTGAAACAGTTAGAGCATATCGGGCTAAGGGGAAATGCTTTAAAATTATTTGAAACTTATTTACGAAACAGAAAACAGGCTGTACAAATAGATAGTTATAATAATCAAAATAAAACTATTGAGCATGTGTTGTCATGCTACGAAGAAGTAGTAGTTGGGGTGCCGCAAGGAAGCGTGCTTGGGCCGCTATTATTACTGATTTACTTAAATGAATTTCCTAGTGTTGCTAATGAATTGTGCGTTTTGTTTGCTGACGACGCTTCAATACTATTTTCATGTGATCGTTCAAAGGCTCCTGATCTTAAAATACATATATGCAGTGTTCTTAATAAGATATCAAATTGGCTTTGTACATTAAATCTTAAATTGAACATAAACAAAACTCAGCTCATTCAGTTTAGAAATTATAGAACGGCTCCTATCTCCTTGAGTGTGTCGGAAGCTGGGACTACTATAGAAGAAGTAAGTAGTGTAAAATTTTTAGGAGTTCAAGTAGACTCCCATCTAAACTGGAAGGCTCACATAAACGAATTAAACAAGAGAATCTCTAGCAATTGTTACGCATTGTCAATACTATCTGAAACTTGCTCTGAAAGCATAGTTATTAACGCCTATTACGGAAATGTGTATCCTTTGTTGATTTATGGAGTTATTTTCTGGGGTAATTCTGTAGATATAAATAAAACATTCGTACTTCAGAAACGATGTATCAAAACTATTTATCGTATGAACGTCAGGGATTCTCTTCGTCAAGCTTTTCGAGAAAAGCGATTTCTTATATTGACTGGTATATACATATTGGAGGTTAGCTTGTTTGTAAGAAATCAACCCAATTATTTTACAAGACTGTCATCTACAAAATGTAACCTCAGAGCACAGTATAAATTTAATATCCAGCTAACGAAAATTAATACCTCTATTTATAAGAATAGCACTTTTGTAATGGCAATCCGAGTGTTCAATCACCTCCCGTCAGACATAAAAGCTCTGGAAGGAAACAGGTTTAAAAGGAATCTTAAAAATTGGCTCATTGATAAGGCATTTTATAGCTTAAAAGAATTCTTCGATTGTAGCTGAATTAGTTTATAAATAACTATGTAAGTATTGCATGCCTGAAACAGGTAACTTTTGGAACAAATGTATATTTTTTTGTCGACCTAACTATGTACACAGTTTTGCAATAAATCATTCTTATTCTTATTCTTCTTATTCTAATAATTTTAAAATATCTAGACGATACCAAAACAAAAAACATGTAAAAAAATGATAATAATTATAATTGTTGAGTTCGTATATCGATGAAGATTTATATTGGCCGCTTAGACTTCTTAGATTTATGTTTCATAATAAAAGTAGGTATGTCAATGTAGAACATATCGTCGTCTTGTCAAGTTACTATGTGTAAACAATAAAATATATATTATAATAAATGTGCATTTAAAACAAAGTCTTTCGTCTATAAACTATCATGGTAGCAGATCGCTAGGTGTGAAAAACGTGTGGAAAACCAAGTAAGTGGATATAATTATATAAAATGAATAATATCGTAATTCCAATATTTGACGGAACAGATTATTCGAATTGGAAAATCCGTTTAATGAAATTTCTTCAATTTAAAAAATGTAAGGATGTTGCTATACGATTAAAATTGGAAACTGAGGATGCAGCAACATGGAATGAGATGGATATTCAAGCGACAAACTATATTATATACAGCGTGATTACGAATCAGCAGCTTGATACATCAGCGATTTAGACTCTACATATAAAATAATTGCGAAATTCGACGAAATGTATTTAAAACAATCCACAGCGCTACAAATCGTGTGTAGAAACAATTTAGAAAATATGAAGCTAGCGAAATATACAGACAGACGCCAACATATTTTTTGACGAATTCGAACGATGTGTCAACGATTTAAAAAAGGCAGGCGCTACGATTACTGAAAGCGAAAAATTAAATTATATGCTAAAAGCATTACCAGGCGAATATAGTTATATCGGCGACTTAATAGATGTTTTACCGGAAAATGAAAGAACAGTCGAATATTTAAAAAAAATTTTTAACAAAAAAAAGAACCGACTTCAGTAAAACTTAAAAGCCGAAAATAACCCGTTCAAGTATACAGATTACATTTGAGTCACCCTTTGAAATCGATCCCAAACCACTCAGTTATTACATTTATATATTAAAGTTTACGTGAGGTTTGGCACCGACTTCAAAGGGTGACTCAAATGTAATCTGTATACTTGAACGGGTTATTTTCGGCTTTTAAGTTTTACTGAAGTCGGTTCTTTTTTTTGTTAAAAATTTTTTTTTTTCGCTTTTTAGTGATTCATATAAAATACTTATGGCGGGGTGATCAGGGAGGTCTTGAAGGCATGCATCTCGTTTGAATTATCTCCTAACTCCTAACTGTTAAGGAGTTGTACTTTCCATCATCAGTTCAGCATGAGAAGATGATGACTACCATATGCAAATACTTAAATAATTTTAGAAAATACATGAAAAATATTATGAGTGCCTATAAAATTTCAGTAATTCCTTCGATTCCTTATGGATCTCGTCATCCGATCTTCACCAAAATTTTATGGGACCAACCTTGAGATGTCTATTCATGAACCTAAAAAGAATTTTCCAAATCGACTCATAAATGACGGAGTTATGAGGTAACAAACATTAAAAAAAAAAAAAAAAAAAAAAAAAAAAAAAAAAAACATACAACCGAACTGAGAACCCCCTCCTTTTTTTGAAGTCGGTTAAAAAGTAAAATTCGTATGAAAAATATAATGAAAAAAGAAGAAGATATACCGGATAATACAAACGCATTCAAAGCAAATTTTGAGAATAAACCAACGTGTTTTACTTGTGGTAAACCTGGACACGTGCAAAGAGATTGTTGGCACGGAAGCCGTGGTCGTGGGCGCGGATATCAAGGATCAAGTCGTGGTCGTGGACGTGGCCGCTACAATTTCGGACACACTAGAGGCAGAGGCAACTATGTTTAAAGAAATAATATTAATGATTGCGGCAGAAACAGCTTTCACACATCAATTGTAAATAATTCGACAGTAACAAAAGATGAAAATGAAGGAAAACCGGGACAGATAAATTGGTTATGTACTGACCACATAATTAATACCGATGAATATTTTGACAGATTTGTAACATTAAAGGAACCAATTAATGTTAAAGTCGGAGATGGAAGAATACTGAAAGCGACTAAGGTGGGAACTATTACCACATACTTTCCGGTCTATGCAAATAAACAAAAAGTAGAAATAAATAATGTATTCTATGTAAAAGAGATGAAAGCAAATTTATTGAGTTACTCGAAGATTACCGACAATCATACAATAATTTCTAAAGGATATTTAACGAATATATACAACTTTAATAATGAATTGATTGCTATTGCAAAAAAGGATGAAAGACTTTATAAAATAACAAGTTTTGTTTCAAAAGGAATTTATACAAATGCTTTAAACAGTAAAATGACGAATAAAGAAAGACTTCATAGAATATTTGGACATGTAAACTTTAACTATCTTGACTTTATGTGTAAAAAACGACTATTAGAGGGAATGCCTGAAGAATTAGAAGAAGATTACATGAGATGTGCCATATGTATAGAAAATAAGATGCACAACGTACCATTTGAGAATAACAGAACAAAAGCAGAGGATATACTGGAAATTGTACACACTGATATTAATGGGCCGCACAGGACAACAGGACACGCAGGAGAAAAATACTTTCTGACATTTATCGATGATTACAGCAAGTTAGCAAAAGTTTATTGCATCAAATCCAAGGAACAAGTGTATGAATGCTTCGAAGAATATGTAAATGAATTACAAAACATGACGGGCAAAGTAATAAAAGAATTAAGGTGTGACAATGGAAAGGAGTATATAAACCATCGTGTTTTAAGATTTGCGAGACAAAAGGGCATAATGATTAAACCATACCCAGCCTACGTACATGAATTAAATGGTACAGCTGAGAGGTACAACAGATCGATAATGGATATGGCACGATGCCTATTAGCAGAAGCAAAAGTTGATAGACGTTTTTGGCCAGAAGCTATAAAAACGGCTGCTTATTTAAAAAACCGAATATTGACAAATACACCAGAGAGAAAGACACCGTATGAATTATTCTTTCAAAAGAAACCATCAGCCAAATATTTGAGAATGTATGGAAGTAAAGTTTACGTTAGAGTACCTGAAGTAAGAAGAAGTTCAAAGTGGGATAGAAAGGCAGAAATGGGCATCTTGTTGGGATATACAGATGTCGGATACAGAGTACTTATTAATAATAGAATAATTGTGGCGAGACATGTTGATATAATTGAAAAGGATGTTAAGCTTATAGCTTTTGAAACTGACGATGAAGAAATTAGAGCTGATGAAGACAAGTGGGAAGATGTTGTAGATGAAATGGATATGGAAGAAAAACAGAATAATGAAATTATACATGAAATGAATGATGATGGAGATGAAATAAATGATGGAACGAGAAAGTCCAAGAGACAGATCAAAGCACCAGTTCGATTTGATGAAGAATTTAGCTACTACTGTATAAGTGTTAATTACTGTGATGCCATGACTCCAGATACATTCCAGGAGGCGACTACTAGCGATGAGGCTGATCATTGGAAAGAGGCAATGGATAGAGAGATGAATAGTCTGGTGAAGAATAATACATGGACGCTAGTGAGTGCACCACAGGATAAAAAGGTACTTGATGTTAAATGGGTGTACAAGAAGAAATCTGCAGAACTTTATAAAGCCAGGTTAGTGGTTAGAGGTTTTCAACAAACGGACAATGTTGATGACACTTATTCACCAGTAGCGAGTATGCAAACTTTAAAGCTACTTCTATCATATTGTTGTCAATTCAAATTAAGTATACATCAAATGGATGTAGAGACAGCTTTTTTAAATGGCAAAGTTTTATCAGAAGTGTATGTCAAACAACCACTTGGCTATGAAGATGGTACTGATAAAGTGTATAAATTATATAAATCTTTATATGGTTTAAAAGAAAGCCCGCGAGCTTGGTACGAATGTTTTAATGAATTTGTAACGACTATATAGGCTTTAGGAGAAGCAAATACGACTATTGTTTGTATGTTAATAGTGATGATAACTGTCCAACATATATACTAGTTTATGTTGATGATTTGTTAAATGCTTGCAAAATGTTCTTTAGTTAATTATTAAGTTTGTGCTTATACAATATAAATCTTAGGAGGCGTGTTGAGTTCGTATATCGATGAAGATTTATATTGGCCGCTTAGACTTCTTAGATTTATGTTTCATAATAAAAGTAGGTATGTCAATTGTCACGTTGTGTTTTTTCGTGTTTTGGTATGACACAGTTAATTCCAATTGGTTTGGTTTTGCGTTTTGAGAAACGTTAGTTTTCATAATTTCGTAGGTTAACATTGTGAATTATTTGGCCTAGCAATCTTCATAGATATAGCTGTCAAGTTGCCAAAGGCGTTTTTTCCTAATTAACTAGGAGTATTTTATACATGGGTTTGGAAATAACATTTATTAGTAATTAAATGTATTTACAAAATACAAACTATATAAAATATTTATATTTTATTCAGTAGATTATTACACAATATTCATAAATAATAAATGTTCTTTCTAAATTTAATTTTGTTGATGAAGAGGTCTTCATTTGAATGAGTGAATGGTTTTGTGAGGAGGGCAGAGGGCCTTGTTGAATGTCTTCGCTCATTCAGAGCTCAGAGGTCAAGCCTCCAACTGTTTCCAAATATTTAAATTGTATGAAGCAACTTTCATCATAGCCATGGAGCTATAAGCTTCTTCGGAAAGAGGATTGGGGAAATCCTGATGTGATGGAGGAGCATTTTCAGTTGTTATTTTGGAGATCAAAATCGTGAGTAGCATCTAAATAGATTTTGTTTCTGCAGTTGTCATGAAGTGCAAGTTGTAACCATGTGATTGGTATTGTTGCAGTCCTCATGTTCCGTGGTGGGAGGGATTCTGCAGTTTTGGTGCTGATATTCCAATTTTGGTGCAGGCCAACTGGTAAGATTAATTTGAGTTTCTTTTGTCCACCTGGAATAGAAGATATGTACTTTATGAAGCTCTTTGCTAATGGATGCAATTTGTTTTCCTTTCAGCTGAAGATGGGATATAAAAATAATTTTGGATAACTTTAAGGAACTAATTGGAATTTAATATAACTTAATGGAACTAAAAAAATAACTTTGAAAAACTTAATTAATTAATAGAATTTAAAATAACCTTTAAAACTTAACTTCCTTTAGAATAAACTTTTCAAATGTTTAGAACTTTATTTGAACCTAATTTTGAGTTTGATGGGACTGAGGCTGTCTAACTCTAAGGATCTGTCAGCCTGTAGCTGAACTGATGAGTGTGTACCTGGGCATAGCCACATTCCCTCTGTCCCCGGATTGTGAGCACACTGCGAGGCAAGGAGATAACTTTAGTTCAGGTACAGCAACCTGCGTGACTCGAGGTGGGTGCTTAGTCTCCATATTTTGTAGTGAATTATGATTTAAATTGATGTAGTAATTTATGATGGCAGTACAAATGTTTCAGTGTATGTAATTTTTGAACCTAAGTGTTTACGCCTAGCTTTATCGACTGAGCATTTAATTTAAACATACAGGTGTAGTAATTTTAAGAAACTGAGAGTTTGCTATAGATAAGTTGCATGTGACAACAGACATCAGTCTGAGTAACGTTTTGATAATTAATAAATTATTTGTCATACCAAATTAACATATTTTTCTTGACATCCTTTATAGATCCCCTGAATCTTTCTGAAAGGCACTGATATTTCTATACACCTGTAGATTCTCTACATTTATTGTTTGTAGTTTGTTTGTGAGACAGGTTTAATTTTGTTTTTATCTCACAATATTTTGAGGAATTCGTTATTCCTCTTTTTGAAGCGTGGGACCTTAGCCGAGCAGGTTTACCACGTTTCACAATGTAGAACATATCGTCGTCTTGTCAAGTTACTATCTGTAAACAATAAAATATATATTATAATAAATGTAAATAAAAAAAAAATATATTAAGGGACAATCTTTCGTCTATAAACTATCAATAATAAAATGGAATAAATTCATAGGGCGTCAATTGGTGGTTGCAAAGTGTTCATTGACAGAGTAGAACACTTTTTGTAGACACCACTTGAATCCAAGGATTTCAAGTAATTTGGCAAATGCAAATCCCGAAAGTTTTGAATCTCGAAATTTTATGATCCCGAAAGTCAACCATTGTCAGTAAAATGCCAATGAAAAAAAATTTTTTTTTTCTTTTAAGAATATGATCATATTCATAACTACAACAAAAGGAGCGTTTTTTAGGGATATAAAAAAAAAACTAACCTAACCTAACCCGGTCGAGTCGGATCTACTCTGAAAGGTGAATCATTTAAAGTTTGAGAATAGGTTGAGGTGAATCAATCAACTTTCAGAGCAGATCAGACTCGGCCGGGTTAGGACAGGTTAGTTTTTTTTTATATCCCTAAAAAACGCTCCTTTTGTTGTACTATTTTAATCGTTCGGCATTTGAACTGTAGGAATTCTAGCCGTCGGGATTACAGTCTTCGGGATTACAGTCTTCGGGATTACAGTCTTCGGGATTACAGTCTTGGGGATTACAGTCTTGGGGATTACAGTCTTCGGGATTACAGTCTTCGGGATTTCATCCTTTCGGTCAAACGTTCTTTCGGGATTTTAAACTTTCGGTCAAATAAAGATTCGACATTTTAATTTTCGGTCTTCCATCCATAGGTCTTATGAAATTCGGTATTTTGAACTTCGGCATTGTAATACGTACCCTATTATAATATATCGCGCATTGGACTAGTCTGTAAGTGATATGTATGTTTTGTAATAAAGAAATAAATAAATAAATTTTCTCGGCGTCTGCAGTAATGTACTTACTATTTTTGAGTTCGGCAAGCCCTTCTTTCCTGGCATCTGCAGTAATGTACTATTTCTCAAACATGCAATAAAATATCGTCATAATCATACGTTTCGGGCGGAACAGTTCGAGAAAACTGTAAAGGAATTTCATACAAAATTGAAACCTACGCCGGGAAGTATTTTTTTTAAACATGGCGTCTGTGTGCATGATCGGACTAAACCGCTGAATTTTTTTTTTGGGTGGTGTATTTTTTTATTTCATTGCATATGTTTGAGAAAATCACTACCTATATACCTACATGCTTTAGCAGTGAAAAGGGCTAGCCGGCGTCTGCAGTAATGTACTATTAGTTCAGACTTTAAGTGCTTGTTCATATTTTCCTTTGTGTTATGGTTTCCTACGGGACAGGCTCCGCCTAGTGTAGGACACAGGGTAACCATCGAATGGCATATAGACTGGTAGAAAAATCCAAATATCGGCTTCCTTTACCGTCCTAACGGCATTTTGTGAGCCATTTTGGCAACATGACTTTTCCGATGTAAAAAAGCCTGCTGAATTCAATTCCGGATGTTGCCTAGCCGAATTTTGCCCGCCTCCCCCCATTTCCCCCCTTTTTACCTCAAAATATGTCCCTAATCACGGTTTTATACAAAAAGTATTACAGCTAGAAAAAAAAAGTCAAAGACAGGTATGATCTCTATAAAATTTCCTATAACATGGTGTATAAACTTTATTAGTAGGCCTTATGGTTTGTGAGCAATATTTTCCCGAACTTCATACACTGGTAGAAAATTCTAAATATCGGCTTCCTTTACCGTCCTAACGGCATTTTGGCATCCGTTTTGGCAACATGACTTTTCCGATGTAAAAAAACCTGCTGAATTCGGTTCTGAATGTTTCCAAGGCGAATTTTGCCCCCCTTCCCCCATTTCCCCCCCTTTTGACCTCAAAATATGTAAAATAATCACGATTTTTACGGTTTTATACAAAAAGTATTACAGCTAGAAAAAAGTATCAAAAACAAGAATAATCTCTATAAAATTTCCTATAACATGGTGTATAAACTTTTTTAGTAAGCCTTATGGTTTGTGAGCAATATCTTTCCAAACTTCGTTATTTAAAAAAAAATTGTTAAACATGGTCGAGGCAGTGAAATACACTTATTTTGGGATAATTGGTATCGCACAGGATCCAGCCGCTCTGCAGCTCTTGACGCTGACATCCAGTTGGCGTGCTGCTTATTATATGTCAAGACTCACGAGACTTTCAGTCATAAACAGTCGTCAGATTTACACGCAGAACTGTATCCAAGTCGGGCTAAAGGGGACGTAGAAAATAAAAATGCTTTGCTTCTGACCATGAAGTCATTCCGGTTTCTGGTATTTGCAAACGTGGAGCATGGACTGTAATATATCGAAAGCACTGTGAACTACTCAATGAGATCGGCATACACCCCATGAGCGAAACGCTGAGAAGTTCCTGTCCCTGCTGTACAAGTCGAGTATGTGACGATGCAGGCTATGCTTTGTTTGGCACCACTCCAGCGCCTGAGCGTTTACCCCCCACATCAGACGCAAATATGGTAGATTTTGAACGACCTGCTTTGTACAGGTCTTGAAGGTCGGGCCTTTGTTCATTTTGAACATTGCGTTGTATTGTAGACCTGCTGTTGGTGAGCCTTTCGGAAACAAACTTCGTTACTTAGAGTGTGCTGCTTAGCACTGAGAATTGACACTTTATTTTTTTCTGTTGCAAGATCCTGGGTAACTGCATTTCTAAGTCACATTTCTGGAGAATGTGGCGTAGAACTGAGCATTTTGAATGACTTCATGGTCAGAAGCAAAGCATTTTTATTTTCTACGTCGCTTTTAGCCCGAATTGGATACAGTTCTGCGTGTAAATCTGACGACTGCTTATGACTGAAAGCAAGATCCTAGGTAACTGCATTTCTAAGGCACATTTCTGGAGAATCTGGCGTAGAACTGAGCATTTTGAATGACTGCATGGTCAGAAGCAAAGCATTTTTATTTTCTACGTCCCCTTTAGCCCGACTTGGATACAGTTCTGCGTGTAAATCTGACGACTGTTTATGACTGAAAGCCTCGTGAGTCTTGACATATAATAAGCAGCACGCCAACTGGATGTCAGCGTCAAGAGCTGTAGAGCGGCTGGATCTTGTGCGATACCAATTATCCCAAAATAAGTGTATTTTACGGCCTCGACCATGTTTATCAATTTTTTTTTTAAATGATGAAGTTTGGAAAGATATTGCTCACAAACCATAAGGCTTACTAAAAAAAATTATACACCATGTTATAGGAAATTTTATAGAGATCCTTCTTATCTCGACATTTTTTTTTTCTAGCTGTAATACTTTTTGTATAAAACCGTAAAAAACCGTGATTAGGGGCATATTTTGAGGTAAAAAGGGGGGAAATGGGGGGAGGGGGGCAAAATTTGGCTTGGCAACATCCAGAATCGAATTCAGCAGGCTTTTTTACTTCGAAAAAGTCATGTTGCCAAAATGGCTCACAAAATGCCGTTAGACTTTACAAATTTTATTTGAACTACCAGTCTAATAGAATGTCATCTTACAAATTCAGAACAATTTAGTACTTTATAATAATTTAAAGTAAGTGGAATTTGTAGTGATTAAGGAATAAATGTTTTAAAGTTTTTTTTTTATTAGATTGATACAATGATCAAAGCTCAAAGAAAAATTGAAATACGTAATGATGGAAGAGACCGGAAATCGAACCCGGCACCTCTGGATTGCCAGTCCAGCGCGTTAACCAATTCGCTACCCTTACGCCCAGAAACCTTTCAAATGTTTCCTTATGCTTTGTGAATCCATCTTTGCATTGTTTATTTGAAAGGCTTTACACCTTTTTATGCATAATTTTTTTCATTTTGGTTAATATAAAATTATGGTATATACCCATATTAAAAAATGTGAGACATTACATGTTTCATAAATTTATATGTTTTTTAATGTTTTAATACAGGCTTAGCAGCAATCCCGGCGTGGGGCGCGGAGCGCCCGCCGCTGAGACACGCTGACAGGCTGGCGGAAATCATCCACGGCCTGTTCCCCGACAAGCCCAGGAACGTGTCCTTTGTGGAGTACTTCGGGCGCCACACAGGTAGCTCCATACTCATATCAGGCTTGGTACGGCTCGGATGAAATGATGTCGATACTTTGAAAAGATTGACTACCTCGTTACTTTGTTTTGAGCTCTTTATTCGTCATGCGATAACAAACCAGAAAAATCAGCGAAATTCAGACATATTTAGATTAGGATACGTCGTTAAAGCCAAGCATAGCTCGCTTATGAAAGAGCGACCAGACCGCTGCTCAAAAGATGTAAACGCGCCGTAAACGCAAATAAATGTACGAACAAGATTTTGTTAAAAATTGTGTCGGTAAGAATTGTTTCGGTCCATGCCCAGGACCATTCCGAGGAGCTAGAGTTAGCAGTCCCGGAAATGTTAGTATCCCCGTATGGAATATCCAGGAATTTATGGACTGGCCTTATTCTTTTTTCATACTATAGGTAATTTCCCCGAACTGCAAACCCAAACCATGAGCAAGAGAAGTACGAGAGTTTAACGACTTAAGTTATCAATATTCCGTATAAAAAACTAAGGTATTTATTTTAACACAACAAAAAAGGAAAAACAAAGAGACAGTAAATAAAAGAACTTAAACACTACTAAGTACTATGTATAAAAAAGCTAAAATTAAAATAAACTAAAATAAATTCATAAAATTGCTCCCCTTTGGCATTTTACCAAAAATGCTAGCAGCATTTCCTCGCTGAACAGCTATGTTGATACGCTGTGCGAGGAAGCTGCCAGCTCTTCGATCCCCTGTGGTCTCTTTAAGCCTTTTGGAGAGCTCTTTGTGCTGGACTCGCGCGCGCGCTAACGAGATAACAGCGCTTAACACTGCTCTAGGCATATACAATTTTTTTAAATATAAAAGTTGTAGTTTATAGCATTTAGTAAACATTACCGTAAAGCTGTTGATTTAAGCTTTTCAAAAGTGATCTTAGATTTTCAAAAGAACGTCGTATTCAAATGTAATGACCATATTAAAATAATCCAAATATGAGTGATTGTTAGAATTTGCAAGACGTTATCGCGCGGCCAGTCGGGCAGTAGCCGCTCGGGCCAACGTTCAAAACTTCGGGAGTCGTCGGGTCAGCGGTCGGCGGTCAACAGGGCGGTGCACTGTCAGCGGCTGCAGCGCTTGCGGACTTGGCGGTTGACTAAACGGTGCGGGTGCAGTCGTAGCGCTATGCAGCGCTCGCCGCTCGCGCATGCACTAAGCGGTCGGTGGCGCGGTGACTTGCTGTTTGACAACACAAGAGACTACCGAAGTGATTTACTGATTTAATACTAAGTAATACATCAGGTACTTTTATCTTATTATAATTATAACAGTTTGAATAAATAGTAAAATGGAATGTTTTAGATGTAAGAAAAGCATAAAACCTAAGGACAACTGTCTAAAATACAAGAATTGTAAAAAATCTTTTGAACTGCTGTGTACAAACGTCAACAAAGTTACATATAATGTGATGACGAATGAAAGCAAAAATAGTTGGAAATGCTTATCCCGCGTACGACCAAAAAGTGCTTCCAGCACCCCGCAAACGACTGCAAGCTTATTCGACACATCAAAGGCGTTACCTGGTACCTCACGAACGGTGACACAACTTAACTCCACTATAGAACGGAACATTACGCATAGGAAACGACCCAATAGTACTGGTAAAACTAATATATACCTCAGAATAATATAGAAATAGAAATCTGTCAACGAACGAAACGAAGTTTCAAGATTAAATATTGAGAATTGTGAACAACAACAAGAAATAAAGAAGCTTAACATAAAGATTAGTGTTTTATTGCTGCTGAATAAAGACCCTGTTAGAAATAACACTCTAATAGCAAGTACTGGACATAGCCCATTAATACAAAATGTAATAAGCGACGACAGTATACAGATTTATGAAAAATAAAACGAAATATTGCAGAATGAAATAATTATATTAAATAGCAAAATAAAAACTCTTCAAATAAAACTAAGAAGGTCTCTTACATCATATAATGCATGCAAACGGAAAGCGGACGCAATGGAAAACAGAGAAATGACACTTTCTCGAATTCAACTATCTACCAAAGCTCTGCAAAAAAGTGTTAGGCAATTAGAACAGCATATAAATAATACTCTAATAGACAAAACTACTTTCGTTACACCAGGAAAACCAGTTGTAGGTAGAGAAAGGCAACCATCACAAGCAACGCCAGTGAAGACTATAATAAACCACAACGCTAATAGTCATAAACCAAGATTATTGCTTTTGTCTGACTTTCATGGAGCTGATCTTCTACTGCCTTTGTCGAAATTTAGAAAGAATGATTATGACTTCACCGCAAATATTATTCAACATGGGACCACTCAGTGTTCTACAAGACATAGAAGAGAAAATTAAAGACTTCAAAAAAAGTGACTGTGTGATCATCGTGATGGGAGCGATTATAACATCACCCTATTAGGTAGAATTATCAGTACTCTAGAAAATACTATTAAAAAAAAATCCCATACTAACGTAATTGTCTGTAATATTCCCCATAGTTTGAACAAGTATGCTGAGGATTACTATAACTTTGTTAGTAGCTTTAATGTAATGCTGCAAAAAAAAATAGGTAAACTCTCCCATGTATGGCTTGAAACACCAAATAGTGTATATTTTGGTATTTGGTGGTTTGGTTTGTTGTGTCTTGCTTGATCCTTGATAAGATATACAACAGAATCCCAAGCCGGTGGTAATGACAAACCATCTTCTCTATTGAAATTGGGATATTTTTTGATTTCAATAGCCTCGCGCAACATTCTGGGAAAATATCGTTTCTCCCTGACCAGGATTGAAGTGTTGTCAAACTTAATTGAATGGTTTGGTTTGTCCATGACATGCTCGCAGACCGCAGACCTGTTGCAACGACGGCGCTTGACATCGGCTACATGCTCCTTGACCCGTGTAGCTATACTACGTTTCGTTTGGCCAATGTATGATAGACCACACTCGCAGTCCAGCTTGTAACACCAGCACTCTGCAGAGGGATGCTGCACTTCACGGGCCTCAGGTATTGAGACATCTTCTTCATCGGCTTGAAATATGTTTTAATGGAAGCCCGTCTCAAGATGTTTCCAATCCTATCCGTGACCCCTTTCACATATGGCAGGACCGCAGGTTTACGCTCGCCTGTAGGAGTCTTCACACGGGGTTTCTGGTTGAGGCGTGGTATCTTGAGCCCATTGGCCCAAAGCGCACGCTGTTCATTCTGTAGTTCATCAGTCAAATGTTGGTCGTCACAGATTCCCTTGGCTCTCTGAAACAAAGATTTACCCACTGTAGCAAGTTGATTAGGATGGTGATGTGATTTGCCATTTAAATACCTATCAGTGTGAGTAGGTTTCCTATACACAGTATGACCTATTGTATTATCAGACCTTCTCAACACACTGACATCTAAGAAGGCTAATGAATTGTAATTTTCTAACTCCATTGTAAACTTTATTTTCTCATGAATGGAGTTTAAATGGCCTAGGAAAACTGAAACACTAGATTTAGGTAAAATAGTAAAGGTATCATCTACGTATCTTTTAAAGATCCTCGGCTTGACAGGTGACGATGAGAGTGCTTTCTCCTCGAAGTCCTCCATGAAGATATCGGCGATAACAGGAGTGTAAACTCAACAACTCGTTCTGCAACTCTGGACTGGGCAGTATCGGTAAAATATATAAATTATAACTCAGGTTCAACGTTAATCAACTTGTTTAATCCTCTCAGCTTTACTTATAAATGTTAATCACAGTTTTTCTCAATCTCTCTCTCCTTGCTCCTTGCTAGCTTGTCGCAACCCGCCAGCGATCCCTCCTTTTTTTTCTTTTAATATCAATTGACAGTCATGTTCCCGCCATTTCGTCATAGACAACCAAGTCAAAAGAGGTGTTGAACAAATCAAAATTAAGGCAGTTGTAGATGAACCCTAACAGGAGATACTGGAGACCCCATAGCCACACCATCCACTTGCACGTAGAATTCACCGTTCCATAGCATATAGCCAGATGTAAGGCAGTGTTCTAATAATTCAGCATATTCCATTGCCATATTTTGTTCACGTAGCCTCCTCCTCACAATATTGATGTAATCCTGTACTGGTAGGCATGTAAAGAGGGACTGGACATCAAAACTGACCATAATTTCATCATCAGTTAGTATCAAATCTTTAATTTCAGTAATGAAATGGTATGAATCCCGTGTGTATGCCTGCGTCTTTCCCCGCAACGAAGAAATGATATAATCCGTTTATATTGTTTTATTTAAATGTGTGACAGTCGCGGAAACCGAAGAAAATATTAAGTAATTCATTGGTTAACTAAAAATAATTTAAAAATTAATTTAGATAAAACTAAGATAATGACATTTCAAAATAGACAAGATTTTTCATATAATTTAAATATTTCATATGAGGGACAGCAAGTAGAGGAAACAGATGTGACAAAAATTTTAGGAATAAGCATAGACCATAGGTTTCCATCGAGGAATCAAGTTGATAATATATGTAAGAAATTGAGTAAATTTTCATATGTCCTATTTATTTTATTTATTTATTTAAACTTTATTGCACAAAAGAAAAACTTAACGTACAAAAAGCGGACTTAATGCCATGAGGCATTCTCTACCAGTCAACCTTAGAACGAAGCAGAGAAATTCCTATATAATTTAAGAAAAGTTGTGGACCAACCGATAGTTTTAACGGCCTATCAAGCCTATGTAACGTCGACGCTAAGATATGACATCATATTCTGAGCTAACTCCGTTGAAAGAGATGTTGCATTTAAAGCACAAAAAAGGTGCATCAGATCACTATGTGGACTTAAGCAACAAGATTCATGTAAACCATACTTTATAAAATTAAGCATACTAACTTCCTTGTTTTATATTTTTGAAACAGTAATGTTTGTTAAAAGAAATGCAATTATTTAAACAGTTTAGGAGTGTACGTCTTAGGAATAAAATAAATCTCATGCCTTCCAAAACAGCATTATACAGAAAAATTGTACTTGGTATGGCTCCAAAAATGTATAACGATGTATATATATATGTGGGCATCATTCTCGTTGGAGTCAAACATCTGCCACATGTGTGTTATTTACATCCCGCCCAATGCTGCGGACGCGTTTCTTTCAAAAAGTGGAATCTTTCATCGACTCGTTGAGTGGTGTGTTGGTTATCGTCGGTGACTTAAATTTAAACCCTAATATTCTTCCGCGGATATCTTAAGCTACTTTTGTTATTTTACTACAGTCTGTAATCTGAAAGAGACGAATGATGTGCTGAATTTGTACGGAGGAGTGTTAGATGTTGTGCTGGTACGTGGCGAAAGTTGCAGTGTAAAAGTCAGTGAGATCAACGATGGAGGTCTAGTTCCAAATAGAGATGCGTATCATCCTCCTCTAGATGTCACCATTCCACTTACAGTACCGGGACAAACTCCTCATTTAGTTGAACCTAGCAAACTTGACTCAACTCGCGATTGGAAGTTTTCAAATGGAGATTACGAACTCCTGGAACGACTTTTCTCTGAGGTGTCGTGGGAGTAAGTCCTTAGGTCTTGTAATTCTAACATTGCTGTTGAAACTTTTTATAATATCGTATATGACATTTTTGATAAGTGTATGCCGAGTCTAGACCTAATAAATCGTGCAGGCGCTATCCGGTTTGGTCCACGTTAGATATTATTGAGGACATCAAACGTAAAGCTACTCTACATCGAGACTGGAAGCGTACTGGTGACATGGCTGTATATTCCTCCTTTTCCAAACTTAGAGCCGACATTAAATGTCGTATTTCGCTTGCCTATGACCTCTACAGGGTGTCCCAGAAGTACCACGTCACAGTGACACTGGAGGTAGGTCAGCTCAAGAGGAACTCAACCAACCTAACATGACCTCAGTAAAAGTTGCACGGTTTTCGAGTTATTCCCGAAATAAAAACTTTTGAGAATTTTCCCCTTTTCTTTTATATTTTTAGTACCAGCATCGACACGGAAAGCTCTTAATGACAGTTTTTTATGTGTATAAAATCATGAATAGCTAATTCAGAAGTGTAACGTGTTATTTTGTCAGTAACTATTGTAAAATGCTGAAGAAAACTTGATTAATCTTGATTTAATTTGTAACAAAAACACGAATTTCAACTTTGACCATCTGCCATGTTTATTTTTTTATTAGAAACGAAACAAACAAATAACGTCAATAAATTTGGTATGTTATGCAGGTTCTAAAAGCAGTCACTGTTATGTGCTAAAAAGATGCTGTGTACAGCGATGACTCTTCTGTTATCTGATCCGATTATTTAGCCAAATGCACGAGGGCTAAAAACTAATGTTATTCTCCCCTTTTGGAGGCTAGCTTATTCTAAAGGACTGGATAAAATCACAAAATGTCAATGACAATTAAAGTAGATTAATAGCTTTGGTTAGATCAGAATTGCGACCACAACAGCGCGCGAACCGAGCGAACGAAGCGAGCATGCCGCAGTAGCGGTAAGCGTAGCACCAGGACCGGACTGCTACCAGTAAAGTAGATTAATGGGTTAGATTAGGTTAGAACTGCGACCACAACGGCGCGGGAGCCGAGCGAGCGAAGCGAAAAGAGAAAAGTAGCGTTTAGGTCAGCGTCATCAATACCATCCCTACCACATCCAACGCATCTAATCACTTCTCCCAGCCGACTACGCACATCGTGTTTAATTTTGCACAAAAAATTATACAGATTTGGAGACAAACCCCGAATATCATCAATGAAGTATTGTGGACTGACGAATCGGCTTGCAAAGGGGATGGATGTTTCAATTTACATAACGTCCATAGCTGGTAGACAGAAAACTCACATGAAGAACGAGAAAAGCGGTCCCAATACCAATTCAAAATTAATTTGTGGAGTGAAATTCTGAATGGAATTGCGAGACCGGTCGACTTGCCTCCTATTCTTGATGGTAGAAATTATTTTCAATTTTTGCAAATCGATCTGCATGGTTTATTAGAAGATGTGCCGTTGGCACAGAGACGAAGGATGTGGTACCAACAAGATGGCCCACTACGCCCGGCTAGTCCGTGAGCACCTCAACGAAACACTCCCCGAGAGATGGATTGGTCGATTGGGACCAATTTTATGACCATCGCGTTTCCCAGATCTAAACCCACTAGATTTTTTTATTGGGGATATTTAAAAGACTAATTTTACGCGAAACCAATAAGCAGAATTGCGGCAACGAGTATTCGAGGCAGCCCGTACCATATCGGAAGTCAAGTAAGAAAATTGAGCCGAAATTTTATTGAACGATGTTTTTTGTGCATTAGTAAACGGGAGACAATTTGAACATTTATTGTGACCTAAATTTATTCCAATAAATGTATCAAAAATAAACCTGTTTTTTATTGTCATTGACATTTTATGATTTTATCCAGTCCTTTAGAATAAGCTAGCCTCCAAAAGGGGAGAATAACATTAGTTTTTAGCCCTCGTGCATTTGGCTAAATAATCGGATCAGATAACAGAAGAGTCATCGCTGTACACAGCATCTTTTTAGCACATAACAGTGACTGCTTTTAGAACCTGCATAACATACCAAATTTATTGACGTTATTTGTTTGTTTCGTTTCTAATAAAAAAATAAACATGGCAGATGGTCAAAGTTGAAATTCGTGTTTTTGTTACAAATTAAATCAAGATTAATCAAGTTTTCTTCAGCATTTTACAATTGTTACTGACAAAATAACACTTTACACTTCTGAATTAGCTATTCATGATTTGATACACACAAAAAACTGTCATTAAGAGCTTTCCGCGTCGATGCTGGTACTAAAAATGTAAAAGAAAAGGGGAAAATTCTCAAAAGTTTTTATTTCGGTAATAACTCGAAAACCGTGCAACTTTTACTGAGGTCATGTTAGGTTGGTTGAGTTCCTCTTGAGCTGACCTACCTCCAGTGTCACTGTGACGTGGTACTTCTGGGACACCCTGTATATTAGAGAGATGGAAATCAAACTGACGTCCAATCCTCGCGCCTTCTGGCAGCACATTGCTAGTCTTAAAACAAAAGGAGGTTTCGAGTCTCTAGTGACTTATGAGGGGAAAGAAGTTGAAGGTTGTGATGCGGCTCAGGCTTTTGCTGACTTCTTTTCTTCCGTCTTTTTACCAAATACACCTCATCTTGATTATGGTTTATGGTTTAAGACATTTATTTCTCATAAGAATTTGATTCACTTAACATGAGAAATGTAACATAGAAAAATAATTGCATGCAAATTATAAATTAATAACAAACTTAACAAGTGTCAACTTCATAAAAACATACAGGTAAACATTTTTATTACGGAGGTAGATCGATTGCAATTCGCCGCTCGGTCGGTACGTAAGTAGACGCGCAGCGAATGCAGCTAACTTGTTCCCGATACATTATGAGAAGATTATTCGCGATGATCCGAACCGTAACGCTAACTATATACATGTAGCTCAGATATCCCTGCACGATTTTGAACGCGCCATAAAACGTTTGAAACCACGAAGTGCCCCGGGTCCCGACAATCTTCCGGCATATATTTTGAATGGCTGCAAAGAGTCGTTTATACCCCCTCTATTGTATATTTAACACAATTTTGCGCACTGGAGAATATCCGGATCGATGGAAAGTCACTCGCTCGAGGCCTATTCGTAAGTCTAACAACCTATCCCGTGTCGAGGACTATCGACCTATTGCTATCCTTTCGGCTCCAGCCAAACTATTTGAAGATGTCATAAATACTCTCGTAGCGCCTCAAGTTCAGCCTTTTCTCGGTGACTCTCAACACGGTTTCAGGCCTCGAAGATCAGTCGAAACGAACGTCCTAACACTGGTTGACTCCATCTCAGACCATTTAGATAAGTCCATACAAGTAGACGTGTTGTACTTCGATTTTAAAAAAGTATTTGACCGCGTAGATAACGATGTGCTATTGGGCAAGTTGTGTAACATTGGTTTTTCCCCACAACTGCTTCGGTTCTTTGCCAGCTATTTACGCGTTAAACAGCAGTATGTACAACATGCTTTGTCTCGAAAAATTTCCACACTCGTTCAGGAGTTAGTCAGGGGTCGATACTAGGTCCGCTGCTCTTTGGAGTAATGATTGACGATCTCGCTTCGGTTTTCGGTCTGCTAGGTGCCTACTTTATGCCGATGACCTGAAACTGATTTACGGGGTCCAAGAGTTTTCTGACTGTGAATCACTTCAGAAGGACATCGACATAGTGAATCAGTGGAGTCTACGGAACAGGCTTGCATTTAATGTCGCAAAATGTGCGGTTATCTCCTTCAGTAGAGCTCGGAATCCATTTCACTATAAGTACCTCTTGGACTCTGAAGAAATAGCCCGTGTCGACTCCATTCGGGACTTAGGTGTCACCCTCGACAACCATCTAAATTTCCACGAGCATATATATGCATTGACTCGCGATTGCTATAGGAGGTTGGGGTTTGTTGTCAGGAATGCTCGGGACTTCCAAGATGTTAGAACCATAAAACTCCTATACACCGCTTTAGTGCGAAGTAAGCTAGAGACGGCTTCTGTCATCTGGAATCCCCACGAAGTAACTTATGTCTCACTTCTGGAGAGAGTACAGAAAGTGTTCCTGCGGTTCTTGTACAAAAAATGTATGGTTACTACCCATACTTATACCCAACCAAATATTTACTGGGAGCCTTGGGTTTTAACTCTCTAGAGGTCAGACGTAATTTGACTCTTCTTACGATTACCAGCAAAATTTTGCGCGATGAGTCTGATTGCACAGAATTAGTAGGGCAGTTAGTGCGACTACACGTCCCGTCGTTGGCCAAATTTAGTTTCAGACCTCGTGACCGCCCCTTGCTGGCGGTGCCGACGTCGCGCACGGTGTCTCGAAGAGAATCTCCGCTAGTCCGCGCTTTACGCCTCTTGAACAATCTCCTCGCATCAACCAGCATGATGAATGTTTGAAGTTCTGTGAGAGGATGGATGTCCGTCTGTCCTCAGTTTGAATTTGTAATGTATAATTGATTTCGTTAATGTATGTTTTTCAAATGTTTCTATATCGTTGTTATATTATTATTTCGTATATTAATTTCATTTCTTAGGTTAAGTTTTTTTACAATAAATTTATATAAAAAGTAAAATACAACAAAGTAATTACAAAATATAAATACATTATAAAAAAAACATAACCTAGGGTACCGCCGGCAGCGGGGCGGGGCCCAGGCTACCGGTGGTTAGGGCTGCAGAGAGAGGAACCTCCTGACGATGCGCGCCGTGTCCAGGAGTACCGCCTTCTGTATCTGACCCTTGATCCAGCCATCTAGCGAGAGTCTCTTAAGATGTTTGTCGAGACTCTTCGCTATAAGACCGTTCGCCGAAACGACTATCGGCACAATGATCGTCGAGTCAACATCCCACATGGCGGTCACCTCGTGAGCCAAGTCAAGGTACTTGCTGAGTTTGTCCTTCTCGGCCTTCACGAGGTTATATTATTATTATTTATAGTTTCACAGTGCCTTGGTTATGTGTTATGCTGTGTAATTAAGTTAAATAAATAAATAAATAACAATGTTCCAAGTCATATAAGTAGTATAGAGGATATAACTACATTTAAAGCCAAATTATTTAAATGTTTAGTGGACAAAGCATATTATTATTCAGTTAATGATTTTTTGTCTGACTGCACTTGATGCTGACTGTACGCCCCGGTGAACAGTCTATTATAGCTAAAATTTGTATGCCTTGCGGCCCAACATGGCGATGTAGCTTTTTATTTTATAAGATCTGTGCCTATGTACAATTGTTTACCCGTGTTGAACAAATAAACTATTCGTATTTATTTTCATTTGAAGTTTTTGGGCGCTGGGACCCCATGGACCTAGGGTCTCGACCCCAAAAGGTACAAAATTGTATTCGGGGCCGAGACCCCCATATTGGCATCATGGTTTGGTGCTCTTTCGTTTTTCGGCCGCTTCAGCAGCCGCACCCGCTCTGCCCGATGTTCCATGAAGGTGGGACAGCGCCAGTGTGTCCACACAGGTGGTATCCCATACAAGCACACGTCCCAGCCTCTACGGAACCAGGGACATCCGGCGGATAATGTCATTCAGTGTGGCATGTCTCGAGAAGCGGCATGCACTTTTCTGGCAAGAGAGGCCATGGTGTCCCAGTGTATCGACCTATTTCGTATTGTATTATAAATCACCGACCGTAAACTTAATTTCGCAAAACCATTCTTCCCAAACTGTTCCATTTCCCAACTCTCAATCTCTTTCTCACTGATGACTGCTGTAGGCACAAACAAAGAAAAGATTTTTATCCTTACATTTCTATGGTAGAACTTTGCCGCTTTAAGTCCTCCAGTAATTAATTTCGTTATCCAATACATAGTTCTATAGAACAATCGGGAAAAGTTTTAATTAATTTTGGGACAAAAAAACAACAGTTCAGACAAAAAAAGAACAGTCACAAATTGTAGTGCCTAACGCAAATGTCTACTATAAGTAGCTAAATAAAAGGCCAACGACACTATATTTAATCAACTCAAGGTATTGTATTCTTCAAAAGGTTAATCTACTAATCACTTCGCAATGACTATACATTCTCTCTCGAAGTCCAGTACAAAAGTGACGGCTGCCGGGCGCGTTCCTCCCTCCATGCCAGTGTTGCCGTTTCATAGCGACAACATGTCCACAGACCTCGACGCCAACCTGACGATGGCGCTGGAGAAGCTGGAGTTCGGAGTCCTGGACCCGGAGACCCTGGAAATCGCCATCAAGCTTGCGGAGGACGCGCACCGCCTGCGCGAGATGCACGACGCGCGCGACACTCGTCGCCAGCTGAAGTTCTCTTACAAAGAAATGCCCGTAAGGTTACTCTCAGTATATTTTGGACCAAGACACCAAGTTTTAATCATCGAATCGGCGAATTCAACTCGGCTGGGCAGCATTCGGGAAGCTTCGGATAGGGGTCATTAATATTTTATTGCTTTCTTTTAGTAAGCAATCAATCGCTGAAACAATAAAGTGGCGTGGCAAATTGGGATAGTTTTAAGATTGCCAGGAATCGATGCAATCAAATGGTAAGAGCAGCCAAACGTAAATATATACACGAGAATATTGCTTCGTCGTCCCCAGCCGAAACATGGAAGTTCTTAAAAACTATTGGTGTGGTAAAATCTGGTAATGCTGTAACGTGCCCATCCTCCTTTTCGTTGAATGACTTAAATTCGCACTTCGCAAAATCTTCATATTTAGATCCCGCCACTTTATCTTTAACTATTTCGCACATTTCAGCCCTGCCCCGTCATTCGACTGAAATATTTTCATTTACCTCTGCTACTGATGATGATATTCGTAAAGTTATAGCTTCAGTTAAGTCAAACGCTATTGGTCCTGATCAATTGAGCAGGACCATGGTTGTTTGCATTTTGGAATGCATTCTCCCCGTTCTAACGCACGTAATTAACTTATCATTATATACTGGGGTTTTTCCTTCGTTCTGGCGGAATGCCCATGTCATCCCATTGCCTAAAGTTAATAACCCCAGTTTGCTCAAAGACTTCCGCCCCATATCCATTCTCCCATTTCTGTCAAAAGTGCTCGAAGCCATTGTTCATAAACAGCTGTCTGCTCACATTTTCTCCAACCATCTTCTCTCACCATTCCAGTCTGGTTTTCGTCCTGGCCACAGCACGTCTACTGCCCTACTTAAGGTCGTTGAAGATGTGAGACAAGGCATGGAATCTCATCAACTTACTGTTTTGGTTTTGATTGACTTTTCTAATGCCTTTAACGCCGTAAATCACGAACTTCTTCTATCTACCCTCAGTTACATGAATATATCATCATCAGCAGTTGCGTGGTTCTCTTCCTATCTTCAAGGTCGACGTCAATCTGTTCGAGCGAATGGATCCTCCTCTGACTGGTGCGATCTCACTTCTGGGGTTCCACAGGGTGGTATTCTCTCTCCTCTCCTTTTTTCTGTCTTTATTAATCTCTTAACTTCGAACATCAAATGCTCTTACCATCTTTACGCTGACGATCTACAACTCTACACCCAAACTGGTCCTAAAGATATTGACGCAGCAATCGAGACTATCAATAATGATCTCTTTCGTATTTCCGTTTGGTCGCATCGCTTCGGGATTGCTGTCAATCCAACGAAGTGTCAGGCCATCGTGCTCGGGAGCACTCGTTTGCGTGCGTCAATTGATGTGGAACTCATGAAGCCGATAGTGTACGAGGACGTAGTCATACCAATTGAATCTCAAGTGAAAAATTTGGGTCTGATTGTTGACAGTAACCTTACGTGGGATCCTCAGGTGTCTAGTGTTTGTCGCAGGGTGACATATGCGTTAAGATCGCTTTACAGGTTTAAAAATTTTCTCCCGGTGAGCACTAAGACTCTTCTCGTCCAAGCTCTTGTCCTCCCCGTTATCGACTATGCTGATGTGTGTTGCTCTAATCTCACCCAGGCCTCCCTGAATAAGCTGGAGCGTCTGCTGAACAACTGTATCAGGTTTGTTTTTGGCCTTCGTAAGTACGACCACATTTCTGACTTTCGCCGACAATTAAACTGGCTTCCTGTACGTGAACGTAGGTCTCAAAGAATTCTTTGCACTCTCTTTTCAATCTTATTCGATCCTACGACTCCAGATTATCTCAAATCTAAGTTTCAATTTGTGACTGCTCGCCCTGGTTGCACTCTCCGTACTTCTCGTAAACTTAAACTCGTTGTCCCTCTCCACCGCTCCGGTTTCATGTCCAATTCCTTCACGGTTCAGGCAATACGCCTCTGGAACGCTCTCCCACTCAACATTAGACAAGCTCAGAGCAAACTCTCCTTCAAGCGCATGTTGCGCAAGCATCTTTCGGACAATCTCTCTTCCTAACTTTCTTCGAAATATTTTACTTTGGGTACATAATATATGTATGTAAGTATATCATATAAAGTATTCGTGTACGTTTATGGCAATTATATATACATTCCTATATATATCTGATATTATTGATTTGTGTTTTAATTATTTTGTTTCTCTGTAACTCTGATCCTGCACCGACTACATATTTCTGTTTAACCCAGTGGTTGACTGGTAGAGAATGCCTAAAGGCATTAAGTCCGCCATTTGTACTTACTTTTTTTTGTATTGTGCAATAAAGTTTAAATAAATAAATAAATAAAGCCCCCAGTACACCTATAAATCTAATAATCTTCATGTACCTACTATTTATGACTAAAACGCTCTAACAAGTCACCCTGCAGGCCAACAAAACATATCCAGTGTGAAAACCCTCTTACCAGCGCCTCTGTGTGGGTGTGATTCTGTCTGGACACCATCAACAAGTGCTGGCCACCTTAAATGGACACCGTCAACAAGTCGTGTACATGTTGAATGGCGCCACGGATATAGCCCGTCTCTGTCGCCTTGCAGTACGCCTGGAACATCCACCGGAGGAACAAGCTCATCCAGTTCATGCAGCACACCTGCTACTCCTCGCGCTACGAAATCACCAAGATGAAGGTCATCAGGCAGAGGTGAGGACTCTAATGACTTCATTACTTCTTCCCAGGCAGTTGGCAGGCTATTTAAGTAATCAACCACACACAACTGTGGCCCAGATTAGTACTTTAAAACTTATATAGGTACATAATACCTATATAAGAGTATTACATTTCAGGTACCGCAATAGCACCGTCTACCAAATAGGACTGTTCTCCGGGAACAACTTGGAGATGAAAGTGACCGCCGGCCAAATCTTCTCCACTATGGACCAGATGCCTACAAGTACTGCATTATTGTGGTAACTATGTACGAGATATATCTTCTTGAATATGGTTAGCAAAGAGGAAATAAGTGTACTCTAAAGTTTTGAGTCACCAGTTCACAACATCTTTATTTTCTAAGACACATGTGGTACCTAACTTAGATTTCACCCGCAGTTATCGATACGCAATCGATTTACGCCCAGAAATATATTTTATATCCATTGCGATACGCACTCGGCGCGAAGAGACTTACGAGTGATGATACTCGAATTAAACCGATTTCTCGTAACCCCACATGTCATGAACCCTTCTGTAAAGCCTCAGTGGACGCTCGAACAGCGTGCAAAGCAGCGGTACGGCCCGAGCGGCGTTCATGTTAGGGTGCGTTTTCACTCAGTGTTCTGAACGGACGATAGCTCGCTCAGGACTGTGCACAAGCATGCGCAAATATTTGTTCAGAACAAACCCTCCACCTCCTCATGGTCTTACCTGCCTCACGGCGTACAGGCCAAATCGTGGGAGACTGCGCAAGCACGCAGCTCTCTTGACTCCCTACAAATTTTTAAATTCCGTCCCAGCCTTCGGACGAGAGATCGGAGATGCTGGATTCTTTGATAAGGACACTTAGTGGCCCATCAGTTTACCACGGAGAACTAGTTTCGTGTTGGCAGAACTTCGATGCGTTGCGCAAGTTTGTGCACTCCTGGCACACCAAGCGAAGACTTTTTGAAGAGTGAAGAACCACAAGATGTGTAATGTACTTGTACAACGCTGAGTAATGTTTCGTGTATGTCGCGCCCCAATAGGGGACAACTACGAAAAGTAGTGATAGCCTGCCCCTACTTAAGTGGAGAAAGGCTGGGACGGAATTCCTATAGTCGCCTGCATGTGTGTTTTCACTTAGTGTTACGAATGCGTAACACTAAGTGAAAACACACATGCAGGCGTCACTCTTTATGGCGCTTGCCCGCCACGCTGCTCGCCCCGCCACACGCTCTGCTTCCAGCATCCACTCAGTCCATACACAGCCTAAACAAATGCTGTCGGTGTAAACGTCCTGAGTGCGCGCTGTTGTCTTGTAGCCTCTTGCTCGCAACGCTGCTCGTCCCGCCGCACGCTTCCAGCTCCCACTCAGGCCATACACTTACCCTTTCAGGTTTGTGTTCCACTACAACAAGCTCCTGAACATACTGGTGGACATGACGAACAACGCGGAATACATGTTCCTGCTGCAGGGGCAGCTCAACGACGGCGTTACGCACTTGCAGGCCGACTTGGGCAATGTATGCTCCATAGCATGTATGGTCTGACAAAAGAGACTACAAATGAAAAATGTGGTGTCGTCCCTTTCTAATAAATCTAAGAAAACGGGGACGACACTACAGTATTGCCACTTTTTAATTTCTACTATCTTTTGTCAGACTGTAGTCTTCGATTTTATTTATTATATACTTATTAGATTCTTCTTCTATTTTTGGAGCGGCTGTTGCGGCAGACGCAGCCAAGCGCCGCAAGTACGCAGCACTCGGTGATAGTGATAGCTACGCATTTTTTGCGGCGTCTGCCGTGGAGACCGTGGACCGTGGGGACCGGAAGCAACAACGCTTTTCCACAAACTCAGCTATTTGCTTATCCGATCCTCCAGCGATTGAAGGTGTAGCGACGTATTATCATTCCATCTGCATAGCTGAAATACATTCATATACGGCAACAGCTGATGCCGTGAGGCCCGGCGCGCGCAGCGTAGCTGGCTCGTTTCTCGCCCAACGCGTTGCCATCCAGCGAGGTCAACGCGGCTAGCCTTATCGTACCCTACCCAAAGGATAGGTTTAGGGGATATTATGTATTATTATACAAAAATAGTAAATATGATATCGTAAGCTATTAAAAAAAATAAACTAAACCTTATAAGCTAAATAAACCTAACTTAACGTATTGGGACCTAAAGTAATTTTTCTTTCTCTTTCTTCTTTTCCGTGGTCGGGTTAAACGTGTATAAGGCATTTTATAAACTAAACCCCTAGATCTGTCAGTTTATCATTCCGAATAAAAAAATAGGAGTAGACACTAGATGGGTTTGGACAAAAAGATGGATGGAATTAAGGCGTAGTTAGCCATACAAAACGAGGAAATTGTGCGACAAAAATTAACGATACAATAAGGAACCTTAAAATAGAACCTTAAGGTAACGTTATTGGAAGGTTAACTGTCGTCGCACTCGCACAACGGAGACTGATACAAATATTAATTGAGTGAGTTAAGGCTCAGATTATTTTATCAAAACGTTGTTGATTTTTTTTTTATGCAAACGTATACAAGCATGGTTTATTTTATTCTTTATAAAGTTAATATTATTAAAAAGCTAAGATTTGCAAAAGCCATGAGTACCATTCCCACACACACAATTTATCTGCTTTGCCCAAAGGTTGACTGGTAGAAAATGCCTCATGGCCTTAAGTCCGCCTTTCGTACGATATGTTTTTTTTTTTTTTTCAATAAAGATTAAATAAATAAATTCCCGGATATATATATGTATATATAGATATTTATCAAAAACAACAAAGATGTAGTGGGCCCGTCCTGGCAATCCTCATAATCATAATGCAATCTAGGCGGTGGGTGCTTTGACATTAAATTAAATCTGTTAAATATGTGAACGCAATGCTCTCAGTAGGCACGTGTAATGGACAATAGTCATAATTCCCAGGTCCCCTACGTGCAGGCCTTGCCCATCAACTCGGACGAAGGCAACAACGTGGACCCGGAGAATCTGTAGAAATAAAACGAGACATAATACAACATAATATCACAAGACTTCATGTTGTTTCATTAACTGAAATAATTCAGTTCACATTTATCCACTGTAGAACAAAGGCCTCTTTATTTTCACGCGACTGTAAGTCTAAACCACAATTGACAACTTTTAAAATTTTCAAATAGTGTTAGGTTTCAACTAATTTCATTACTTTATAATCACAGAACCCTAAACTATTATTTATATTTGATTATACGCACTAGTTTTGAAAATTAAAAAAAAAATAACGGCCAAGTGCGAGTTGGACTCGCGCACCGAGAGTTCCACACAAACACCTATCCCATCGTAAATGGCTGGGTTAAGTTAAGTTCGCATCTGGTATGTATGGCACTGCATACAAATAAGGTGCAAAGTTAACGCAACCGATCACGTTTGTTGTATGGGAACCCCACTTAATATTATTTTATTTTATTCGGTTTTTTAGTAGGTATTTTTTGTTATAGCGGCAACAGAAATAAATCATCAGTGAAAATTTCAACTGTCTAACTATCTGATGACAGACGGACAGACAGACAGACAAATTCAAATTCAAAACTTTATTCTGCAAGTAGGCTATAAGAGCAGATTCTAAATTACACAATAATAAAAGAACATAAATAATAAAAGGCAGACAGAAGTACAGCGGAGTCTTCGTAATAAGGTTTTTACTCTTTGGATACGGAACCCTAAAAGAAAGCGAAAGCAGGGTCGTCTAAGAATCAGTACTTAAATGACGTCACCTCGTGGAAAAATTGACAGACGCAACCTACAAAAAGAACAGTGCCGGTGCGGCGCTGCGAGCAATTACCTGTCGCCTACGCTCTTCCAACATGAGGAACTTTTCAAATTGATTTTTTAATTATAACATGGGATATTTTCGAAAATTTGAAAATGTGGTTATATTTAGTTTTTTATCCTCTAGATTGGATTATTGTAAAAAATCCTGGTTGAAAAATGAAATTACTAAATACAATTTCCGAGAGAGAAGAGCCGAAGTTGCAATTACAAATGACAAGAAACCAACGGTGCATTGTCAGTTGACACTGCCATGCTGACCCAAGAGATAGTTCTTCACGCTTCGTTTGAAGGATGTCTGGCCTACTCCTGGCCACCATTCTGAACTGTTTTCTTTTCGTCCTGGCAAGTGTCCCTTTTTTTTCATCTGCTTTATTTTTATCTGCATATGGGCCATTTTTTTCTAAAGTTGTACACACCACTTTTTTTAATCTTCGATATTTTGGGTGTTATGTGTTATCTACTCAGAATCACGAGCTCTTTCGATCTAATTAGGAGAAAAAAACTGTCCCAAAATATTCATACATTTTTTGTTTTTCCATTCCGTTACCGCTATAGTAGGTTGTATGGAAATGGTAACGGAATGGAAACTTGGGACAGTTTTTTTTTTCAGTTTTTAAAGTGGGGTGTACATCTTTAGAAAAAATGGCCCATATAAGGTATTTAGTGCGTTTCATCATCGCAGCCAAAACACATTTTCCGGAATAAAACTACATATTTCTAAACAATTTCTATTTATTTCCAACGGAGCATTTATTCACAGGGCTTAAAATGATACAACGAAAAATGGTTAAACCATCACTAATAAACATATTAAAAATGCTGTAACGAACTCGCAATAAAACAAAATCATATTTTACCAAAAAAACCGACTTCATCTGAGAGAAATCCTATTCTCCCACATTCTGTGAAAATGTATGAGTTCATATCAAAGTTAAAACCTCGAATTTTTACGTTTGCTTAAAGCAGGTGAGGAGTTGAGCCGATTTTTCATGGAATATGAGTACCTAGGTATAGGTAGATATGCATAAATGTTATATTTCCAGAAGTCTGGTCTAGTCTGAACAACATAAAGTAAAACTCTTCGTCACCAAAATAATCTCACATAAACTCATTAGCAAAGAAAGCGAGTACCTACGAGTATTATTTACCTACTTTTGTATGATTTAAAATCGATCAAATTATCGCAACTTAATATGCGTTGTATAATTAGCTATTCCCAAGCTGGTTAAGAAAACGAAGGTAGGTAATACCTATTTGCAGCAAGTATCTATATACCGGTAACAATCAAAGATGCCCGATTTCTTTGCACAGCGTATTAACAGTTACAAAATAAATAATGTCAACAAATAAAAATTAAATAACAAGCCACTTTATCAAATTCAATACAAATTGGTTACCTAACATTTTATATTAAATCTATTTGCACATTATAAGTAGGTTTCAGCTACAAAAACATGGAGTCCGATCAACTCGAGCAGCGATTACAACGTGTGGTAGTCTGTAACCAGTGTAACTGATGTGCCGTTCTAGGGAACGTTTCCCGATTAGATTAGATTAGATTTGTATCGGGAAAGAACGTTTTCGAGAATATTTGTCATACAAATCGAGAAATGTTGTCGAGGACGGCAAATCTCTAACTAAATGTAAGTCCGAAATCACAAAACTATAATTGATCTTACGATCAGTTGCACAAACAGTCAGTAAATGTAATGTTAAGACGAGTAGCTTGGTGAGATGTGAAATGAGGGTGATAACGACCGTTTCTGCATCTGGGTCAATCAACTATTTTCTGCCACTCGTTGCCATGGTGATGCCCCTGGGTCACTTTTTAAAACTACGATTATCCATGGTTATATTTAGCAAAAGCTTTGTAATTTAAGCAGTTAATAAGCCCATTCTAATGCAGACTATCTCCTGACAATACCAGTAATATCAACTTTCTCGGGCCTCGTGGCACTAATGCCTCGCGGCGAAAATATGCTTACGAATTTAGGAAGCTCAAATGATTCTCAAGTCTATCCAAGATAGTCTTGTTCTACAGGTTTACCCGTAACCTAAAAATCACTATACGGGGTGTTGCCTGTAACAGAAGCAATACATTAAAACAAAGTCTGCCCTTCAAATCAAACAATATTAATTTAGCAACTTTTGAAATAACTTTTATTACATATTAGGTAACTTAAACTAATGTTTCAAGAAATCAATGTATTGCAACGCATTTGATTATTTAGTAGCGTGACAATGTCAACGCTGATGGGATGTCAAGGTTATCCAACATAGCATAACGTACATTGATAATACTATTTGATTCAATACTATACGATAAAGAAAATAACAAGTTGATTAGTTTTAAATATCAGGATACTGTCTTTTTTATGTTGCTGAAACAAATTTTGTTCAGTTTGAAGAGTAGAATGTATATTATATTTTTTTACTGTCCGTATTACACGCCACGCCCGGTATCCTTCGAGGGTTATTTCGTGATAATCAAATTGATAAGACAAAGATTTAGACTAATTGTAGGTAAAAAGTTCATTTAAATACAATATAAAATAATAGTGATTATATTCTCTAGTGAAACGCAATGAACACTTTATTAAATATCTACTTGAAAATGGCTGACTTAGGAAGTGACGTATAAAAAGGAAGAGTGAGATAACTATTCATTATTTAATTATGCAAGCCCGTATTTTCTAAACAATAAAACTATCACTAGACATCCATACCCTAATGCAATGTTTACAGCGTTTCTGTGGGTTAACAATTGAAAATTGGCATTAAAAATAATTTCATAACTGCGAAGACCTATTAATTATTTATAAATATAATTTAAGGCAAGAGTGAATTCTTAAAGTGCCTACTATTCCGGTTTTTTGCCGGTTTGGTTAGCCGCACACTTGAACGGCCAAATTGTGACTGGCAACCCAGAAGCTCTGTAGGCATTATTTTCGCGTAATTTTTTATTTTAAATTGTTAATACGATATTAAATCGTAGACGCAGAAATCGCGCGCTCTCTTTTCGTGACAAATGTTTCCATCAAGTTCTAAGGACATAAGATTCACTCCTCATTTTCCACAATCAATCTTCTATTTTCCATTCATACGAAATTATTTACTTAACTATGAGCATATCTCCTCAATCTACATTTGTATTATATTTAATTTGTTAAAAATCCATTAGTCAATTTAAAATGGAATACTTATCACACGTTACAATTGGCGAAGCATGTGAAATTAATAATACCCAAAAACTACGCGTAAGTAATTTAACTACTATACTACTTATTATAATTACCTTCTTGAGTCAATCAAAGAATTGGAATTATGTACTCTTTAATGTTTAGTTCTAACTAAATGGAGATACTGAACACCTTCAAAATGTCAAGATCGTTGACTGGCTATTACAAGTTTTAATTTGGATGACTTTAAGGAGGCTATGCGTACACTTAAATAATAAAATATTAAGGGACAATATTACACAGATCGATCTAGTCCCAAACTATGCACTGCTTGTACTATGGGTACTAGATGCGACGATATACTTAATATATATATATATATACACAAAATAAATTATAATCTCATCTATAATAACCCGCAACGCAGGAGGCGAAAATTGTATGTACGTCTAAAAGTCATTCGCCAGCTTATAAAATAGACGCGACTTTATACGATTTGCATTGAAAATGTCAACATTCTGAATCACACTTTAAAAAAGGTTCAAGTCCGGTAAGGTGGCAAAATTTTCAATGTTTCATCTTTGTATCGTATTCTGAATAAAGGCAACTGCCTTATTTTATTCATAGTTGTGAGATGTTCCTAGCAATAGGTAACTATCAAGGAGTCTTACCGAAGAATTGATTCGGAATTAAACTTAGAATAGAACGAAGGATTGAGTATCGCTAAGAATATATGGGACTTAATCTTATTAAACAAGAAACCTGGACCGCATCAAATAAATAGTCAAAATAAATTAGCCTCTATTAAATGACTACAATAATTACTATTAAACCAATAAATAAAATAAAACAGGCATATTAAATGCCAATAACAATAACACAATACATATACTAATTGTACTTATACGTAGGCACCAACTGAATCTTAAGGTCGTGTTTATTCCATATCGACATTATGTTGGCATATGTTTTACCAAGTAACTTTGTATAACTTCTATTATTTGTACCAGTTGAAGGGTTATGGGGATGAACTGTCGAAGACATTGCAAATTTTTTACATTACATTGAAGTTGTTCATCCAAATTATGGCTGTATGACGTAAAAACATATTTATATGAAAATCGGGATCCGGCGATGTTTACCCCTGATTTAGATAATGAACTGGTTACAATACAATACTATACAAGTATTCTTGCACATCTCATAAAACATACAGGGACACAATGCAAGAAATTACAAATTAAAGGTAAACTACAGGCGGTCTTATCGCAAAAGAGCTGGGTAATGCCTTAGACAAATAATTAACAATTTGAAATAAAATCCACATGGCCAGTTTTTCCCCTTAGCTCTTCAGTTGTTGTACATACACCAGATCAGCCATTCTGTCACGGTTTGATCTAATTTATATTTCCACCGACCTATTCTCCCTCAACCTAAACCACCCTTTTTTCATATCAATTTAAAAAATGTTATATCTTATATATCACATTTTTCCACCAAAAAAAACCTACGTCTTATACCACATTTCAACTACGACATAATTGTACATTTAAGTCGTAATTTTCAGTCCTCATTGCATTTCTACTAAAATTACTACTCTCACACACACACATGTCGTACACACTTAGCTCCCAGAACCATATGGCATTGACACAAACTTATTAGCAGAATACATTAGACATTCCACCAATAAATTCTGATCATCCTGATTAACCATTGGATCCATCTCCATCCACAAATGGGTTCGTGCCAGCACCTTACACTCCACGCCAAGTCTATCACGTCGCAAGTCTATCATAACATATCCGTATAATTGATGCCAAATCTTTTATAATCTCATCGGTATGTAATATTTATCAGCAAGTACAGTAGAGCGAAAACCCATAGGAAGGGATTGCTCATATTCGGGATTCGAAGCCTTATTTCCGATACATCCCATTTAATCTTATGGCAAGTTACTAAGTTGTTGTGGTCGTAGGAATATTCTGTGCCAAAGGGCTTATATCCCGAGTGGCACGTGACATGCCTGGCTGGCAGACGCGTCGGCAGCGTCGAGCGCGCCGCAGATGGTGGGCGGCGCGGATCACTGCGCCTTGGGCTTCTGCACCGCCGACTCGCTGGAGAACACGAACGAGAAGAAGGGCTTCTTCTGCGCGAACGATATGAACTCATCTGGAAAGAGGTAGCAGTCTATTAGGCTCACATAAGTCAGAACTGGAGCGTCCCATCCCGGGTTTTTTTGTATGGCTAATGCCGGGATCCCGGGCTTGTCCAAATAAATATTCCGGGATTGGAAGCCCTAGTCAGAACACATTCGATAAAAAATTTGATAACCGTTGACATTCTTCTAGGTGACTGAATATAGTAGTAGTAATATTCTTTGTCACCCTAGGTCGTAAGTAAAATCTTTTGCCCGCTAGGCGGGAAGAAAATCTAACTTTCTGACCAAGGCAAAACGTAAAACATCAAACAAACCACGGGCGGTGATTGCAATTGGTGACCCAAACCAGCTCTGTCTCTTACAAGGATATACCTACTTAGCTTACCATATGTTAGCCTGCCTTGTTTTAGTAGTGACATTAACACTGTACATACAGTTTGACATAAGTGGCGACCTCAGCCATCAAGACGATGACAAGCTGCAAGCACCAAGATGACAAGTGGCGACCTCTGTCGTGTCGTTTGCCACAGGAGTAAAACATTTTGGTGCCGCTGGAGACGGTAACCTTACCGTACGTGATCCACCCCTTCTCGTCGTGGTCGGCCTGGCCGAAGGTGTTGTGCGCGTCCTCCTGGCACAGCGCCAGGCAGCGCCCCGCCACCTCCTCGAACGTGCCGCTGTTGTCGTACAGCTGGAGACGGTAACCTTACCGTACGTGATCCACCCCTTCTCGTCGTGGTCGGCCTGGCCGAAGGTGTTGTGCGCGTCCTCCTGGCACAGTGCCAGGCAGCGCCCCGCCACCTCCTCGAACGTGCCGCTGTTGTCGTACAGCTGGAGACGGTAACCTTACCGTACGTGATCCACCCCTTCTCGTCGTGGTCGGCCTGGCCGAAGGTGTTGTGCGCGTCCTCCTGGCACAGCGCCAGGCAGCGCCCCGCCACCTCCTCGAACGTGCCGCTGTTGTCGTACAGCTGGAGACGGTAACCTTACCGTACGTGATCCACCCCTTCTCGTCGTGGTCGGCCTGGCCGAAGGTGTTGTGCGCGTCCTCCTGGCACAGTGCCAGGCAGCGCCCCGCCACCTCCTCGAACGTGCCGCTGTTGTCGTACAGCTGGAGACGGTAACCTTACCGTACGTGATCCACCCCTTCTCGTCGTGGTCGGCCTGGCCGAAGGTGTTGTGCGCGTCCTCCTGGCACAGCGCCAGGCAACGCCCCGCCACCTCCTCGAACGTGCCGCTGTTGTCGTACAGCTGGAGACGGTAACCTTACCGTACGTGATCCACCCCTTCTCGTCGTGGTCGGCCTGGCCGAAGGTGTTGTGCGCGTCCTCCTGGCACAGCGCCAGGCAGCGCCCCGCCACCTCCTCGAACGTGCCGCTGTTGTCGTACAGCTGGAGACGGTAACCTTACCGTACGTGATCCACCCCTTCTCGTCGTGGTCGGCCTGGCCGAAGGTGTTGTGCGCGTCCTCCTGGCACAGTGCCAGGCAGCGCCCCGCCACCTCCTCGAACGTGCCGCTGTTGTCGTACAGCTGGAGACGGTAACCTTACCGTACGTGATCCACCCCTTCTCGTCGTGGTCGGCCTGGCCGAAGGTGTTGTGCGCGTCCTCCTGGCACAGTGCCAGGCAGCGCCCCGCCACCTCCTCGAACGTGCCGCTGTTGTCGTACAGCTGGAGACGGTAACCTTACCGTACGTGATCCACCCCTTCTCGTCGTGGTCGGCCTGGCCGAAGGTGTTGTGCGCGTCCTCCTGGCACAGCGCCAGGCAGCGCCCCGCCACCTCCTCGAACGTGCCGCTGTTGTCGTACAGCTGGAGACGGTAACCTTACCGTACGTGATCCACCCCTTCTCGTCGTGGTCGGCCTGGCCGAAGGTGTTGTGCGCGTCCTCCTGGCACAGCGCCAGGCAGCGCCCCGCCACCTCCTCGAACGTGCCGCTGTTGTCGTACAGCTGGAGACGGTAACCTTACCGTACGTGATCCACCCCTTCTCGTCGTGGTCGGCCTGGCCGAAGGTGTTGTGCGCGTCCTCCTGGCACAGCGCCAGGCAGCGCCCCGCCACCTCCTCGAACGTGCCGCTGTTGTCGTACAGCTGGAGACGGTAACCTTACCGTACGTGATCCACCCCTTCTCGTCGTGGTCGGCCTGGCCGAAGGTGTTGTGCGCGTCCTCCTGGCACAGCGCCAGGTAGCGCCCCGCCACCTCCTCGAACGTGCCGCTGTTGTCGTACAGCTGGAGACGGTAACCTTACCGTACGTGATCCACCCCTTCTCGTCGTGGTCGGCCTGGCCGAAGGTGTTGTGCGCGTCCTCCTGGCACAGCGCCAGGCAGCGCCCCGCCACCTCCTCGAACGTGCCGCTGTTGTCGTACAGCTGGAGACGGTAACCTTACCGTACGTGATCCACCCCTTCTCGTCGTGGTCGGCCTGGCCGAAGGTGTTGTGCGCGTCCTCCTGGCACAGCGCCAGGCAGCGCCCCGCCACCTCCTCGAACGTGCCGCTGTTGTCGTACAGCTGGAGACGGTAACCTTACCGTACGTGATCCACCCCTTCTCGTCGTGGTCGGCCTGGCCGAAGGTGTTGTGCGCGTCCTCCTGGCACAGCGCCAGGCAGCGCCCCGCCACCTCCTCGAACGTGCCGCTGTTGTCGTACAGCTGGAGACGGTAACCTTACCGTACGTGATCCACCCCTTCTCGTCGTGGTCGGCCTGGCCGAAGGTGTTGTGCGCGTCCTCCTGGCACAGCGCCAGGCAGCGCCCCGCCACCTCCTCGAACGTGCCGCTGTTGTCGTACAGCTGGAGACGGTAACCTTACCGTACGTGATCCACCCCTTCTCGTCGTGGTCGGCCTGGCCGAAGGTGTTGTGCGCGTCCTCCTGGCACAGCGCCAGGCAGCGCCCCGCCACCTCCTCGAACGTGCCGCTGTTGTCGTACAGCTGGAGACGGTAACCTTACCGTACGTGATCCACCCCTTCTCGTCGTGGTCGGCCTGGCCGAAGGTGTTGTGCGCGTCCTCCTGGCACAGCGCCAGGCAGCGCCCCGCCACCTCCTCGAACGTGCCGCTGTTGTCGTACAGCTGGAGACGGTAACCTTACCGTACGTGATCCACCCCTTCTCGTCGTGGTCGGCCTGGCCGAAGGTGTTGTGCGCGTCCTCCTGGCACAGCGCCAGGCAGCGCCCCGCCACCTCCTCGAACGTGCCGCTGTTGTCGTACAGCTGGAGACGGTAACCTTACCGTACGTGATCCACCCCTTCTCGTCGTGGTCGGCCTGGCCGAAGGTGTTGTGCGCGTCCTCCTGGCACAGCGCCAGGCAGCGCCCCGCCACCTCCTCGAACGTGCCGCTGTTGTCGTACAGCTGGAGACGGTAACCTTACCGTACGTGATCCACCCCTTCTCGTCGTGGTCGGCCTGGCCGAAGGTGTTGTGCGCGTCCTCCTGGCACAGCGCCAGGCAGCGCCCCGCCACCTCCTCGAACGTGCCGCTGTTGTCGTACAGCTGGAGACGGTAACCTTACCGTACGTGATCCACCCCTTCTCGTCGTGGTCGGCCTGGCCGAAGGTGTTGTGCGCGTCCTCCTGGCACAGCGCCAGGCAGCGCCCCGCCACCTCCTCGAACGTGGCCGCGTTGATGCGGCCCGTGCCGCTGCTGTCGTACAGCTGGAAACCATAACAGTATCCTGATATCTCACTGTTATCCTGCACTGTGAACGGCGATATTTGTCCATCAGGCATCAGATAATTTAAGGACTTCAGAAAAAATACCACCATTAAATTTCAAGACCACGATTTCTTTTACCTGATACTAATTAGTAATCAGAGATCACAAGAGCTTACAAAGTTTCTGAATTTGTTAATTCACTAACAACGTATCTTCTTGAGCATGGAAGGACGTCAATGGAACAGGTGTAGCCACAGACAACCCCCACTAGACGGAGCATGTAAGGCGACCCGCGCGCACCAACGATATGGTACGGCAGAACATTAAAGTATCAACACGGCGGCCACCGTTTAGTTGCGTCCATGTTTATGAGGTCTCTCTACACCACTTAACACTACAATTTACCATGTTATTTATTTAATTTATTTTTTCGTTGACGTACGCATGGATCATAAACAAGGACGCAACTAAACGGTGGCCGCCGTGTTGATACTTTAATGTTCTGCCGTACCATATCGTTGGTGCGCGCGGGTCGCCTTACATTTGCCTTACATGCTCCGTATAGTGGGGGTTGTCTGTGGGTGTAGCTTACCTTGAACGCGTAGGACAGGAGCTGCGAGAGCGGCACGTGCTGCAGTATCAGGAAGGCGGCGCACAGCAGGTAGTCGGGGAAGTAAATCAGGCCGCTCGAGGGCTGGAACACAAACAGTTGCACACATTTCTAGGCTTTCACTTCTGGTATCGACTAAAGGGAAAGTTTAGAACTTATAAAGAAACACTTGCATTCTCATTGACAGGTTACACTGATTCGTCATCATAGGTTGGCTGCTAATTTACGCAACCCGGTTGTCAAATGTATACTGACGATTTAATAGTGGGAGGACAAATATGTTATCCCGGTATGATCCCACGGGAATCGACATGATTGTTAACACCCTTTGGTGTAAAGATGTCAGCGAGGCACTAAAACGTGCGAGTCTGTAAGGCTACGGCCTGAACGAACAGGGCAGATTGATGTCCACTCCAACGTCTACCAGTCATCACTTGGACTACTTAAGTTAACGACCTCAGCAATCCAACAATACGGTTTTGACTATAGGGAAAAAAAATGTATTATTGAAATCACTAAGCACACATTCAAAACAACACGGAACCAAATTAACTACCACTAACTTTTGAACATTATAATGAATGAAATAATGAACTTTATTCTGCAAGTAGGCCACAAGGGCACTTACATGTCTGAGTCTACCGGCATTTCACAAGAGGAGACCACTGTTGAGAAGAAACGCCGAAAGAAACTCAACAGTCAGTCATTTTTTCATAAAGGATAAGTACTTAACTATTACAGTAATATGAACTTAACTTATATAATTTTTTATTGGACAAAAACTAATGAGAAGACTTGACTTGATGTTTTGACTACTGATTATTATGACGTCACAAGTCAGTATCTTCATAGAAACTTCATACTAACGAATCGTTTTTGACTCTTCATAAAGAGCAGCTTGCTTGAGATGTCATCAAATACCGTATTACATATTAATACTATACACCTTAATAAAGACGTCGGTGACACGCTCTGGAGGAAGGTCTGGGAGCTCGCGCGTTCGTCACTCCTGCGTTCACTAGTGATCTCTTGGTTAGTAATCTAAACTCTACAGGCGTCAATCCGGAAGTGGATAGCTTTGGTGCAACGGATAACGGCCTCAAATGGTCAAGACCCTCAGTCATGAGGAAGCGAGGAAGAAGAGAATCTAAACAATATTTAGGTACGTAACTCGTTACCGCTTGGGTTATATCGGTGGGTCGGTGTTCAGCAATCAGGGCTGCACAAAGCTCCACTGACCTGTGTAAAGATGGCGGCGAGACGTTGCAGCGGCGGCTCGGCAGGCACGCCGAGGCGGCGCGCGAGCTCGTCGGCGCCGAGCCAGCGCGCGCGCCGCGCCGCGCCCTGCGCGATCAGGTGCAGCTCGATCTGGGACCGCTCCAGGCTAACATACACCAGTTTATATTATCATCTCTCTCTATCAGCTTTTCCTTCACATCAAACTATTTGTGAACTCTATGAAACTTGAGAGCCTGTATTTTACACACCCACACATTTGGATGACAACTGAGCAGGTTAAAGTATAAACTGCACCACAAGTTTACCACGGAACCGACAATATAATTATCACATACTATAGATTTTCTCTAAATCGTCAGGAGTGGCTAAATCTCTTATCGGAGGCCGAGACTCACTTTTGGGTCACTGAGTCATCGGAGTAAGTAAGTACAGATTTGCATGCGCACGATAGGTTCCCGTAACTGTGTCAATTTTGCGTGACGCTTCAATTGCCAACGCAACACACGTCACGTCAGTTGCAGACGAATTATTACTTACTTATACGACCACACAACTTACTAAGACTTCGCCTATGTTATGGAGAAGTAATTTGCATAGTTTCTATTAGCCCCTGTGGGGAACCTACATATAGTGACACTCATGTGCTTTGATTTTTTTCTTTAAACGGGTATGAAGTAAGAAACCGATTTACCCAAGTTGAGCCCTGAGCTCGGCGACCTCCCGCACGGAAGCTCCCCCAGGGATGCCCAGCTGCTTGGCCTTGGCGATGAGGCGGCAGTCGTCGTACGTGTAGTCCAGCACCGGCACCCCCAGGGCCCTGGAATATACATGCACAATTTTACTAGCACGCAGTATGACCCATAGGTAGGACTTACAAGCAACACTGCTTTTGGAGCAAGGAATTTGTCTGAATTTTTCTCAGACTTAATTTGATACCGATATATAAATTAAAATACTTATTGTTCATTACATAGGTGGTCCAGTTTCAACCAACTCGTTAAGTAATTAGTAAACTTTTTAAGTTTTCTACAAATCTAAAGTTTCAAATAGTGAAATTGAAATGATTTCAAGGTAACGTCATCTGACATTTCAGTATTACGAGCTATTCAGTAACGAATATCTGCGACCTTGCTCTCCAAGACCGCGACGAAACTGCCACTGACCGGAACAGTGTCATTGTCGGGACATTATTCTCTGGCTGTTGCAACACCGACTAGTCATCAAATAGTAGTCGTCGCGTTTAGAAAAAGAAAAGCTGTCAAAGATGTATGATGATGAGATCGCCTTTCTTTTGCTAGAATAATTGTCTTCTCTCCGGCACGCCATTTTAGTGCTCATTATTGCCTGAAACCTAAAGCGGAGTTTTCGTTGTGTTCCCTCTTTTTTACTTACTTTCCGGCCTGGACGTGAGGAGGGAGAACTTGTTATACGTTTTTCCTTCAGCTTCCCAATTAAGCTCTTCGAGGAAGGAGAACTTCTCTAAACCTCTCGCGTTCCGTTGCGTTGTTCTTAATAATGATGTCTTTTTTTATACTACGACGGTGTCAAACAATAGCATGCGGCCCACCTGATGTTAAGCAGTTACCATTGTCTCCACTTACTTAGCCATGACATCGCGCACGTTCCTCGCGTAGAGCTTGGGGTCGCGGCGCTCCTCCTCGCTCGGGTAGTACACCGGCAGGAACTCGATCTCGCAGGAGCTGTGCACCTGCGTCAGCGTCAACCAGAGCAGCTTCAACCTGGAAAATTAATAGGGCCTTACAGATTTAGTGTAGAAACGAATAACGGTTCTAGGTTTGAATCCCGGCAAGGGCAAATATTTGTTCCTGGCCATAAAACTGTCAAGTTTCTTCAGAGGGGGATATCATTTGTTCCGGAATACTTACTCAACATTTACCAATTTATGCCCTTCAATAGATAGACACAAGTGAATAGAGATATTACTGATAGGATAAATAAATACTTCTTGCTGAGGAATACTTACGCGTACTCGTACAAACGCATGTCACATCCAAGTCGGTTTCTTAGAAAGTGGACGGCAGCAAGTCCAAATAGAACCATGAGGCCATCATGATAAGACCAAAAATCTTACAAGACTGGGGTAGCAAGACCTAAACACTTAGTACTTTAGTCCTTGTCCACTGAAGTTTTTTTTTTTTTTTTTAATAATAATAATCTTTATTGTACATTATTGCTGGCCGACCGAACATGATGAGGGGTACTCACGCTCCTGGCCCCTCCCAGGTCCAGGTGACGGTGTCTCTCGCGTTGGGGTAGCGGATGGTGACGGGCTGCACGGGCACGCCAGGGTAGAAGCCTCCCGACTTGAACGTGATCAGGCATGAGCGGTTCGTGCACGTGCCTTCGGGGAAGATCAGAATCTGTTGTAGAAAAATAATATTAATAACAATTATTATGAAATAAATACATCGTGAACGTTACTATAAATCGATCCGAGTTTTGCTAAATTATAACAATAGGAAGAGATAGGATATACCACTTTATACATCTCATCTCAATGTAATACGAGTAGTACATTACCGGTGAATTCGTGAATGTCTGTGGCCCGAACCGAACGTGAGGACCATAAATATGCCATCTGGGGCTAGCGATCTCTTCCAGACTACCTTTAGGCAGCGGAGTAGTTGAACATGGTTTGGCTTGGTTTTCCCAAAGTCTTACGTCTTGCCTAGGCCGGGAAGGGAGATTGACTCCCCGCGTAGCGGCCAGAAAATCCCACTTACGGCTTAAGGTGACAAAGGTTTAAAAATAAAATAACTGTTTTCAACTTTACTTAATTAGGTTCCCAGTCAGTGCGTAAAAAACAGTTCATGGACGACCTTCGTTGGCCCCGTTAGGTGCCTCCAAGCGCGACGGACCACACCACACTACCGGAGTGACTCCAATGTACCAATACTCCAGTGCGGGTACGCAGAGCAATTAAATTAGAGAAATACAATCTGAATAGTATACTACTAGATACTTACAGGAATGTAATCTTACACAAATCGAAATAGTCCCAAATTAAGATGCCATCTTAACCACTTAGCTCTTTTGAGGTGCTCTCATACACAGTTCGTAGACAGGTATACATTTATTTAGTTAGTACAGTTTTATTTTATTGTAGAATCTAAAATATAAAGCACCCTAGCTTGGTAGGACTAAATAGGAAAACGAGGATCTCTCAAATGGTACCTAATACAACCTTAAGGCCTCCTCCATTTTCCTCCACATGCTTCTGTCTGAAGCCTTTTCTTCCCAGTTATTCCGTGCTGCTTTCAGTATCTCATCTCTCCATCGGTCTACCTATATTTCTCTTGCCTAATGGACCTTTCCATGTGGTCATCTTTTTTTTTTTTTTTAGGAGCGATGGATAAGTAGGTCATTTATTTTACTGCTTGCACAGTATATGAAACTCAGCTAATTTTTAACGGAAACAATTTTTTCAAGGGTTTTATTTGTTCGTAATTTCCCTATTTGAAAAGCCAGTTTGGGAGAAGTTAATACGAGTGAAAATCTAAAAACTTCCGAAGTTCTAATTTCAACATGTATAAATGACAGGCTCAAACAAGTGCACGGAAAATACATTCACACTCAAAATATAAAACCCCAATTTATCGTCTTCGAGGCGGATTTTTTCTTTAGCCTTTAAAACCCCAAATAAAACTTATTCAACATTCAACAAAAATTCGTCAGACAATTGACAAAGATATCGGGTAACAAAACGCCAACAAATATAAAACAAAAAACATGAAACAAAGAAGTCGCCTAGATACGTTCCACCTTTTTACAACTGGTGGAAGTCAGGGTCAAGTTCAACCTTTTGTGAACTTGAACTACTTATTCATAATACGAGTACTTCTATAAAATGAAGAAAAACTATGAACCAAAGTATAGTGAACAGTAAGTAGTACACCAAAAAAACGGTATTCACCTGAGGCCAGTCCTCCTTGGAAGTGGCCCGCTGGATGATCTCCTTGATGGTGTTGGCGCGGGAGTTCGGGTCGTCCCTCCACACGTACACCGGCTGCGTGTAGTTGATGAGTTCTGCAACACAACCGACAATAAGCCACTGACAATCTCAGCGGACTGTGATGGTCACGTTTATCGCGCGATGGATAAACGATAAAGCATCCGTCAATATCGCGCTTACAAACTTGTCAGTGACTTAAGAAGATTAGATTGACAACGACTTTTTTATAATTGATCGATAAACGCGGCTACCGTAGATAGGCCCGCAGAAATAATGAAGAGATGGGATTTGTTTCTAATATGCCAAAGTCAGCTTTAATACGCGACCAACCTTACGTTAACTAACTTACATATTTTTGTGAAAAGAAAATTGATGATGACTGACGAGAATTGGTCGGAAGTTGCTAACTTAGTTAACTATGATAGCGGGTTGTATCACATCATCAATAAAAATATGTACGTCTCCTCGCACTTGATTGGACTAGGACTATGTTTAAGCAGTACCTTATAATATAAATTTTACTACCTATGTTAAAAAATGCATGCAATATTTACATTACTAATATAAAAACTGCTACATTCCGTCGAGCATACTCACAAAAAATATATAAATCGCAACCCTATTAAGAAAGCTACTACTAACTATACATATATACTAACTATACTATAAGCTACTTATAACTATGAAAAAGAGGGATGATACTAGAAGGATTTCAGAATACAATTGAAATGTCGTCTCGGTGGAGTCGGTGGACACGACACGAACGAACTAAGTACAGTAATGGAAATAATCAGTACTGTTATCAAACAGCGATGATGAGAATAGGATTGGAGTAACTGTAATTCTATATAAATTTTGACTACGGTTATATAATACTGTAGACTACTTACCTCCTCACAATATTCGATGGGTAATACCATACAACACAAGAAATAAGGCAACAATACTGCCTGAGCTTTCAGTAGACTTCATTGTTATGTTTAAGAGATTTTAACGGCTATTTGATTGCTTTGCATTGAGCAGAGACTTTTGCTAAATACTCGGAAATACAGTGAAAATTTCATTCTTAGTATAATACCACTAATCTAATATAAGGTACACTATAGGACGAGCCTTCCTCCCTTTTAGCTGTGCAGTACTCGGGTAAAAATATAATCAAGAATTGTTAATTATTTCATGCCTGATGAATGCATAGATGAACAATAGAGCTTTATAGTTCATCTATGAGCTTGAGCATATTATAAGGAACTAGAAGGTGTCCGAAACTTTGTAGTCGGGTAAAAAATATAAAATAACCATCTTTAGATGTCCCGCTATCCCTGTACCAAGACTGGTTAAAATCCGTAAAGCCGTTTCGGCGTGATGAGAGGACTTTTTTTTATCAACAGCTGGCGATGCGCGCCTATACAAATCCTGAATCGCGCTGTTATTTTCCTGATAAATTACCCCTTTTAATAAAAAACTGATTTTCAATACAATATTTTTATATTATAGAAACAGCTTATTTGCTAAAGTCCATTTAAAGTGGTGATATTTCGAACATGTTACTTTTACGTCAAATTCAGCCCTATTGTCGAAAATTGCATTGCAATTTGCGACCGAAACAGCAGGTCAAAAAAAATACTAGCTGTGTCGGTAGCATAATGCTTTGATTAGAATTAGAACAATATTCAAATTAGCGCAGTAGTATTGCATGCAGTAAGAACTGCGACGCGGCCGACCCGGCGCGGAGCTCGCGTGAGGCGAGCGGCGTCATGCGGCAACGTATCAGCAACGACACGGAAACTTTCCTCTCCTATGATTGTTCTATATAATTTACTTAATACCTAAACGTGAATAACTTTTCGTCAGAATTAATTATATGACACGAAAATCGAAATTAGCAACAGATTACTTAGTAGAAGAAGTCGTGTGCCGATTGGAATGATAGGAAGTACAATCCCACAGATAGAGAGAAAAGCATTAGCATTTAACTTTTCAGACGAGGCAGCATTTGGTAATGTTTAGCTCTAGCCATCTCAGATGCTTCTAATTTTCACCTACTAAATATCTGCACAACCTTGCACATAGTAGGCGCAAGAAGCAATGCAGTAATCGTGATCGTGAATCGAAGTTTCGGACCACGACGGTATTAGTTTCACACACCAAGGTCCGATTCCATTTGAGAATGACATTAGGCAAAGGATTAAAAGATAACAAGAAAGATAAGGATAAGTAAGTACTTAATTATTAGACAAAAGCGACACGTGACAATTTGAAAAACTGAGATCATAAAGCAATTGGTCAACAAAAGATAAACATTATAAATGGTTCTCATTGTGTAGTCCCCAGTGAACTTAACTATATACGTACCTAATATTCTACCAAATCTATAACCTGCAGAGAAACATAGTATTAATTTTCTCTTTGCTAGATATCTTAGATGATTGTGAGCCAATTTTGCTTACTTTTTTATCGGTGAATTTCCTATCTCACATACGTACGAGATCTCCAACTTTCCCAGACTGGAACGCAATTTCGAATTCGTAACGCTCACAATTACGGCACCAGAATAGTTTCCAACGGGACACGCAACACCATTTAGGAGGTCAACATTACGAGCAATATACCTATACAGGAGATTGACCCATCAATTTGATGGTAAATCACTTTTTAATTAAATAACTGTTTTACGGATATGTTTACGGTTTAGTCGGAGAAATATTTATTCACATTCAGATCTAATGAGCCGAAGCCAAATTACGTGATATTTAGGAACCCGCACCCCGAATGTAAAAGTGGCACTTTACAGTCCTTCTGATCGTCTATGCATTTGTTCATGTTTTGACTAAAAGAGATACACAAATGAATACGCAAAAGATTCCTCGCGTCCTCTATGAAGGGATTGATCCCGGTATCAGAAAGCTGTTTAATATATCGCTCGTAGACCATTAATAATTTCAATCCTTCAAATAACGGTATTTTAGATTAACGATTTAAAAAAGAACGATATTATTTCGGTTATCTTTATTCAAGATGAACGATATTTAAATGTCGAAAATGGAACTGGTTAAAAATAATTACTTAAAACCTATCCTAAACTGTACGTGACTTTTTGGTAGACGCCGCGCTCGGTTTAATATTGGCTTTACTCTATACATGTACCTATACCCATTTCAGTAAATTTTTACAACCAAGTTCAAGTAATATTAGCTAGGTCTAGAAATACCCCCGACCTTATCATGTGGCACGCGATACGGCTTCCCCGCATCGCAACCAACCATGTGATGATGTGACTGCGGCCAGGCGGGCGTAACTGCGTAACTGGTTGAGACTTCGCATGTCACGCGATACAGAATCACCGTTCTCCCTGCCAAGTTAGTAGCATTGGGGGTTTATTTTCCTCTGCAGCAAGCAGTACATACCTAAGCGACGAGAGGATAAAGTAACACTGTTTAGTAACAGGTAATTTTAGAGTTCACGCCGCAGCTCGTTATTGGTGGATTATTTTCTCGTACAACGCTTAGCTCTAGTGAAACAGCAGCCTTAAAAGATCCGCAATTCCATATCAATTTTCAAACAGCAACCTTAACCTGCGACCTTGCAGCTAACGCCGACCACAAGGTCACTAGATCAATAGCAAAGCCTTAGTTTTCGTGATTATGTAAACCTTTTATTTGGGAAAGTAATGGGCGCAAAGCAAACGATCAGTTGGTTGCGGTTACCCGCCGTATCGATCCAGGTCATCCACTCCTACCGTAAATTTATCAGTTTCACCCAAGATTACAAAATGTTTTATACCAGTACTAACACTGTATGTAGGTACTGAACTGAACTTAAGCATATGAAGTAAGTATAACTGTTTTTTTCCTCAAAGCTCAAAGCATAGTTCTGAGCATTGAACATGTTGGCCATAGGCTTCTAATGTAACGGTTTACCAACAGTTAATTGGCAGTATTGCAGTAGTATCCATCAACACATTAAATAATAAACGCAATTCAATCAACCTAGATTAAAAATTTCGCCAAGAATAAGTAATTTATGTTTTCTCTACAGCATTTCGAAAACATGCGATGCCTTAGCTTTCGTTGTGTTGATTCTCAACTGTTAATTAATACTTTAAGTGTGTTGTATAGCTGTTGACAATCCATTAACCACCGTTTTCCATACAAAACAGTAAAATCTCTTGTGTGAAAAGATATTTTTGACAAGTTTGCTCATTGACCTCAACTCATTCAAAAGCCTGTTCACATCTGTTTAGCGCTATAAAGAATCATTCATCAATCGAAATAGTACACACACAATAAGAGACGACAGCCGTACCAACTATAGAAAGTATGCTCATTCAAATCTTTGTGCCCACACGTGTTCTCTTCATAGATGATAATAGAACATCCAACACAAAGAAAATGTTGATGTTTTGTGAGTTGTGCATTGACAAAATTCAGACCGAACTGCATACAATAGGATTCGGCAAATGTATAAAACACTTCAGTTAAAGTAGAATGCATGGCTTAGTAGAGGAAGAATCAAAGCGGTTACAACTCACGAAAGTTGAAACTTGAAAGGTTTGGGGAAACTATAGGCACCATTATATGCCCCAATGTAAAGTATAACATTTCTTTCCTTATTAGCTATATTAGGGATGTCATACCAAACAGAAAAGAGACATACTTGTTAGTTCAGAAAAGAGCATTTCAAAGCTTAAAGAAATCGTAGTACAGTCTTCATAACCCTTCAATTAATTTGTCAAAAATAAATGAAGGTCGATAGTTCAAGCCTCACTAAAGTTGAATAGAGCAAACAATTCTGAGTAGAAAAAAAATTTAAAAGATGGCCAAACAGCATGTTGATATAGGCATACATTGCCAAATTAAGGGTTAACTTAAAAACCATACCACCACCAGCAGTTACCATCACCAAGTCAAAAACCTGCCACCAAACGTACTTCCAACATAATTGTCCATGGATTCCTTCCGGACGATGACCGACGACATCCTGGTCGCGTACACTATGCAGCTGTCAAGGAAGGAGGAGTGGGGGGCCACGACGAGGATGGGGGCCTCCTTGCGGGACGCCTGGCGCCCCCGCACGCTGATGGCCATGCCCCCGGCCAAGTAGGACATCTTGCCGATGAAGCATATGAGCGGCTTTAGTGCCCTAGAATGAAACGTGATGAAAGTCAGGCATGGTTCTAAAATATCTATGCTATAATAATAATAATATCTACGTTTCGGAAGTCTTGGTGCTTTATGATCTAATTTTGATGAAAGATTTCTAGTTGTAGAGATATCCATTTCAGGATATGGTTACAGGGGAGTAAGTCAGGTATGTTTCAGAATAATGCTGTTTGGAAAATCTTGATGCTTTGTGGTCTGATGATGATTAAAAGATACGTATTTGTCATAAAAATATCCATTTCAAGATTTTGTTTCAAAGGGATAAACCAGAGTTGGACATTCAATAACAAATCATCATTTTAAATGACGCACCGTAAGAATGAATTAACTGACCGTCATTCAAGAATAGGTTATTTTGGATGGCGAGTTTTACAATAAATCAAAGCAGAAAAAATTTAGTCAAACTAATTTAATCGGCATTCAATAAAATCAATCTGTGATTGATTATTTGAAATAAAATTGTTTGATTATGATATATTTTACCCTACTTCAAAATAGTAAACTCTCAATTAGACTATACGATTTTTACATCTTCGTCTTATAAACCGATACGGAAACTTATCTTTATGTTTGAAATTTTAACAGAAGGCCCTCCAGGATGGTCCCATATCATTTTGGTGAAAAATTTAACACGAGCTGCACGAGGAATCGAAGAAACTCTTCAAATATTATAGGCACAAATTTACAATGTCGATTACTCTTTGAGGATCGAGTTGTTGGTGCAAAAAGCGATCCTTACGATCTTCAGAAGGCGTTTCTAGGACCACATTTACATGGCGTGGATTTTTTCGTCTATAGTCTTGAAAGCCAGGTTGCAGTGCTTTAGGGAAAGATTGGAAAGATAAGGCACTTCATTAAACGTACCTTTGTATTTTTGATGTGGTATTCGTCTTTCCAAATCTTTCCAATCACTCCACTGCCGACCTTGTGATGGCATACCCCCGTTTAACGACATTTCAATAACTAAAGTACCATGCATAAAATACTTATCCTAAACAATCACTCTTAATCAAGATAATCGCCATTCAAATACAACGTTATTTTAAATGGACCTCTAACAAACTAACTCAATCAACGCGTTAGCAGTAATCAGAATGACGCATTCTTGATTTAATTTATTTCACGCCATTCATTCTTATTCTCATTCAAAATAGAATTTGCCCAACTCTGGGATAAACTAGTGACAATGTTAAGCACAATTTTTTTTTTATCTTTTGATTAAGGAGTTATGATCATTATGATGAACATGTCAGCTCCAGAAAAATTGTTGTAATTAATGAAACCAAACCTTCAAACTATTATTTTTGTCGGGTATTGGTTAATTAAGTTTATTTTATTAAACAACACTCGACTACTTTAAAGACAGGGTTGTCGGGGGACAATTTTTCTCCTAAGATGATTATAAGGTATAACTAGCCGTAGGGAATATCGCCCAAATATATAATAATTAATAATAAATAAATATCAGACAACCTCACACAAATCGATCTAGTCCCAAATTAAGCTCAAGAAGGCTTGTGTTATGGGTACTAGACGACGATATATATACTTATATAGATAAATACATACTTAAATACATAGGAACAACCATGACCCAAGCACAATATTCGAGTTCATCACACAAATATTTGCCCTGCCCGGGATTCGAACCCGGGACCGCTGCTCAGTAGGCAGGTGCTTGCAAACTGAGCCAACCGCATCGTCGTATATATAAGATATAAGAATATATATATGTATATATAAGAATCTGTCGTTCCCGAGCAACATAGGCCCGCAGGTATGATACTTTCCTAAAGATAATTTCTCCAATAGCGGAACAAATTAAACTGAACTCCTACTGACTAAAAATAGATTTTATAATACTATAAAGTTACGCAAACCAGCGCCAGAAGCTATCCAAAAGCAGCCATCACTTTCGCTTCTGAGGAAGTATTTTGCAAACTGGTGCGTTGCGTCACTTATATGAAAAAATATATATTTAAAATCGAAACAAAGATGGAAAATTTATCAAAAACGCTACTGTATCGCACAGATATCAGCCATAGGCCATAGAGGTGTAGTGTAGTGAGTAATGTTGTTGTATGCAAAGTCGTTGCTTACAAGCCACGGGGTTCAAAACAAAATCCAGGAACTTGTGTTAAAGACTAAAAATATATATTGTTTAGAATTACGTAAACACATTGGAGGCAACTTCATTTTTAAATGTATTTATTTCTAGATAGCATAATTACAATCAGAGCAATTCCATTCATTAATTTATTAATGATTTTAAACATTACGGAATAATTTTATTGCGTAATAACATTGACGTAATAATTACATGGACACACAATCAGACGGAAAAAATGGCACCCTCCCAACTAATGCAAAATCACAAATCGCATTAGTTGGGCGATCAGTCTCGTTTAGACCATGACACGTGACGGGTCTCAAAAGTGACTTAATTTTCAGTGAAAAATTACAGAAATAACAACTATAAAATAAAGGAACAGGACGGAATATTATTTTTTACTTATGTTCTATTGATTAATTAACGAATCCTATGTAAATTCATAGCAATTTTTGTATCAGAATTATTAACTTTGTCCCTACAAAATGCACCTCATCACAGGACAAAAATCGAAGGAGTCGCTATAGTTTTATATTTTATTAATAAATTAAGGAGTGCAATAAATAATTATCCTATTTTTTTTACTCAAGATTCCCATTCTCAACAACGTAAAAATGGAGATCACATTTAGCAAGAGACAAACGCGAAGAATAATTGAAGCCAAATAATTCGTCTCTCGTGTGTTCGGCATAATCATGTTTTTTTTTTTATGTTAATCAACAGAAGCGTAAAATGATAAAATTCATAAATTACTAAAAAATAGCTCTGTTGTTATTGTTTTATTTTGTCACAGAGTCTAGACACTGTCAGTTTAAACCTTTGAACGCCAAGAACACATAAAGGCGACGGCGACGTGTGCTGCCGTGCATACCACGCCACCGACAAATAAGATCAAACTTTAAAGGGTTAATAATGTCAATATTTTGCACTTGTCTTACTCTCATTTCACATACTGGAACAAGGAGAAATAATGTCGTTATTACTGATCCCTTCTATCGGAAACTTTTTATGCAGTTGTTAAATAAAAACGTAACTAAATTTGTTATTAACAATTTACAATAAAAACGTAACTAAATTAGTTATTAACAATTTACGAGTTTATTTAGTTCAAACATAAAATATATTTTAATACCTAAATAAAATAATAGTGAAAATATTTTTAGTATGTAAAAATATTAAAATCTGATCCATTCGTGCCATGTTCCAAGTTTGACAAGAGACTTCAGTCAGAATATGCTAAAAAAGTTAATTTACACGTAAAATATTTGTGGTAATAAATAATTAAGTCAATTTGACACTTAAACGTTTAAACAAAGAGTTCTTTTGTACGAAGTCAATATGTTGCTGCAAATTATAAATAAGCGTTATTGGCATCTACTTGAACATGACAACGGTGCCACTTTATTTGACACTTTTGTTCGGGTCTGTGGCTCTATAATAAATAATACCTCAATGCGTAATAACCAGTCTTCCTTCCGCTTTTCTTCTTCCCACGATAAATCAGCTTTCAACGTTTGGAATGAGTTCCTTTCTTTTACAACTAAATTAGCGTAGGATTGTGAATGAAATACAAAGCATAATATTACTTACATATCATGCACATTAGCACTACAGAAATTTGTCAACCCGTGTCGAAAATTTGAAAACTTGATTGGTCATCTTTCACTCAATAACGTTTCAATCAAAACTATTTTAATATGAGGGCAAAGGTGCGAGAAAAATGTGTTATTCATTAATCATTCATTCTTTATCTCAAACCCAAAGCTTTTACTTAGAAATGTTCAACTTATAAGTAGTTATTTAAACTTTGATCATATTTAAACTCACGCAAAACTCGATTTACCGCTTAAAAATCCTTTCAGTTTATAGATTTCCGAAAAAACTATTTTGCTAGAAATCTGTAAAATAAAGAAATGTTAAAATCGTTAGTCTGACAATTGGCTAAAGAACTACCCACTCAAAAGCATATAGAAATCTGTTCACGAGCGGTTTTTAATAATTCATGCCGGCTTTCAGCGCAGCGCTGCCTACTTTGTTCAGTCGCGACGCAAGCCTGGCGGTTGGCCTGCAGCCAACGCTTCAAATGAACTTTTCGGTGTCCTATCGTTTGACCAAAAGTAATTTTACAAAATTACACTTGACAAACAACGTTTTACAAAAAAAATGTTTCGCCAATTGATCATTTTACAACAAGTCATTTTACAAATGACCCACTTCTCCAAATGATCAGAAGTTAAATTTACATTTTACAAATCATCATTTGGCAAAATGATCATTTAGCAACTGAGTTATTAGACAAAACTACTCTTTGTCTAAAAACTTTTGTTACAATGTATTATTTGACAAGTGTTTCGTTTGTTTTTTTTTTAGAGCAAATCTAACACTTTTTCTCCAATTTTTCTTTACTATTTTTACTATTTTAGATCGTAGAGCATAGTGGATAGATTCATTAATGGGTTAGGTAATGTTAGAACTGCGACCACAATAGCGCGCGAGCCGAGCGAGCGAAGCGAGCGTACCGCGGTAGCGGTCGGCGAAGCGCCAGAACCAAAAAAAAAAGAGCAATTTGCTCTATCCGTAAAACTCGTAGAGCAAACTTGAGGAAAATGTACAATTTGCTCTATTAGTAGATACAGATTGTAGAGCATAGTGGATAGATTCTAAGATAGTAGCGGAATAAATTACCCAACTACAGATTACAGACTAAATCATAATGTTTGAAAAAGAAGTACTTTTTATGAAATAACATTTTGTTAAATGATATTTTGTTATTCAACACATTTACCAAGTGTAATGTTTGTAAAATAATCATTTACTAGGTGAGTTTTTTTAATATGATACTTTTGTCAAATGTCTCGTTTGCCTAATGAATATTTGTTGAAACGTCGTTTGGTCAAATGATCATTTGTCAAACGTTTTTTGGTCAAACATTAGTGAACCGAACTTTTCAGATGAACAATCGTTATTAAAACTGTTCAATGACACTCGTGATGCTAACTGGGCAAAATTACGGAATTTTTCGTCATTAAGGTTTGTTAAGGAATCACTTGGGTTAATGTTAACTGGGCCATTTTTTCTGAAGTTGTACACCCCACTTTTTTTTCCCCTAATTAGATCGACGGAGATCGTGATTCTGAGTAGAAAATACACAAAATATCGAAAATTAAAAAAAAAGTGGGATGTACAACTTTAGAAAAAATGGCCCAACTGTAGTAAGAGATTATCTTAGCTAGCGCCACTCGCTCGAGACGCAGCACTCGAAAGACTTCATAGCACAATATTGAAAGGAAAATACCAAAGAGGATATTTGACGCGGGACAAAGTGTCGCGTGCTACAGTTGTTCTAGGAAGGAGCCATTGAGGTATTATTTATTATAGAGCCACAGACCCGAACAAAAGTGTCAAATAAAGTGGCACCGTTGTCATGTTCAAGTAGATGCCAATAACGCTTATTTATAATTTGCAGCAACATATTGACTTCGTACAAAAGAACTCTTTGTTTAAACGTTTAAGTGTCAAATTGACTTAATTATTTATTACCACAAATATTTTACGTGTAAATTAACTTTTTTAGCATATTCTGACTGAAGTCTCTTGTCAAACTTGGAACATGGCACGAATGGATCAGATTTTAATATTTTTACATACTAAAAATATTTTCACTATTATTTTATTTAGGTATTAAAATATATTTTATGTTTGAACTAAATAAACTCGTAAATTGTTAATAACTAATTTAGTTACGTTTTTATTGTAAATTGTTAATAACTAATTTAGTTACGTTTTTATTGTAAATTGTTAATAACAAATTTAGTTACGTTTTTATTTAACAACTGCATAAAAAGTTTCCGATAGAAGGGATCAGTAATAACGACATTATTTCTCCTTGTTCCAGTATGTGAAATGAGAGTAAGACAAGTGCAAAATATTGACATTATTAACCCTTTAAAGTTTGATCTTATTTGTCGGTGGCGTGGTATGCACGGCAGCACACGTCGCCGTCGCCTTTATGTGTTCTTGGCGTTCAAAGGTTTAAACTGACAGTGTCTAGACTCTGTGACAAAATAAAACAATAACAACAGAGCTATTTTTTAGTAATTTATGAATTTTATCATTTTACGCTTCTGTTGATTAACATAAAAAAAAAACATGATTATGCCGAACACACGAGAGACGAATTATTTGGCTTCAATTATTCTTCGCGTTTGTCTCTTGCTAAATGTGATCTCCATTTTTACGTTGTTGAGAATGGGAATCTTGAGTAAAAAAAATAGGATAATTATTTATTGCACTCCTTAATTTATTAATAAAATATAAAACTATAGCGACTCCTTCGATTTTTGTCCTGTGATGAGGTGCATTTTGTAGGGACAAAGTTAATAATTCTGATACAAAAATTGCTATGAATTTACATAGGATTCGTTAATTAATCAATAGAACATAAGTAAAAAATAATATTCCGTCCTGTTCCTTTATTTTATAGTTGTTATTTCTGTAATTTTTCACTGAAAATTAAGTCACTTTTGAGACCCGTCACGTGTCATGGTCTAAACGAGACTGATCGCCCAACTAATGCGATTTGTGATTTTGCATTAGTTGGGAGGGTGCCATTTTTTCCGTCTGATTGTGTGTCCATGTAATTATTACGTCAATGGAAGGAGCTCTTATTTTTAGTTGAAGCTTCATTACAGTCAGAACGTCAAGACATATCTATAAAGGTTCTAATCAAACTCATAAGGGGCAATTAATTTGTAAAAGCATCAGTAGGTACGTTGTTGTAGGTATGCGCTATTTAAACTTTTACAGTGTTCAGTAATTCAATTAGGTACTAGTTGGTACTAGGTATCTCTTTCATAGGCCGAATATTTCTCAAAGAGAAAATCTTACATTTGGACAGTTTGCACTAAAGTGTTATAGAACTGGTTTACGTGTCCGTGCAATGTATGTATTTGGGTTATTTTTGCTTTTTTAGGGTTCCGTACCCAAAGGGTAAGAACGGGACCCTTTGGGTACGGAACTTTTATGGATAGTATCTTATTAGCACGTTCGCAGAATATTAGAAATGATACCATTCACAACAAAAAGTGAATAAATTATCAGGAAGGCTTGGTGCAGACTTACATCTGAAATGAGAATAAAACTGATGAATAAACATCTGCGAAACATACTAATCAAAATGAAATGTACTATATCGACGAGTGCTTATCATATCAATGAATATAGGTACTCGTAAACACACCACATGCTCGTATAATACCATACCCCGAAGCGGGTAAAGTGGTCAACATTAAATAAATAAATAAAATAAATAAATATTAAGGGACAATCATACACAAATCGACCTAGTCCCAAACTAAGCAAAGCTTGTACTATGGGTACTAGACGACGATATACATAATATATAAATACATATATAGATAACATCCATGACCCAAGAACAAATATTTGCACAAATATTTGCCCCGGCCGGGATTCGAACCCGGGACCGCCGACTCAGTAGGCAGGTGTCTACAAACCGAGCCAAACGCGTCGTCAACATTAGATTATGATCGAACCCCGAACTCCACTGGGAGGTGTTTTAATATTTTTGAGTGTATTATTTTTTATTTTATTTGAGTGTCTCACATTCAAAACAACAGTTAGACTACAGGTGCCGGCTCGCAAAGTTCCGTGTTTGATGTCAAATCCGCAGGTTTGATCGATGCTACCTTACGTCACCAAACTGGTTTAATCGAAACACTACGACATGCGAATCATCGCCCGTGTCAAAAAGAACTCGTTCTGTTTAATGGATATTCGTACGTGATTGTATCTGTACAAGAGTTAGCACATCTTAACACGGTAACAATCGGTAAACACATTAACGGTTCCCATATAAATGCGTCGTTCAATAAATCATCAGTCCACATGCATTATTTGTATTATTAGGTAAGTTTCACCAATTTGAAAGGTGTCTTCCGGTAATTAAATATATGTGTTATATTGCGGTAGTCCATCATTTTGTTACTTTTTTGCTGTAACAGTTAACTTTTCGACTCTATTTCATTAGTAGGTATTAAGGTCCAGAAGTGGTAGACCACTTCCTTGGCTGACTGTACCTAATATAAATAACCCTAAGCATAGACGTAGAACCTAAGGCACATAAGCATAAAACGTTTTTCTATAAAGAACATTCTTTGTTATCTACGGGACCTAAACAAAATACCGCTAGCACGAGACGCCGCGATAAAAAAATATTGCAGCATAAGACATTCACAATTACAAGCCGCATTGTACCTACTCTAAATGCCGTTCGCACCTTATTACTTTTTCTCGATTCATTCAGGAGCCACACAATGGGCGATAATGACCCGCACAATCTGGACATTCATCTGATGTTGCTGATGTGGAGCCGGCGGCTCACCGTGACGCAGCAGGTTCGATTCTGCGATCAGATGCGCTTTGAGCAAAACTTTCGTATCGAATTCTTAGTATAATCTTTACACAATTGTCATACTTTGTTTATTCTAGAAACATTCTAGCCTCCCTTTTTTATTAGGGTTCCGTACCCAAAGGGTAAAAATGGGACCCTATTACTGAAACTTCGCTGTCCGTCCGTCTGTCACCAGGCTGTATCTCAAGAACGGTGATAGCTAGTAAGTTGAAATTTTCACAGATGACCTATTATACAACAAACTTGTTATAGATTACGGTACGGAACCCTTCATGCGCGAGTCGGACTCGCAATTGCCCAATTTTTTTTGTAGTAATTTTTATTTTTTGACGACCCTTTTTGTGAATTTTGTTTTATTTCAATAATGTTCTTTTTATTTTATTTTTTAACCGACTTCAAAAAAAGGAGGGGGTTCTCAGTTCGGTTGTATGTTTTTTTTTTTTTTTTTTTTATGTTTGTTACCTCATAACTCCGTCATTTATGATTCGATTTGGAAAATTCTTTTAAGGTTCCTGAAAAGACATCTCAAGGTTGGTCCCATAAAATTTTGGTGAAGATCGAATGACGAGATCCATGAGGAATCGAAGGAATTCCTGAAATTTTGTAGGCACTCATAATATTTTTCATGTATTTTCTAAAACTATTTAAGTATTTGCATATGGTAGTCATCATCTTCCAATGCTGAACTGATGATGGAAGGTACAACTCCTTAACGGTTAGGAGTTAGGAGATAATTCAAACGAGATGCATGCCTTCAAGACCTCCCTGATCACCCCGCCATAAGTATTTTACATGAATCACTAAAAAGCGAAAAAAAAAAAATCGATCCCAAACCACTGTTATTATATTTATATATTAAAGTTTACGTGAGGTTTGGCACCGACTTCAAAGGGTGAGTCAAATGTAATCTGTACTTGAACGGGTTATTATTGGCTTTTTAGTTTTACTGAAGTCGGTTCTTTTTTTTTGTTAAAATTTTTTTTACTAATAATTCTATCAATAAATTGCTCTGCTCTCTGTAACTGACGATTCGAAAGTGCCTACCTACCTAACTCTTAACTTTAATAAATTATCAAGTAGGTAGCACAAGAACCATTACCGAGAACCGAGAGATATACTCTCACAATTATTAAAATACACATAAGTCCAAATTAATAAGTAATTAATTTGGACCATTGGACCCGCTCAGTACACGATCAAAAATAACAGATTTGAATTGATACGAGTACATTCGCTTAAATTGTGTTGCCTAAAGGGCTTATGGACAAAATTTACTGTAGTAGGTATAATCATGCGTACGTATATAAAATAAGTTTCATTCAAGATATAACATTGACAAATCTCTTTTTTTTTACCTCTGAATCCGTGTTTACAAGTTCTTGTCTTTTCTCCAACTTCTATCATTTTGAATAACTGGATAAGCACTCGCTATGAAATGTGCGTCCAATTTCCGTATACAAAAGATTCTATCTGAGACACGGCACACAAAGTGGCTTAAAAAAGGCTTATAATATTAAGGCTCTTTTTTTTGCAATCCCTCCGCGGCGCCGGTAGTAAGTGTCGATTTGATTTCAGCGTACCTAATTGGCAGTTTGCAAAAATATAATGTGCAATCTTCGTGTAGAATCCCGCTACACAGATTTAAGCAAAATTTCTAGTTTACAATTCTGTTGTAGTCTAATAATATCTTAGTATACCATAATTATCTTTGAGAAACTAAGGCCAAATTAACGGAAATAAAGAATATCGTTTACTATGGATATGTAATTGCATCATCAAATGTGTATATAAAATAAGTTAGAAAATCACCGGAGACATCTCAAAAGAGCTATGAGTATTCCAGAAAATTTAAATTGGTCAATGGCGCAGGAAAATACTTCCAAATTTTCACATGATTTATTCTTGGAAAAATTAAGCGTTGTCGGCTCGTTTTAGGCGGGCCGACTAATTGTACTTACTGGTAATATCATTACTATGTGCAAATCTGAAAAATTGAACGGAAATAAGTACATACAACTTGTTTTATGGCGGGCTAGGGACTTTAAATTTTAACTTTATACTCAAAATGCGAACAATTTTAGTTATTCGTCTAGGTAGTCTAGGTTAACAAAGCAATAAAAGTGAAAGTAAATTTAGAATTACTCAGACGAAATGTAAAAATCGTGTTTTTGCATAAACTTTTTCTCGTGCCGCGTTAGTTTAACTTTAGCGGATTATAGTATCAGGACTGCATCGGATCGAATAAGGTACAATATTAAAATATTAGTCAATTCCACAGCCATGGGATACACATAACATAATACACTCTTCGGGCTGATGCCCTATACGGCAGTAGATTTTCTATGGACAAAAAAGTCAAGGGTTTGTTTAAGGAGGTATTGTTTGTTGCATTTATCAAAAATAGGCTTATCACGGTGCCCCGAGGTGGCAATGTAATGTACTCCACCGTAAGCACTCCAAAATGTCAATATGTCATACTGTTTCTCAATAGAAAACGGACTACCGGCTCCGCGGATCCACTAGATGTATGTACATAATCCATATTGAGAAACCCGGATGTGCCAACGAGGTCGCTCTTTTAACATCTCGACACTATTAAAGCAATTGACGGAGCAAAGACACACACAATACGATTCCGTTGAGACGGGATTGCAAGTCATCGTCTGTAAAATACAGTCGGCAGCAGCAAAAAGAATAAACTAATTACGGTGTAAAATATAAAATTTAAGTAAATAGTGTCGAAACAGGAATTGGTGCCAAACTCAGTTCACTCATTGATGACGTAAAGTACAGTAACCAAATATTTCAATGTACTTTGATCGAATTATTTACACACAGATACACACGCACTCTACTACGTATCATGTGTCCACTACGGTACGCAATCCAACATGCAGCGTCTTGTATAAAATGCTGAAAAAAAAGAGAACAAAACCATGCCAACAATAAAAGAGCACTGCAATACTGAAAACATCGAGCCGCGGGTACCGACAGAGCAACACAAAAACAAAAGAAAACTGGGCTACTAAATACAACGGTGCGATTCCTGATCTGTATAAGGACATTATATTGTTTTCTTCAGTTAGTGGCGGTTTTGAAATTTTCCCCAAAATATGCAAGTCGCTGGCTAAATATTGATCTTAGGGTGCTCCCTCACCACTAACAAAAAATGATATGGATATATTATATTATATTTTTTGTTAATTAACAAGCGAATGCAGTGAAAAAATCGCCCTTATAAACTACTATAATTAATCATGAAAGCAAAACTACGTTAGATCAATACTGTATCTTCCAGTAATTTAATAACACTGGAGTTTCTGTGTCTCTGCATCAAAAATAATTCATAATGTACCTACCTACTAATTATAGAAAACAATATTTTCCCCAGTTCTTGGACAAGAACACAAATGTTGAAACTCGTAAACTCAGTGTCATGAATGTTTGTGACTCACAAAACTAGACGCAAGACTCACAAATTGTGTGTTTTGCGTCTACTTATTTATATTGGAAGAGAAGAGCAAAATAACGATAACTCTAGCAACGACATGCACAACAGCGCGACTGCAAACAACCTGTGCGGGACGGAATGTGCTATTTGTGCTTCCTTCGTTTTTGCGTTTAGTATTTTCAGATTTAACTTTTTTTGATACAAAACAAGAAGAACAAAATATGTTAAGTATTTACTTTTTTAAATCTGATGTTGAACGTACCATGTGTATGATTTATAATTTTCTTTGTATATAGTGTGTGAACTAGAGTTTGTATGTTTATTCTATTTATTTTTCAGTTATTTTGCGTCAACATACATTGTGTTTACAACATTTTTAACAAAAGTTCGTAAACACATTGGAGTAATGAATTTCATAAAAAAGGAAAAAGAATGCCATTATTTGATATCAAGATGTGTAAATAATGATGTTTGATTGGCGTATTGCTTTCTCTCGGAGCCCGACCTGGGTCGAGATATGCGCAAACAAAACACTCGAGCATGCGCCGGAGTGGGCACTGCGACGAACTTACGCAACGACAATCACATATTCATGCGGATAATTCAAATATTTAAACAAGGCTTGGAAACACTAGCACTGTGTTTCGTATGCCTCGAACTTGGAACAAAAGTTACATTAATAGGTGTTTTCTGTTTATAAAATATATTTACAAAATTGTCTATTTATGTGCATTAGTTGATAACTTTTTTTTTCACTCTTCTTTTATACATATTTTTTTATCGGATTTGTGCGAGTTTGTGCGATTTTTTTAATTGATAACTAGAATAGTAATGTTAAGTAACGTTATCAAGGGCTTTCATTTTTTGCGAGTAATATGATCATATGAATAAAAGTGCTACAAATACCTACATGTAACATTAAATGCAAAACTCTACCTATCTTATAATTTCTGAAGTATGTTTTTTTCTGTTATTTGAAACTACAAATGCTCACAGGGTTTTTAAGTTGCTTTCACATCGTTTGTGTCTCTTTGATAAGTCATGTACTTAGCTACTATATTTATACCTGGCGGATACATTCTTAATGATAATATTGGAATAACGGGCTCGAATCTGTTAAGTCATGCCTTTAAATTCTCAATTTCAATACGGGTACATGCGCGTATATATGTGCTTGTGCAGAAACTGAACGATTCACGACATATCAATTAACGGACGAATCTCTTGGGGTCTTGACCCCCTCTTTACCGCGCCCGTATTCTAGTCCAATGTCTACTCCTTTTTAGGGTTCCGTAGTCAACTAGGAACCCTTATAGTTTCGCCATGTCCGTCTGTCCGTCCGTCCGTCCGTCCGTCCGTCCGTCCGCGGCTTAGCTCCGTGATCATTCGTACTAGAAAGCTGAAATTTGGTATGAGTATAACGCCGACAGAACGGTAAAATAAAAATTTAAAAAAAAATATTTTTTTCGGGTACCTCTCGAACACCTAAAGTGGGGGTGTTTTTTTTTTTCTTTTCAACACTAGTGTGCGGGGTGTCGTTGAATAGGTCTTGTAAAAATAATAGGGGTCTCCTAACATTATTTCTTGATAAAATCAGCAGTTTTGTAAATATTCGCTCCAAAAACAAAAAATAGTGCCCCCCCCCCCCCCCCCCCCCTCTAACTTTCATGTAAATGAGGCCTTATAAGAAATTTCAATGAAAACTATATTGAACAAAATCGGGCGAGCCGTTTTTGAGTTATCGCCAAATTTCATATTTTTTCTTTTAAAGGACGTAAGTTGACTTCCAGAAGGTAATAAGTGATTACAGTTTCTAGGCCGTTTAAACCTTTTTATAGAGCTTAAAATCTTTCTTAACTTAAAACTCGGGCTTAAAACAGCAGTTTATTGTGAAGGATGAGCAACTACGGAACCCTACACTGAGCGTGGCCCGACATGCTCTTGGCCGGTTTTTTTTTATAATTATTCAGTATCTGCCAGCACGATGTACAGTCAGCAGTAAAAGTAGCTAACCATTTATAACACACTTATCTGTACAACCCGTATTGTCTAGATAGTAGAGTCCAATTGCATTATATAATTTTGAGCACCTGACTTGCGTAGCATCTTCTGCTGGTGACTGTACGTGCAGAGTCTTGTCTTAAAACTGTCATTTAAATTAGCTTGAACTCATTTTCGTACCCGTATCTATGTGTGTATTTGTGTAGGTGTGTATAATTTGAGTAATTCGCGACACGCAGTGGACAAAACTCTCGACCCTCTCGATTCTCTGATATTAGCCCACTATCAAACAGCAACTGCCTCGAGAGACTTTCGTTTATTGTTACGTTTAGTCAACTTCCACGCCTGTATTTTTTGTTTTCAATATAATTGTCAAGTATCGTTATGTGTTACTAGTAGTAAAGTAATAATTACTTAATTAACAAAATAAACGGACATTACGTTAGAAATAAAGGTTAAACCGCTCTCTAATTGACACGCGTCTATTCACTGGATTTTAAAGTTTTTAGTTGTTTATTTTAACATGATTCACACATTTATATAAACAAATTAGGATAGCAGAAAGTGAATAATGAGCTAGAATATCGAGCAAAATAATCATCGGATGATAGCAGTGCACACAACGAATTCAAAGCCGGGAAATAAAAAAGGGGGTTGTAGCCATATCAACAAAGAAAAGCACAAACAGCATCCGAACTACGACATACGTCCGATGAACGGGAGCCGAGCGGTGTCAGCCTTCGCGACCACGCTGGGCGCCCCGAGGCACACTATCGCGATGGCGTCGAAGAAGCTGGAGTGAGGCGCTATCACGAGCACGGGCGCCTCGCGGTGGTCGCTCGGCGCGTGCTGCGTGCCCAGGATCTTGACCCGGTGGAACCCGGCGATCACCACCACCAACCGCATGAGAGAGAGGATCGAGAAACGGAGTTTGCTGAAAAAGTTTATAGTTTAGATTCGATCTTCGTAGTTTCAGTATACAAGCCACACTACATTTTGCAATTTTGGCGCCCCCTTTTTTTTCAAAAACCTGATCTGTGCCACCGTATTCATTGACCTCAGTGTCACTTGATGGTATTATTCACTCTTAAGGCAAGGGACCCAAATTAAGTTTAATTCTCAGGAAATACACATATAGGAGCGGAGCGACTTCCATCCCTTAGCGGTTTGCATTAGAAATGATGAAGCAAATCGCTTTAGGGTCCCAAGGTCCCAATAGACAGGCTCAGCCTAGTTTGGGGCCCACTGGATAAACCATAAAACGATATACAATGTTAGTTTTTAATTAAAAACAAAAAATATTTTCGTTTATTTTTCATGCGAATAAGTGGTAAACTGACAACATAAAGATGAAGTCACTCCCCTGCCTTGCAAAAAAATACAGTCATCGCTAGTTTAATTCCGGGGATACTTATGGCGTTGATGAGTGACTTTCTTCAAAAGCGAAGTAATTTTTGGCATGAATACACGTACGTATTAAGTGGGGACTTAATGACTATGTCTAGCAGGCTTGCCAAACGCCGCCGGCAGGGCGTTATATGGGCTAATACATGGTGTTTATTGTACATAAGAAAATATGTGACTGATCTAATTAATTTTTCTATGTAGATATGTATTTGGCAACAATAAAATTAGGTTAATGAGTTTTCTCAATTTCTAGAAAAGGTATCCAACTTTAAAGTACTTTACTATTATATTTACTTTCAATAGAAACCGTTGATGATCGATCGCTAAGTTCCGCCATCAATAATCTATAATGTTATTATGAGCCCGGCAGCAATCTCAGATGGAAAGCGGAGGTTAAGAGCGTCCCAGGGGCAATACACTCATTATAGATAAACCGAAGCTCTCAAGTACGCTCTCTTCATTGGTATCCGAGTACAGCAATAGCGAACCACAGTTACGAAGTACTAGACTTTCAAGTTTACAAGTAGTTGAAAGGTTGCCTATAGCTACTCGTATATAACTGACACAAGCATAATTAAATGCTTAGTAGGAGGCTCCAACCTTGTCTATTTGTGAAACATTTACCTGAACCATAATAAACATTTTTCATTTTTTTCATTTTCATATGGAAAAAAAATAATGTTGAATGTTGTATATCATCATTATTTTGCCCTAATCCCATTTAATTGGGGTCGGCACAGCATGCTGTTTTCTTCCATTCTTCCCTATCATTCATGAATTAATTCCTTCTTCTCTATAACATCTCTCACGTAATGCATCCACCTTTTCTTTGGTTTGCCTCTTCTTCTATTTATAGATAGCCTATAGCTATATAGACCGACATATTGCGCAATATTAATTGATAGAAATAGTATTGGATCAACGAAATAATTGTCCAGAATTTGAACAAGTTTAAATTTTATTTGCCAACAGTGTTTGCATCACACGTCATCATTGTTGTGCGCGCTCTGAAAAGGCGACCATGCCAGAAACGCAGTTACAGATAGCGCCCGACAGGCGACAGCCAAGTGAAAGTGATAACCAAACACACACCTGGTGGATAAATTGATACCTATAGTCCTTATCCTTAGCAAGTCGGGGACGGTACCCAGGTTTTATTTACTAGTACGTTATATGTGCTGAGGGGACATTGAAAATTGAAAAATGATGGCATACCTTCAGTGCATCCAACCTGTGGTTATCATCGGGAAATCGAGCATCATCTTAAATCCAGGGCGGTAATTCGATTGTACTTTGAGATATGAGATAAGCGATGTATCGGGTATGTCCCCTTTAACTGTCATACATAAAATCCGATGTTTGCGATTCGAGCTCCATAAAATGACATTTCTCGTTACTACCCGTTCAAGTTAAGTTAGCGCCTGATATTTGTGGCTTCTCTTATAAATAAGGCGCAAACTCAACGCGAACGGGTTGGCGAAGGGGTGATATACTGGGTAAGTATATCGTCACTTCGGAGATCTCTCCGAAATATCAGAGATAATATTGAATTAGGGCCCAGTTTTTAATTTCATTATTTGTACGCCATTTTTATTTGTATTCTTATTGCCACCTCCGAGTTGGAAATTACGAGGCGTAATATGCTATTTTTAAAATGAACAGTAATGTTTAAAACTTTAAATCTCGCGCACAGACGCGTTTACCTGATGCGTCGAGCGATACTTAATTTTACTTCATTCATAATTTTATTTCCGACCGGCTGTTTTTGTACTTATGTACCTATAATATCGTGTCGTTAAAGATATCGTGAGTATGATTTATGATACCGACATTTTATCAACTTATTGATACTACTATAATGTCCATGTCCATCTAACCTAAGTTTTAAGTTAAATACCCCCGGATCAATTAGATTAGCGTGCGTTTTAATTAAAAAAAAACTTATCAGAGATTCTTCAAACAACCCATTTTAAAAATCAGTTCTGTGATCTAATATTTGATAAAATATGTACCGATATAAACAAAAGTAAACCAAAAAGAACCCATGTTCATATATTCCAAAACGACTAGAAATTCACGACTCCATCTCTTAATCTTCTTACGACATATATAACAACATTATAATACAAAAGGCGGACTTGATGCCTTGAAGCATTCTCTACCAGTCAAGCGTAGGTCAACGTTACAGAATTAAATATTCAAGCAAGTACATGAAATACACAACGACTTTACTTTCCAATGCAGATTATATTTAAAACCTCACGATATTTTATTACTGCACTTAATGATCGATCTTGAAATAGTTGACACCCGTATCTGAGATATGTCAGGTAAACTTTCTCCCTTAATGAACGGAGTAGGTACAGTGCGAGATAATATGAATTGCTCTGTTTTCATACAATCGGTGTGTAGCTGTGGTGCATAAGTGGAAATTGGAGTATGACGTCAAAGCCTGCGACCAGGACTGGTTTCAACACCCAATCTCAGTTCTGAAAACCTAAATATATCAACAATTTACGCTCTCCAAACATAGAATTCGGAACTCGATCGATTGTTTACTTATGTACTAGCGACCCGCCCCGGCTTTGCACGGATGCAATGCTGATAAATTATGGAAGTATTATACGGATAAACCTTAAAACCTTCCTCTTCAATCACTCTATGTATTAAAAAAAAACACATCAAAATCCGTTGCGTAGTTTTAAAGATCTAAGCATACATAGGGACAGACAGACAGACAGACAGACCACAGGAAGTGACTTTGTTTTATACTATGTATGTAGTGATTGGCAGGCAATCGGAAATTTGAGAATAAATATAATACTTTTAGAGTTTTTCAACACGTTGTTATTACCTTCACCTGGAACTAACCGTTGTTGTAACGTTACTATGTAAGTAGGGAACTGACAATGTAATCAAATCTCGAAAGTAAATTATAACCAACTTCTAGTTAAACCATTGATACAATGTGGTGAAAAATTAGACATTACATGTTTCAAAAATTTACAACTTCTAATTGTCATATATATCGAAATGAAACGATGTATATAATATGTAGTTCACATGACAATACAATGATTTGGTATTACGGAGCTGATCTGACGATGGAGACTGAAGGTGGTCATAAGAAATGGGCGATTTCATTATCTTGTGGGTGCAACAGTAACAGAAGAGCGCAGAAGATGAACCAATCACACTGCGTTATTGGGAAGCTCAAAAGTGCATTTAAATCCGAGAAATGTGGTTGGTCCATTTAACACAACTCCGCTCTGCTCCGCTCCGTTCCGCTTCTGTGGACAAGCAGCCTTAGACTCGCTCCAGGCTTTCTACTAATAAAACAAAAATCATTCCTAAATAAATTATCGGTCAAAGGGTTACATTTTAACCTATTTTGTTTAATGTGTATTCATACATTCTATTTAAACTGTAATATTATAAAAGTTAAATAAAATGTATGAATAGGCACAAGAGAGGTTTAAACTTTTTTTTATGTCGTAGTGGGCAAACGAGCAAACGGATCGCCTGATGCTACATCGCGGGTGCAACGACATATTATTATGTTTAGAGATCATAGAGAAACAGCCAGTCAAGTGCGAGTCGGAATCGCGCTCTTTTCATATTAATGTTTTCGACGGGATATAATTGACATAGTGTGATATCTCCTCATGTAAATAGCGGTAACGGTACGGTACTAGACTCGGTACCGTCGGCATTAAACTCGCATTGACCTGCTTCCGCCTAATTCTCGCTGTATTCTAACGTTTTATAGCAAATAACATAAACTGAGACCAATTTATCTACTTAATTTCATTTAATGACGGCTAAGAAACGCACGAAAGAAGCCGAAAAGAGGTTTTTTTTTTGTATTTACTCGAACGCTGGGTCCATTACGTCGCTGTATATATATTTGTAGCAAATAACCTGCGTAAGGTAAAAGCGACAAGTTGAGCATTAGTTGAGCCTTTTAATTGAAAACGTTCCATATCGTTTGTTATTGATGGATGCTAAACCGTTTTAAGACGATCCGTTTTTTTTCGCTTAGGGTTATACTTGACGACGCGGTTGGCGCAGTGGTAAAGCAGCTGCCTACTGAGCGGACGGTCTTGGGTTCGAATCCCGGCAAGGGTAAATATTTGTGTGATGAACTCAATTATAATATGTGCCTGGTTCATGGATGCTATTTGTATTTAAGTATGTATTTAAATACAAATAACGATATTTATTCATATAGTACCTATGTTTATCAACGTCTAGTGCCCATAACACAAGCCTACTAGAGCTTACCGTGGGTCGATTTGTGTGACGTTGTCCGATATTTATTTATTTATACCTTCTGGCACAGAATACTTAATAGTATCTTCTGGCATAGATCATTTTATTCGATTCTAAATTAATAACTGTATATAAATCACCGTTATATATAAATTTCGAAGGGCTCACCGTATCGCCTCATTCACATTTGATCGATGTTTTACACCACCGCCGCCCACTAATCAAAAGTGGGAGTGGTAAAGAAAAGCGCACTGTCAGCCACTCCCGCGCAGACTTTATTCTATTTCACGAGATGAAGTTTTGATTGGATTGATTGTTTATTGACGAGGCGATCTTGATCTTGTATCGGATACGAAGAGATCTTGATGGAATGAGATGAGATGATACTTTTCATATACCTAACAAAAAAAATGAAGTTAAGTAACAATAATAACAAACGCAATATCTAGAGCACAAGGTCGAGCAGCTGCGCTCGATCAGATTGTGTATACAGATTGGAAGTGTGATCCTTCTAAATTTGATTGTCATTTCGATCTACTACCTTAAATAGAATATGATAACATAATAATATCATCGGACCAGCATGCGCAGCGTAGGACGTCCACCTACAAGATGGACAGATGACCTTATAAAGGTCGCCGGAAGGCGCTGGATGCAGGTCGCTTCCAACCGGTATATATGGAAGTCCAAAGGGGAGGCCTATGTTCAGCAGTGGACGTCCTATGGCTGAGATGATGATGATGATGAACATAATAATATGTCGTGCAATTTACACACTACTTTTTAAATTCCCCAAGTTTTTTTGCACAGATCAGATCACAGTAATTAAGTGTTATTTGTAGAGTCAATTTTATTTATTAAGTGGAAAAGGAGACAGAACGATACTAATTAACGTAATCATTCTTAAGTGCAATTATTTACCTTAATATTATTTAATTTGGGCAGGCAGCCTTAAAGACAGCTGGGCAGAGACGACCACTCCACGTCAATGAAGGCAGTATGGTTGGTAAAATCATGGTCTGATCCGCAGCTAAGAGTTTGTGGTCACGCACCCAAACGTTAGCGTATAACAGCCCCCTTTAAAGGGTTCCGTACCCAAAGGGCAAAAACGGGACCCTAATCCTAAGCCTCCGCTGTCTGTACGTCCGTCTGTCTGTCACAGGGACCTTTTCAACCGTAACAGGTAGACACTTGAAATTTCAATAAAATTTTACAACTTAAATAAATAACAAAAAATACTGAAAATAAAATTAAAGGCGTTCCGATAAAAAAATGTGTTTTTAGGGTTTTCTACGTTTTATTTTCTAACAGTTGAATGGTAATGGCTACTTAAGAAGTAATAGTAAAATACTAAAGAACATTTTGTCAAAAAAGTTTTTTTGAGACACACTTTTATTACCGACTTTATTTTCCTACGAAAACGTTAATTGTTTATCAAGATCAATCAAATGAGCTCCAGCACGATGGTTTCATCTTGTGCTGTTTAGGAGTTCCTACGGCCACCTTCCGCCTTCATCATCAGAACAGCTCCAAGATACCAAATTATTGTACCGTCACGTGAACTACATACCTATACACGCAAAGTTAAATTTCAATACGACAATTAGAAGTAGGTTAAAATTGACTTTCAAGATTTGATTACATTGTTCGTTACAAACTAAGTAAGTAGCTAACTAACAAGCTTAGTTACAATTATACCTAATAAAAGCATGTTCGTAATGTAATTCGTATTTTATTCAAATGGTCCTATTACCTGTTGGCTGAATGTATGTATGTATTTATGTATTTATTGTTTATTATATTTATGTATTTATTTGTTTTTTATGTATATATTATTATTATTTTCCGATTTTTGCACCGCCTAATAACAAAATCTTATTTTTTTTCAAGTTCTCCTCTACCCAAAGGTTGTCTGGAAGAGATCGCTCTTTAGCGATAAGACCGCCTGTTGTTTACCTCTAATTGTAATTTCTTGCATTGTATTTCTCCTGTATATTTTATGAGGTGTGCAATAAAGAGTACTTGTATTGTATTGTATTGTATTGTTAAAAATAAGTTTCTGTCAAAAATGACATTTTAGTGGCAAGCTTTTATAGCCGACTGTACTTTTCTTTGGATATCCATCAAATGCTCACTGAGACGATTCTAAAGAGCCCAAGCTCGGTAGGATTGCTTTTTCTATTATACAGTTCCTATGGCCACCTTCCGGCTCCATCATCAGATCAGCCCCATGGTAACATATTATTGTATTGTCATCAAAGTTAAGTAAGTATGCAAAATTTCAGCTCAATCGGTTGACGATATCTGCTTCAAAATTGAGTTGCAAGATTTCACCCGAACAAACATAATACATACATACATACATACATACATACATACATACATACATACATACATACATACATACATACATACATACATACATACATACATACATACATACATACATACATACATACATACATACATACATACATACATACATACATACATACATACATACATACATACATACATACATACATACATACATACATACATACATACATACATACATACATACATACATACATACATACATACATACATACATACATACATACATACATACATACATACATACATACATACATACATACATACATACATACATACATACATACATACATACATACATACATACATACATACATACATACATACATACATACATACATACATACATACATACATACATACATACATACATACATACATACATACATACATACATACATACATACATACATACATACATACATACATACATACATACATACATACATACATACATACATACATACATACATACATACATACATACATACATACATACATACATACATACATACATACATACATACATACATACATACATACATACATACATACATACATACATACATACATACATACATACATACATACATACATACATACATACATACATACATACATACATACATACATACATACTTACATTGCAAGTTGAATAAAAGCTTTCAAAAATGTTTCGTGGTACAGCGCTCTCCGTGGGCGAGTCGGATGTGCACTTGGCTGGTTTTTTACAACAGCTCCGAGAGCTACCATGTATTAATGGGCTGCATAAATGCATGGCCAATTTATGAATGCATTCAATCACTTGCTAAACAACGTTTCATAAATATTCATTTTACAAACGTTTGACAAATGAACGATTCCCAAATAAGACGTTGCATAAAACATAGTTTTACAAATAGATCATGATACAAATTATTTACTGATGAGCATACAGACGTCTTAGTGTTCAGGTTATCGAGGTTTTTTAGGTAACATGGCTCAAAAACCGAAAACTGTAGGTTAGGTTAGGTTTGTTTTATGACCATGTATAGTCAAAATGCTTGCTTAAAAAATGGAACATCACTCAATCTAATTTAGCCATTAATGGCAAATATTAAAAAAAAAAATTTTAACCCCAATAACTCGGTATAGGTATATCTCTGAGAGAAAGAGTTTAAAGAACAAAGCATGCTTATTTTAGTGTAATCTACAAGATTCAATCTAATTTAAGTCCAAACACAGCATTTAAAAAAAGTTAAACTATTTTAATTCCCAGAAACGGTCCCCTCTTTCAAACAATCTGACCGAAATAAGAACTTGCTTGTTTAACATTTGCCCCAAGTGTTTCGAGTTTTAAACTTCATACCGTCCTGCGTTTCGTTACATAGAGAGTTATTTTTAATATTTATATGAAACAATAGTTTATCAATTAATGTTTTGCAAAATAACTGATTTTTAAAACAATTTATTAATGTCGTGTACACAGTTTTTCATTTAAAACTGTGTTTAAAACTTTGTCATTCAATATTTTTATAAAGCGTCTAAGTTACTAAATGTATATCCCACCAAAAACATTCTGTAAAAAACTAGCCAAGTCTCGATGGAGCTGCTTGTTTATCTCTAAAAAGTAATGAAATCTAGACAAAGTCGTATCAAGTCTAAGGTTCCTTACTGCGATTTCTTTATTATTATAGTTAATGTTGTGGGCCTTGGCCGTTGAAGGGTACACAAGGGTACAAAACCAGGTGCTCCATGACACCATTGCACCAATCTGTCGCCAGAACCGCTACAAGTCAATTTTGTTTACACGTAATGTTATATCAGTTGTAACTACCTATGTTTGTATTGCTAATTTGACGCTAGTGTCTCATTTAAGGCTGTTGTTGATTGTGCAGCACATGCATTCAGCATTGAAAATGCTGACTTCTGCTCTCTTTTTTTTGGAGCGTCAAATCGACCACCGATCTAACATAAAATAGACGTACAGACGGACTTCTATCAATGATTAGAGGTCCGTCTGTACTAGAAATATTTTTATACTGTTTGTTTCAGGCTCGCCTATACATAAGTATTATTGAAATACGCAGCTTTATCAAGCCTACAATTGACTGGTTATTGAATCAACGTTTTCCAAGTGGCAATTTTCCATCGTCAATGGGTAGCGGTTCTGGCGACAGATTGGTGCAATGGTGTCATGGAGCACCTGGTGTTGTACCCTTGTGTACTCTTCAACGGCCAAGTCACACAACATTAACTATAATAATAAAGAAATCGCAGTAAGGAACCTTAGACTTGGTACGACTTTGTCTAGATTTCATTACTTTTTAGAGATAAACAAGCAGCTCCATCGAGACTTGGCTAGTTTTTTACCGAATGTTTTTGGTGGGATTTCACTTCTTTTTGTAGAAACGTGGGCATATTGTTTTATAACAACCTGCTAATTCACTTTAGCAAACCTCACGAAATAATAAGCGAAATCAACGAAATGCAAATAATCCCTCCTAATCCCTAGCAAACGTTTCCGAGCGCAATAGAAGAATGTCGTAAACGACTGTAACGCGGCTGGTTGCCACTTCGCCATATAAGATTATCGGAAAAACAAACGTAGGCGCGTTTTAAAATACAGTTAGCGCCATTTAGCGACGTGTGCGGGTATCACCGCCACTCTTAGTCCAATGCAATTTTGACCAAATTTTGAGCGAAATTAATATTTTGGTGTAATTTGTTTATTTAATTTGTGTAATGTTCGAGTAGAATAAAGTTAATCGTTCGACTATTTCTTCTTGTAAACTTGTAAGTATAAGTATAAAAGCCAGTCTAGTCTTCATCATCCTCCTAGCCTTTGTCCCATTTTTGAGAATGAATTCTCAATCGGGGTCGGCTACCTAAATCCCAAGATGTGGCGTAGGCACTAGTTTTTACGCAAGCGACTGCCATCTGACCTTCCAACCCAGAGGGGAAACTAGGCTCCTTATTGGGCTTAGGTGGTTTCCTCACGATGTTTTCCTTCACCGAAAAGCGAGTGGTAAATATCAAATGACATTCCGTACATAAGTTCCGAAAAACTCATTGGTACGGGCCGAGTTCGAACCCGCGACCTCCGGATTGAAAGTCGCATGCCCTAACCACTAGGCTACCACCGCCTAACCACTAGGCTACCACCGCCTAACCACTAGGCTACCACCGAAAAGCCAGTAGTCTAGTCTTATCCAGAGTTTTCCTTTAATTTTATTTATATGCGTATTAAAAGCAGAAGGGGAGGCATTCGCCCAGCGGGTACGTATTACAATGCCGAAGTTCAAAATACCGAATTTCATAAGACGTATGGACGGAAGGCCGAAAATTAAAATTACGAATGTTTATTTGACCGAAAGTTTAAAATCCCGAAAGAACGTTTGATCGAAAGGATGAAATACCGAATATTATAATCCCGAAGACTGTAATCCCGAAGAATGGAATCCCGAAGACTGTAATCCCGAAGACTATGATCCTGCCTGAAGGTTGTAATCCGGAATATTATTTAAACTGTCGAGAATTATATTTCTGTAGTCTTACAGATTCTAATGTTTATTTTATTTTACAAAGAATATTAACCTAAATTACGTAACCTACTTGCCTACTACTATACTTACTATTTATAAGTGAACTCTTCTGTGGAACCGATCTGCTCCGGCGCTGCGGCGTGCCCCCCATCTGTACCGTGGGAACCCAGAACGATACCTACACGTCGCCTGTCGTGGCCGACACGCTCAGCCAGTCGGTTGCCACACGCGCTCACGGCCGGACGCCGCGGTCGCGCTATAAAATCACCAAAAAAATGGCTTCGTCGCGAATGAGGCCAACGTGCTGCAGTGTTGCGGGGTGTAAAAACATAAAAGCAACAGACATTTATCCTTTTTTTCTTTGCCGACAAACGATGAAATGTTACTAAAAAATTAATAAGCACCTACCTAGAAACGCATTGCATACACTGTTATAATAGATACATGTAATGTTGAATAAATAAACCTACCTATTTAATATACTTAAATTCATAGAAAACATCCACTACTTATATCAACAAGTGACAATAATTTACTCACTAAGATTTACCAAATCAGTTTAGTGTGGCGGGAAAGTGCATTGCACGGCCTAAAAAGGGCGTAAACGTCGGCGTTGTTCTTGACACTTAAGACCTTTTGCAAGGAATGCATTCGCAAAGATGAAACGCGTGATCAGATTATTATAAAACAACTTGTACCTAGTGACTGTTTCGAAGCTTGTAATGCTAGTATTATACAATATGTAACACATTATATATAGGCACCTACCAAACTTTATTTAGTAAGTACCTACTGTCATCGGGATATATTTAGGTTACTTAGGTACCTACACAGAGAGTTGTTTTTGTTTCAGGTTTCTGGTATGTTCATATAGAATAGGTAGGTAAGATTCCGATATACCTACTCGGAAATTAAAACGATTTTGATGGTGTGCCGCAGTGCATGTGAATACCTATTTCTAGTAGGTACCTAATGATAATTAAATTTGACTAATAAATTTAAATAAATCGATCGTATTTTCATTTATCTTGACTATTTATAAAATCGTATCTAAGCGGTGTCAACCCTAGCCTCGTTTTGCCGGCACGTGCGGCCAACGACCCGCGCGTTCAAGGTCGCTCCATTGTTAAATTGAGTAGGCATGAAAAGCAGTAGGTATTTGCCTTTTTATTCAGACATGGGTATCTGTTCGAAGAACTATTATATTAATCTGTGGCTGCGGGATGTGCAGCTCCTCCGCCCTAGCGCTGCCGTCAAATGGCTAAACGCTGCAACTTGAGTTACAGCGTTTTAAGTTGCCTTGTAGAAACGATTCCTTTTAGACTCTTCTATCATACCTTGTTTGCAGAATTTTTATATCTCATTTAATTAGGGCTGTAGAAAAGTGGTAAAACACGGTAACTATACGCTAGTCCAAGCAAAACATGATAACTCTAGTTACTCTGTTATTTAAACAAGACGTGAAAAGACCGTTTAGCTATGCAGTAAAGGCAGAACGCTGTAAATGGAACTTTCAGCATTTTAGGAAAACCTCCGGTAATAACCGCGCGATTGCTAACAACACGCCAAAACGCGGTAAGTAGCAATCAATCGACATAGTTATATTGAATATAGGTAGCTACAATTTAATGAGATGCAAGTGTTTTTGCCATAACTCAGTATACCCACATAGTTTTATTCTGTTGATATTTTCAATTTAACTATATATTTAAACAATTTGGTTGAGGTTACCAGTTGTTTTTTTAATATTCATACTTAAATTCAATTAAATACTGTGTTTTTTCGCATTTCCATTCATTGATGGCATACAGAATAATCATTTGGGGTAATTCTACTAGCCCTCATTCTCCAAAAGCGTGCACTCAGATACGAGCTTTGTTTTAAGTAGATATTTGTTACTTAGTGAGTTTTGGTTGTCAACAGACGATTTCCCGTTGACCTATAACTATGAAAATTGGCAAGTAAGTACCGTCTTATACTACAAGTAAATATAAAGAAAACATAGAGTACGTAAAACTGTTTTCTAATGGTAAAGTTAACTTCATCGCTGAGTGCAGTTTATCTTTTGGTTAGAGTGTGGTTACCGTACTTTCATAGTACGCACAGAACCATCGGTGCGATAGTCCGACTTTTATTCAGTTGACCGTCAAATTTTAAGTAAAGTTATGACTTTTTCACTAGCACTCATAATACAAAATGACTTACATGCTAAACATTATTAAATTATGGCTGGGGAATAATATGGCATAACGATGCAACTAAGACGTTACAGCGTTTTGCCACGTCATTTAGTATTTTTGTTACTTCAGGGTTCTACTGGCAAAACGCGTTTGCATTATTATTTAATTTATTGTCATAAAAATATTATATTTTCTTTTTTGGCTGTACAAAGTATATCATAATGTCTGATCTATATAAATTTCAACCATTTAAGATCATAAATAATAGGTAAATCCAAGGCCGATATGTTCAAGACTTTAAACTCACTTTTCTCGAAACTAGGTTTTATGACTTGCAGCGTTCTGCCATTTGACGGCAGCGCAGCGTTAGAAAGTGCGGGCATCAAGCGAGTCGCAGCAGTTGAGGCTGGTCGCCGAAGGTGACCAAAAAACCGAAGCTGCGGAGGCGAGCGTTGACAGCTTCGGTTCCAAACAAGTTCGGTTCGGTTGGTAGTCCATAACAGAATATTTTATCATAATACCGAATATTTAGTGTCATAATTTCCCACTTTCCCGGACTCTTTCCTTTTCTTAATCGACTTGCCACAGAACCGAAGCTGTCAACCCCGATTCCACGTGGTCTTGTCTGCCTTACCCCTAGAGTGTATATAAAAGGCCGGAGGCGCGGAGGGAGGGCAGCTAGAGGGCGCTAGGGCGGAGGGTCTGAACATCCCGCAGCACCGGAGCAGATCGGTTCCACGGAAAAGTCAGATTAGTTTAGTGTCCTGACACTTTTAAAGTGCTCATTGACTTTCGGGATTATAATTTTTCGAGATTTTAAAAATTTCGGGATCATGAAATTTCGAGATTTTGAACTTTAGATTTTCTGAAAATAGGTAATTTGAGCTTCGGTTTATCGAATATCGGCTTTTTGAACGTTCGGATTTTGACCATCGGTATTTCAACTACTAGGTATTATGAACTTTCGGGATTGTAATACGTAACCCGCCCAGCTGTGGGACGCTATAGGCTAGATTAAATTAGAAGATGTGTACCCACTACGCTGGATTTTTTCAATGACAGTCGATTTTTTAATGTACCAATAGTAGAAGGGGGCATTACCATATCTCTAATACAGCTGAGACCAGCTGAGGGTTCTTCATCAAATAAATAATAAATAAATAAATATCGGACAACCTCACACAAATCGATCTAGTCCCAAATTAAGCTCTAGAAGGCTTGTGTTATGTGTACTAGACGACGATAGACATACTTATATAGATAAAGATATACTTAAATACATAGAACAACCATGACCCCAGCACAAATATTCGAGTTCATCACACAAATATTTGCCCTGGCCGGGACTCGAACCCGGGACCGCCAGCTCAGTAGGGAGGTGTCTACAAACCGAGCCAAACGCGTCGTCAAAATACTTCAGACCTTGGATTTTTGACATCAAATGAAGCGGCCCACTAAGTTGAATATTAAAATACTTAAACGGGTTTGCTCACGTCATAGAAGTCGAATAACGCTCGACATGTTTCGGATCGGTACGCGATCCATTATCAGGAGACATGATCAGTCGCGACGGCGGCCGACCGAACACAACAACAAGTTGAATATTTTTTGTAAAGGCGGTATGTCGATCTCTAATAGTTTGGTTGGGCTCTTGTGTTTTCGAATCAGAGTACTCCAGATCTTCGATTATCCTAGTTTTTAGGGTTCCGTACCCAAAGGGTAAAAACGAGACCCTATTACTGAGACTTCGCTGTCCGTCCGTCCGTCCGACCGTCCGTCCGTCCGTCTGTCACCAGGCTGTATATCACGAACGGTGATAGCTAGACAGTTGAAATTTTCACAGATGATCTATTTCTATTGCCGCTATAACAACAAATACTAAAAATAAAATAAAATAAATATTTAAGGGATCCCATACAACAAACTTGTTTTATGGTACGGAACCCTTCATGCGCGAGTCGGACTCGCACTTGGCCAATTTTTATAGTTTTCGCTTTATCTGGCCATTAAACCCTAACTCTGTACCAAATTTCAGCTCTCTGAATTTATGGGAAGTACTAGTTCTGTTGTGTGAGTGAATGAGTGAGTGTCGTAAATGCGAAACTTTACTTTCGCTTAACTTCGGAACTAAATGACCTACAGACTTGAAATTTTGGATTTTAAGTATGTGATTATAGCTTACTGGATGACAAAAACTTCTGCGTTCTGGTCTTATCCAGAGGTGCTCAAATAGGGGCCTAAAAATGCGGCGAAATGGTTCCAGTAAAGGATGGTACGGCAGTGTTTGCTTCGCGCTCGACTTGGCGGGGGCACTGACGTGCCCCCCGATTTGTCGAGTAATTATTTGTAAAATGAGCATTTTAAGGAATGATAGGTTTGTGAAATGAATAGTTTGTAAATCGTTGTTTGTTAAGTGATTATTTGTAAAAAGTTGTTTAGCAAATGATGATAAACCATGCATTCATTACTAAATTCAAATAACTAAATAAAATCATAATTTATTCTAAATATCACGAGACTAACGATAGTTTCATGTGTCACAGACAGTTAATTCTCCTAACGCATACTGCATTGTCGCAAGACACGATATTGCGCCGCCTGTAATACCTACCTATCCGCCAGTAAAATTTCGAAAGATGGCTGCAATTTTACAGTATACTTGCCAAGGATTGCCAACACTACGAGTATTCTATATCTATAGCATAGCATAGTAACTGCAAGCTTGCGGGCAATTTCGAAAGTGCAATGACCAATACACTTGCTTATGATTATGATGAATATTAAAACAACATGCCTCCAATGTAACGTAATTACAGCGGCCTTCCAGAAGCTATTTTTAGAATTTGCCGCCGTCAGGCACTATTTTATACGCCTACGGCAACGATGCGCGGTACCGATTATCACCGAAAATTAAGGTTTATTACTTACAGTACAGCTTACTTACAGTTTTTTGGACTTAGTGTTTGCAAACCTTTATACATAACATATAGCCGTAAAAAATATATACCTAGTAAAGTTTGAACTCGTTACGATTGTTCGTGGTGTTTTTTTTAAGACATTTCGAAGTAAACTTTAGAACACATCATTTAATTCTTTATTTTATTTTAACAAGCAGATTTATGTGAACAACATACGTTGTATTGTTATCAATCTCGGTATTTAATTCTATCCCCTCGAGACCATGGTGCATTTTGTAAATGGTCCTTCGAACCGGATTATGAACTTCACAGTGTCTTAGTGTGCAACTGTAATACTGTGTGATTATTTTAATAATAAATAAATGTGTTGATTGAGATATATTTTTTAAAACACTTGCACTACTTTTCAAAATGTATCCTTTGGCTTCTTCTCCTACCCAAAGGTTATCTGGAAGGGTTCACTCTTTAGCGCCAAGATTGCCTGTTCTTTCCCCTTCTTTTTGTTATATTATTTCTTTGTTGTATTATTTTCCATTTGGTGCACTATAAAAAATATTACTACTACTATCTTTATACTCGCGTATACATACCGATTTTTGGGTAAGTACTACATACTTATGAAACTAACTAATAAAAATTGAAAAAATTAAGTAACCATTATTTATGAATTTTCTTATTAACGGCTATTCACACGCATTCAGATGGACACTTTGCATAACACTATTATTGCTGCTTAAATAATTTGCATAGCAATAAACACTTTCTACTTCAGTGAATGCAACAATATTCAATTTGTAGTGCTTCGTCTATAAACCAATACATTTGAATATTAGACGCACAGGCATCGGCGTAACAAAAACACCTTTACTATCACGAAACAATGCAAGCAAATTTGCGATGTAATTAAAAAATACCAGACAACCTTCATGGCGGGATAAACTTTTTGTTGAAAATGCACCTTGAGACGTTTCCTAATTGCATTCTTCGAGTGAAACATCACAGGGACATTACAGTCAAGAACTTTTGTTACAGCAATCATCATTATTATCGCCGTTAAGGCGGCCTGTACGTGTTCGGAGAACCGCGACATTAACAGAAGGAGAAACAATTCGACATAACCTCGAGTTTCACATAGCTTTAAGAAAAAACGCAGTTTAAGTTAAATTAATATGTAATAACTGCGTTTTTGTCAAGGTGTCAGTGCACAAGCATTTTTCGAAATGAAAGTAGCAAATTATATTAGTTAGCCTATATAAGTAATTATGTAAATTTATTTGGTTAGATTTTAATTTTTACAGGTTTTATAATTGCTATAGATACCACTGAATCTTTACAGTGTTGAAACATAATGAATGTAATCGTCAAGTATTGGTTTCAAAATACAAATTTGAAATTATCATAGAAAAATAAGTTTGTTTTCATGTAATTACGATTTCACCGATTAAAAATCATCGTGTAGATATATAATATTATAGTATTTGTTTTACGGTTTACCCATGTCTTAGAGACAAACGTTTTATCGAATTCTCATTTCATAGGACTATCATTTCATGGAAAGCCTGTTTTCTGAAACCATACAATATTTTGGAATGTTATAACACAAACCTAACCTAACCTAATCTGATAGCTGACATTATCAAGATTTCTGAAAAAATTATGACTTCCAAGGAAAAATTTGTCTATGAAATGAAGCATTCGGCGAAGTGTTTTTGCTATATAAGAAGTGGATCCCCTGTTTACCAAGATGTCACCCTATTAGAATACTATACAGTAAAGCCTGACCAGAAATATATGAGGATGCGCCATATTGCGGAATTTCACTGGAACTAATTTCATACACTGGCAACGATTTTTTGATGGTTTGTCAACAATGTCAATGTCATTCGTGGTGATTTCTTTATAAGACAAATATTTAAAAATATCCGAAGAAAATGCCGATAACCAGTCACAGTCATGAACGTAATATAATAAATAAAGTGTACATGGTGCTTATTACACGAAAAACAGTTAGGAAAAGAGTGCATTCTATTAAATTAAATTACGAGGTTAACATAGTGGACCTGACAGGTATATAAACTAATGTCATTATAGTGAGGTTGCGATTTATTGCAAAATTGTTGCCATTTAAATCTTATAAATAGCGCCCTCTTGACAATCCTCATCGATTTCTGGTCAGGCTTTATATCGTGTCTGGCCAATTTTTATGACGCCCCTTAGCAACAAGAAGCCATCATTTGCATACTCAGAGCGAATAAATCGTCCATCATCTCCGTAATTACGTGTGAGTAATACCTCCTCCATCCCGTCATAGGTTTCCGGCGCAGGTCCTCCTCGCTGAGGCCGTAGAGGCCGATGCACGCGAGGAACCAGGCAGTCACTATTAAGTAACAGATGACGATCACTCGGAAAGGCAGCAGTATCACTGTGAATATCGCCGTCTGGAACAAAATAAAGTATGTGTCGCAATTATTAAACATAGTAGGTGCAGCAGGAATGTAACGGAAATTCATTTTTTTACTTGGAAGCTTCGCTTCGAAGTGTAAATTCGCGCCGATTTGCCGATCTCTTAAACCCGTTCCAGACCTTCCGATTCGATCCGATTTATCGGAAGAAATTTCCTAACAATCACACTACACAGTATCCGATTTCCTAACAATTACACTACACATTATCCGATTTCATCCGATAAATCGGATCGGATCGGAAGGTCTGGAACGGGTTTTAAATGCATCAAATAATAAATTCACAGAGATTCCTACGATCACAAATCGAATTTTCAAAAACCTGCTAATATTCACGAATGCAAATACGAGTGTAGCCATGCGCGTTGAATGCACCTGTAACCCCGGCTCCACACTATCGCGAAGTTGCCCGAGGCGAATTTGGCCAAAGTATGAGTTTCTGCTGCGAAGTGCCTCCCACACTATCATATTCACCCTACCTCGGTCAACTTCGCGAGTAGTTTCTTAGAACTAGGGTAAAGATTGTGCTAAATAAAATTGAACTGTTTATTTCAATAAACGGACATTACACTGCAGCTCTAATCTTAATTTTTAAGATTATTTCGAACCAACTAGTGGTGTGACCTAACCGGTAACTATGCTAACGGCCGTACGTTCGGCAGAATGACTGTACAACTAGTCTTGAATCCGTTCAACAACTTGCACAACAACTGAAATGAGTTGAGATACTTATTTTGATATATTGGCTTTGATATATTTGGATATTTGTCATATTGGCTCAGGCCACTGGCATTAGCTGAGCCATCTACCTTTTCATTGTTTTGTATACTATACAACTGCTATTATACATGTCATAACCAAAAATGTACAAAAACAATGAATAAATGTCTTATTATTATTATTATTTATTTGCTTTTTGTTTTATTCTCTCCAACTGGAGGTAACTTTATTACCGTATCCGCGGGCTTTTGGCCAAACGGATATGGCATTTTCGAGGTTGATATTTGGTTTTATTACTCATCTAAAGCTAGGAATTTACGCACTATTCTGCAGGTATTTAAAATAGCTTATTATTATTATTATTATTATTATTTTAAAAGATTGTATATACTAGAACAAATATAGGATTTCCAAAATTCATCTCATTTGACGAATTCTATAATGAATGTAATGCATTAGACGCATTAATTAGCGTTTCAATATATTTAAATTAAGGGCACTAAAGGTGATTTCGCACCTTATCAGAATACGGCATCGCGTATCACAAATAACAGAATACGCACAGTCAAGGAAATTGAAACTCGTACCATTTTCGCTTTTGTCACAATGACAATAAGCATATAAGGGCCCATAAGTTACGCGTATCAGTTTCCTTTACTGTACACGTATTACTAATCCATGTTTGAAATATACATATATTAGGAAGGTATCTTACGATATATTTTGCGTACTATTTGAGAGAGTCACAGCTATAATATACGTTAATACATATATATATATATTTAATAGATCCGCGTGTGACGGGCTTCAAAATCTCCCAATAGGTCGTACATCTATACGGTCGGTATACATCTATACATTCCTATCCATCCTAATTACTTCTGACTTTTTAATATATAATTGCCAGGTAACGGTATTAATTGCACATCAAGTGTGTCTAGACTTCCATCAAATAAAGTGCCCACTTTTGCATGTCGCGGTCACTAAAGCATAGCCAATCCAACAAACGAGTTTCTTGTATTTGCTTTAAATGCGAGGCCCAGATTTCTAACGTGCTCGACAACCACATAAGTACAAACATGTAAAACCAAAGAAATAGGCGCTCGCATTCACGACAATCATCATCATGATAGGCTCGAGTCTTTTGTCAATTGTATTGTAAGAAGCTAGTAGGTACTAGCATTCATTTGAACGCCATATAGATAAATGGCGTTCAAATGAAGTTTAGAAATCTTTTAGATCCAAGTGGGCCGAATTCCGATTCAGACGATGCTCAAATCGTACTCATTTGCAAACTAGTCGTCGCTGCTTAAATATGGCTAAAATAATCCAAGTAGCGATGTGAATAATCTCACGTTTGAAGCTAAAATGCCATCGATCGAGCGCAGCCGAGCGTGAAGTCCCACCTTCCGAGGAAACCATTGAAACCTTACGTTTCCTGGACATTGTGTTACTTCTAATCGACATTAGACTAAGCCAGGCTTACATTGTTTTAGCTAGTAGCTACCGCCTTTAAATTTAAAGCGGCGCGGATACTCGCCACTTTCGTTAAGTAATATAAACATTTATAATTTAATAAGTAGATACGAAAATATGTGGCGACTCACAAAGTGGCTAAGGAAGGAAACAGGTGCTGATCAAAAATGACCATAATTGAAGCCAGATTCCTGATAATAATCCTAGACTAGCCACAATAGATATTTTTAGAAGCTGTGTGCTTATTTGAACGTCGACGACCTTCCCTAACCCTAACATTGGTGATAAGTCGTGAAGTGGCCTAGCACAGTAGAACGCTGTTCGGCTGGTGTGATGGAAAGAATCGGGCGTACGGAACAACTTTCTCTCGGCGTTAGAGTAATATAACTGTTTGTGCAGGTACTTTATCGTGGCTTTCGACAGATGAATTATAGTGATTATAAACATTGTATTTTCCACGCTACAAACGAAAGCGTACTTTAATAAATTGCACGAAGTACACACGTCTTTCTCGTGACGAGTTATCTAAGGAATAATAAGTTGACAAACCAATACTGCAGTTTTAGACATGAAATTAATCACAGATTTAATTAGGAAAGTTTAAAGTTACTATCTCGTCGAGTCGCCAGTCATCATTTCAAATTGAATTAGCATGCCATTTAAATAGAAGTCAAGGTTTTCCTGATTGAAATGGAATGTAATTTGTTATATTTATTTGGCACTCGCTTCTTCCTTCCTATTGTGACGTTGTTTTAAGCAATGTGTAATATAAAGCATTAATATATCTACTATCGATATAATGCACATAAAGGTATCGCTGAATACTGCTTTATTGTATATTTACATAAAAATATGAATATCCGTTCATTACTTAATACATTTCATGAGACTGTCTTTAGTTATATATGTGGCGATCAGTGAAGCTGAAAATAGATATTAGTTCTTGAAATTTTCTGTTGCGCGTTAAATCTTTGCGCCTCGAGCCTGCGCCCTAGCGAACATGAATCCTGGAAGAAATGTTTACAATCTTAATGCAATGTACTTATAAGCAAAAGTAATTATTTAGTTGATTTTACCTTTATCTTATCATATGTGTTATCTAATTCCAATTTATGTACAAAAGGGTTCACTATATCGGCGCGCATGCCGTCAGACGAGAAAGTGCCGGTTTCACTATGCCTTTTGCCATTCATTTTCACTAAAAACGCAGCATAAAAAGCAATATTAAGAAGTTGATCAAATCGCACTTTTCACACTCATATTTCACATGTAATTTGTAAGCTACTTTAAAGTTACACACTTGTTTTATTTTCGTAGATAATTTGTTTCTATCGAGATATTTTGCATTGAATGTGAACGTACATTCCCCGTCGAAAATAAGCAAAGACTGGTTGTCACATACTTGAGATTCAGCCAATAGGGGCCAAGAGCTGGCGGGACCGTCATTGGTCCAAATTTGACAGCCCGCACGTTCCAACTGCAATCGACCCTGTAGCCGAAGACAGACGACTATTACCGAACAAAAACGAAAATATTTCCTTTCCAATTCCATTTGACAACTCTAGCATTTTTGTTGTAGTGTACAGGCGCTGCGATCGCAATGTTTGACCTGTCAGGTCAGTACCGATTTTTCGATTCGCATGTGACTGACACCACATGGACACCACTGAGATTATTGAGACTTCACCTGGACTTCACTAGCTGTTGTTAAATATTGATGTTTATGAAAACAGTTATGCGTGTGTGAAATGTAATTTTATATATGATTTTTTTCAAAATATTCATCATTAAATTCAGTTTTATTTCATAATAAAGGAAAAAAAGAATATATAACTTAACTTTATTAGTTTATGTCAATGAAAAAAGCAATCATTCACAGTAAATGGTTAGTTTTACAAAATGTCGTACATTCTTCGTAAACACAGCAGTCATCGTGCTAGTGTGCGTAGCTTAAAGGTATTTTGTTCTTGACTTCTTGAATTTTGTGATATTGTTTTGCATCAAGAGTAAAGTTTTTCCGCCCATATTTCTTTCCTTTGCACATCCAAGAAATATAGAAAATGTATTATTCATACCATGGAATCGAAAATACAAAAGCAAATCATTGACTTCTTTTCTTTCTTTGAAGATTTTCATACCGCGTCTAAAACGTGTTTGAAAGATTGCCAAAAGTGCGCAATTACTATAAATAAACTAATTTATCGGTGTAAAAACATTAGAGAGTAAGTTAAATTTGATACATGCTGATGTTGTATATTAAGTTATTCATGAATGGATGTAGCATCGTAATTTGTTTTAGTGCGGAGGTGACCCGAACGCCATTGGAAGAGTTCGACGGGCTGCAGAGCAAATTGTGCTCGTATCTACATGCTCTTATTGCTGAGGAAATAAACGAATTGAAACGCTGTTTGTAAGTGACATGTTTGTAATTCCTTAATTTGTTGTGCAAAATATCTGGACAGTGCCATTTGAAGGTTATAAAGCTATAAAAGTGCCAGTGCCAGTATAGTTCTGCCTATTTTTTTATGAAATTGTAAGGAAACATCAGTTTTAACCCGTTTGTATGTGACTTTTTTTTAATGACATTTTGATGCAATTCAATGTCAATATCCAAACACAAGATGTAATTTAATTTGAAATGTCTTTTCCAGATCCACTGTAGAAGATTTATTTGATAAATTGTGCAACAAACACAAAGTCTTCCATCAGAGTTGTGAAGAATTAGATAGTACTCAACAATCTACACTTATCAAGGGATCACCACTGCAGCCACCACTGAAACAACTTCTGGAATTTGCTGATGATGCATTGACTTTCGGAAGCCAAGTGTGTGCACAGATTGAAACATCAATAAGTGTGCTAACATTCAAAGGTTTGAAATCTGATTCATTAGTTGAGAACTTTAAAATTTCAAGTGATTGGGCTAGACGCATCCCAGAAATTCTAGCTTATACCTCATTCTGTGCTGAAAACCAAATCTAAACCATGGATCTACTGGGTTCTATTCTGAACTCCATGCAAGGGCCTCCTTCGGCTAGTGAAGCACAAAAAAATGCAGCAAAAAAGCAAAAAGAGGCTCTCGAGCGCAAGCAGAAGGAAGAAAGAAACATGTTGAATAGATTTAGGAAGCGAGTTGAGGATAAAATAAGCAATTTCGTCAAGGACCCTTCGATACCACACTTATCATTCGAACCAATGGATCAAACCTACAGAGCTATAATTAGGGATGTTGCTGAAATCGCAGGCCTTCAAGTATTTTCATTTGGTCAAGATGAGATTGACAGATATTCTGTAGTTTATACCAAAGAGAGAGGACCGACAGAGGATGAGTTGACAGTTCGACGAGCAGGTGGCGTTTGGGATGAAGAGAAAGCCGTACTAATGGCCAAACAACGCATCGATAGACAAAAACTGGCAGCTATAGAGTCTGAGGAGGAAAAGAATAGGAAAAGGAAGCGTGGCACAGAGGAACTGAGTGGGACATTTTACAAACAGAAGTATGCGCATTTAATTGGCCACGATGCAGCTTTAAGAGCAGCCCACAAGACGAACATGAACAAGAGCTATGGAGAAGTACCCAGTGAGAATAAGAAAGATCAGCGGTCAATAGAACAGACTATGGCGGATATCAAAGCCAAGAAGATGAGGAAGGCAGAGGCTGATTTAGCTAATGAGGATCCTCAAACTTAGTGGCACCCTAAAACATTAATGGCAGCAATAGAATGGTTATCAAACAACACTACCGTAGATAGAAAAACTGCTTTATTACACTTGTTGTTTGATAACTTTCTTTCTGCAGATTTATTATAGAAATTACTTATGAACAGCAACTAGATTGGAGCAATACATCCTGCCTTCTTAGGATAATGTTGATATTGGTTGTTTATCTGACAAAATATTGGGTTATTACCAACCTATTTAATTGGAGGCAAATTTTTGTTATTGATCCATGTTTGCAGTTAACCATGGCACTGGGATAACACCTTGTAACCTTATCTGCTAAAATTTGTGCGACATAAGAGATAACAAATTATAGATAGGGCCATAATTTTCTAATTTACATGGGATGTAATAAAAGTCGTATACAATCATATCCGAGTCAAATGTACACTTGGTGCTTGAGTATTTATATAAAACACTAGTAGAGGCTAGCTTGAGATTACTTATTTTACTGACAAACATCTGACCAGATATGATTTAGTGACTAGCAATAAAAGCCTTTACTGGCGTTCTTTCTATTATTCGCCACTACTTTGAAAAAGCTTATCCCTGAAATCAATCTCAACTAAAGACAATGTTACTAATGTCGTAAAAAGTTACAAATGTAGCGAATAAAGTATTGCCATCGTAATTTGTCGCAAAAGCTCGTTTTGTATTTGTATAGAAACTTTTTCCCCGAAGTTAAAAGACACAGCATGATAAAATTAACTTTTTCGACCCAACATTCACTATATCTGTCCTTACTATTACTTGGTGGAGCAAAATGGGATACAAGATTTTTCAAAATAGTGAAGTGATGATTTGTAACTAATTCTTCCACCGGCTGTTATGAAAGCGATAATTATTTTTATATGTGTTTATTGTCGATATAAGACTGGATATAATTTGTAGATAGTGACATTGTAATTCTTAGCTAGGTATGTTTAACAATATAATGTTGAATATTCATGAAACAGGAAAACTTCTATGATCTTTGACTAAATGACTGTTTTTCACAAGGGCTAGGTGGAGTGTCACAAAACAATCCACCAACAGGAATAACAGGATAGCTTCGGGTCACATGTCGCTTAGCAACGTTGCTTAGCTCTAGTGCACCAGTCTAAAGGCTGATTTAGACGATGCCAATTTTGAGACGCCTAAATTACGGCGCCTCGAAAAGGCACCGTATAAACACTTTCCGCGCCATTTTTTCGCCGCATGCCAGCGCTGGCGCGGAATAGAACACGAGCCTATTTTTTGGTGCCAGTGACCCCCCCTCCGCGTCTCTCGCTGCCACTAATGACTGGTACTGAAAAAAAGCACTGTGTAAACACGACTGGCGGCGAGATTTAGGCGGCTGAACATAGTCATTGTCTAAACGGTCGGAGGTGTGCTGTGCAGTAATCACTGGCGCCGTAATTTAGGCGTCTCAAAATTGGCATCGTCTAAATCAGCCTTAACGACCTTTTCGTTCTTACGGCCCAGCCACGACTCGTGGTGCACGGTACGTGTGTCTCGCTCACTCGTATGGCCGCCGTCTTCCACTTCCTTGGCCGACTGTACAGAATACGCACAATTTTGATAAAGACCACTAACATTGGGAGCGCTACACAGACCTACAAATACGAGTATACTTCCAAGCGTCAGTTAAAGTCTAATCTGGGAACATGAAGAACATTTTTATTATCCGTCAGAGCATGTAAAATACTTATGATATCTGTCTAATATTCATATGTTACTTTACGTGCGTTGAATTTAAACTTTATCTATAAAGTAATGTTCGTGTTTCGGTTAAATCTGTAAAGGTTTATAAAAGTTTAACTAATACTCTGATGAACGAAATCTGCGGGACTGACTAGCATAATGTATCTTGCCGCGACTTCGCACTCGCGACTCAGCATCACCCGTATTGTTCGCATGGTATTGAAAGGAAAGTGATAGGTAATATTTGTCGCGCAACAAAAAGTCGCGTGTCGCAGTTATGCTATACGTCCTGCGTGCCTGTGATGGTTGCGTTTATCACGTGATAAATAGATTGACAAAGCATCTGTCACCGACACTGCCATCTCGTCAAATCGTGACGGATGCTTTGTCACTTATTTACCCCCTGGACTCCTGGTACAAGTTGTCACCCGCGGCTAATGATGACCTCGTGTGTATCGCCGGAGAGAAGTTGTACTTACAGCATCTGTCAGTAGCACTCCTATTAGTATCAAAAAGTAATGGGTGTTTTATCATGCTGTTAAGGTTCAAGATAGATGGCCCAGAAGATGCCTGCTCACAGTGCGCACTTTTCAAAATGTCCCGATTTTATGGCTCATGAGTACCATCGACGTGTCTTATTACCTATAGGAAACTTTTGACCTTTGAGCTCCTTGGTGAATGTTGATTGTTATAATTATAATTTTGTTTGCAATGAGCAATAATTAATTTGTCGACGTTGTAATCACTACGACTGTGCGAGTACCTTATAAACGTACCTAATATAGTTTACGATTAATAAATATTGTATTTTTTCTTCCTCTCCCGTATTGGTTCCTTTGACATGAAAAGTTCACAACTCTATGTAGGCAGAGAAATTGAAATACCTTCAGTTTCCTTTACCTACTGTACTGACTACATAAATTATACGACGATCGTATTATAGGGTTCGTTTCCACTGGCGCGGCACATTAAGCTACGCTTAAATGCAAACGCGTCGCGTCGTGACCAGTTCGAATATAAAAGGAGTAATCTCTTGAGCACTTATATTCTTTGGGAGTAGTATTGTAGTTACGTTAGCTGGTAATCACATGGTGACTACAGCGGTATCATCATCATCATCTCAGCCATAGGACGTCCACTGCTGAACATAGGCCTCCCCTTTGGACTTCCATATATACCGGTTGGAAGCGACCTGCATCCAGCGCCTTCCGGCGACCTTTATAAGGTCATCTGTCCATCTTGTAGGTGGACTTCCCACGCTGCGCTTGCTGGTCCGAGGTCTCCACTCGAGCACTTTTCGGCCCCATCGGCCATCTGCTCTGTGTGCTATGTGGCCTGCCCATTGCCACTTCAACTTGCTAATCCGGTGAGCTATATCGGTCACTTTAGTTCGTCTACGGATTTCCTCATTTCCGATTTCATTACAGCGGTATAATGTGCCAAAATTAAATAATTTGTAAGTAAGCTACATGGGCACGTTAACATGTCTGAATCTGAATAACATTTCAGATTCAGTTTCATTCTCTTGTGAAGAACTGTCACTGAGAAGTAACGCCGAAAGAAACTTGACAGTATAATTTTTTTTTCTTATGATATGGTCCTACAATGTGCCCCGGCTCACCAAGCATTAAGGCCCCAATGAACACTCACTGAGTGCCCCTCAGCCCCATTTAATAAATAAATATATCAGACAACGTCACACAAATCGATCTAGACCCAAATTAAGCTCAAGAAGGCTTGTGTTGAAATGATCTAGTAAGCTACTTAACTAATATCGTCCCGGCAGCTAAACTCGTGCTTTTTGCTGATGACACAAATGCAAGTGTGTGTAGTGCAAGTAATATCCGCCGATAAAATATGTCAGTTAAACGATAAAGTCAATTTGGCCTTGTGCATTCCATGCGTGGTTCTCCGTAAACAAATTAACACTTAACGCAAATAAAACTAATATCTTACTTTTTAAGGCTTCTACTAAAAATTCTGACTCACTGAATACTTGTCTAAACGGGGCCACAATACCACAAACGGATGAGGTAAAATTTCTAGGTGTTCGCATAGACTCCCTACTTACCTACTTGGAAACAGGAAGTACAATCCGTATGTAATTCGGTTAGCTCTGCTTGTTACGCATTACGTAGTTTGAGAGAAGAAGTGCACATCAAACAGCTCAAGATGGTATATTACGCTCTCGTTGAATCAAAACTGAGATACAGCATAGGCTTGTGGGGAAACAGTTATAAATATAATACTGAAGCTGCTTTCAGAATACGAAAACGTGCTATCAGAACGATACTTCGCATTCCGCAATGGGAATTATGCCGTAATCATTTTATCGAACTGGAAATTCTCACGGTACCGTGTTTTGTACATTCTTGTGGTTCTCACTGATCTTGTGAAACATTTAGTTCAATATGAGAGTCAAGAGGAAAGGGAAGTCAGACTTGCTACAAGAAGAAAAGATGTTAAAGTTAATATAGTTCCTAGATTAAATATAGTAAAACATGCGACATGTTGCCAGGCAGTACGTTTATTCAACATGTTGCCAGTGGAATTTAAAACAATTAATAATGTTAATGCTTTTTTCTACTCCAGTACTTTTTTCTGTCATTTATATAGTTACTAACTCTAATATAAAGACATAAATTATGAAAGTCTGTAAAAGTCTATACTCTACTGCTCAAAAACACACTGCTAACCGATGTTATAATGTCGCCAAAAAACCATCACTTAGTACCTCAGATTACATGATGAACAGCTGCATTCAAACAATTTGCAAATTAAAAAAAAAAACTTTTGTACTAAGGCATTGGTGCCAACTTAAAAAAGAAGTTTTATCTTCAGTGCATGGATGTTTAGTATAGTGAACGATACCTTTATGTATAAGTTAAATTTTTTTGACAGATGTTTAGTATGGTGATCGTATACCTTTATGTATAAGTTAATATTTTTTTGACAGATGGATGTCAATAAAAAAAAAGTTTATCAGAGACAATTTTTCTTTTTAATTTTGTTGATTCCGAGCGGGAACATTTAATTATTTTCTTTGTTGTTTATTTGCATTTTATTTATGAAATGTCGAGTCGTAGAAAAAGTATTGTATGCAACGTTGTATAAGTAGGTCAAAAAACGCTCGTGGCATCTTTCTTACGATGTTCGCTGCGCTCACATCGTAACCCATGCCACTCGCGTTTTTTGCCCCCTCTTATACAACGGTTGCATAAAATACTATTAAGAATAAGCTAAAAAAGTTTCTTTTAAGTAAATGTTATTATTCAGTATCTGATATGTCGGATACTATATTATAGATTCATTTTTTTTGTTGTGTATGCTATTGTATTAACATTTTGATGTCAATTGTATAAGTGGACCTTGGTTTATTACTGTTTTTTTTTTTACTTTTAAAGTTGTTAATTACATCTACTTTTGCTTTTACTTTTTGACATCTTCTATAATTTTAATATTCTTCGGATTATTTTTAATTTTATTAATTTATGATATCAGTGTGTATTTTAATGTGTAGATTAAGTTAGGTATACGTATAATTTCAAACACAATGTATATTGTTATTGAATAAATAAATCAAATCTATAAATCAATCAATGTTATTCACCACTACTCCCAGCCACCAAACCTCGGATCGAGATGGACCTCAAACTTTTATTATGATATCACCTACCTGTCAGAGGCGTGGCAACAAATGAGTCATGTAGAGCCAAAGTTATCAACATACAATTTTTTTAATGTAGCAACTTTGAATGAAGTCTGGTATAGTTAAAATAACTTATACGATTTTCCGGCGTGTGTGATGTGTAGGACGGCCACCCACAAGGTGGTCGGACGACCTGGTAAGAGTTGCGGGGACTCGCTGGATGCGGGTCGCTGCTATCTGGCCCATGTGGAAGTCTATTGAGGAGGCCTGGGTCCAGCAGTGGACGTCCTATAACTGAAATGATAATGATGATGATACGATTTTCAACCATATTGGATGTTGCTGACTTTGCATCTAGGTATATGATTCAAATATTTCGTTGATAAAGTAGAAGCAAATATGAGATACTTTTTGTCAGATTTGAAATTCCTAAAATTGGCAAGCTTCCTCAGTGGACGCCACTATGGTCACCACGCCACTGCTCGCTATGCCATTGACGGAGTAGTCTTAAAGGCCACAATAAAAGTAATAACGTATGTTTTTCAGAACGTTTATTTACCATCAACACTTTAATATAAGTATAGATATATAATACACAGAAACAACGAGTCGATCCGATCAAAAGGATATACAAATTTCGACTTTAATTTACTACAAATACTATGATTATTATCGAATGGCAATGGCACGCCATGCGTGCATGATTGTGCAGCTCAACGAAATACAACCAATTCAATTTGTAGAACTATGAAGCCCGCCATAGCAAAACATATTTTAAGTATAAGCGAAAATAAACGTGCAAAATGTCTAAATAGTAGGTACACTATAACTGGCATGGTTTTAAGCGTACAAATGAATTGGTTGATTTTTTTATAAATAGTTACATAAGGATTTAACATTCTGATCTTAAATACATCGTAATGTAGGTACGTTAATGCAAATAACTGTGCACGGCAACCACATTCCCTTGACTATCGCTGGCGAAAATGCAATTTATTTTTGAAGTTCTGTGTGGAATTTTATTTACACTTTTAGTTGCGTGTTTTGCCCTATACCTATGTCTCTACCCAGCGAGGGAGGCGCCCCAAAATTTAGAACTTCTGTACTAATGTTACGAAATGTTACAAGATACATATTAACCTAACCAATGTAAATTTAAAAATACACTTCGAATAGGTACAGCTAATCTTAGTAACACCAAAATATGTTCATGAACTGAAGTTTATCTCCATGGTCATTGCTTATAGTTATAGCTGCCCCTAAAGATGAATTCCTCACGATTTCAAAATAACTACATCGGGCTGTAACACGTAGGTAGTTACATAAACGTAAGTGGAAACCGTCAGTATCACGAAAGTACTATAATTATTGTCTATTTAAGACTGCGATAATCGAGCGAATGTGAGCGTTTTACATGCTTCAATATACCAAAATGTTTGTTAAATAATCGGCAAGACGCGCGGTGCGGTATCCTCAGGACGGACAGTGGACACGCCTCAGAACTGACTTCGTAAGAGTCAGCAAAAAAAAAATGCCTTTTTAGAACCTTGTCGAAATAATGTTGCATCACTGCGGGCATTTTAACGAGTCTAATGATAATGAGAGATTAATTAGTGAAAGTGACACGGTACCTACTAAAATGACTGCATTTTGATAAGTTTTAGAATTTCAATGATACGACGATTCAACATTCGTTGTGCGTTTCTTTTCAATCGTTCCCTGACTACGGCAGCTCTCGTGCACTGCCAAGTAGGTAACTACTATATATACATACCTGAGGCCTCTTTACAAGATATATAGTTTAACCAACGCATTTTCATTTTCGGCAAATTAATGTTATTAGCAAGAAACTTTTTTTTTCTGATGTAACAGTAGGCAATAATGCCTCCATCAACTGTATAATGAAGAAACAAAATACAGCTGGTATTCCCTAAATACCGTGGTGTTTTAATATTTTATATGTAATATTCATATTATATACTATTCATACGTAATTAAAAAAATAACCAACTAAAATAGCATTAGAAAGTAATCTCCAAAATAGGTTAAATTCAACTCTATACATGGAGTGGATTAATTACTCACTATTATACATGGAGGCCCCTGGACGCAACACTGATACGATCCCTTACTGCTAAACCTACTTATTCCATTAATTACAAAACCATAGCATGTAAACTACTAAATACGTAACTAAAGTGGCGGCAATTAAGGCTCGAACACGTTTATCGAATATTCTGCGACACACGCAGCGCGAACGCTGCGTTTCGGTATGACGTAATACTTTACACACGCAAACTCAGCATACCTTGTCATTACTGCCGCTCACGAATAGTTGCATACTTTTTAGAGCGCTAATTAAAGTATATTCGAGAAACGCGTAGATACACGATAATATACCCTCGTGCCACTCAGACAGCGGATATTCATTAACTGTAGTAATTGACACGAATTGTACGAATCATTTCAAAAACAGCGGCCAATATTGGAAATACACAAGAAAAATTTAAAGTGTAATATAGTTTATTAAGTCACACGATATCATTAAGATACGCCACGTACATGACTAAGTACTCCATTTCATTTCAACAGTCGAATTGCTAGAGCACCTAAGCACGCCAAACCTAATAGTGTCGATGTGTGTGTGTTTAATGTGTATTTTCCGCGCCGTAACACAGATTAATATAATAGTTCTTCGAACAGATACCCATGTCTGAATAAAAAGGCAAATACCTACTGCTTTTCATGCCTACTCAATTTAACAATGGAGCGACCTTGAACGCGCGGGTCGATGGCCGCACGTGCCGGCAAAACGAGGCTAGGGTTGACACCGCTTAGAAACGATTTTATAAAAAGTCAAGATAAATGAAAATACGATCGATTTATTTAAATTTATTAGTCAAATTTAATTATCATTAGGTACCTACTAGAAATAGGTATTCACATGCGCTGCGGCACACCATCAAAATCGTTTTAATTTCCGAGTAGGTATATCGGAATCTTACCTACCTATTCTATCTGAACATACCAGAAACCTGAAACAAAAACAACTCTCTGTGTAGGTACCTAAGTAACCTAAATATATCCCGATGACAGTAGGTACTTACTAAATAAAGTTTGGTAGGTGCCTATATATAATGTGTTACATATTGTATAATACTAGCATTACAAGCTTCGAAACAGTCACTAGGTACAAGTTGTGTTATAATAATCTGATCACGCGTTTCATCTTTGCGAATGCATTCCTTGCAAAAGGTCTTAAGTGTCAAGAACAAAGCCGACGTTTACGCCCTTTTTAGGCCGTGCAATGATGTCTCCCGCCACACTAAACTGATTTGGTAAATCTTAGTGAGTAAATTATTGTCATTTGTTGATATAGGTAGTGGATGTTTTCTATGAATTTAAGTATAATAAGTAGGTAAGTTTATTTATTCAACATTACATGTGTCTATTATAACAGTGTATGCAATGCGTTTCTAGGTAGGTGCTTATTAAGTTCTAAGATTTTTTAGTAACATTTCATCGTCTGTCGGCAAAGAAAAAAAGGATAAATATCTGTTGCTTTTATGTTTTTACACCCCGCAACAATCCAGCGCGTTGGTCTCATTCGCGACGAAGCCATTTTTTTGGTTATTTTATAGCGCGACCGGCGGCGTCCGGCCGTGAGCACGTGTGGCAACCGACTGGCTAAGCGTGTCGGCCACGACAGGCGACGTGTAGGTATCGTTCTGGGTTCCCACGGTACAGATGGGGGGCACTGGCCGTAATTCAAGTTCACTACAGGTCGTCATTTCCGTGCGTTAGTCGCGCGTTTATAATCGGTGCTTTTTAAAAACACAATGTCTAAGAAACTTGATTCTAGTAATTTTATTCAGATTAGCCTGTAGGTAGAAGTAGATATCAAAAGCCAACAATACACCTACATTATCGAGTATACAACGGTATCTATACCTAATGCTATTATTTGCGGTATTTTTAATTTCTTACACGTAATTATACAACACTACTAAGATTTTAACAATTTTATACTAGATTAGGTATGTATATTATTTATAGTCATTACCTATATTTGGATATGATAGGCATTTAGACTTATTCGAATGAGATGACAGAGTAAGTTTTTATGAATTTATGTTTTTATTAACCACGTGATAATTATATTTTATTATTGACTCTAGCTAGTCTAGCTGTAAGAAAAACAGCAGATATGTCTGGGGGATATGGTGGACACGGACAGTGCCGATTAACTCGTTGAACCAACGTTCGTTTTGGCAGAAAGGTCGAGTCGCAACACGCCGACAACAAATGAACAAAGAAAGGAAGACACAATGTGGGCGCGGCTATCCAGATGTGGACTTTATTATGTTTTGTGAGGATCACGAGAACTCGTAAGATGCGGGTAACGTAGCACGGGCTATCTAAGAGATCTCTGCACCTTTATCCGAGATAATTATATGCATCGTGATGTATGTCTGTAACCAAAGCGTTGTAAGTTTAATATTAAAATCCCCAAAGCGATGTTTCAATATTCGCCGCACGCTCTATTTACCCATAGTAGGTAGCCGCAGTAATAACAACCAAGATCATAAGACTATAATTTCACACTTAGCAAGTGTGAGAGAGATACTTACTTACTTACTCCGATGGCTCAGTGACCCAAAGTGAGTCTTGGCCTCCGATAAGAGATTTCGCCACTCCTGACGATTTAGTGCCGTCTCCAGCCATTTGAGAGAGATAGCATAGAATTATTATCTCGGTTGTCAATGAGTAATAACGCGGCTGCTGTAACGACATTTTTATCTTTTGTCTCTTTATCCTCTGACATAATATATTTAACGTTTTTTTAAACTATCTGAGTGCGAGGGATGAATTATATGTGCAACAGGAAATGCTTTGCAACCCTTCAGCCTCGGCCGTGTAGCACGATACATATTATATTGAATAATTTTAACAACTTCAAAAAAGGAAGCTTATTGAGAGCCAAAAGTCCAAGTTGAAGGTTTGCCAACGGGCCATGGAGCGCAGCATTTTAGGGGTGAAAAGGACGGACCGCATCCGAAACACCACGCTGCGCTCCAAAACACGCATAGCTGACGTAGGTAGCAAAGCAGCCAGGCTCAAGTGGGATTGGGCAGGCCACGTTTGCCGTATGGATCCAGAAAGATGGGCCAGCATAGCCACTAAGTGGGTGCCCAAAGATGGACGACGCAGACGGGGCAGGCCCAGACGGAGATGGCGGGATGACCTGGACGCATTCCTCAGCAACTGGCCGGAACAGGCACGAAACAGGGAACTGTGGAAATCTGAGGGAGAGGCCTTTGCCCAGCAGTGGGACACAAACACAGGCTTGTAAAAAAAAAAGGAAGAGTAGGTACCTAACTTCGTCGCTGCCTTAAATATTAGGTTTTATTGTTTACCTAAAGTGGAATACTGATCATCTATCGTGCTACCAGACTTTTACTTTGATCCAACCCACTCAGCCCTGTAACCCATGGATTAGGATTGTAAAATTAGGGATTGCATCCTTTTCGGTAAATTAAGTCCAATTGCACATGCGAAAATCATGTGCTTTATGCCCGCGTCAGGTAAGGTTAGTTTTGTTTTTAAAATACGAGTGGCCCATTCTGACAGAGATTATGGAACAGGATAATATATAGGTAACATGCTGTTATCGGATACACTCATCATTTTTACACCTTAATGCGTAACCTGGTGGAAGAGACTGGGAATCGAACCCGGTACCTCTGGATTGCCGGTCCAGCGCGTTAACCTTTCCGCCACCCTAACGCCCAAGCAACTTTTCGATTTTTTTTCTTTTGTTTTTGTGTGTCGATCTTTGCATTGTTTATTTGAAAGGCTTTACACCTTAGCGAACCGTATGTAAATATACATTAATATTCACTTCTTACCGCACTACTTTTGAACGAGCAAGCGAGAGAGGGCGCTGTTATTTATAAATTTATGAAACAAGTAATGGGGTAACCTCATCGACTATTTGCTGGTATCAGATAGTTGTTGAAACTAACCAGACTTAAATCGGGCATGACAGAGGCGACGTTTGACGTTTTCACACTAGGTACTTATCATTAAAAAATATAACAACAGTAATTATCACATCGAATCTTAACTATGTATACGTTATGCTATGTTGCAGTCATTTGACGTACATTTACTATTGTCTCGAAATGCAAACAGAAGTTACAATATATCTATATATCTATGCGGTAAACACCGAGAGCGGATAACATTTTATATAGGTTTTAGGTCTAGTAACACATCACATAAGACAGATTTTATAGTATTACATATATAACAATATTATCAAAGTTTTGGCGACCAAGAAGGTAAGTTTATTGTCTTAGTTGTAGGTAGTACACAATCGATAGCTATTTTATCGACATAAGAATTACTAAGTAAATAATTTGTTAACTATTTTAAATACACGAATACAGTATAGCTGCCATTATTGTCATGATATTGGTTTGTATATTATTTATTGTCAACTATAACACTTTAAAATATCTTAAAAATAACAATATCAAATTATAGTCCTATAATATACACGAAATATCTCATGGATTTAATTGCTTATAAATTACTTAAAATAAAGTCGATATTTTTGTGCATCAATTTTGTGCACGGTATACATCTTGATATAGTTTAAAATGTATCCAAACGAGATTAAAATGTATATATTTGGTATAAAAATTATAATAAGCCACGTGTAAATAATTTTGGAATTTACCATTTCTATAATTCCACATAATTATCTGAACATTGATATAAATACTGACTAGAAAAAACTATGATTATGTGGAACAGATATGACATAAGACATTTGATATTTTTTATTCGTATAATATTGTCTAAAATAAAATTGATCGCTCTTTAGTGATAAGATCACCGATGATTTTACGTCTACTTCTAACTTTTGCCTTCTGTTTCCTTTGTAGTTATATAATCTGTGGTAGAGTATTTTTATGTATCCATCATAGACATATTACCTTAGGTAGCTATGTAAGTACACATTACCTGGATATGGACTGTTCATATTTAGTGCAGGAGCGTACACTTTCATTACCTTTCAAGTGAACAAACAATATATTTCAATCACAAGCAGTCATATTCATAAGTTTTCGCGTGAGACTCGGTTGGCGCAGTTTGCAGTGCAGCGGCCTACTGAGCTGGCAGTCCTGGGATCAAGTCCCGGCAAGGACAAACATTTGTGTGATGAACTCGAATATTTGTTCCGTGTATGTATAATATATGTATTTCTATATTATGTATATCGTCGTCTAGTACCCGCCATAGTACAATACAAGCATTGCTTAGTTTTGGGACTTGGTCGATTTGTGTAATTTTGTCCCTAAATATGTATATATTTATACTTACCTACCGGCCTTTATTAGTTTTTTGATATGATATTTGCTTGTGTTTGAGTATATTTCATATAGGTCACCAACCAATACTTATTTATTGCACTATATTTCATTTGACATTTGCAGGTGCATCAATTATATTATAAGAGATCATCGGCGTCTCAAAATTGCCTGAATTTTACGTCAAAAACAGAATAAAATATTCTAGGCAATCTTCCAAAATTTTAGTTTTCTGTCCGTAAATATTGCTCTACAGTCTATAGATGATTTTCTTGCAGTGGTATACCTAGAGCTTTTCGAAACACTTGCACTTAGGTATATGTGTACGATCGACAAGAACTGCTCATATCGTCTGCGTCAATCTTCGCTAATACTTGGTGCAGAATAACGAAATCTCAATCTCCTACATGTTAAGAAAGGTGCCACTTCCATTTTGCTAAAACCGAGACCACAAGATTGAGTGCTTTCCCGCTGTCAAGACAGTGGGTACAGAAGCAGAACGGGTGTTGTGCCTTTTCGCGGTATTATTATTCATCGAATATTTTATTTCATCGAATTTTCACTTCGCCGATTTTTTATTCTCTGAAATCAGATATTTTTCATAATTAATAATTTATAAAAACGGTTTAAACTCACGTAAAAATTGTCAGGAACGGAACGGCCCGACATGTTTAGAACTCATTTGGAGCTCTTCATCAGGGGTAGCTATCCGTGCTACTACGCGACTCGCAACTCGCAACCTGGACTGTCTGTCACTGCACCGTTAAACCGTTTATTTATCCAAATATCATAAACCCTCCATGATGCGTTCAAGAACCGCACATTATGACTACCATAAAAATATACTGTTTTATTAGAACAAATTTCTTATCTGTGAAAATGTTATTATTGCTAAATAATAACATCGATTTCGATAATATTATTTATTCAAATTTCGAACATCTTTGAAAAACAAAGAAATTTGATTTGACCTCTATTCTAATATCAGTCGAGATGACGTTTAGTTCGAAATGAATTGTCTATTTGCATCAAATATGACAAATGTCGCACGTAAGTAAGATATCGAACGATATGATAGTTGGGGCCAACTCTAGTTTGTCTCTGAATTAAAAAAACTATGACAGCTGCCAAAAAATTTCATTACCGCCATTACCGGGTAATATTTGTCGTAATGTGCGACTCCTGAATGCATCATGGAGGCCTATGATATGTGGCTAGATAAAGTAGTGTATGTAACTGTAGATAATTAGGCATTAAAACACTCGTGTGATGTTATTATGAAACTTGCCTTCGGCGCGTTTCATAAACCCACACTCGTGTTTAATACCCTTCATTATGTACAGTCACATAAACTACTATTTTATAATTATTAAAGATGTCTCACGATAGTTTTAATAATATGATTTTTCATAATTATTGAAAATATCATCCTTAGGTTGGTTTTATAACAATCCCAAATAGTTTACGTTTTTAGAGAAAAACGCTTTCTACGAAATTACACTTCGGAAAAATGAATCATTCGACGAAAAATAACTCGGCGAAAAGGCAGAGAACCAGCAGAATTGTATAATCAATTTGTTAACTCGGCAGCTGTCTTTGTAGTCTAATTCCGATATAGAACGAACTTCACCGAGATGTTTATTTGATGACATGTATTTTATATTTAATTTAATATGTCAATAAATATATTGCATATGGGTTGCCTAACAAATTTTAGTCCAGGGTATGTTTAATTAATTATTAAAAAAAAATTTAAACATTTCACCGGTTTCATTAATATTAGATAAATTCTATACCAATCGAAAGTATGAAGCCTTGAAGCCCATAGAATATGCAAACGTTAGGTTGCCTATTTTTTCCCGTCACTAATATCGGGTAGCCAGGTATAAACAGGTAAATCTATACCTACTAGCATTTTGCAACGGTCTGATTATTGAATTGAAATTAAATAAAATTAAGATTATTTTATTATCAATTTATCTAATAGGTAATCAAACCGGTGAAATGTTATTTTTTTTTTTATTTAATTTTTAACAAAACATACCCTGGACTAAAATTTGTTAGGCAACCCATATCATATGCAATATATTTATTGACATATTAAATTAAATATAAAATACATTTCATCAAATAAACATCTCGGTGAAGGTCGTTCTATATCGGGATCCTCTACTATTGCTGCCGGCAGAACGGAGCACGCTACTACACTACGCTGATCGTACCCAGCTGTAGTTCACAGCTCTACTCATCGTCGTCGGTGTCGCAGCAGCCGGGCCAGCAGCAGGCCTCGGCGCCATCGGCGCGCGCGCAGAACAGCAGGCGCTCGGCGGCGGACACGGCGCGCGGCTCGATCCCGTGGAAGTCGCGCAGGTCCTCGGCGGGGAACCACGCGCGCTCCTCGTCTTCGATTATGGGGATGCCGAAGTATCTGCACCGGATAATAATACTTTCAGTTTGGGTTGAAAGGGGAAAGAGAGATAAAAGTCGTTTTTATCGTGCGAGATATATATCTATCTTTTTCTGTGCGGTACTGCGAGAGGTGACGCAATTCCGCGCGACAAGACAAGAATCGCAAAGCATAGTTGTGCTAAATCATGAAATAGAAATCTTTTCATCTTACCCCAAAAAAAAAATTACTGATATATTTTTGTTTTTTATTTTCACTTTAGCACCGACTATAAACATTTGTTAATGGCTATGTCATCCCAATAAGTTTTTTCCTCATAGAAGTTATTAACTTCAATTTACAAGGGTTTCAACTTCAACACAACACTGTTTCTCGCATCAGAACCATATTGATATTCCTATCACTTTACCGAAAACAATTAAATAAAGGAACAGTCTTGTTTTCAAAGTGTGGGTATCAACTATCATTGTATATATTTTGCTTGATTAATAAGAGCTTTCCTTAGCTTAGGCAGACCAACACCGCATCGCAACTGTAGACCGACGTTAAGTGCTCACCTGCAGAGGGCCAGACCGGGGATCCACAGCACAGAAGCCAGCACCATCAGCAGCACCAGCAGCACAGCCCAAATAGGCCAGGGCTTGCGCACCGTGCCGCCCAGCTCGCCGATCCACGCGTCGTATCTGTCAACGTTGATCATTAATTCATTATCATCATTATTACTCGTAGGCACGTAACATTATTTACAGTCAGTTGTTTAGAAATTGAATGAATTATGATACACATATCGCAAAGATACCCGGATCGGTTATTAAGGATGGCTATATCGAGGCCAGTGACTATCCAAACGATTCAGCTAATATCCATACCGATCCTTCCAAACCCGGTTCCATGAACGACGAAAGACATATATGGAGACGGCTAGCATGACTATGAAATGGAAGAAAGATCTTTTAACAATCCGACTTGTATTCCTTCCTAAGAATGGGGCGTTAGATACACCATGGCCGGATCTTGTTGCCAGCTCCGTGTAAAAGGACGAGAATAACAATAATGTGCTTGGGAAAGATGGACTTCAAAAATATTTGCCAGTTAAGTAGATGTTTAGCTATGTGATTTTATATAATACACATACATTCCGTGGCCAGCTCCACAAATGGGGATGGCCAGCATTGCTAAGGAGGCGAGGTACTGCCGACCGATGAACCAGTAGATGGTTTAGATGAACATACCCGGATCCTTCCGTGGCCAGTTCCACGAACGGATGGCCAGCATTGCCAAGGGGGCGAGGTACTGCCGACCGACTAGCCAGTAGATGGTATAGCTGAACATACCCGGATCCTTCCGTGGCGAGCTCCACGAACGAGGACACGAGGATGGCCAGCATGGCCAGAGGGGAGAGATACTTCCAGCAGATGAGCCAGTAGATGCCCGGCCGCGTGCCCGTCATCAGCTCGATGTCATCCGCGAACCTGGCAACAGAAACGGCGATCGTGATTGCTCATATTGCACACCGCATAAATGAAGGCAGACAACACTCATCGGTTTCCTAGCTAAAGACCTAAAGAGTGACTTCTTCCAGACTAACTATGTACAAAAGGTTATTGATTGAGGGCTTTAGATCATAAGTTGTATACTAGCTAGGTTTGTAAAATGCGAGCAAAATTCATTAAAGGGCTATTTAATGTCGTCACGTACATCATACGTCACTTCAATCGATTTTGCTCACATTTTACGACCCCTGTTGATTAGAGTGGTTCCATCCTCGAACTTGACAGCAAGAGTATCTGGTAGAGAATGCTCTAAAGTAAGGTGGATTTTTCGTTCAGACATCATAGCACTACAAACAACATCTTATATTTAGTACTCGTACCTAATTTTCAATAACGAAAACTATGATGAGCACCCATGCAGTACATCTAGTATCAGTACTTCTAGTGTCAGTGAGTTAAACCATATACATAGAATTAATACATAACGAAAACTGTGTACAAAATCTTTCAAAAGAATTAATTCTTCATTGCTTTTCCTCATTGGCTCAGCAGGCAGGAGGTTCACAAAAGAATGTCTCCACAAAGTCACACCCCGAGCTAAGATTAAGACCTGTACATATGTACATCATTCCATATCTGACGAAGCCGAGGTAACGTTTATTTTGGCATCTATTCCTATAGCGTTATGGCTCGCTTTTCTGCAAGTTATTTCTGCAAGGTTACTCATCCTAATGTCGGGCCGGCGTCGCCCGGGACGATTTAACACCCTCGTCTGCGACATTTGAGCGTATCCGATCTAGAGGTTCCGTCTCGTTTAACGTGTCGACGACAATGTTGAGCGCGTCGTGTTGTGAGATCGTTTCTGGAAAGCAGAACTTTTTAGCCAGAGTAGTCGATCTAGTTAAATATTTTTTTGTATGAGTGATGATTAGGCACGCGTTGTCTGATCTAATGAGTTTTCTACACACACAGCAATTCTAATGATCTTCGGCCCCGATGAGCTGATAATTGTAAATAGACCGTCCCTAATAAACTGTGAAATGAGGCAAAGGGAATAAGATTAGTTCAATAACGGTTGAAATTAATTTTACACTTATGTGCTACAAAACGAACTACACTGGAATTAAATAGCTACAAATTCTCAAACTTATTAATTAAACCCCTGTTTTCATAGGTGTTTCAAAACCTGCCCAAACAATTCGGAACAGTCTAATTCAATTATTATCACTTCATTAACTAACAAAGAATATAATACTCACAAGGAGAAGAACGGTAACTACGTACAAAAAAATGGCCAATCGTTTTTTTTTTTTAATACTACTAGCGCCAATGTAGTAGAGCTGTGAACTAAGTGACAGCGGGCTTTTTTGGCGGGGTTTTCAAATATGCCACATTGAAAGTTTGTTTTTTTATAAACTTTTTTATTTTAGTGCATGTATATTCAGGTTAAATCTAGCAAATCATTTGTCAACCACTTCTCAATATATGAGATTGAGCTGAAATTTAATAGTTTAATAAAAAAATACAAAACAATGAATTACTTTTAAATGGTAGCCTTTATTCATTTAATATCCTAAGCAAGAACTTTTACAAAATGTCTTTAAAAAGTTTACTACATAGGTGCACTATTATTGCATTGTTTTTAATAATATATTCTGTTGTTCCTGGAACAGAATACTTGCTCAGGCGGTTTTTGCAACTGTCAGTTTAATGGGAATCTTGGAAATGTCGTCCACATAAAACCTTATTCCTTTTGTGCTTTGGCCAACAATATGTGGCCCAAAATGTAGCCCTGAAATAGGAAATTACATTTTAACTAAAACACGGCTAAAACAAACAGCTGGTAGTCCTACTTCATGTTTATTAAAACATACAGTAATGTTCCGAGACATATAAAAGACCTGAATTAAAATATTCTTACCGTTAAATATTGGTTATTCCAGCTTTGGGGAAACGGTGAAATTGAACTGAATCGTCTTTATTAGAAGTTGCGCCGCGTTAAGCACATTCAAGGAATATAACAAATCACATTTTCTATTTATGCATTTGAAGACATGATGATATTTTCGAAATTAATCGCGAAACAATTTGAAATTGGCCGTTCTTTGACGTAAATTAAAATAACACGCTGACAACTGCTGACAACCATCAGTTTTTTTTTGGGACTTTATGGTTTAAACCCGTAACAGACGATTGAACAATCCGGCGGACCATAGAGACGCTGCTATCTGTGAGACGTATATTACTATCTCATTCCGACAGATAGCAGCGTCCCTATCGGTCCGCCGGATTGTTCGATCGTCTGTTATGGGTTTTATTGCCCTCTGACCGTCCAGCCTGGCATTGCCAGAATAAGAAATAAATCTTTTTTTCATCGAGCAATAAAAATATTGTTAGCCGTATATAAAATCTTGAAGCCAATTCTTTGTATGAAAGTGAAAAGACCTTGTTAACTAACCAATTGATTCCACCTAATCTACTTTATTGAACGACTTCCCACAAAGGAAAACGTTTAAATTTAGAAGGGATATACTTACAGACAATGAGGCTTTATTTGGAAGGATTTTATTTAGTAAAAACTAAAGGCGCTGCAGTGGGTCTATGCTCGGATAGTGGAATCTTAGTAATAGCTAGGGTCTCGTTTTTACCCTTTGGATACGGAAACTTAAAAACTAACCGCATTCAGTCTTCTATCTAAACGTAGGATAAGTAAAAAGATTCAGACTAACTTTTTGCCCACATGGTCACATTTAATCATATACTTACACTAAATTTTAGTGCACTAAAATGAGACAACGCTCAAGTCATTGGCGGGTTTTAATATGACATTAAACTCGAGACAGTCTAGATTGCGTGTACAGGAAGCAGAAAATAGATTTACCTACTACTATTTAGGTTTATCAATCTTCCAGTTTCTAGAGACCGGCGAATGGTCCGCGCGGAACGTCGCGCCGGTTGTCCCGTTTCAGATTTGACTTTAGATTATAAACACTGAAATGAACGTTCAGTTCTAATTTTGAGTAATTTGAGAGGGCATGATACAAAAAATATACCACGACCGGCTCGCTCGCACGGCACTACCTTGCGTCCTGTGCTCTTTTCTTCAGAGCGCTTCTTTTCTATGCTTTTCAATATGATGACCGCCAATATATGTTACCCAGTTAGGCGGTGTGAAGGAGTCGCGCCTATGTCGGCAATGTTATTTAATATTAATAAATAAATAAAAATAAAAAAATGTACCGCAAAGTGCAGTAAGGTTGGCGACCCTAAATAAGACTGTCAGTAACTCTTGCCGCCAAAAATTTCAACACAAATTCAAATGAAACTTGTAATATGACATTATTTAAACAGCGTGGGTAGTGCAAATAGTGTAATTTTCAAAATTGCAATAGGGGTAAATCCCAGTTACAGTGAGTTGTTCTGACGTCAGTATTTACCTAAACTCTCTGATAGGTATAATTAACACTACCTTACCATTGCTATAGCAATATAATTGAATCTTAGTTGTCCATCCATACTAATATTATAAATGCGAAAGTGTGTCTGTCTGTCTGTCTGTCTGTCTGTCTGTTACCTCTTCACGCTTAAACCGCTGAACCGATTTAGATGAAATTCGGTATGGAGAAAGTTTGAGACCCGGGAAAGGACATAGGATACTTTTCATCCCGAAAAAATTTAGTGTTCCCGTGGGATGAGCGGGTAACACCGCGGGGCACAGCTAGTTTAAAATAAAATCAATTACTTTATAATACTTAAATTCGTCCCATTCCCATTAATGTGCAGTCGTAGCAAATCCACCATATTCCATTATGTTCAATCTCCACCCATCTCCACCTATGAAATTGAGTACCTCACTTATTTCTCAATATTTAACCCGTCTAATTCCATAACGATTGCGAGCACTCTCACAAAAGGGTTGGCGGCGCGATCGTTCCCGGTCGCTGGGCGCGCGGCGCGCGGCGCGCCATCCGTACCGTGTCGTACATGTATTATATTACATTATGATGTAATAGACGACCTCTACGGGTCACGATTTAAGGGGCAGCTGACGCACATAGGTTCCAGGCGGGTGCGGTTCAAGTTGCATAACAACTTTTAGCATATTTTCATTTAACTACTTTCAAAATGAATAATAAACACATTGCATAAAAACAAAATTCATAATTTTGTCAACCATAATATTTAAACATCATAACCTTTAATAATCATAATAACATTAGTTATAATGTTCATAAGTCATAATGTCACTTGGTATAACATACATTCAGAATATTTATTAAAACTCATAAAAACACCTAAAATAATTATCAAGTTGCATAAATATCATATCAAATAAGTCCTAAAAAAAATAATAAAAAGTTGTTGAGTACCTACGGAAATATTGTTATGTTTTTTTTACCCTAAAAACGAAACTGCTCCAAAAGATAGGTAGGTTAGGGTTATTTTTTGTTATGACCTTAAAAACGAAACTGCTCCAAGAGATAGGTAGGTTAGGGTAATTTTTTTACGACCCTTAAACGAAACTGCTCCAAGAGATAGGTAGGTTAGGGTTTTTTTTATGACCCTAAAAACGAAACTGCAGAGATAGGTAGGTTAGGGTTTTTTTACCCTAAAAACGAAACTGCTCCAAGAGATAGGTAGGTTAGGGTTATTTTTTTTATGACCCTAAAAACGAAACTGCTCCCAGAGATAGGTACGTTAGGGTTTTTTTTATGACCCTTAAAAGGTAACTAACTGCTCCTAATTTGGCTCGGCAATGGGGAAGAATGAATAAGAAAAAAATATTATATTTTTGTATATATTTATTTGGACAACATTTATGCTTTAAGTTTTTATGAAAAAAGTATGATATGACAATGGTATAGTATACAAAGTGACTATTATGCTATTTGCCTATTATGCAAATACATTATTATGCAATTAAACTATTATAATTTTCGAAATTATGCAATTCGTTTGTATGCATTTTGTTTTTATGCTATATGATCACTTATGCAGGTTGAAATTATGCAATTCGTTTTATGCAAAATGAAAATTCGCAAATTGTTGTTATGCAAAACATTACACACCCGTTCCAGGCTTGTAGTTAGATAAAGTGAAAGGACGAGATTAATGTGAGTGTATTGTCAGCAACTGATTGAAACAACATGGGCTGAGAAGTAATCTCTGCTTTTTATCCTGGAGAATGCTCGCGACTCGAAGGATAAATAAAAAACCTACATTTGCCACGCCGGCAATGATTCATTTAATTTTTTTCCCTATGAACATAAAAAACAGCCGATACAAGTCAAGTTTTCAGTTTTAGAATAGGTATAAACTATATTAAGTTCATATAATCTTAATTATTGAGCTAAAAAGCCGTTGACTTTAACTAACTTGTTATAAAACAAACTTAAGAAAATTCTTAGAAATACTGTAAATAAAGTAATGTTACTCGTATTGGAGTAAAAAATACTGAGGCTTGAATAGATCCCACTAAAATACCCATTACACACCGCACAAGTCTTTGCTCCGCTTTTCCAATCTACCTATTAGTCATGAAGGCTGAATCCATAAAAAATAAAAACTCCTTACACTACTTTTACTGGGCTATTTTATTTATGCACTTTCAGCACTAGAGCACTTCGTACCTATTTCTCGGCTTAAAACCAATCGCGTTGCGGAGAGCCGGAGTGCTTGCAGTAATGCAGCCCGGAGTGAACTTCAACACGATAAATGTCGAATCAACTCGCAGAGAGCCTTAAGGGATCGTTATAGGAGTACCCTCGCAGAAAAGTGCCGCCGTATTGAAATGGTCTACATAATAATACGTAAAGTAAATTGTAGGGCTGGGTTTTGCCAACGAGTACAAATAAAATATAATAAAAAAGAGATTTATATCTTTTGACGTTTTACTTTGGAGTTGATCACTCACCAACTATTTTATTATTCACACTGGTTCAATAGTCATATCCAAAAACGAGTATGATGCACACCTACAAATAATAATTATTTATTTATCAGTACAAAATAAAGTTCAAGGAATACAACTTAAAATACTTACAATAAAAATTTAAAACGTTGCATTAGGCTGCCAGGTGTACGAGAAAAATAATAACTAAAATATTCAATACTACTTTTAGCCCTCTACTGTCATTTTGAATATTATGATCAAGCCCATACTGAAAAATTTTTTTTTTCATCAAAATCTTGTTTTTTTTTTTAAATGAAAGTCAAGTGATTTTTATCTAAGCAAATAATACTCGAAATAAAAGATATTATTTCATAAAAATATAACAATATTAAAAATATTAAATTATTTAAAATACTGAATTTTAATTTGGGTCACAGGTTCACGTAGTAGTTGCCGTAAGTATGAAATAAGCTCAAAACATTTGAAGTTGAAACCCTTCTTTATAATCTAATACTATTTACGTAAAAAAAAAAGTTTTTTTTTACCAATTATGAGTAAAAAAAAAATTCTAGCTCAAGTAGAGGGCTGAAACATATATAAAATCAATTACATATACACCGTGGCCGTTAATAACCCGAAAGATTTAAACCACGTATTTTTGACGACAATACGAGTAAATAATGTTATATCAACATGGGTTTAATTATGTGTCTTAATTAAATTACTATTTCAGTACAAAGTAAACCATATTAATTGCCCGCTTCTTTGTGAACAAGTCTTTAGTTGAAGAAGAGTGAGCAAGCATGACACTTCACGAATCGCTCCGAAATCATACGACGAACGGGGAATGCCGTGACTTGTGTTCTATGACAAGAAGTGTCAAGTTATCGCTGTCTCAATTTTACTGTTTCACTTTTGACGAGTTCGAACATTGGCATAATGACATGAATTCTAATTTTAATATTTTCGATAGTAAAACCTTTTTGTAGATAGATAGGTACCAAACTTCATTATGAAACTGGCTAACAACCGCCGTGCAGTTAGTGCGTCTACGTGTAAAAGAAGTAGGTGGCTACGTCATGCTCACGCCTTTAGGGTGTGTTAGACTGGATTTTTTTTAACTTTTGATTTGTTTTAAACAATTTATATCTCCTTAATTATAACTTTTTGGACTATATGTTACATAAGTTTATATACTCTAATTAGGCTCTAGTATCGTTAGCTTAAATCTTTCGGGTTATTAACGGTCACGGTGTATATTCATTAATATCTTATCTAAAGGCAACATATTACAAATGTTCCAGGTCGATCAGACAACTCTTTTTTTTTCTCCATACATCGACGCTCCACCCTAATAAAAAACCTTTCTGTAATAGGATAGCCACTAAACTGAATTCGACGCATTTAGAGTTTTTTTTGCCAATATATTTATAAGCTTTTATACATAAGCTTTACAGTGTTTTTTAATGTAATCGAATTAATTGTTTTTTTTTTGGTATTTATATATTCTTTGGATTGAAGCGACCGGCCGCGAGGAGGTTACTCTGAAATAAAATATATGTAAGTTTATATGTCTGCCGTCTCTTTTCCCTTCTTCTCCAGGTTATTACTTAAAATTTGAATGAATGGGATGGCACAATTGCAGTATCAAATCCTTATACATTATCCGCTCAATGTAGGCTACGGAAAACGGCGATAAAAGTTAAACGTTGTATAATTTCACGAGTTCAGATCCAAATCCGTTTAATAGCCAATAGTGAAGTTCCTTGTTTGCAAGAATCATTCTACCTACTTTATTAGAAATAGATTATAACTTTGAAATCTTGCAATGAGCCCACAAATACCGATAAGTTTAAAGGTTAACTGTGCTTCAGGGCTTCATTGACTGCATATTTGTGTCACTCTAAAAGTTTGGATTATATATGAGTTAGTCGGATCGGATCTTTCACTTATGTAACATACTGGAATAAAGCCACCCTTACGAACATGAACGGAATAATCCGTAATAATCTGCGCTATTAATAAAACTATAGTTTAACTTCGTGGTATCTTCAACCCCTAAGCTGTGGCTAGAGACGGGGCGAGCGACCGCCGACATCCGCCATGTTGCTAAACTAAGCACTGTACCTACATATATATAGCGCCAAGGAAACGTGTTGTGCCTACTATTTTTATTAGGAAGATTTAGGATTGGAAAGTCCCTGGATATTTATAGGTAGTATAGTACCGGATCGCGGGATTGACGCGTTGAAACCCAAATCTAGGGCCATGTTTTCTTAGAACTATCGTTAAACCTCGTATTACTTTAAGGTCTATTTCTTGGTCAAAAACGACACGGGGGACCAATACGCCGAGAAAGAAGCGAAGTTTTGCCTAACTGGTGAGAGCAAAGATAAATATTTTTCCAATAGGTAGCTATTTACTGCCGTAGGAAAATTTTGATATTATATATCGAGAAAGAATAAGTACCAACACGTATGTACTCAAAAAAACTAAAATACTTACTTGGTGTGTTAAAACGTACGGCACGTTCATTTGTTTTTAAATGGACTTTTGTTCTTTGTGTTTGCTAAAACATATTCGGAAATCTGAAAGGTTAGATAGCGCCTTAACTGTAAATAAAAACATTTCACAGTTTTGCGTTAACATAATTATCGTCACTACATTTAATTAATTATATCATAACCGTGGCTCTGAACCGCTCCGCCGCGATCTCGGGATGAAACACGATTTCAAATATTCCCCGATGTATCGCGCCGCGAATTTATAAGTGGGCCCTGGGCCCTTCCAAATATTGGGGTAATATTACCATGTTGACTGTCTGCGAAGTAGGACGCCCGCCAATCCAACTTACGAGTATTGGGAAGATTCGGAGAAATATGAAGCTATGTAGGTACCTACTGATAGCAAAAAGGAAAAGGTTTCATACAACCTGATATAAATTCTTTCCTACAATCGTATACATATGCATGTGTTCAATATTGCTATTGAATATCGGTTTTTAGTTCGTAACTATATCAGTCTTTAACTTCCGTTAGATGTAGCACAGCCCTATTGACTTCCGCCAGCCATTAATCATGTTGGTTCGTTAGATTTTGCACGAGTCGCATGTCGTTGCTCATTAAAATTATTGAAAATTAGTATAAAGTCACCTTTCGGTCACAAAAAATAGTTCAAATTAGTGCGAATCACATTGTGCGTGTGAGAATTGTGTTGGGCCGAGGAAAGGCAATCCTTCGGTGGTAAGATACGGTAAGACGGGTACCTGCGCGTTGTCTGAAGCCAGGAGACAGGCCTAGGAGAGCTAGCCTTGGATTCACACGAACCTCATCAGAATTAAAGGTATGTGATTGCGCACTCTTTTTAATAGGATTTGTTTTGTTTCGATATATTTAAACATAAAATATTGTCGTGGTTTTCGAAAAGTATAAAGATTTTTTAGTTCTACAGTCCATTCTTAATTAAAATCAAAGTTAACAAGTAAACAGCATGATATGAGTATTCTGCCCTGATAAGCCAAAAAGCGCTATCTCAATCTGAGTAAGTTTTGAGAAAATCGACTTTTTGTAAATTATACTTTCGCACCTTCAAAAACAAATCTTTTTAAGGAAGGTAAAACATATTTATAAATATTTATGACCATATATTTTATAGACATACATAAATTATGAAAAAATCTATCATTATACCTATGTTGTGAGATATCGCTGTTTTGGTTAAAATAAATAAGGTGCTTTGGGGTAAAGTCGAAAATGGGGATAAGTCGAAAATCACACATATCTACTAAACTGGGAACAAATTCTACGCTTGCAACGCTTGTCAAAACGCCATGTTTATCTCCTCCTCCGCTTCAGTTCACTTCGCATCGCTAGTCGTGAGGGCACGTGTGTTGCAGTCGATTAAATAAAAGCAGTGCGATTTTTGGATCTTTGCGGGGATAAATTAGAACTAAAAAGAAATATGATTCTTAAACTCATATTGCATAAAATCCAGCTTCGAAATTACCCCACTCCTTAAGAAATAGTATTCAAAATATTTTTTTTTTTAATTCTAATCTGTTTCCAAATTCAAGCAACGTATTGAAACGCTGTGATCACAAAGCGTTGATGAATATATCCAATTTCGTAAAGATCTCATTACTTGGAAGGAATACTTCTTAGGTTCTGACTTACGAGCCCAAACCCTAACATACTCTGCACTCGCCTAAAAATATGTCGAATTTACCCCAAAGCACCTTAGCTCCAAAAATTGAGATACGGCTCTTAGCCTTGATCTTTTCATAAAACGTGTCATACAAAAATATATATTTTAATACATGTTAAAAACTCCTTCTTAGATCGTAATAAAACTTCATTATTTTTTTTTTTTTTAAACTTTATTAATTATAGTAGTGAAAAGCAAAAAAACAATAGTTGAAATGTTTTTGAATCTATACGAAAAAAATAATCAAAAGTGGGTAGTTCCCGCCAAAATGACATCCTTTTTGTAGGTATTAAACCGGAAAAAGATTTTAAAAGGTTTTTATTTTTTATTTTAGAAACTCCTGCTGGCACTGTTTTTTTATTGGAGCTGGAATTTTTCTAATTTTATAAACTTTGCACCTATGATGTTAGCCTTAATGTAGTCTCCTACCGGTTGCACAATTATCATTGAGAGCATTAACTGTTTTATTCGTTATCTCTTGTAACACATTATTATATCAAAATGGGACTTAATCACGTTCAAAAAGTGTTTATTTAATTACTTCGATGCTTTTCTTCAAAATACTCGCGCGTCAAGAGAATACGTGTTGATACCGCACCGTTGAGGTTTATCGTATGTAATTTAGGAGTATAAAATAATCTATTTTGGTTATACATATCTGTTTTCGAACTGACAGGACTGATTTGAATGTAACTGACGACGCGTTAATGTTCCTCAGTTGAGGAATATTACGATCAAGCCTAAAGTACATTTACATTCCCTAATTTATGTTTACATTGATGATTCTTTGAAATGTGATTTTGATAATTTGAATTTGTGATTATTGACAATTATTATTAAGTAGCTAATTTTGTATTTGTTTATTAGTATTGACTCATTTAATCATGACTATTATTGTTTTTGACGGTACTTAATTTATTTATTTCAAGTTTAGATTCTCAATCTTAGATCTTTAGTATATTATGAATGAATGATGTAGACTAATGATATTATTTTTTGGTTTTGATGATTATTATTATTATTTAATGAGACTGTTATTTTTTTACTTATTTTATTACAATTGTGTTGACTTTGATCATTTGATAACATTTTGAAATTTATTGATTAGATTATTAATTTAAACTGTGTTAAACCTAATGTTGTACCTATTTATATGCATTTCATACACAACTCTGTTGTTCATGAATAAATGATTGATTGATTGATTGTTCATGTATGAAATTATTTTAACCTCAAAAAAAGTTACGAAGATACATACAAACCTTTAAAATCTTACCTTGATACTCGTATCAATACACGTATGCAGCTGCTATCACTGCATATTTAACTTAAAAAATACTGTGTTTATAAACTTTATTCTGATTTTGATAACAACAAACAACGGATTTGCTTCCTTCCTCAAACAAAACACATAAAGAAATGACCATAATGATTATGTTCACGTCTCGATACGTTCTCCTGTTGAATTTAAGTGGGTGTACTTAATCATTAAGATGTTAAGGTAAATTTTCTTATAGCCGTATCTCAATCCTTAGCGAACTAATAACATCCACATTCGCGCAAAAGCGCTAACTTCGTAACCAGCTCGAAAAACGGAGTTACCGCTTATTATCTTAGGAATTCAATGAACTAGTTGTCAGTATTTTTAAGCGCTTCCAGCCTATGTCAATATAAGGCTTTTTGGTTTCAAATTATCGATATGCCGCGAAGTCTCTTAGTAATTTAATACAAAATTGAGATATGAAAAAACTTTTTAGTGGTTTATTTAATAGTTTCAAGTCAGATAGCACTATTTGGCTTATACTATTAGATGCGAAATTGTCATAGCTAGCGAATGGTATAAAAAAAAAACAAAAAGGCGTATCTCAGACATAGCGCCTTTCGGCTTAGCAGGGCAGTATTGTTATTACAAATACATTAAAAAACCATTCAAATGTATGAACGAGTAGGTTATATGTCTTAAAATCATCCCCTAGCCGTATTTTTTTTATCTTAAGTGGGAGTCCTGAAATACGAAATACTGAACACGAGTGATAAGATAACTTAAATAATGTTAATTGATTCCCCGAATTAATTTAAAACATGAAATTAATCTCTTTAATTTCGGTAAGATATACTAGTCGAGCTCTTGTCGATAAAACTAATGAAGCGTATTAGGTATCTATTACTTAACTTTCCATCTAACCCAAGCTATAACCTAAGCTCTTTATTACCCTATACTAATATCAAAGTTACTTGACGTTGTGTTCATTGAAATGTTGAAATAGAAGTTCTTGATAAAACTTTCGTGAGACAAATTTAATAAATGTATTAACTCGTTCACTGTCCGTGTCCCATATGTGGGGTCATGGCGAGCCTCTATTACAGAGACATAAGGTTCACATGTCAAACTGGGACAGTGACGTGTTAAGCTCAGAGTGCGTAATATCTATGGATGACAAAAGTGACGTTGAAGTGCTTTACTAATTAGTTGCCTTTTACCATGCATATACGCAATAAAAAAAATTGACAATGCTAAATTAACCACTCACCTCTTAACTCCATACACGTACGAGATCCCGACGCACTCGAAGAAGGCGATGATCAGGAGCGGGAAGTTCCCGCTGTACATGTCGAATAGCAGGAATATGTAGCTGCCAGCGCCGTGGGCGAACCCCAGGGACATGAGGCAGCAGGTGACGCAGATCCCCCCAGTCAAGTACTCCTTCCGAAGGTTCGGGAACAGCTTCATGTCGACGATGGACGTGACGACGCCCTCGAGCGTGCCGAACTGCGAGTCGATGCCCAGCGTGAACAGCATCAGGAAGAAGAGGACGGACCAGAACTGCGCGCCGGGGAACTGGTTGATGGCCTCCGTAAAGATGATGAAGGCCAGCCCGGTGCCGGACGCTGTCTGTAAATAAGAAAGGCAATCAGATTGAAATTCAAATTTCATTACTTTATTGGGCAAGTTCCGAAACACTTAGCATAGAACCAAACATGTAAAACAGAGCAGTTTTAGTGTGTTCGGAAATAACACAACCCATTATGTGGATAGAGAAGGCAGTTGCCTCCTAAGATTTTATTTTACAATTTGTTTGGCGCGCTCATTTATTTATTGCGTAGGTTAAGAATTCTAGTAGGTACACAGTCCTTAACTTACTAGAAGAATAAGAAGACTAGAATTTTTTTAACTACTTAGCTGCAGAACGCGGTTTTACCCGACGTTTATCAGATAAAAAGTAGTCTATGTGTCAATCTATCGTATCAGCTAAAATCGGTCCAGCCGTTTAAGCTTTGAGAAATAACAAACATAGAAACATACTAACAAACTTTCGCATTTAGATTGTTGGTGCAATAAGTGCGATTCAAACCTCTATTCAAAGAACGGCTCAATGCCATAGGACTTAAAATGAAAAAGAAAATTGTTTAGGCTGTTTAAGCCACGAAATAAGTTACTAAAGAATTTCAATTTTCCGACTTGGAGCCGCATATTTCAAGCAAAAAGTACCAAATTGTCGGTTACCGTAAGGTCACATTGATAGGTTATTAATTGGTATAAAGATGTCACAAATTACTTCTTTTGGTAAAAGTGGACACTTTTGGTTGAAAACGCGATATAAGTCTCAAATGACTATAAAGTGGCTATACGTCAATGTCAATCGAATGAAGCCCCGGATGCACACGATACGTCCATTTTCAATACTGTGGTTGAGCTTTGCATATCGACCGCGAGCCGCACAGCCGTCGCCGCCGCGCGACCGGCACTACGACTTGTTATGCATACATCACTACTCTCGTATTCACAAAATTTACGAAACTGACCTGCGCTGGGTGTATAATCGGCGTGCCCTTTAGAATAGCTTTCTGTATGAGTAATCATAGATCTACTGGACAACAGAATAGGAAGATTGAACGAAAACTAATCTTACATTATCAAGTTCCTTCTGCAAATCGCACTCCGGCAAGTGCGGCATAACCAGCTGCGTGAGGTTGCCGTTCAGGTCCACCGTGACCATCTGGCCGGCCTCGGGGAACTGCATGGAGCGGTAGCCGGACCCGAACAGCTCCAGCAGCGTCTCGTTCCTCACGTCCAGACACTTCTCGTACACCATCGTGGCCTTGAAGCCTATGATCGAGAACACCACGATCCCGGCGAACATTGACGTCAGGCAGTTCGTCATGGACACCATGATCGCGTCTCTGTAGCAGTTGTTGTCCACTGGATTGTAGGAAGAGAATGCGATAAGACCGCCGAATGCTAAGCCGAGTGAGAAGAAGATTTGCGTGCCCGCTTCTAACCAGACCACTGGGTCCAGGATCGTATGCCATTTGGGCGTGAACAGGTGGATTAGGCCGTCACCCATGCCTTTTAGTGTGATTCCTCTGAAGAAGAATATGACTAAGACGATGTAGGGGAAGGTGGCGGTGACGTAGACGACCTTGCCCGAGGACGCGATGCCTTTGATCATGCACATGTAGACTAGAATCCAGGCTATTACGAGGGCGAGCGCTATCTTGTAGTTGAAAGTCTGAGGGTGGTTGATGTCCTCGGATATTTGAAGCGTCGTTCTATACCAGAAGTACTGGGTTGGACTGCTCAACTGAAACAAAAAAAGACAGGTTTTATTTCATTTGATCTTATTGCGAAGAAGACTGTGAAATGTCGATCAAAAATATTTTGGCATTTAATCATATTGTTATTTTATCGAATTGACCTCCTATACATAAATCAATGCAACCGATTAGATTGAAAGATTTTCCGGATAAAATAAGAATTTAAGATAAATTTTCTTAGGAGAAATGCACAGATCTCAAATTATAAGAATAAAATACCCACACGGATGAATCGATTAAATACACAAGCGAACCGGACACTATCATTAATAATGACATTACCAACAAGTATATGTATACTATTTATTGAGACAATGGAATGATGAAATTTTATGTTTAATGAAGGAATTACGGTATTACTAATTAATGTCATATCACTGGCAGTGATGGGTAAGGGAGAAAAAATAAAGCAGCGACAAAGACCACAGTGTCCTGTGCGAGCCGATCGTCTTATTCCAAATAGTTGAAACTCGCCCCATGATAAGGGCCTATTATAGTTCCAAGTTGGCGACGCTTGAGTTGCTATCGGCCTCATTCATAATTGCTGACACGAAACAAACAACAACTGGAACTGCGAGATAAATGGCTCTGCCGAACATTACAGCCGCTCTCTGCGATTCCAAGTAGTTACTCATATTCCAGAGATTAAGCTTGTAGACCACATTAACTTTTGGGTATAATTATAATGATTAAATGAGAAAAACTATCCATTACATTATCAAAAATATCTCTTCCTCTTTCTTCTTCTTTCATAGAATCGATGTGTAGCCTTGGTGAATGTGATTTGAGTGATTTATTAAATGTATGTGGGAAATAGGTTGTGTGTATATTTATTGTGACTGGTAGTAAATGAACTGGAACTGACATCATTCACACCGTGCTAGATACTATACGTAGACGTTATGCATTTTTGTTTTAAGAAGGTGCCTTACGGTACATCTCTAACAACTCTGAGAAATGACTTACCTGATACTGATATATAGTAGATACCTAAATACTCTAGAAATAACTATTAAAAATTTAAAACACCCCAACCCTAGTAGATGGTCATCATGAGACCCTCATTCAAATCTGGCCTCAATCTTGGAAACGACTCGTCATATTTCCATCAAACATAGCTAAGAACCATCCCGATTCTCGATGGACATGTATTTCGATTTAAAAAACCGCACTCAAATTGGTACATCCGTTTGGGAGTTAAAAACGGCGTAAATAGCTTTTTTGCGTAATGGTCCTATGTGGTTTCCTTCGACATACAGAACCCAAGTAACAGTAACAAACAGACGTCCACGTTGATAATTTATTTATAGCCATCATAATCAGTCCCAGACACGGGAGATGCAAAAACCAGGTCCCGAAGAGTAATTCCCTCTGTGTGTGTGTGTGTCAGTGACGAATGGGGACCTCCGAGGACAAACGGGGCTTACGTGCATAACATTATGATTATACTTGGGTCCTTTCGGAGCTGTGATCATTTTAGAAGGATGCGTATATAAGGGTGTTGGTGTGACTTGTACGAATTTGCGGGAAAGCTTTGACTTGCTATGTTATGAAGTCACTAATGCACGTGAATGAATAGAACGTATCAATATAAACTAGCCATATTAGTGTCCTCTTGTGAAATGGCGTAGACTTAGACAGGTAAAAGTGGCCTTGTGACCTACTTACAGAATAAAATTCATTGTTTCAAACAAAGTTTCATTTCGATACGATAATTAGTAAGAAAGTTAAAAATTACTTTTAAGGATTGACTATGTATATTGTTAATTACTTACAAACAAATTTTAAAAGCGTTTTAATTAATATAAAACCGGCCAGCATGTCTGGCCACGCTCAGTGCAGGGTTCCGTAGTTGACCATCCTTCACAAGATTGAGCGGAATGTTTTAATGCAGTAGGGCACTTAACTAATATGTGTAACATGTAACTCAAAAACGGCTAGACCGATTTTATTCAATATAAGTTTTCATTGAAAGTACTTATGGCCTCATTTTCATGAACATTTCCATAATTTTTTGACCCGTGGTTGAAATGAAACGTGGTTGACCCGTGGTTGCGTGGGGACGCTTTTTTTGGATTTCCAGAGCGAATGTTTACAAAACTGCTAACTTTATAAAAAAATAATCTCTGGAGACCCCTATTATTTTTAAAAGACCTATTCAACGACACCCCACACACTAGTGTTGGAATGAAAAAAAATCGCTCTCACTTTAGGTATACGAGAGGTGCCCGAAAAAAAGTTTTATTTTAATTTTTATTTTACCGTTTTGTCGGCGTAATACATACACATACTCATACCAAATTTCAGCTTTCTAGTACTAATGATCACGGAGCTAAGCCGCGGACGGACAGACAGACATGGCGAAACTTACACATAAGGGTTCCTAGTTGACTACGGAACCCTAAAGAGTGTAGGCAGTGGCAGTCGAAAATAGGTGTTGTTTAAAGTTCTGGACACAGCTCTATAAATTTGCATGTTTTTTCATTAAATAAAAAGGGAGGCTTGAACTAAATAGCATATCAAATGCACAGTAATTAGACGAGACAGTCGCCTAATCCGAGAACAAAGCCGAACGAGGGTGTCGGGCCCGCGCCGACCGAAGTACAAACAAATGGCGGCAAATTAGCAATATCTAATCACTATCATTATTACTTACTTTAGATTATCCTAATTAAACGAAGTAATAGGTTAGAATTGAAGTACTACAGCCCGATGACATTGCCAATGCTGAACAGTGGAACAGTGCGGCCTGTGTTATTCTGTTCAGTGAAGTAAAGCAATTAAACTGAGTAAAAGGTTCAATCAGTGACGGAAATAAGTACAATACAGCTATAATGGAGGCAGAGAAAGAGCCATCCACGTTGTACAGTTGCCAGATGGCCGGGATGGTTAGGTCTACATACATGTATTATTATATTCGGGCCTTGTTTAATATACGTGACAATGACAGGCGACAGGAGACAGGTGACAATTCGACATTTTAACAATTTTTCGTTTCATAAACATTACCTATGACAAATAAGTCGTGGTGGAAAAATTACAATTACCTATGTCAAATTGTCGCGACATTTTGACATATTTCTGTTTCATAAACATTTTCCCTTTACAGGCGATAGGTGACAATTTGTCGCGAAAAACTTGACATATTTTGTTTTATGAAACACAAAATTGTAATTACAAGTTGACAAATTTGTAGACTTGTCGATGATTTCTGACAGGCGACCTCACCCAATGTCAGCGGCTACTTCTCACTAACTAATTACTTATTACCAGTGAAATGGTGCTAACATCGACACATTAGTAGCAACAGCGATGAAGAATATTTAGTTCAACCAATACGTCGTCAGCGTCGTCGAGCATTTAGGACAAGGGCAAACTTTACTTTTGACGTGGTTGACCCCACATTTATAGAAAAATTTCGAGTTTGTAAAACTACCGTCGAATACTTAATAACTAAAATAGGACAAGAATTACAACGCTCAACATTCTCAACAACGAGAAATTTCGCACTTACTCCCTCTCAGTAAATTTTTTGCGCATTACAAACGAATTCGATGATTTAACAGGCCCAATATTTGGTAAATATACCCAATCCCTTCAATTGCTCTGCGATTTCCATCCTTTTTTTTTCGTGCGTTAAATGCTCACTAAATTAGCCAAACAATATTTCTCGGCTGTCTTGTATAAGGCCCAAAATTATTATTTTCGTGTCCATTTTACTTGTTGCAAGTTACCGAACAAATCCTAGAATGCTAGTCAAAATTATCTGATGAATGCTAATCTAAGACAAACATTTTTGTTGCTCTCTCGTACTGCTACTTATATCATTTTAACAAAAATGTATGCTGTGACATATTTGTCGCAATTTATGACAACATGTCAATTACCATGACATAAAAGTCTTGACAATTTTCTTAAATACTGACATTTTAAAACTGACATTTGTAGACCTTTATGAAACGCGATTGACACTGACAATTTTGTCAACTATTTACCTGTCGCAATCGGACATATTTGTCACGTTTATGAAACAGAATTTGTAGCTACAATTCGACAATTTTGTCAAAAACTGACAAATTGTCAACTTGTCACGTATATGAAACGGGTAAGTAATATAAGATATAAGAACTTATACTATAATATTCATATTATATACGCTCATATGGTATAAGCTTGTTTTGTATACCGTTCGAGGTGTATAACGAACGTTAGATATAACATCAAAATATCTATTTTTGTTAAGTATAACGTTATTGAAGTATAATATCATTGTATATAACGATCATAACGTATAACGTTCATAATATCTCAGATTTATAATGTATATTACTCAATACATCTAACACCAAAATGCATAATGCTCGTATAGAATAACCGCCTGCACATTCGCTTTAAAATTTTAATATATGTACCTCTATGCAAGCAAGTATTTTGACGCTACGCTCGCTTCGCTCGCTCCGCTATCCATGGTCTTAAAACAAACCTAACCTAACCTACAGTTTTCGGTTTTTGACCCACATTCCATTTTGTCGCAGTTCTTCCAGACGGTATACTCGTATTTGCCAGAATTTTATCTGCCATTATCAATTGTGTGCATCCTTATGCAATAGTTTGCTGTTAAATTTTAATATACCTCCATACAAGCAAGCATTTTGACGCTCCGCTCGCTTCGCTCGCTCCGCTATCCATGGTCATAAAACAAACCTAACCTAACCTACAGTTTTCGGTTTTTGACTTATATTCCATTTTATCGCAGTTCTTCCAAACGGACTCTAACTTGCCAGAATTTCATCTGCCATTATCAATTGTGAACATACGTATGCAATAGTTCGCTGTTAAATTTTAATGTAGGTACCTCCATGCAAGCAAGCATTTTGACGCTCCGCTCGCTTTGCTCGCTCCGCTATCCATAGTCATAAAACAAACCTAACCTAACCTACAGTTTTCGGTTTTTGACCCATGTTCCATTTTAGGGGCATAAGGGTAGCAGTTATAACCTATTTAGTATATCATACGCTATTATATTTTCTAATCATTATACGAAAAGAAAGTATATACTATGATCGATATACGTTATGTATGTTATATCAACTAAATTTAGAGTATTTGAGTGTTATATAAAAAATCATTCTACAACATGAGTCTTATGCTAATTGACCGTTATTCCTAATAAAAATATTGATTTTGATGTTATAGCAAAAGTTTATTATATCTTGTGAACGTTATTAATATGAAATTATATATTATGTAGTTATATCTCATGGGACGCACCCATATGAAACAGAGCCCAGGGTAGGATATAATTTTCTAGGTTCTATAGGTTTTCTGTTAGAGTTAGGTTGACAAGAGCACAATCAAGTAGAGCGATCAACTCGACATCCAAAAGACGAGTACTGTTAAAAAGAAAAAGGTTTTAGCAAACTTCAATGTCATGTCTTTGTCAATATATAATATGAATACTTCAACATGGTAGCAGAGCCTGGGTTATTATATCGCAAAATATTGACAAATATTTCGTTATATTTGTAATGAGCGAAGAAAAATATGTTTTACATGTTATGTGATTGTGTAAAATAATTATTAATTATGAAAATAATTAGCTACGATTTCAAACCAAATTCCGTCAATATGTCAACTCCATCGACGAGCTGCAAAATTGTTATTGGTCGTTTGGAAGGTAAAGAAAATTGGTCGACATGGCGCTGCAAGGTACTGTTACTGCTTCGAGGTACGCCTGGAGGATTGGATGCTATCAACGGCAACCTAAAGCCACCGACGCAACCCGGCGCAACAGCTACATCGGCAGACCAGGCTAGTTATCAGAAAGCTCTACAAGACTATTAATGAAAAAGATAGTGCTGCGATGCTCATGCTAATGGCAAATATGTCAGATGTCACTTTGCAAAAGGTGATGAGACTGACGAGTGCGAAACAGATTTGGGATGAATTACATACTCTGTTCGGCGGCACATCTGAGGATAAAAGCTATAACCTTTGCTACAGCTTCTTCAGTTATCGCAAAGATCCCCTACATGACATGTCCATGCATATATCCAAATTGAAGAACATATGGCATGAACTAATGGTTGAGCTACGAAAGGACGGAACTAAATATGATCTTCCTGAGATATTACTCATATGCAAAATTTTAGAAACGTTACCTGATGATAGTTACTTCCCATTTAAGTCAAGTTGGATGCTCATGTCAAAAAAGAACCGTAACATTGAAAATTTGACAGCGCAAATTTGCTGTTACGAAAGATCTCTGATGAATAAAGAAGAGGATTCCGAAGCTCAAGCGCTAGTAATGCAGAAGTCTTCTCGCAAAATGAGGAGAAGAAATGCGGATATTGCAAACTTATTGGGCATAACGTCAAACAATGTCGAAAGTGGATTGCTGATGGAAAACCTCCCAAAGAATCACACCATCTACAAGTCAATCTATCAATAAGAACCTAAACCTAACCCTCATGCAATTTGAGACTAATGAAGCAGTGACCAACTTTGAAGATCTTGACATTTGGTACGTCGATAACGGTGCAACAAGCCATGTCACCTGTCAACCTGACATATTCTCCAGTTTTCAACATTTTACTAAGAACCAGATGGTTACAACTGCAAATGGATCTACAACTGAAGCCATTGGGAAAGGAACAGTCGAATTGATTGCAGATGTCTATGGTCGACAGGAGCATATCACATTATGCGATGTTTGGTACGTTCCGGCGTTAAGACGCAATCTGTTCTCTGTACTCGCTGCTCAAGGCAAACTACAAAACAGTGTCTTCACATCCGAGAGAGAATCTTGTCAGCTGATAAATAATGGAAAAGTGAACTTGATTGGCACAAGAGTCAAGAATGGAGGTCTCTATAAGCTGAAAGTCCAGACTATTAGAAATCAAACTCCAGAAGTGAGCACTTTGTCAACAGAAAACACTTTGCAACTTTATCATGAAAGGTTCGCACATCAGAACAAAATACACGTTAAAAAAATTGATTGAAAAGGAACTTGGTATCAAAGTCAAACTTGATTCTGAATTATGCACAGGATGTGTATATGGAAAGACACATAGACATAAATTTGGAAGGAGAGAAAGAGCTAAAGAACCAGGAGAGATAATACATAGTGACGTATTTGGTCCGTTTCCAAATTCTTTCATGAAGTTTCGGTATTTCGTACTGCTCAAAGATGACTACAGCAACTTTCGTCATGTCTACTTCATCAAGCAAAAGTCGGAAGTCAAAGACAAGCTTGTGCAGATGATCAATGAAACGAAGACAGCTGGTCATGTTATAAAAACAATTATTAGCGACAATGGAGGAGAATTAAAAAACGAAGCCATTGAGAAGATACTCCATTCGCATGGCATACAGCACCGATTTACAATGCCATATACATCAGAGCAAAACGGGTCCAGTGAATGAGAAAATCGAACCCTCGTTCAAGCCGCTCGCACTATGATACACGCTCACGAAGAACTGCCATTTGCCTGTTGGTCAGAACTTGTTAACACGGCTGCGTATATCCTGAACAAAACTGGGCCAACTTCTCAAGAAGGAAAGTCACCATTTGAGCTATAGTTTAGAAAGAAGCCGTCCATTAAACATTTGAGAGTCATTGGAACAGAATGTTTTGCACATATTCCCAAACAGAAGCGAACAAAGATGTCCAAGAAAGCTCAAAAATGTATTTTAATCGGATATGATGGTGATGATGGCTATCGGTTACTGGGATTTAATAAAAACAACGAACCTACATTGATCCGTTCGAGAGATGTGACATAAAGAAACTCTAATAAAATCAGTTGGATTGGAATCTGATATATCTGCATCTGAGGTAGAGGATGAACAAACTACGACAGAAATCGAACTCAATTTTCCAAAGACTCCACAAAATCAACCAATGTTTGAAGCAAGGGAGGAAATACCACAAAATGCGGAAGTAATGCCTCAAACATCGAATGATTTAAGCCAAGAAGAGGAAGCTCTGGACGAGTCATCTCCTGAATCCAGATGGATGTCGAATAAATTATTCAGACGAAGATCATGATGATATCCCTGATACAAGAATACTTCGTGACAGGTCTACAATGCGGGCTCCAAGCAGATATGATGACTTCATTGTTTCTACATTGATCAACCCACAACGTACAAAGACGCTATAAAAAGTCCACAGAAGACTGAGTGGCTTGAGGCTATGAAAAGCGAAGTTAAATCTTTAAATGACAACAAAACTTGGATCTTGGTAGATCGGCCAAAAGATAGAAAATTAATTTCATGTAAATGGGTCGTCAAAAAGAAGATAAATGCCGACGGAAGTCTGGACAAGTATAAAGCACGACTTGTAGCTAGATGTTACACGCATGAGAAAGGGTTTGATTATGACGAAACTTTCAGTCCCGTAGCTAGATTAGCGACAATCAGATCAATCCGAAGCATCGCAGCAAACGAAGGGCTTACTCTTATGCAGTTTGATGTTGCCACTGCCTTTCTAAATGGATCACTTGATGAAGACATCTATATGAACAAACCTGAGGGATTTAGTGATGGCACAAACAAAGTGTGCAAACTGAAGAGAAGTCTGTATGGTCTCAAACAAGCTCCACGCTGTTGGAATAAATGTATTGTGGAATATCTCAAGACAATCGGATTCAAACAGTCTGATCCGTGTTTATTTGTTCGATTGGTCTTAAATAAACAACAAAGAGTTGAGAGTAAAACCATCATAGGACTCAATGTTGATGACGGTTTGATTGCCTCTACGAATCAAAAAGAATCTTGTAGAAAAAGTTCTTTGCTGAACTTAAGAGAAGATTCAAGATTACCACAAAGCCAGCTTCCTACTTTCTTGGGCTAGAATTATATACCAAAAAAATTTTGGAAAGATTTGGAATGAGTGACTGCAAGAGTCAGATACGGAGACGGAGAATGAACAAATTAAGTTTCCATACTGGGAAGCTGTCGGTGCACTGGCATACCTAATGACAGGAACCAGACCAGACATATCATATGCCGTAAGTGTCGTATCTAGAACAATAGACAGTCCAACGAATGAAGATGTTCAGAAGGTGAAACGCATATTTCGTTATCTTAAAGGAACTCTAGATTCGGCGATTGTTTATAAAAAGGGACACAAACCCGGAGAGTTAGAATGCTACAGCAACTCCGATCATGGTGGAAATCAAAGTACGGGACGTTCAACCTCTGGAATTATCTGTATCTATGGAGTAGTAGTGATCTCTTGGGCAAGTCGCAGACAGACATCTAGCGATCTCGAGCACAGAAGCAGATATAGTCGCAGCTAGCGAAGCAGCACGAGAAATAGTTTGGCTGAAAAGACTTTTCAATAAGATAACAACACTGAAAGATATCCCGATTTTACAAATCGATAATGATGCAGTTATAAAGCTTGCACAAAACCCAGAATTGCACAGAAGGACAAAGCACATTGCGATTAGACATTTCTATGTCAGAGAACTAGTTACTGATAAAGAACTCATCATCCTCCTAGCCTTGTCCCATATCTTACTGATAAAGAACTATTGGTGAAATATGTTCCAACTGAGTACCAATGTGCAGATATTCTTACTAAGTCTGTTTTTAAGCCTAGACTGGGATTTATTAGTGGGCTGATTGGATTAATGCTATAAAGTTTACCAAAAAGGGAGGATGTTAAAAAGAAAAAGGTTTTAGCAAACTTCAATGTCATGTCTTTGTCAATATATAATATGAATACTTCAACAAGTACCTCCAAGTCCTGTAACTCTGTCTCACTACTCGTTTAATAAAATCTAACGTACATACATTGTCCGGCTAGTTTCCACTTCCCATAGCCATCATAAATTATGTTGAGAAATCGATAGTAACAAAGTACTACACCCATACTAATCAATTTGTATTAAAGCAGTAACGTCTGCTAGCGTAAACTAAACTAACTTAACCTACACTTTGTATAGAAATTTCTTAGCTACAATATTCTTGCTCCGGAGTATATATTTCTCTCCATATTCTCCGTGACCGAATAAACCTTCCGATAAATTCTAGTTTTCCAAATAATGTACCACGAGCCCGATCTACGCTCACTGGGACTTTGCCTAATATTTGTGCAAGCCTGGTAGAACAACATGGCATGGCCTTCTGTGAAGCCGGACGTTTTGTTTATATATGAACCTCCTGAAGGAACTGTATTTGACAGAAGTAAATGTTTGAGAAATCAAGAATTCAGACAATAGTCGTGACTCGTTCTTACAGATATTTGTTACGGTACGTATAGATGTAGATAGTACGTTTTTGCTAACCGACTTTTATGTTGTTCGTATAAATACTTACCCTAATTTCACAATCTCGTTTGTGAAACTAGACACCCAAGATATCTAAATGTAATAGCAATCAGACCACTGGGGGAACGTCAGGGGTACGCTGACATGCGCGCACTGAATGCGTTAACAGTGTATATCACATCGATTTCATTCAAGATCTCGTGAATTGTCGAACAGCCACCGAAAATATTCAATTCACAGCCCATTCTCCATCCATTGTGTATGCGAGTGCTCCCGCCGTGCTGCGCTCTTGTCGCTAATAACGTGCTCCGGCGATATTACATGTACACCCAATATTTGCTGTACATCGTACAACTAATTAAATTTTGTATTATACAACTACCTACTATTGATATTAACTGTATCCTAGTGTATACAAATATCATGTTTCTGATAACGACAAACGCTAATTTGTAAAATGAAATTTAACCTTAGGTACTCTTAGTACAAAACTGATGAATAAGATAAATACATAACAACAAGTACATTTGTGTATACTTCTTTAACGTTCGTTAGGAATCAACTAATGAAATACGAGCCGAAGAGAGACTTAAAGCTATATGTTATCTCAGAAAGGTGCACGGCTTAAAATGGTTTGAAAGCACTCGAAACAGTACACTACAAGGATTGCTAAGTTACTTTTTTTTTCAAATCGAAACTGCTTAGAGCATTAATCCAGTAAAACCCAGATATTTAATCAAAACAAACTCACTAATGTAAATATAAATTACAGCCACATTTCGCAAACAAATTCGTGAGACCGCCACCGCCAGTTTCCCATTTTGTTTATTTAACTCTCGCGCCGCCCCCAATTTGCCCGTGTACAGACAAAGGGCTCATTGGCCGAATGTTTCATTTTACGGCGCCATTACTGACTGCCGGCAATTACATCGACGCTTAATGGTGCTCGGGGTGAGAGAGCCTGAAGTGTGCGTTCCAGCACAACAAAACGCCTGGATCGCGCGTTTAAGTACCTACGAAATACCGATGATGTGGAGGAAACATGAAGTGGTCAACTGTACTCTTACTACAGCTGTACCCTGCCCCTAGTGGTTACTTTGTAGAACTACAATTATCCATAGAAATCGCTGACGCAGTAAGACCTATGCGCTCAACATGCAGAAGGAAGCCGCGTCGGAGCCATCTCGTATCGGATCGCTGCGACAGCGGATTAAATAGGTACATATTATGTAAGTACTAAGTGGTTCTGTGAGATATACACCTAACGAATATTTTTGAAATGGCTCAAATATGACATTATTACTTTTTCAACGTCCATATCTCCGTTATTAAAAAAAATAGAAAAACAGAAGCGACAAAGAGTATAATTATTACTGAACCTGTTAACAATACTTCACGAGAATGGGTTGAGAAATGCGACTTGTAGACGAGAATAGCCTGACATCCGACCATTCGGTATTTGGACATATGAAGTACTTAATTTTTGCCCAAACTGAAATGGAGACGCTTCGCTCGGTCGATCAATAAAGAGTGTATACATAATATATATAGCCATAAACACGTTTGAAACGATTTTGCTATAAAAGCAAACCTACCCCACAGCCTCTGGGTCTATCAAGTACATATTTCTTAAATACGATTAGGCAGTACTGGATCGTGCTTAAGCACGCTTTCTTGTTTACTTGCGTTTTATATTCTCTTTGGGGATTTTCCTGCGCTCTCAAATGAAGAAGTGAATGAATGAACGAAGTGTTTTGAATACAAACTAAGACGGGCTCCGCGCGTTCCGACGCTCCCCAGACGCAAACATGAATATTTACCTATTTCCGCGTTAGTCGTAGATGCTTATCAATTTGGAAGAGCTGTTGTGTGTGTTGTTTTTTGACACTAAATGCACGGACTTGTTCTTAGTTATTATTGTCCGCGTAGTTTTTATTTTGTGTGTAAATAAATAGTTTATCATTATTTCATTATTATTTCATTATTTCATTATAACCGCTCTAATTTCCCTGGTCGAAATATTTACGGATCCAGTATACTACTTTACTTTCATGAATGGACGCAAAGTCACGGTTAAATCGTTTCAATAAAATGACCCACGTAAAGGTGTTGCGGATACTTCATAATCTATCCATCCAGCGACTAGCAGCGACTTACGCACACACGAGCAAGCTCAGAGGAGCATTAATTTGTTAATGGTGGAGTCGATCGAGGACCGACCGTGGCTGTCCCGGCGAGGGCATCGCCCCGTGTCGACGGCTCGGGCGGCTCTACACGCGGGCCTGACTTCAACTGCAGGTAGCGACAAATCTACACGAGGGTTGAGTTTAAGCTGATTCAAGCCATTTTACATAGAACACTCTATGACTCAGACATAATAAGTACATATGAAACGGATTTACTCGCGCCGTTTAAGTCGAATATTGCTCGACATGTTTCGATTTCACGGAGTGTTCGAGTGACTGCTCGGAGCCCTTCCGGTGCATTAGTATCTAAGCTCAAATTACCCTTTTACACAGTACTACCCAGTGTCAAAAACACATATTGTCATATAAACATAAATGAGCTCCTGATGATGAATTGTGAACCAATATTTCAAAGCACTTTAGCTTCGTTTTCCAAGACTGTCACACCTTTAAATAAAACGATTTAAACGGATTATGTCCCGTATATTTTTTGTTAATTCTTTGAGCCTCGGGGTTCGGTAATTTATCAGTTACCGTTGTCGAAGGTTGAGTCAACCGAAATATTTAGCTTTTTGATTGAATGCTGAATAATTCAATTCGCGGCTGTATCGTTACAATTAGTAGCCGTATGAGTCCTCCCTAAATGATTTTATTCGTGTAATAAACGCAATTTTTTCAAACATTAAGGCTGTTTACTCATTTAAGTATTTCACAACCAATGCACATATGAAGGACCGAATGCCATAATGTATTCTCTATCTGAAAATTAACCAAAAGTGAAATAAGTATGCTTTACACAAATACCTAAGTTGTTTAAGTATCTTGATCCAAAGTTGCCGACACACAAATCGCAAACTCGTCCAACTCGCAGATCGCTCCGCAAGTTCCCGCTGTCTCGACTCCATTCTATCCGCTTTAGTTTTATTGATATCGCTGTGCGAGATATTTCAATACTTAAGCTTTAAGGGATTATGTGTACCAGTCCAGTCTAGCCAAACCGAGATTTTAAGTTTTCAGTGTAAGTAGCCTTATTCACTTACCATTATTAATTTTAAAGTTTATGGGAACAGCGTTTATAAAGTTTATAAACTCTACCCAATACTCGTATACCACATTCGAATGATTTGAAATATATCCCTTAAATAATTTACAGCCTGCACTAAAATAATCCAATAATCGTCGGATAAATTTAGCGAGACAGTCATACAATATTGCCCACGCGCTACGGCGTAGCGTGGGCGTAGCGCTGCTACGCCGTAGCGCTAAGAAGTCGGAGCGTTCAGCAATTGCCGGAATGCCAAAGGTCAAATCTACTAGTCATCAATTTATAAGTACAGTCAAAGGCTAAAGACAAACTCCCTCTATTTAACTCCCGATACCAAGTACCTAACTGATATCCAGAATCAAATAGAGGGAGTTTATCACTTTCACGTAATATAGCCAAATACATGGAAAAAAGCGTAAAAAAAATGTGTCACGTGCCCCTGCTCGTGCAACTCTCTAATGGAACTAGTCTAATAAAACTCGTGCAACGGTCTGTAAGTACGACAAAATACAAGCGTTATTATACAATAATACAAGAGTTGTATTTTTTCTCATAATGATTGAGGATTTATTACAAATACTGTATGTATTGTATGCAACTAAAACAAAATGTTTGAGACTTGGTAAAACATAATGGACAACAGACATCGAGAGTCACCGACTAGACCTTAACATTTACATAAACGCAAGGGTATGCATAGTTTTTCGATAAATTAACCAAACAATAAAATGTAAGTTACATAAATAACCGTCCAATTCGTATCTAGTTAAGCAACCTATTTCGAAGTGTCAGATCAGATAGCCTTTCTCTTCCCAACCATTACGATATGACTTTGCTAACTAAATGACTTTTAAAGCGTTGTCTAAGCTGCCTTCTTCTTCTCCATCTTCACATGCCATGCCATCCTGTAGAAGGACAATAAACTGTGATCGTCTAATAAGTTTATTCACTTATGATCGGCTCGAGGACGCGTCAGAAAGACGTTTGTCCTGAATCCTGCCGGAAATTGAATTCAGGACCTCGCGCCTTATCTGCTTTCGTTAAATAATTTATAGGAAGTATTATTTTAGGCCGTTTTTCGCCAATACGATTTGTTTATTTATTCAAGAAAATGAAAGACGCTAGGTAGAAGAAGATTATTTATTCAAGAAGATATACGTCGGAATTGCGTTTTGGCACAAAACAGATAGGTAAGTACATAAATCAACCTACATACAAGCGCGCTCGAGCAAACGCAAACATAGACATTGCTCACGGACACGTCAAGCGGATGGCACTCGCGCTCGCACTGGTCTGAACTGGTCCGAGATATCGTGTCCGTGAGCAATGTCTATGTGTGCGTTTGCTCGAGCGCGCTTGTATGTGGGTTGATTTCTGTACCTATCTACCTACCTGTACCTGTGTAAAAATGTACAAAAACAATGAATAAATGTCTTATTATTATTATTATTATTATCTGTTTTGTGGTTTTGGCCACGAGTTCGGTGACCAGCGACAGCGACGAGCGGCGGCCATACGAGTGAGCGAGACACCGCGCTCGGACGAGTTTACGCTCTCACCTATCGCTGCCGCTCACTGCTGCCACTTGCTGCTGAACTAGCCAAGTCGTAAGAAGCATTTACCTGTCATTAATTATATTATTAGGACGCGTTTGCACACAGCGAGCGAGCGAGCAGTTTTGAATTCATTCTTGCGTCTATAAATACACTTAACACTAAGTTATGTTAAATGCGTCCTTATTCGACTTTGACGTATGACGGTCGGTGTGATCAATTGATCATGTTTTAATAATAATAATAATTCGTTTATTAGTAGGCAGTTAAGTACGCTAGAATAGATATTAAAGACGTAATAATAGAATATTAAATTCACTCAGGACTAAATGTACCCATTTAACTAATAACAGCTTATCAAAACTCTATAATGTAAATACGTCTAGACAATGACAAACGATTAATATACCTATACATGCCACGATTACTTTTAATAATTTAGATCTTTTTTAATGGTTATCAGTCAGTCAATGATAAATTCTCTAGAGATGTAATTGGACTCGGGCCCTAATTCCATAAATACCGAACGAAAACTGGCGAAACACTTAGTGCATTACATTATAGATTTTCGCCTTAATGCATGAAAGAATTCGCAAATAAGTATAACAGGTTAGCACTAACTGACTGGCATTATATCGCGGATTAGCAAAGTAATATTATTATTTTAATGAAAATGGCCACATTACTACGGGAGATAGGATATACCAGCGAGCTAACAACAAACTAATCGGGGGATACCTTACCACGTTTCCCATCCGTATCCATCGCGCCATTCTCGTCCATCCAATGAACACAATAAACTGGACCCAAAGTGCCGGTATTAAGTTATTTCATTTGTTACACTTCTAGAAACAACGAAACAAATGGAGCTCGCTCAAGAGCTCAACTCGAAGCCTTGTTTCAACATCAAAGCTTATTTCTGTAATATTCGACAGCGCTTCCAAATTAAATGTTTTGTGTTGAGGTTCTGGGGCTTAGGTTCAAATAAACACCCAATATTCGCAATCATTCTGCGTAGAGATCTTGTGTTGCTAGCCATGTTTTACTTAAAATATGTAAAATGTAGCTACTGTCTGGATCACTACGACTATTTAATCAGGTAAAATGCCACTAAGCAATAGTCTTAAATACGTACAGGGTGCCCCTAAAACCAACGCCAAAATGAAGAGGGGTGATAGAACAGCTCATAAGCAACCATATTAAGTCAATTTGACCTTAATAAAAAGTTCATGGTTTTCGAGATATTTGCATTTTTTTTAAACTCGTGACTTTTGATGCCCTGCGTCAGTATGTCCATTGCCACCACTGCAAATTTAGGTATTTTATAAATCTGTTTTTTGCAGGATGTTACTAAAAACATATCCTATCGAATGTAATTTAAATTTATTACATATCATGATGCTTTGTCGATAAAAATAATTAAAAAAAAAGAATTATAGCAATTTATAAAATTTAGCCTGCGGTTTTGATCGATTTTCATTTAAAAAAAGTATTGTAAACTAACATGGCACACAACATAAAAAGATAGTCAATTTATTGTAGTTTTCAAAAAGGTACAGCATTTTCTAATTTACGCAGCAGTTTACGAGATATTGATATTTTACACCAAAAGGAGCTCATACTGCAGTTATTACATAGTATGGAACCAGAGCCCCTACTAGGCTCAGAGTTTGAATTTCGAACTAAAAATAGAATCAAAGAATACATAATTTCAAAGGCTTTCTGATTAAAGAGTACCTATTTTAGTAATTTTAGTACACTTCGTCAATTCGTTTGATGTGCTTTATTTAGTTTGGGTTCTTATTTTCTTAAATAGACTTGCTTTACCAATAGAACTCGTGTTGGCCTTGTGATTTGGATTTTTGGTACAATTTAACTTTGCTTTGTGCATCTTGGACTCGAGTTCTGCCTATTGATTTCAACTTCGATTTACTTTGGCTCTGTTAAGATTAATTGTAGTGCGTTTGTTACAAATATGCCAGAGAATTATACTCCTCAAGAATATGCCAACATGCATTTTGTCTATGGGGAATGTCAAGGTAACTCTTGTGCTGCAGCTAGACTCTATCGGGAAAGATATCCAAATTTAAGGCATCCGGACCATCGAGTATTTCGAAATGTTCATCTCGCATACTCACAAGGCGTTTTGCCTGGCAATCGTGGCGGATTAGGAAGACCTAGAGGAGATTACGATGAAGATGTTTTACAAGAGATTCAAAACGACCCATCGACTTCGACACGGAACATTGAACGTAATTTAGGGATATCAAAATCTGTTGCCAATAGAATATTACGTCGTTATGGATTTCATCCATACCACATACAACGTGTTCAAGCGTTGCTGCCCCGTGATTACCCACTTCGTGTTCAGTTTTGCCAGAAAATGCTGCAAAAACACAGAGAGGATCCCAATTTCATAAATATGGTTTTATGGTCTGATGAAAGCACTTTTAAGAGAGATGGATTTATGAACATGCACAATTTACACAGTTATGCATTAGAAAATCCTCATTTAATGAGGGAAGATCGGTCGCAGTACCAATTTAAAGTGAACCTCTGGACTGGAATATTAGATGGGAAAATAATTGGCCCATTTGAATTACCAGAAACGCTGAATGGTCCACGTTATCTGCATTTCTTAGAGAATGAGTTGCCAAATCTTCTCGACGACGTACCTTTAGCTACGCGGAGGTCAATGTGGCTGCAGAATGATGGCTGTCCAGCACATTATGCACGCGAAGTGCGACTACATTTAAACCAAACTTATCCACAGAGATGGATCGGCCGTCTGGGCCCCATTTTGTGGCCTCCTCGATCTCCAGACCTAAATCCTCTGGATTTCTATTACTGGGGTTATATTAAAGAAAAAGTTTACAATGAACCGATTAACAGTATAGCGGAGCTGAGACAACGCATTTACGCAGAGGCCCAAAACGACGTAACAAGAAGTGCACGTCACATCAGTCGAGCATTTTTAAGGAGATGCCGGGCTTGTATTCAAGTCAATGGCGGACAATTTGAACATTTAATTTAGTTACATAAAACAGGTTTCGTTTTTTTTTAATGTTTTTAGTTTTTTATTCACTTAACCACAGATTATATAATACTATACTAGTACAGATTGACGAAGCGGTACTAGGAAATGGAACGACCCTAACTCTGGCTATTCAACTGGCTATTTTCTTTCCGTCGATTATCCAACAGATGGCAGTAGTGAGACTGCGATTTATGCGTCTCGGTCACGCCATCTAAATAAGAAATGGGAACATGATGTGCGTGCTGTCTTGTTCTATAGCCTAACTATAACGTCACATGATCGATAGATGGCGTCTTTTTCTGTCACGCGCGGACGCAAGTCAATGCAGAAAACGTTTTTGCAGGCATCGTACGAGTAGCATCTCAATGTCTTATGCGCACTGACCTTGAATCGTATCGGCATCTCTTTCAGACGGGCCGTACCTATCTATACTATAATATCTATACCTTTTTTCGTAAGCACAAAGCTCAACAGTCATAAACTACAATTTCTCGCGCGAGATAATTGACTGTATTTTTCTGTGCAGTAATCTGGGAGGTTGAAGGGTAACTGTATTCGTTCGGAGAGTCATTCTCATCAACAAATGTAACTTTTTTCTAATTTATCCTTACCGGGCCATAACTGTTAAGGTCTTAAGCCTTTTTTCTGAGTTTATGTTTAAACCTTCTTCCTTTCATAATCTTGTAAAAACTTTATAATGCAGTCACTTTTCTTAAACATTCAAATGATGTTTGGGACCGGTAAGGATAAAGTTAGATAATAAGAATGACCCTGCATTGCTTTAATATTAAATAAGAACAATATAGGTACAGGATCATTGTCTGCTTTATTTCATAATAATCACCACATGTCATATTTACACTACTTAAGAGCCCACCCATGCAAAATTCGTCAGGTGAATGATCCTAGATCTCAACATCCATAGTGATTAAAAATCTGTCCCTTGAAAATAAGAAACTTAAACAGTTTTTCTTCAATCTTGTCAGCGTGAAAACACGATTAGTAATAATTTTCTCGATAGTTTTATCTCTCAAACATAACCCTTTTTAGGGTTCCGTGGTCAACTACCCTCATAGTTTCGCCATGTCCGTCTGTCCGTCCGTCCGCGGCTTAGCTCCGTGATCATTAGTACTAAAAAGCTGAAATTTGGAATGAGTATGTATTACGCCGAAATAACGGTAAAATAAAAACCAAAAAATAAACTTTTCAGGTACCTACCTCTCGAACACAAAAAAAAATACAAAATGCTTTATTGCACACCAAAAAAAAATTTACAAATTCAATACAGAACAATAATTTTAATAACGGTAGACAACAGGCGGTCTTATCGCTAAAGAGCGATACCTATAGTGGGGGTGATTTTTTTTTCGTTTCAACACTAATGTGTGGGGTGTCGTTGAATAGGTCTTTGAAAAATAATAGGGGTCACCAAACATTATTTTTTGATAAAATCAGCAGTTTTGTAAAATTTGCTCCGAAAATTATAAAAAATTGTGCCCCCCCCCCCCCCCCCCCCCCCTCTAACTTTTCAACCACGGTCAAAAAAATATGGAAAAATTCATGAAAATGAGGGTTTATACTTAAGTACTTTCAATGAAAACTATATTGAATAAAATCGGTCAAGCTGTTTTTGAGTTATCGCAAAAATTCATAATTTTCTTATTTATTAGTCAACTAGGAACCCTTATAGTTTCGCCATGTCCGTCTGTCCGTCCGCGGCTTAGCTCCGTGATCATTAGTACTAGAAAGCTGAAATTTGGTATAAGTATGTGTATGTATAACGCCGACAGAACGGTAAATTAAAAATTTAAAAATTTTATATTTTTCGGGTACCTCTCGAACACCTAAAGTGGGGGTGAATTTTTTTTATCTTTTCAACACTAGTGTGTGGGATGTCGTTGGATAGTTCTTGTAAAAATAATGGGGGTCTTCTAACATCATTTTTTGATAAAGTCAGCAGTTTTGTAAATATTCGCTCCAAAAACAAAAAACATAGTGTCCGCCCCCCTCTAACTTTTCAACCACGGTCAAAAAAATATGGAAAAATTCATGAAAATGAGGGTTTATACTTAAGTACTTTCAATGAAAACTATATTGAATAAAATCGGTCAAGCTGTTTTTGAGTTATCGCAAAAATTCATAATTTTCTTATTTATTAGTCAACTAGGAACCCTTATAGTTTCGCCATGTCCGTCTGTCCGTCCGCGGCTTAGCTCCGTGATCATTAGTACTAGAAAGCTGAAAGTGGGGGTGATTTTTTTTTATCTTTTCAACACTAGTGTGTGGGATGTCGTTGGATAGGTCTTGTAAAAATAATGGGGGTCTTCTAACATAATTTTTTGATAAAGTCAGCAGTTTTGTAAATATTTGCTCCAAAAACAAAAAACATAGTGTCCCCCCCATCTAACTTTTCAACCACGGGTCAAAAAAAATCGGAAAAATTCATGTAAATGAAGCTTTATAAATACTATCAATGAAAACTATATTGAACAAAATCGGTCGAGCCGTTTTTGAGTTATCGCCAAATTTCAAATTTTTTCTTTAAAAGGACGTAAGTTGACTTCCAGAAGGTAATAAGTGATTACAGTTTCTAGGGCGTTTACGACCTTTTTATAGAGCTTAAAATCTTTCTTAACTTAAACCTCGGGCTTAAAACAGCAGTTTATTGTGAAGGATGAGCAACTACGGAACCCTACACACGCACCCCCCAATAACTCCAAATCTATTTAAGATAAAAACATGAAATTTAGCTTATGTATTTAGATCCTTTAGAACAACTAGAACCCCAAATTTCATCAATAAAAGAAATAAAACCGCGTACGGAGGGTTCCGTACACACTTTCACTTATCTCATCTTAATTAGCCTGTTAAGTTTGCACCTGAAATATATGACGCCGCATACAAATGACGTGCAAACATAACGCAACCGACTTCTTCAAATTTGATGTATTAAAGGGACTATATTTTTAATATTTTTTTTACAAATGTATAATTTTCAGATTTGATAAGTATTTGTAGTATGTGACGATATTACTTGCCAAATTTTATAGTACTAGGTCATCGGGAAGTACCCTATCATTGTGATTCCCTTGAGAGTGTCGAAATGTACATTTTTTGCGATATAAACGGCCGTATCTCTTTTTTCACGCTAACGTAGAAGTTAAATTTTTTCACAGGTTCAAGGAACCGCAAACTTGAGTATATTATGTTAATTTCAACTGGATACCTCAACGCATTCTCGAAATAAAGAGTCTTGACAGATGGACGGACGGACAACAAAGTGATCCTATAAGGGTTCCGTTTTTTCGATTGAGGTACGGAACCCTAAAAACCCAGCAGAGTAATTTTGCTAAGAGACAAGCTTCGCCGACAAAAGAATTGAGATCTATATGGGCGCCAAGTTCTTTGCACTAAATTTTTTAGATACAAGGACATGCGACATACTCAATGCATTTATGTTACTTGGGGTGTAATTCAATATCAAGATTTGACTTGGCTAGTTTTCACAAACTGACAAAATTTTATAAAAGTATTGTTATCAAGCTAACAGTATAAGTAACAGCATGAACACTAACTTGCGTACTTACCTTTACGAAAATAGGTTAATGATTAGACAAATATAATAAGTACCTAATATAAATTTATATGTAAAAACTTTTTCTTTCTCATTGAACAAACATCGTGATTTTTGACTACTAATAAGTTTTCCATTAGAAAGTCATGTTAAATGTTAAAATTATAAAAAAATATATGCATTTGTTTAACTAATATGTACAAAAAACAATAAGCGACCGTTTCAAAGAAAATTACAATGTGTTTTATAAATCAACAAAAATTGATTTTTATCTGCAAAAAGTACCAATTCAACTTAATTATTGAGCAAAACACATGTACATAATTCAATTATAAACTAATCAAATTTCTCTGCGCACACTTTGTCCCGCCAGCCCAGAATATAGAACCGAACAGGCTTTCAGAGCTGCATCTTGTGACGACGTTATGGACTTGGCCGCAGAAGTGTGAGGATATGAAGGTACTCCACTCGTGGTTGATGGACCATCAACTCACACCGCAGAAGATGAAGTTGACAATTGGTCCTATAGCTTCCAGCCATAGCGTCCACTTCTTTGTAATGCGGGTCTTTTTTCCAACTTCATTTTGCAATTTATTTTCAAAATGATTGATCCACAGATATCTGTTATACGCAGTTCATCATGGTTTAAATGTTCTATGGTCATGCTTCCTAAAACAGAAAATTAAGTATCTTAACATAAATAAAATACAATAATAATAATTATTAGTAGTTTGTTTTTCTATACGAACAGGTCTAAATCAACACAATAATGGTTAAAGGCTAAATAGGATCACTTTTTTCTCCAAAAGAATTCACAATTCACTTAACTTGGGAAAAAAAATAAAAAATAAATGGGTAACCAATGAACACAACTTTTTTGTAGCGCAGGTCCTGAGAAATATCAATGTACTTAGATAAAATATTTAACATACAAACACCAATAGAATTAACTTCATTCTTTACAAATTGATAAGGCAGTATGAAGTTCTAACATTACAGAAAACATAGCATTTGAAGGTCAAGCAAATAGTTTAATTTTAAGTAAGTGCTCATCTCATTGACTGATATTATCTCAGTGACTTTGTAATTTGTTTGATTTGAATGATGTTCTACTATCTTACAAATTACAATAATTTTGGACTAGGGTCTTATTAATTATTCACTTTGTTTCTTTAAAGAATAAAAATGTGATTTGTTTATCGATAGGTATGTACTTTATTTCAAATGTTAAGTTTGTCTTAAAGACAACACTTACATATATACCTAAGTGGACTCGCCTACCTATATGCTTAAGTGGACCTATATACCTGAGTCCCATCCAGGGGACATAGGACATTAAGTTAGGACCTGAGTGGGCCAATATATAGAAAATAAAAACTTACCGCAATTAGACATTTCGTTTGTCAGTTTTCCCAAGATAAGAAGACGAAGGTATTCAGATCCAAACAATGTCTATGAGCAGTTTTGAAGTCGTATCTATAAGAATTTGCTTCAAGTCCGTGTTAGGTGGCGTAGGTCAGTTTAAACAACTTAAAGCAAGGTTGCAAAATAAAATCACATTCAACTCAAACAATAACAGAACAAATCGAATCGCAAGTCAGTGCTGCAAACTCCCACATCACGTGTAATAAACAAGAACGACAACAAGAAGAAAGATCCTAAAAATCAGGAGCCAGTCATAAATATCAGTAGGGCTACTCCCATGTTCAAAATTCGACCGTCGTATAGTGCCGTCCCTCTCGATCTTCTGTCGAAGTATATGAGTAAACGGGACAGCACTATACGCCGCTGGCCGAATATCGAACATCGGAGTAGCCATTCAGAATATTCAGATTCGTCAGAATCAGTCGCGTTTCGTTCCACTCACAAATCGGTTGACAATTATCGGATGTCAACGTTGCCAAATGACCGCACACTTATATTAAATATGGTGTATTTACACAACTTTTCTAAAATTAGGAGATTTGTTCGATTCCAAAAAGTAATTCTAAAGATTCTTAAAAATCATATATTTATAATCTGACAAATCAGGAGAGTTTGCAGCACTGTCAGAAGTAACGGTCTGGAAGGAATGGAATGCCCAGTTGACAGATTCATAGTGTTGCCAGAACGGATTTACGTTTTCGGAAATTTCGCAAAGTGCATACCTAATCCATTAAGGGACGGGTTTGAACAAAATCGGACGAAATCCAAAAAAAATAATAAGATCTATGCAATACTACCTATGGGATTGGGTACAAATTATTAATATTGGTTTATTCATCTATAAATTCTTTATTTTTCATCTTTTTAAGCGTGCATAGTTCAAAATAAACTAGTCCTCCAATCATAATAAGCTCGACGAGTCTCCATTGCAAAAGTCTTAAAAGAGACGACGATTGTAAACGGGCGCTCGAGGTACGATTTCGAGTTTCAAAAAGCCGGGAAACTGACATTTTTTTATTGGTATGGCCACCCCGTCGTAGGCTGTGTGTGAGCGCAACAATGGGATATACACATAAAACGCCATCTAGCGTTACCACTGCAAACAACTACGAATGCTTGGATGCTGAAACATGGCTAACACTTTCGTGTTCTCGGTTGATTATTTATGATTATTGTTTTCTTCGAAATAAGATGATAAATCAGTTTATATCTTAGGTTTTGTTTATAAAATATGCTATAGTTTATTTTAATCACGAAAATTCTGCTTAATTTGGCTGATTCATATTTTATTAATTTACAAATGTTAACGGTAGAGCCATCTATTGTTCACTCTCAGTACTAAAAGTAACTTCTTCGGCTTGGGACCCCCTGACTTAACAGATAAAAATGCCAACCAGTATTATTTTTGCATTATCTCATAAACCGCTAAATAATTAAGTCACTTCAATACCATCTTAAAAACAACTCTAAATTTGCTATCTTTTTACGTTATTTGCCAGGTTCGCTATGAACATTTCAATTTTTTTTATTCTAAAATTGAATTGTGTTCCTATTCTAAATAAAGTATTCTTTAAATCGATTTTTTGTTCAAAATTCAAACTCTGAGCCTAGTAGGGGCTCTGGTACCATACTATGGAATAACTGCAGTATGAGCTCCTTTTGGTGTAAAATATCAATATCTCGTAAACTGCTGTGTAAATTAGAAAATACTGTACCTTTTTGAAAACTGCAATAAATTTACTATCTTTTTATGTTGTGTGCCATGTTAGTTTACAATACTTTTTTTAAATGAAACTCGATCAAAACCGCAGGCTAAATTTTATAAATTGCTATAATTCGTTTTTTTTATTATTTTTACCGACAAAGCATCATGATATGTAATAAATTTAAATTACATTCGATAGAATATGTTTTTAGTAACATCCTGCAAAAAACAGATTTACAAAATACCTAAATTTGCCGTGGTGGCAATCGACATACTGACGCAGGGCATCAAAAGTCACGAGTTTAAAAAAAATGCAAATATCTCGAAAACCATGAACTTTTTATTAAGGTCAAATTGACTTAATATGGTTGCTTATGAGCTGTTCTATCACCCGTCTTTATTTTGGCGTTGGTTTTAGGGACACCCTGTATAATTCCTGAAGGTTAGTAATGCATCCAAAATTCATTAATTGTAAATATCCACGGGCCTCAGAACCATCATACCGCCCTACCGCCATATGGTGGGCTAGTTGCTCGTTTTCCCTCTTCACCCACGGCATTCAAAAAACCTTTCGGCGACCTCAATTAACTCGCTCTCTAGTTGTGAATTAAAATACGAAAACGTAAAAAGGTTGCTTTAAATACAAAACCTTTTTGCGCGTTTGTTTTTCTTTTGTGGATCGGAATGTAGAGAACGCCGCCAGGCTAGACCGCCGCCGGTTTTATGTCAGCGAATTTTAAAAATAGATCCCGTTGTTCTCTTTGTTCTTCACTATGATTACCAGAGGATGACGTTAAAGGTGCAATGGACTGATGGATCTGTGGAAGTCGGTGTTCGTGGTACAGAAACTTTTAAATTAAGAAAGTAAAGAATGATAACTAGGTGTCTTCTGCGAGTCTAGAATATAGTAGATTAAGTGTTTAATCAAGATCAGACCAAGTCTGACCAGAAGTAGTCAGGAATTGAGAAATATAATTTCTTAATCTGAACGTTATTAAATCGAATGATGAAGAAACCGTTGAGTTGAAAATTGATATATGTATACAAGTCGCTTTGACCTTTTTGACGTTTAAACTCGCGAACTCTAACATGAATGTGCATTTCCATAATTCAATTTCAGATTCCGCTATTCAAATATTGATGTCGATGTCGGCGTGAAGAGAGCGGCCCGAGCGAGTCGAAATGTGGGTAGGTAGCTTTAGATCCTATCCTAGTGGCGTAGGTTCCCAAACTTGGCTGTGCGGTGTCGATGGGTGATGATAATTATTCTGCTTTGCTCTGTTGTTATCACTTAAACCATGCAATTGTATAGTCGATTAACGATATAGTTATTCGAATAGAATAAGAATATTTGCTAATCGTAGATTGAACATGTTTAGTAATGAATGTGTAAGTAAGTACTTTATTTTTAGAATTGTACAGTACCTATTGATAACATTTCATATTTACTGAAGTGTCATATCTCGTCTGGTATTTTTAGTATTGTACCCAAGATTGCCGTATCGATTATGGCACGAGTACTTACGTATCTAATCCTAAAATGGCTGGCAGAGCACGAAACAAGGAAGGATTGCATAATTCCCAGTTGAAATAACTTTTTAATTGCTTTTCTTTGGCTGAAGTCTGCCGACGAACGCAAAAAATGTATTCCGCTGTCGCCGGCTAGCGCTTTGAAGCGTTCCAGTATTTATCTATGTTGGAAAATGTTACTTCAATTATCTTTCTTCGGCATATTTTTAACTTCACTATGGATAAAAGAAACTCGAATAAATTGGAATTGAAGGGTACCGTATTCATATCTTTAACACAATCGACTCGACTTACGAGTTCATGTTGCTACGTAATTTAGCTTGGGTTATACAACTTTATCTTAAAAGTTTTAAAGTAAAACACGTCACAAATTTGAAAGCAGACTCATAAACTGGCTTGCTATCCAGGAGTAACAAGAAGCCAAGTTTACGGCCCGGACGTTTCCGGAACGGGGCAACTTTCACAAATATACCGTCGGGACCTTTTGTTCAGTTGAAGGTCGTTGGCAAATTCATAAAAACGTGAAGTTAAGTATTGAAAATGGAAATGTATCACCGAGCAGGAAAATCTTTTTGAAAGAACTTGATATCGCCCCCTCGATTTCACCCACATAGATTTTTCATTTCTCTCTCTCGTATCGGAAGATGATTTTCAAAACCTGCCACCCCCTGTGAAACATAAGCTCATCTGAAAGAACATTTGCACTTTGCACTTTTTCAAAATTACTTCACTTTGAGCTTTATTCCACGGTTTTGTAGTTTTCCTTGTACCTTGGCAGATTGTTCGCGTTCGTAGGATTGCTTGCTCTACCGAAAAAAGCCAACCATCCATAAGTTTCAAATAAAAGTAAAAGAAGTAAAACCAGAAAATATGAATCGCACTGATGATACATAACCGAAAGAACCCCGACGAATTAGTCCATCTTAGTTATATACATACTTTGAAAAAGATTTGTGTACTTAAACAGATCTATGCTGAAACTTAGATTTGAATTCACAAAAGCGTACTTACGCGAAGTATGGTTGTGCTGTTCAATATAGCCAAAGACTACGGAAGTGATGGAATGTAACATTTGTCCCTGAGTGATGTTTTTTTTTATTTGTATTCAATTAAATATTGTGTTTATCAATATAGGCTAACGATTTCTTCAAGTACGTTTGGCGCCGTTTACCTACGGGAGAGGGGTTCGACCCCCGGTCCAAGTCATTCCTGATGGCCCTGGTGCAAAGGTTGTCCATCGCTATTCGATGTGGTAACGCGATGTGGCAGTCGCTATGCGAAGTGTGTTGGGCGCCTTTGCGCGCGGGGAGGCGCGGCGAGTGTTGTTTGACTGGGGTTTGATTACCCAACATGGGTTAAGGTTTAGTATATTCCTATAATTACAAGTATTTTAACTCTTAATCTCCGAGTAAGTCTTATTCCAGTTTGTTCAATACAGCATAAGACATTTTATTACTGTAATAATCAAACTTGTTTGCTGTTCAAGTCATATAGTATATATATTGACATGGCACCCATAACATAACACAAGCCTAAATAGAGTTAAATTTGGGATTAGATCTATTTGTGAAGCAGTTTGAAAGACGCTAAGTTTACTTGTTTTGTTTCTGTTTAGAATGCTCGCGTAAGTGTCTGACGAATCGCTAGTTCAATACCATACTGTTCTCCTTGTGATTTGTAGTGACTATCATACCTAGATAATGTTTCTAATATGGTGCTTTGTGGATTTGATTCATCATCTTCATCAGCCAAAAGACGTCCACTGCTGGACATAGGCCTCCCCCAGAGAACGCCACCATGACCGGTCCTGCGCCTCCCGTATCCAGCGGACTCCAGCGACCTTCAGCAGGTCATCAGTCCACCTTGGGGGGCCTACCCACGCTGCGTCGTCCGGTGCGTGGTCGCCACTCAAGAACTCGATGGCCCCAGCGGCCGTCGGTTTTACGAGCGATGTGCCCTGCCCATTGCCACTTAAGTTTAGCTATCCTTCGGGCTATGTCGGTTACTCTGGTTCTTCTGCGGATCTCTTCATTTCTGATTCGATCTCGCAAAGAAACTCTGAGCATAGCCGTCTCCATTGCTCTCTGAGTGACTTTGAGCCTTCTTATAAGGCTCATCGTGAGCGACCACGTTTCTGTTCCGTATATCACACAAAAAAAAATGGATGACCAAAGCCAACGATAGAGATGTTTGGAAAACGATGGAGGAGGCCTTTACTCGTTGAGAGGTCCTTAATAAAAATTAACTAAATTTTTATTTTTATTTATTATTTTTCAGATTATGTCATGCGCATGACATAATCTGAAAAATAATAAATAAAAATAAATAGGTATGTATAATAAAAATATGGTACAATGTAATAAAATTTAATCATATTTTAATTTATTAAATCTCGAATTTTGCAAATGTAATTTAGTGTGCATGTTAAATAAAATAAAAAAATGAAATGTTATTTATTGTATTTATTAAGGAATAAATTGAGGCTATAATAATAATAATAATAATGTCATCACTGGCAACACACATTGTTCAAAGGTTCAAAGACTTTTGTCTTGAGACACTGCGGGATATTGGACGAAAAGATAGTACGTAGCCTCCCAAACGCTGCCCAGCCAAGTCGGATTCGCCGATTGACCTCTTTCTCGAAGTTGGACTTACCTAACTGGACAGTTTGTCCAAGGTATACATAGTTGTCCACAACTTCAAGCGTAGAGTCTCCAATTTTTACCGGTCGTGGTTGAACACGGGCATTAAACATGATTTTTGTTTTCTCCATGTTCATCCTTAGACCAACTCGCTCAGAGGCTCTACCGAGATCTTCGAGCATCGTACTTAGGTCCTCCACGGTCTCAGCCATGACTACTATGTCATCGGCGAATCGTAGGTGAGTGATGTACTCGCCGTTGATATTGATGCCTAGCCCTACCCAGTCCCGAGTCTTGAAAACATCTTCCAGTGCAGAGCGGTAAACAGTTTAGGAGAGATCACATCTCCTTGCCTGACTCCCCGCTGCAGTGGTATGGGTTTCGAGTTCTGGTCCTGGAGTCGGACTGATATAGTGGCGTTCTCGTATAAACACTTCAACACTTCGATATACCGGTAGTCAACTTGGCACCGTTGGAGAGATTATAGTACAGCCCAGGTTTCGATCGAGTCGAAGGCTTTCTCGTAGTCCACAAACGCTAAGCAAAGGGGCAGGTTATACTCTTCGGTCTTCTGTATAACCTGTCGGAGCGTGTGTATGTGGTCTAGGGTGCTAAAGCCTTTTCGGAAACCGGCTTGTTCGGGAGGCTGGAAGAGGCTTGTTCGGGTGAGATGGGTCTGTAATTCTTCAACAAGGTATTATCGCCCTTTTTGAAGAAGTGCACCACAACACTTCTGTTCCGTGACTTAGGCGTTCTCCCTTCCAGTATGACGGAATCATATAAACTCTCTATCTCCCTCAAAAGCTCTGGTCTAGAGGAAACAATTCTACCATTCTCCGTCCTTAATTTTGCGAGCTGGCTCTGCCCAATTAGGGCTTGCATCCCGGAATTCCGGAATTTCGAAATTCCGGAATCTTGGATGATTTTTCCAATATTACAATTCCGGAATTGAGGACGCTCAATATCGAAAATTCCGGAATTGAAACGACATTATTTAATGTAGTTCCTAGACAGTAATATGAGATGTTTTACGGATGGTAAGTTTGTTTAAGCTTAAATATTATATGTATTCACTTGTATCTTTAACGCTCTCAGAACGGTTAAAATTCTACTCTACAAGTGGGTACTTGAAGTATCTCTGTTTTGACTTTTGGCCCTATGGTGGACGGGTAGAGAATTTAATTTGTCATGAAGTTCACTATTTGTAAATATAGCATTAGCATTTGTTACAGTTAGCAGTGAGAACCATTTATAGTCGAAATGTTATTATTGGTTATTTTGGTAAAACACTAAATTGCAGATTATTCACCAGGAATGAGCCAAATTCAACGGTTTTAATTCACATCTGTCTAAGATCTTGCCACTATTTATCTACCCACTACATAGATATTTCAAAATCTCTCATTGAATTAAGGCTCCACTAAGCATTTTAGAGAAATGTCTTTATTTATGATTGCGGCCTTGTGATGGAAATCCAAGGGCATTGTTGTTAATGATAGGAATGTAAGGAATCGGGAGTCACAACATTTTCAAGATAGTTATGTGCTGGGTAAAAACTAACGATAGTGATCAGCGGGGTATGAAATATCAAGGTATAATAAAAAAGTCATACATGACACAATGTCATAGGGTATCTCAAGTAATTATACAATCTGGTCAATAAATCTTTCAACCAAAGACAGAATAAGAAAACTGAAAAACTGAATCAAAACAACTGAAGGAAAAACTTTAATCTAAGAATTCATTGAATGAGGAGGTCCTTTTTATATTCCCGTTGACTCCACGGAAGCTCAAAACACGTAGTGATTATATTCTCTTTGGCTCAAAATACGTATTTTTGACAGTGGGATGACTGATAACAAGCGACGTGTGGTACTGTGCAGATCACCAAGAGATGGACTAAGACATTGCTAAGCAAGCTTTAGATTACGACACTTGATGTGTACACTAAGTAAGACACTGGAGCGTTTGTGCGAACATCACTGTAGGAATGAGAACAAAGAAACAGACATAAATTATGAGGCATCATTTGTGTATTAAATTAATTGTACCTTTACCCCCACACCGATGGAGAATGACGCAATACAACCGTCTAAATATATTATTGGCCCTGCCGTCCTGCGAATGCTTTGAAAAATGCTTATCATGTAAGATAAAATATCCAGACATTTCATAGACTATTTAGGGTGAAAATCTCTTGACATATACAAAACCCCTAATCATCAATAGTACATCGAGTTCCGCCTTCAATAGTAAAAAAAATATTAGTGTTTTGTATTTTTGTATGTTTAGTCAATTCCGGAACCAGTTCCGGAATTCCGGAATTAAGTGCCAGTCTCGAAGTCAATTCCGGAATTGGAAAACCATCCGATATTGCAAGCCCTATATTTGTGTGAGGTTATCCGAATATAGAAATATATGCATCTATTTACGAGTATTTATTTTGCTATACGTATAACAGATACTAAATGAAAACTTAAAGAAACATGATCACCAATGATATAATATACACCAAAATACGATTAGATGATGATTGATAATACAGTACCTACCTACACTGTCTTTACATACATCCCGAAGTGTCTATGGGCCTTTTGGGTCCGTTAAACGAATAGCCATATATTTCTTGTATTATTTTAGTTATATAATGTGTCGGTTATGTGTATACGTCGTTATGCGGCGGGGGGTATTTACGCAAGACCCGTTATGAGTCCCGCTCGACGGTTGTTCGAGTGTGGGAGTCAAAACAAATACGCTGAGCCATACTGGTCAACATTATTTAATGAAAGGGAAACAGCTTTATGGGCATTATCTCGATAGGTATCTAGTCCTATAATTATTTCGTAATACGAAATAGAAGCAGATAATCTGAACGATACATAATATATGTATATCCGTTATTCATTTAAACTACCTAGTTTCTCTGTGATTGTTTCGAAATTGCTGGAATTTGTATTTTTTTACGTTTTCAACCCCCATATCTCTGCCATTTAAAAAAAATCGAAAAAACTTTTTTCTTATACCTATACCTACTTATCGAACCTACTCACAAAATTTCAGGACCAATGGTTTAGCAATGCGACCTCTATGAGAGAACAGCCGGAAATCATGTGGACATACGAAATAATTCTGGGCCAAGCTGAAACGGAGACGCTTCGCTCGCTCGGTCAATAAACAATATAAGAGAATTTTTTGTCGATTTATTTTTTATCTCTTGATTTCAATAAAATATGCTGAGTTGGTAAAGTTGCTTCTTCTGACCATGGTAAGCCCAATTTCACGATATGTCCTACAATTTCTTCTCCATTGAGTTACACAAAATGTATTACAGAAATTGGCCCATGGGCCAATTTTTATTTTGCTATCAAATTATTTATTTTTCATTTCGAGTTCCTCATTATGTACTAAATTTTAGTACAAAATACGAAATATAGTTAAAAAAATGCATACATTTTTCGTAACTCAATGGAAAATTTCACTTTCTGAGCAATAGCGTTGTGAGTGCTTGGAACAAACTCCCCGAGGATGTAATTTCAGCACCTAACGTCAATAATTTTAAGAATAAATTAGACAAGCACCACTGAGCAACGATCTCAAGACACAGATCGCTGGATGTAGGCACTATCAGTTGTTAAACTGCCTGCCTCATTATAAATAATAAATAAATAAACTTTGTAGGACATAGCGTGAAATTGAGCTTACCTTGTTCAGAAGGAATTTTACCAATCCACCAAATTTTATTACGATCTAAGAATAAAAAGAATTCGACTACAAAATAAAATTTCGTCCATAAACGGATTACAAGTACATCTCGATCTGATATTAACCGGAAGTATCGGTGGTAAACAACTTCCGTATTTACAGTGTTGGACCGATTTACGATCGGAGGCTGGAGCTCCCAACTGTATATAAGTAGTTATGTAATATCCATGCTATTCCTCGGTTACCTGCAACGCCATCCAACATTATGGCAACTCAGCAAAATTTTGGCTTCTAAATGTATCCTTGGTATTATTTATATATAAATAAGACATTCTGTTCAGTATTATGGCAACGGGTCCGTGAGTAGGAGGATAATAATTAAAGGCTCAAGTGGAACGAATTGCGCGGAAATCACTAATGCGCTCGAGCGTCGAGGACTTACTCGGATACTGTTACTGTGTACTTGATCATTTAGATTTTGTCTCATCTGTAAATGTAAACAATTTAAACCGCTTACATCGCGTATATTAACCTCGTACACCTAAAGTGGGGTGTTTTTTTTTTTCGTTGCAACACTAGTGTGTGGGGTGTCGTTGAATAGGTCTTTTAAAAATAATAGTTTTGATAAAGTCAGCAGTTTTCAGTTTTGTAAATATTTGCTCCGCTGCCTCTAACTTTTAAACAACGGGTCAAAAAATTATGGAAAAAATCATGAAAATGAGGGCTTATAAGTACTTTCAATGAAAACAATATTTATTGAATGAAATCGGTCGAGCCGTTTTTGAGTTATCGCAAAATTTCATAATTTTCTTAAAAATGACGTAAGTGCCGCGCGGTGTCCTTATACTTCGAACGTTATTAGTTAAGTGCCATATATTAGTTAAGTGCCATATTGCATTAAAACATTCCGCTAAATCTGGCGCGTATAACCGATAACTTCCAGAAGGTAATAAGTAATTACCGTTACTTTGACGTTTACGACCTTTTTATAGAGCTTGAAATCTTTCTCATAATGTAAACTTATCTATGTGAAGGAGGGGCAACTACTACCGGTACCAATCGACTTTAGACCTTTTTAAAGTTGCTTGAAAAAGTTTGAGCACCCCTTCCATGCGCCATTATCAATATACTGAAGCTGTTAACAAAATAAATTGAAACAGTAATGTACCGCGACGACACGATGATCACCAGATCACCCGCAAACGCAGCAATATCGCCCCTCGATAAATCATCGCCTGTCGACACGAACAGCTGTCGCTTTTGTTCTAAAATAAATATAGATCCACACGATAATCATTATTGGCTCCTGTATAGCGTGAACCGTGATGCATTAACTTGATATATAATGTGAAATGGTATGTTTGAAGAGAATTCGAACCAATGTCTTCTCGGCTCTCTGAGCACCACGGGTGAGTTTGCGGAGCCATCTTTATGTGTGTTCGGGCCCTGGGTACGCCATACTGGGTAATGAGGCGTCGTCTATGTTCTTTTGGGAGTTGTCGAGGGCATATACCATGCGTAATATACGGGGCCCCTGATGTGGACTGAGGGCCACTGAGGTAGAAAAGTGTCTGTCGATAGTAGATCTTAATTTAAGTAGGTATGTAGTCTAGTACTTAGTAAATCGAGCGAGCAGCAGACAAATTATTTACGACTACTGTTTACATCATAACTGTTTCTATTCTACTTTTATCTTTAAATTCTGAGTGATCTTGGCCAACCCTTTTTTTTTTCATTTTACATCTGATAATCTCAAAAGTTAACCGCAAAATACATACGAGTATGTCCAAAACAACAAGCGTATATTATACCTAGGCGTTGATATCACATCCAGTGGCTTAACGTTGCAATTTACCGCCACAGCCTCAAATTGCGGGTGCGGTGCCGCTTTGAAGATGGCGGGATTGAATACATTTGCAGAGGGTGAATGGTTAATTTGCGTGAAAACAATTCCTACACGAGCTACACGTGTTTCGCTACACTTGTGTCATGATGGTAACATGAAGAGAAGCTTGTGTGGGCGAGGCTTAAGGCGACTCCGTACGTGGAATGGTGATTTTTAAAGTCCTAAGGCTCGTAATCTAGCCAACGGAAAAATCTGAAAAAAATATATGTTATTTTTGACTATTTCTTCTAAAAAATTATAGTTGGATTTTTTTTTAAAGCAATAATTACTATGGAAAACATAATGTTGAAATAGGGTCGTTTTCAATTTTAAATTCCCTAAGGATTCTAAACTACAAGTGATATTTACATGGCTCTTTCGCAAGAACATTGACAATTCATTGATCTTTAATCGTATTGTTTAAAAGTTAGTAAAATGGAAATTCGGTCTAATAAAGCATCAAAAAAACTGAATTTCCGCGAGCGCGGCCGTGCCCGGGCTGCGAGCTCAGTGTAAATCTAACCGTCGAAGGGGAAGGCTGTGTCACTTGCTCTCGCGATCCATCTAGTTACGGAAAATTGTTATAGTACCGGATCCCGCGGAGGTTCGATCTGTCTTCGTGCGTTTGAAGTGTATTTTAAGAGAGTGTAGTTCGTTTTTTCACACGACTACGCTATGCGACATAACAAAAAGCACTCATTTTCATATAGAATTAAATTCAACTGTTTTTTTCGTATTCAGGTATCTATTAATTTTAAGTACTTATAAAAAAAATTGTCATTGCTTAGCATTCCCGAACACATTTGAATACTTAGATATTCTCAGTCATGGGCCCACACCAGACAGGATTCCCAGAAAATAACACTTTTGGTGTGGGTTTTAGGGCCCTTCTCTGTGTAATATTAGAGTACCTTAGGTATTTCGGTTAGTAAAAAAAAACTGATAATACAGATATTTAAGTATGATAACGTCTAATGATCTTTATGAATTCAACCCTAAGAGATATGAATATCGTAATGCAGAACAAGTATTGTTCGTTTGAATACCATTGTAATATTCGGTAAAACGCTAATTTACTAATACGAATATTTATTGTAAGTATTCACATTCGTTGCGTCACTAGTACAGTACATGGCATATGATATAAAAATACATTATCAAAAATTACAATAATTTTCTAGTCCAAGAAGGCAAGTGACAATTTTGGCATGAGGGCTTATTTATGTACATATAGTCAGAATACATATTTGCATCAATAAATTTCCCACTTCATATTTAAATCTAAATGAGCGTTAGCAATTATTGACATATCCGCCGGGCCTAGCTAGACATACCCAGCATGGCCATAAGTTCTGTTCCAATTGTTTACCGTTTATAAAATAAAAACCTGATTTTTATTACATATCGTTTAAAAGCCATATATTAATGATCGGATTACAGTTGAATTAATGAAAAAATATATAACTTTATTTAGACTCATCGTAATGCCCGGACTTGATTTTTGACTAATGCTCAGATTTTTTCTTTCTAAGTTTGCCAGAGGGCAATGAAACGATCTTGGATCAAATTAATCGATCGCGGAAGGAACGCCAAAACCCAAATAGCTTACGTAACCCAGACAACCGCTAAACTAAAGTAGAGCTGACACGTTTGCCGCATGTCAACCGATCTGCAGATCAAGAAATCTACACCCACCCAATAAAATTCGGCGTCACGGTAGATCACGATGAAGATCGTGGGACTACCTGGATGTATTTCAAAAGGGTTGGACATTGCTGATCTAAATAAGGACGAGTGGAAAAAAGATAGAGGCCTTTACCCGACAAAGGAACGGCACAGGCTTATATGCATAATAATCTGAAAAAAAAAAACTTTTGAGTCATGTATAAGTACATTCAGTTATCGAAAGCTTGTTATTTTATTAAATCTTTTATCTATCCAAATATCATAAACCCTCCATGATGCGTTCAAGAACATTATGACCACCATAAAAATAAACTGTTTTTTAGCACAAATTTCTTATTTCGATAGTATTATTTATTCAAATTTGAACATCTCTGTAAAACAAAGAAATTTGATTTGACCTCTATTCTAATATCAATCGAGATGACGTTTAGTTCGAAATGAATTGTCAATTTTCAATCAAATTTGACAAATGTCACATAGTGTATCGAACGATATGATAGTTAGGGCCGACTCTAGTTTGTCTCTGAATTAAAATAAAAACAATGACAGCTGCTAGAAAACTTCATTACCGCCATTACCGGGTAATATTTGTTATAACGTGCGACTTCTGAATGCATCATATTGGAGGCATTAAAACACTCCTGTGATGTTATTATGAAACTTGGCTTCGGCTCGTTTCATAAACCCACACTCGTGTTTAATACCCTTCATTATGTACAGTCACATTAAGGACTATTTATTATATTCATATATCACATTACACCGTCAAAATATGTTATTACCTTCTTAAACTTCAAAACCTACCTTTGCACTATAAAATGGTAAACATTTAAAACTAGCCTGGTTATGAATAACATTTTCCATCTTGAAATTTTATTTTTATCGGCTAAATTTCATATATACTGATTAAAAGTGATAAACCTCATTATTTATAGATTTAGGTAATTTTACCGGAAAAATCGGAACCCATACGATCATTTTGCTGACCGTTCGTCTTTCTGCCCTTTATCTCGGTAACGCGTGTAGGTGTCGAGTTGAAATAAAAACCGTACACGTCGTACTTTGGTCTACAGTCCCTTGAAGCTGTAAAAAATCGAACTTCTATGTTAACGTAAAAAAAAAAGATACGGCTATCTTAAACGGGTATCTACGCTGGAAAGGAAAATTATCCAAGAAACACGGAGCTAACTTTACAGATCTAAAAAACTACGAACTTTTTCAAAAAAATAAAAAAGTTATTAAATATTCTGTGGACCTACTTTTTAAATGAAGCATTTTATAATTATAAACAACATCATGTTCTCTGCATGTCGCTTTTGTTATTTTGTCTATTAATGGAATAATTTAAAATTTCGCATCGCTTACGCAAAATGGCTGTCAAAATAGAATTAGGTAAAATTATCTAAACGACACGTTTCCCGAGATATTAGTCAGGTAAAATAGTATAATCTACATTTTACACAACAATAAACACAGTAAACAATATCTATGTGCATACGATGCTCATTTTATATAAACAATATCATGTTTTTTTATATATTGCTTTTGTTATTTTGTCTATTAATGGAATATTTTAGGATTTAGCGTCGCTTACGCAAAATGGCCGTCAAAATAGAATTAGGTAAAATTATCTAAACGACACGTTTCCAGAGAAATTAGCCAGGTAAAATAGTATAATCTATTACACAACAATCAACACAGTTAACAACATATATGTGCATGCTCATTTCCTAGTCAGGTAAATATATAAATGTGCATAAATCAGCATTAAATAAATCAAGAAAAATTATCTAATCGCCTTTCTAGGAAATATTTCAGACATGAAAAGCTATTTATCGTACAATAAAACCTCACGATTAATGTTTTAATTAGAGGAAAATATTTATTTTCAAACATTAAAATTAATGAAGTGACATTTAAAGTTCTCTAAGACGAAAACTTATAGTCCAACTACGCAAATACAAAAAAAAACTGCTCTAGAAATGTTAAAAATTTATTCATCAGATATCACGTGAAATTTCAATTTTATCAATTTTTATGTGTGATCTGCTGAAAGATTTCCAGTAGTTCTAGACCAATGTACGGTAGCAAACGATAGCTATGACTAATGAGAACAGCACAAGAGTTCTCAAGACTGCAGTCACTCGGTACTCATTAAGGAATTTTAAATCACGAACTACGTGAAATTATATTAATTACAATTGCAATGAGATAGCAAATACGACTCAATTGTCATTCAAGCAATTCAAGATAAGCGACAGTAGTCTATCAAAGTAAAAAAGGATAGGCGACAATGGTTTCATAGTATCAAAGCAGGTAAATTTGGACAAACGCAAATAGTTAAGATACGACAATCAGGTAATTTAATCTATGTTATTTTTTATAGAATCTTATATCGATTCTGTTTAATAATGTGGATATACCACATTTTTACTTTTTGGCTAATGCGCATAAGCATTTTAAACACACATGGCACAGAAGGCGCTCCAGTAGCGAAGAATTATGGAATCAAAGATTTAGTGTGATTGACGTAACGATATGATAGCTCAGTTGGTAGAGCACTACGCCGGAAACTTAGGGTCGCAGGTTCGAGTCCTGCTTACATTGCAGTGGATCACATTCAATTTTTCTTTCATAATTTACCTTTATGTTAATTTTATCATAAAGACATAGGTAAAATGCCTCAAACGACATTAAAATATATTTTACGATCAGGTAAAAACAGTTAACCAACAAGTGCAAGGTTAGTTGCAATAAAGAAAAATTATCCAAGTTGTTTGATCTGTTTTGACAAATAAGTAAAAAAGCTCTAAGGTTCATTATTATGCAAAAAACTTTTTATGTAATCTCCATTTTGCAAAAAAAAACATCAAAAATCAAGTCGTTTAGTAGAAAAAAAATTTAGAGATTCTCTAAATCACCGACGGGATAAGCGACACAAAAGTCATCAGACAGATATTATTATATACGAGACCCAACCCATTCGATGCAGAAAAATCTGCCGATCCCAACAGTCTGTAAACTCGATATCCCCAAAAATGTCGCTTAGATAATTTCTACTTTCCAGCATCGGTATATTTTGACACTCAAGTAAATTAACATTTATAGGGTATCCATTGACCTTGAACATAGAAAAAAAAAACAAAAAAAATATCGTCTAGTAAAATATCGTCAATATCAACAAGTATAGGGAAAAATCTGAGAACATTACTAATGTAGTCATAAAAAACTATCACTGTTTATAAGTAAAGGACGTAAATCCGTTTTCCAACGGTAAAGTTGAATTTGTCGCTCTATTATTTATAGTTTATCTTTTCATTAGAGCAACATGACTCGGGGGATAAAGCTGTGCCTCCACTACTATGTTAAAATATCGGTTCATCCGCTGGGTCACGATATGATTTATTTATTAAAAAACGGTATTTTTTTATTTCTGCATGATTTTACACGTATAATCAAGAATCTTGTCGGCATTTTAACTATTTTTGGTAGGTACCTACACATACAAAAGAAACTAAAAAGTATTTTTCGATGCGAGACTTCTAAATGGCTAATTTCACTTGTTTTTTTGGAAAATAGCTTTAACGCATTTTATTTTTAATATTCTACTGTAGTGGGTAAATAGATATTTAGTAATCCGAAATAATTATATCATTGTTTAAATGATTTATTTTACTTCGAGATTTGTCAATGCCTTTAAATAAGGTATAAGGTTTGTTGATCTTCAACTCACGCTCGGACTATGCGAGTGTATGAAGCTGCTTGGACGCCACTCAACGAGATTATGAACGAAGTAATGTTCCGGGGGCGCACGGTCGGCGGGGGGAATAACGTTAGGCTCCGCCCAGATCCTCAAGGACGTTGGCATTAGGAGTCGCCTTAATATCCGCTACTAGACATTGAGGTCAATTTCAACACGACGCATTTTTTGTATCATTTTGGTGTGATTCTTTCTTTCTGATTATTTTTGAGATTTTTAAATGTGAAGATACGTTAGACTATATTAATAAACATATTAATTGAATCAGGCGTTACTTTGCGGAAATCCATATTAATGAAAATAATAATATTATATTGCTTTGCTATTCCGCGATATAAAATCGTGCCAGTTAAATTTGTGCTAACCCGTTATACTTATTTGCGTATTTTTTCATGCATATATGCATTTAATGGTCCCACCCTCCCACCACGATAAGAAAAATAAATACGCAAATAAATATAACAAACCACCACCAAAATAACAGAACTTACTCGACACGTGTTTCGCCCCTCTACGAGGCATCATCAGGAGATGTTGACGGTCTGGAGTCCGACTACCGAAGTGTTTCGGCACGATATTATATCGCGGAATAGCAAAGCAATATTATTATTTTCATTAATAAACATATGTAAAAGGGACCCTGAAATCTGAAAAAGTTTTCGAGACATTTGATATCGAATATCTACACATACAAACGGAATGATAAATGTACACCAGGATGATAAAATAAGGGCACCGCAATGAGATTTCGTACACCGGAATGAAAGATAAGTCACAAATTATGAAATTAATATTACGTTTTATATTCGTAATATATATTATATTGGCATTACATAATAATATAAACATATATCCTAATCTGGAATTAAATACAAAATAAAAAAAATATTATTATCTCAACAATTTCTATGACAAGGGAAGCTACTTTTTGATGTCATTCCGGTATTTTCCACATTTTGGTGGGGTTTAAAGTCATTTTACTACACCGGAAACACTGGAATAAAATTGGTAGGATGAGAAACACGAAATATTTTCATTTCTTAAAAAAAGAGTAAAGCCTTATATTCTAAAACTAATTCAACTCTTGAAATCATGAGTACTTATACTTTACATGATATATTTAGTATAAATTTTAAACCACACAGTTAAAAAATAAAGAAGCTATAGCGAACTCCGGAATGTTTTTTTTTGTCCCCGTGTCACCGCGATTCACGTTCATACAGGCCAAGGTATTGCCACTACACACATATTTTCGAAGATATTACAGATTTAAAATGCAGGGACATAGTGGTTGCGGCGGTACTGGCCGGGGGCCGGCGGCGCGTGCCTGTAAATGCTATTCTGTAGTTTATTATCAGCATTGCACCCGTGCGAAGCCCGGGCGGGTCGCTAGTCATCCCATAAAATTCAATGGAGACTAAGGAATATATCAAATCGATCATTGGTGAAAAAGTTGAATATTCCGACACATTTATGGCCCAAACTATTATTTGAACCGCTTACACCATAGCACAGATTAATATAATAGTTCTTACCATAGCTTAATGCCCTAAAATGGGGCACATATACGATATAACAAATACGCTGCCACATCATAAAGGATGCGAGATCCGACCTACGATTTAGAAATAAACTAAAGCGATTTTTAGTTCATAAAGTATTTTACTCGATAAAAGAATATCTTAACGAATAATATAATAACAAATAAATATATAGTTGCCCAACGTATTGGAACGAATTCATTTTAGTTACTGTTTTCATTTTTAATTTATTTGATATGTATATTTACGACTATGACAAATAAATAAATGATATGATATGATATTATTATTTTCAATTGGGCCTTTTGTGTGCCGCATCGACCATAATTGATCTATTGTGGCAGCCCTGTCTTAAAGCTCACCGCTGAGGCCCGTTGAGTCCAGGAATTCCCAGATTCTTTGGGCAATGAGATGTTGTATCTCCTCTGGGGGCACAAAGTGTTGCCCTAAGTGGATACTTCTTTTGTGCATAAGTGGTCCACAGGAGCAGAGGATATGCATAGCTGTCTTCTCTGACTCTTGGCAGAACTTGCACGTTGCGTCCTGTTCCATATGATATGATAAGATACTTAAGTTTTTCTCTGACACCGTATTTTTTTTAAACTACAACCTAACGCACCAACAACAATAAAAAAAATGTATCGGAAAAAGCGTAGATTGGAGAATGAAATGGTTTGCGAATATTAGCATAATTAGCAGAAAATAATATCAATTAGCATGCGGAATTGAAGTACACCCTGGTCAATTTGCTTTTAGCCTGCATCTGCATGGTGTTTTAAACTGTTTTGTTGTGGATTAGCAGAGGGCGTAGAGCGCGATAAACGAATTAGTGTTGAATGGGGAGGCGAGACAGAACGTTTCGGGCCATGTCAAAGGGCCGCCGAATATTAAACTCCACTGAGTGTCCCCGTATCTATGCGTGTGCATGCTCCATGGGCAAAGAATATATATACTAACGTAAAAAGAAACGACACTGACACTTGTGTGCAGTAACAGAACTCGCGGCTATGTGTGCGTGTCGTGGGGCGAGCGGGGGCGAGCGCGGGACGCGCGAGGTGGGGAAAGTCGAGCCCGGCTCGGCGACTCAAAGGGCCGCCGCCGTCTCTGCTCGAATCAATTCACATTGTTCGCTCGCGCCGCGTCGTATTCGTTTTCATACTTTTCGATGTACCGCCGCGCAAACAAAACTATTATGGCTGCTAGAGGTTCATATTGCTTGAAAATACATTCAAGGAAAGGAATACCTATTTTATTAAAAATAAAGACGATCTGTCTCAAACATTGGGAAACAGTTTGTTGGCCGAGATGCAGCATATAACTTTTGATATGCCTTGTGAATGCTTCCCATTAGATTTTTTTGAAAAAACTGTTCGTATGATTTCGAATCTTCGCCGTAATTAAAGAGAATAATAAAATGTTTAAAGTAAGTCGCAAAAACGGAAAATATATAAAGGTAAGCAATTTATAATATAACATATGTCAACACTATTATACTAAATATATTTTAAACCTTAAATAAATAAACATCTTTCATTAAGTACCTAATAATTATTATTTCATTGTGCCGCGGTAGCTAAACCGCCAACCCTACGCGGAGACGCTGCATTACAAGGTCACCGCCGCACAATTTACACCGATAGGCCCTTGTCGCCCCTGTGCCATGGGCAAATTGGGCTGATTCTAGTGTACCGATTGAGAGTAGATCTCAAAAAAATATGAATGGTTTAAGAAAATGATGGAACCTACCTGCAGAGGTTTCATCAATCTCTTCACGCAACGAAAATGGAAAAGTTGCGAATTGTAAAGATACTCTGAATGCGCCTCACCCTCACTACTCGTACTTATAGGCCCAGAAAACTAAGTTTAACTCGGATTCGCATTTCTTTCATTCTTTGTTCGTGGAAAAAGAGTATAAAAATAGAGCCTAAAGATTCCTCGTCAGCTCGTTACTTATACAAGTATGTCTAAGAATTTAATATGTTTTTCTACCAAGCAGTTCAAAAATATAGGTAAGTACAGTTATCTTTAGCCCTAAATTACTTGGGGTCTCTCCGTAGGCAGGTGTCCTCGGCCCGACACGATTAGGGAAACGATGGCCTATTACGACCGACCAAACCGCCACTTTGTCATGATTTTTCTATTTTTTAGCTGTCGTTTAAATTTGGCTTCGTACTTATTTATTTGATAACCAACGGCTACATTGTGGATTTAAGACACAGATAAATTAGACTATCAAAGAATTCCGAATACGAATGAATGAATTATCAATTACTTAAATACTTAGTGGTTATAGAGATGTACACAGAATAAGTATGTGTAGTCTTTTTCATAGTAGGTAATTTAAGTACCTATATGGTGCTTGAGAATCTGATACCTTTCTCAGTAGCGAATAGCCTTTATCAATCAATGTACAGCCTCCGTTCCCCAAAACATAGACATTAGCATACATAAAATAATATCTCAAACTTTGCGAATTGGTCTAACACAATCGCTGTATTGCTTCTGAATAAATTATATTGTATCATGTTTCCACAGTACCAAAACACTGACGACCTTAACGGCAAACGATATTAACACAAAACATGCGAGCAAACTTCGCGAACCTAAAAAGATCAGCAGTGTCTGAAATGATAACCGTAATTGTTGCATATTGTGCTGCATGTTGTGTTCACATTGCATCTTGTGTTCACATCAAGTAGCGCGTACACTATTGATATTGTTTATTATATTACCATTTAAGCTTGCCTGTGTAACACTCAGTTTTGTGATCCAAATAAAAAAAAAAAAACAAAAAGTATAAAAAAAATTGGTACTTACAGCGCACTCCGGTTCTGTGATGTAGGACCCGTTGGGCAGGAACTTCTTCGGGCACTCGGACCACGGCAGCTCGGCCTGGAAGCTCTGCGCGAAGTAGAACAGGCACCAGGCGATGATCGAGTTGTAGTACAGCGCCACGTTGAACGACACCACGGCGGAGCTGATCCCGATGCCGCCCAGGTACGGAGACACCTGATGCCAGACACCTATGGCGCCTTTCCTCAACCTCTGACCGATAGCCAGTTCTAGATAAAATATCGGTATGCCTTCGATCGCCAGCATCACGAAGTAAGGTATCAGGAACGCTCCGCCGCCGTTCTTTTGCGCTAAATAAGGGAATCGCCACACGTTGCCCAGGCCCACGGCATAGCCCACTGTGGCCAGCAAGAATGTCAGCTTGCTGTCCCAAGACTCCCTCTCGGCTTCGCCTCCCTCCGGCTTGATCGCTCTGCCTTCCGCGGAGCTCGCCTTGCTCGTGGGGGTCTCCGAGGACCGTCTGTTGGGGCTCGTATCCTCAAAAGCCTCGTTCGTCGCTCCGTACATTATGGGCCTGTTGTGAGTCGTATGCCCGTTCTCCATCGTGACTAGCCTTCCCCTTAACTCTTTCATTTCCATCCGATCTATGGACCGCTGAGCGTAGAGATCTCGCGAACTCTGCCGCCTCATCAGATGAGCCGGATTCGCCATTTTCACTTATTATTTAACTATCCTATATCCTAACTCTTTACTGTTATTTTGGGATTATTGTCGCCTTAACTTTATTTTATTGTCATCGTATTTAGACTAAATTAAGCTATTTACACGGACTCATTCTCGCCGTCGTGGCACATAATGATGAGCAGTAAATAGCACGTAATCGTGATCGTTGATTTTATTACGCGTTTAGGGATGCCTATAATTTGAGCGTACATTTTTATTTTTAACGCTACTTGAGCACTTGCGTAGTTCGGTCAATGATTGAACACTTTTTAATTTATGTTTTTAATTTTATTTTTTAGGGCTAAGCTACGGCGGCGAATGGCGCCCGACGGGTCGACCGGACGGCACTGGCGGGAACTTGCGGGGCGGTGACTCCATCTTGTTTGAGCATGCGCAGAAGGCCTCCTTTTATGAAAGACTTTTGCTCTAAAAGGATTCTTAATACAAAAAATCTATCTAATAAATATTGCAAAATACTGCAAAATGCCTTAAGAAGTCTATAAATAAAAAACGTTCCTTGCTATCAAGCAAGGAACGTTTTTTATTGATTATAGACCTTGAAACTAATTTTAGGAAAATAATGGAAAACCATTAAACAATAAATCAGAAAAACCTCATCCAATTTAATATACCATAGAATAGAGCCTTGCATCGCCTGAAATAAAGACTAAATTGCCTTGCGTGCAATATGAAAGAAAACTAAAATGTGCGACGCTGCGTGCCGGCCAGCCGACATTGATTTATATCAGGACAAAGCCGGGGGTAATTCTCAAAGTGTGTACACTTTTTAATAACGTATCGATTTAAAAACGACTTCATGATAATATTATTAATGTCCATAAATCTAACTAGACCTTTAGTCGATAGACATATGTATTATTAGGAGATCGGGTTTATCCTCGCTTGTGCAAATTTATCGAGTCTTATCCATCAACGTGACAACAGATTATGAAGAAATTGCCGAAGTCTGGAACGAATTTATTCTTGTTTTGAGAAAGAGTAACTTAGTTTTCAACGTTTTGCAATTTTATGAAACATGTAATGTCTCATTATTTTTTTAATGTGGGTACACCACAGATTTTATATATTGTACCATGCATTGATGCAAAGATCAAAGCAGAAAGAAAAAATTAAATGCGTAACCTAATGGAAGAGACCGGGAATTGAACCCGGTACCTCTGGAGTACCGGTTCAACGTGTTAACCTCTCCACCGCCCTAACCCCAAATAACCTCTCGAATTGTTCCTTACGCTTTGTGTGTCGATCTTTGCATTCTTTATTTGAAAGGCTTACACCTTGAGCTTATTATATTTTTATTGAGTCGAGCGATTACCAAGAAATGATAAAGGCCATATTTTATGGTAGCCCTCTTCAAAATAAGTATTAGTCCGGCAATTTGTGAGTGTTTCGGAAAAAGATCGACCATCGTTCATCCCCCATCGTGGAGATTCTTCAGAGAAATTGCAGTACAGTTGTACGTCATTCGCCAAAAATCGCCGAGAGACCGTATACATCTCTGTGGAATTAAATTAATTAAGTAATTATATTTTATTGAATGTTGTGACACCTAGAGACTTTATACATCTCTGGGTATACTTAATATTTTAAATTGATCGTTAAAATTTTATTTTAATATTCCTACCTAACATTGATTTGGAGTATCTATACTATATATCTCCAATACGTGTACGCATGTAATAATTAGTTATAACACTAATGTAATGTAATTGTTATAAGTTCGTATTTACGAAAAAATTACCTACTTACTGTTGAGTTTCTTTCGGCTTTCTTCTCAACAGCGGTCTCCTCTTGCGAAATGCCAATCTGACGTTCTTCGATAACCTATGATCAATAAAATTGAGTTTGAAGAATTTGTTTCATCTATTGAGGTCGATGCCAAAGATACCCTACCGCTGCCCGGAAATAATCCATTAGCGGTGAGAAAGACGACTCATATCATCGCACACCAATGAACGGATTGTGTAAAAACACCCCTTTTGTTATGTAACAAAACGAGTCTATCTCGACATAGACAGCTGCCTCTTTCGCACTAATGTACATATGGATTATTTTGTCTCGACGCGACGGTTTTTTTAAAGCAATCTTCTCAGCGCCACCCCTACTCGTTACTACAAGGACCAGCTGTATTCAAATTGCAGAATTGGCCAGAAAAGGGCCAGAATTTTTGTAACAAATATTGAGAGTTTTAAATTACACGCGCGAGATACTTCTCGCGTTGCAGGCAACCAAAGGTTGCGGTAGCTGCTTCCCGTCAGGCGGGCGGAACGCTTGTTTATCATTATCGGAGTGAAGTGACAGAAGTTTTCTTGCGATGTTTCTTCTTTTCGGATGTCATTGTAAGATATTCCAGAAACGCTGTAGTAAATCCAGTCTTCTACACGTGCTCACGATCCGCAAACCTAACTTAAAAAATATGCCGACATTGCCAACGGTAAAGTATTCAAAAATATTCAAAACACGAAAAGGGCAGTCGTGTTGAGTGTGGGTAGAGGGAGTTCAAAATGAATGGCATATATTATTTTCACATTGATCCCATATTTTAACAGCTAGGGCCCAGCCTAGTCCTACCTACGAGTACTACGACACTCATTTAAAATTGCACGGGGAAAAAATTAGGTACCTTTTTGTGTGCCCCGAACAGGTGCCCCGCCTAGCCGTGTAAAATTTCGGTCCGTTGCCACGCGCTCACTCCGGAACATTTTATGAGAAAGGAATAGTAAAATTATAAACTCATATATCCCTCCGAAAAAATAATTTAAACAATGCATTATTAAAAAACAGTTATTAACCGATATAGCTCGCAGGATTGCACGGTTGAAGTGGCAATGGGCGGGCCATATAGCCCGGAGAACGAACGGATGACCGTTGGAGCAGCAAACTCCTGGAGTGCCGACCACGTATAGGAAAGCGTAGCGTGTGCCGGTCCCTGACTAAGTGGGCTGATGACCTCGTCGGGATCGCAGGGAGTCGAGGGATGCGGTCTGCACGGACAGGACCGCACCTCGTGGCGAGCTATGGGAGAAGCCTATGTTCAGCAGTGGACCTCTGGGGCTGATAGATAGTTAGATGATTAGTTAAAAAGTAATTGAGATTGTTTTGTTGTCGTTTCCCATATTTATTTAATGTCGTTTCCCATAAAGCTAAATAACCGGCCAAGAGCATGTCAGGCCACGCTCAGTGTAGGGTTCCGTAGTTGCTCATCCTTCACAATAGACTTAAGTTACAAGAAAGATTTCAAGCTCTATAAAAAGGTCGTAAACGCCAAAGTAACTGTAATTACTTATTACCTTCTGGAAGTCAACTTACATCCTATTTTCTTCGGTTTCCGCGACTGTCACACATTTAAATAAAACAATTTAAACGGATTATATCGCGTATATTAATTATTTGAGCCTCCCTGACGTTTCAGTACCTTTACAGATACCGTTGTCAAAGGTTGACTGAGAAAAACACAATTTTTCTCTGTCAAAGTTACATTTGTGCAAACTACCCATTTTGTAAATATTAATTTAAAATAAAGGTGTTCATACATGCCAGATGGGCCTAATGTGTAAAGACAGTTACACATGTGCCAGAAGGGCATTTATTATTTATTTAAAATATCTACCAGCGGTTCACAAAAGGCTTACTGAGGAGAAAGAACCGCCAAAGAAAACTCCCAGATTGCCTTATTTATTACTATAAAATACTTTTAAACAAAAACTCTACATATACTACTTTTAACACTAAGTTGTTTTACACCATTCGAGGCCCAAGGTTTCCAGTCTTGTGTCTTGCTTGATCCTTGATAAGATGTACAACAGGATCCCAAGCCGGTGGTAATGACAAACCATCTTCTCTATTGAAATTGGGATATTTTTTGATTTCAATAGCCTCGCGCAACATTCTGGGAAAATATCGTTTCTCTCTGGCAAGGATTGAAGTGTTATCAAACTTAATTGAATGTTTTGGTTTGTCCATGACATGCTCGCAGACTGCAGACCTGTTGCAACGACGGTGCTTGACATCGGCTACATGCTCCTTAACCCGTGTAGCTATACTACGTTTCGTTTGGCCAATGTATGACAGACCACACTCGCAGTCCAGCTTGTAAACACCAGCACTCTGCAGAGGGATGCTACACTTCACGGGCCTCAGGTATTGAGACATCTTCTTCATCGGCTTGAAATATGTTTTAATGGAAGCCCGTTTCAAGATGTTTCCAATCCTATCCGTGACCCCTTTCACATATGGCAGGACCGCAGGTTTACGCTCGACTGTAGAAGTCTTCACACGGGGTTTCTGGTTGAGGCGTGGTATCTTGAGCCCATTGGCCCAAAGCGCACGCTTGACATGCTGTAGTTCATCAGTCAAATGTTGGTCGTCACAGATTCCCTTGGCTCTCTGAAACAAAGATTTACCCACTGTAGCAAGTTGACTAGGATGGTGATATCAACGGTATCTGTAAAGGTACTGAAACGTCAGGGAGGCTCAAATAATTAATATACGCGATATAATCCGTTTAAATTGTTTTATTTAAACTTACATCCTTTTAAGAAAATTATGAAATTTTGCGATAACACAAAAACGGCTGGACCGATTTTGTTCAATATAGTTTTCAATGAAAGTACTTATAAGGCCTCTTTTTCATGATTTCTTCTATATTTTTTTAACCCGTGGTTAAAAAGTTAGAGGGGGGGGGGGCTATGTTTTTTATTTTCGGAGCGATAATTTACAAAACTGCTGACCTTATCAAAAAAATATATTGAAGGACCCCTATTATTTTTAAAAGACCTATTCAACGACATCCCATACACTAGTGTTGAAACGAAAAAAAACAATTCACCCCCATTAGGTGTTGGAGAGGTACCCGAAAAAAAAATTCTTGTAAAAAGTGTTTAAAATAATTTATAGTGTTTTTAAATTATTTACGTGGCAAGGGAAGTATAATATTTTCAAATTGTTTTATGTCTAAGTTCATAGACAGGATCGCCAGATTAATTCAACAGTAGGTAAGGTAGTGGCCCTGCTAAAACCAGGACACTTGATTATCTTTCATCACTCCCAACTCCAGACTATAATCCCTATACTTTCTTGCTCAATTTACTGACAGTGATGTTAAGAGAAACGTGCTATCTATTACTTCGAATGCAGTTGGTGTCGACAGTGTAAGCCGTAGTATGATTTTACCCCTCCTTGACCTCCTTGTTCCTATACTCGTAATTACCAACATTCTGAATTTCTCCATCTCCTCTGATGGTGTATTTCCTTCAATCTGGAAGGATGCCGATATCATACCATTACCAAAAAAATCAAATCCCGCCACCTTCTCCGACTATCGTCCTATATCCATTCTTCCTTTTTTATCCAAAGTCCATGAGCGCCTAGTTTTCCAGCAACTTGTTTCCTTTTTTAACAGAAATGATCTTCTTAATCCCTATCAATCAATCTGGTTTTCGTTCCGGTCATAGTGCGGCTACTGCACTTGTAAAAATTACAGACGATATACGGGCGGGTATGAACGACCGTAAACTGACTGTGTTAACGCTCTTAGATTTTTCCAACGCGTTTAACTCTGTTGACTTTGATATTATGTTGGGTATATTGCGTTCTCTTAACATATCTCCTGCGGTAATTGATTGGTTCCGTAGCTACCTGACTGGTCGTCGGCAGCGTATAAAGGTGGATGCGTCCCGATCTTCTTGGTGCAACACGATGGCCGGTGTTCCGCAGGGCGGCGTGTTGTCTCCTTTTTCAATCACTCATAATCTATCTTCACGTTATCACCTTTATGCCGATGACCTTCAAATATATTCTCAAGGATCAGTTGACGATCTGCCCTCAGTCATTTCTTCAACGAATTTGGATTTGAAACGTATTTTAGAGTGGAGCAGTAACTTTGGCCTACAAGTAAATCCGTCAAAAACTCAGGCTAATCATCATTGGTAGGTAGTTCTAAATTGATATCCAGAATCAACTTAGCTAATATTCCTTCTGTTTTTAATGGCGTCTTGATCCCTTACTCTTCCCAAGTTAAGAACGTGGGTGTCATTATGGACTGCACTCTTTCTTGGGCGCAACAATTGAATGAATTGAGCAGGAAGATGTTTGCCGCTGTGGGCTCTCTTAGAAGGCTTCGTAATTTCCTCCCCATCGCTACTAAAATTGCGCTCGCCCAAACGTTGCTTCTCCCAATTCTAGATTATGCTGATATCTCTTATCTCGATATTTCAGAAGAGCAACTTAATAAGCTTGAGCGCATTCAAAATATCTTTATACGATTCATATTTGGGTTACGCAAATATGATCATATCTCTAGTTTCCGATCACAACTCAAGTGGCTCCCTATTCCTCATAGGCGTAACTCTCACATTCTAACTCTTCTATTTGGCATACTCTTTAACCCAGCAACTCCACAGTACCTTAAAGAGAGTTTTAGTTATTTCTCGTCTGCAAGGTGCGCTAAAAATTTCCTTTTAACTGTTCCCCCCGCCCATTCTAAATTTTATTCCAATTCTTTTACTGTCCAAGCCGTTCTGCTATGGAATGGAACTAGCTCCCAGTTGAATTGCGAAGTGCTAATTCCCTGTCTGTATTTAAGAATAAGATTATAGCACATTACCTATCTCTCGAACAATAAAATTTATTGTATTGCGTTGTGTTATATAAGATTCTTATAGACTGGTAGTCCATATTAATATTTTTAAGTCTAACGGCATTTTGTGAGCCATTTTGGCAACATGACTTTTCCGATGTAAAAAAGCCTGCTGAATTCGATTCTGGATGTTGCCAAGCCGAATTTTGCCCCCCTCCCCCCATTTCCCCCCCTTTTACCTCAAAATATCTCCCTACCCCTGGTTTTTACGGTTTTACACAAAAAGTATTAGAGTTAAAAAAAATGTCTAGGACAAAAATGATCTTCATAAAATTTCCTATAAAACGGTGTATAAACTTTTTTAATAGGCCTTATGGTTTGTGAGCAATATCTTCCCGAACTTCATAATTTCATAAGTTTTTCATAATTTTGATAAACATGGTCGAGGCAGTGAAATACACTTATTTTGGGGTAATTGGTATCGCACATGATCAATTCCATACAAAATTCGGCTTGGCAACATCCAGAATCGAATTTTGGCTCCTTTGGTTAAAATTCAAGATGGCGGCCAAAATGCCAAAACTTAAAAAAGCCGTATTAGAACTCGATTCTGGTCGTGTGGGGTGTCATGATGTAGGTTTTAAGGGTCGCTGAACTCAATTTTGATAACCGGAAGTCCGTCCGGGTACTGGAAGTGGACAAAAACAAGATGGCGGCAATTTCGGAAGTATTCATATTTTTTGTCATAACTCTACTGCAAGGAGTCGTGTCAACTTCAATCAACACCGGAAGTACCTCCAGCTCGGTAGGTAGTTTTACTTACGGTTACAGACGTTACAATCTTCATTTTAATTTAAGTGAAGTTACAGACTCAAAAAGGTTGGAAATTGATACAAGATTTCAAAATAAACGGAAATTTCCTGTAATTTATTACGAACAGAATAACATCAAATGATTGTAAAACCATCATGCTCCTTCCTGTTCAAACAATCATTGGCACATGATTTGCACAACATATTGGTGCATACTTCCTCTGCCCGTCTGCACCTGCACAGGCGTGTGCCACATCGACCTTTGCACTTGCACGATAGAAGTGAGGGTATCGAGGGGAGCAATGACGCCACGGCAAGGAGTACCCCATCGACTTCTTGATAGCCGCACTCAGTTGGATCGGGCAACGGTGGGTCGGCTTGATCAGCGCTTCGCCAAACAGCCGTCTGAAAGTGCATCCGTTTTATGTGCTGACGTGCAGCGTCTGATGTGGGTGGCAAACGCTCAGGCGCTTGAGTACCTAGTGCCAAACAAGGCATGGCGCGCATCGTCGCAAGTCGATTCGGTGGACTTGTAGAGCAGAGCCAGGAACTTCTCAGCCTTAACCACACTGGTTTCACTTAAGGGGTGTATACCGATCCCATTGAGTAGTTCACAGTGCTTGCGATATACAGTCCATGCTCCACGTTTGCCAATACCCGAAAACGGAATACTTTTAATGACAAACTATGCAAATGTATTAGAAACGCGAATTAAATTACATAATTACTTTAATTACATTATTACCTGCAATAAAGCCGTTCGAATCACAGCCAGTGCCCGAGTGGAACGCCAGAATATTCTGCCGCTCTACAGCAGTCAGAGTACCGACCACACGCGGCTACGAGACACCGATGTCTTCTTGCTTATGATACATCATAATGACAAGATGGAGGGAAAAGAATGTTTCCTCATGGCAGGCACAGCTAAAGATCGGAAGTTTGTTCTGATTCACACCGTGGTCCCGTACCGTAAAAACCAGGGGTAGGGAGATATTTTGAGGTAAAAGGGGGGAAATGGGGGGAGGGGGGCAAAATTCGGCTTGGCAACATCCAGAATCTAATTCAGCAGGCTTTTTTACATCGGAAAAGTCATGTTGCCAAAATGGCTCACAAAATGCCGTTAGGACGACAAAGGAAGCCGTTTTTTAGAATTTTCTACCAGTCTATTATATGTCTAGTATTTATATTATTATATATATGTATGTATGTGTAAGTTTATGTATATCTATTTATGTATGTGTATATTTACCCATATGCGTACTTGTTTTCTGTTAGTATCTAGTTATGTGCTCCCTTCGCCTTTTGCTGCACCTACTCTGTAGTCTGTATTAAGTTAAAATTTTCATCAATTTCACTGCCCAAAGGTTGTCTGGAAGAGATCGCTCTTTAGCGATAAGACCGCCTGTTGTCTACCGTTATTTATAAATTGTATTTATCTTGTTTCCTTTTGTAAACTTTTATTGGTGTGCAATAAAGTATTGTTGTATTGTATTGTATTGTATTGTATTGTAGTGGGGTAAGACCTTTGGTAAATACGAAACTACGCACCCACATTAAAATAATTCAACAACGCTTATTTAGATCGTCACACTAATGCTATTTCCATACAAATAAATAGTAAATAAATAAATATCGGACAACCTCACACAAATCGATCTAGTCCCAAATTAAGCTCAAGAAGGCTTGTGTTATGGGTACTACACGACGATTAAATACATAGAACAACCATGACCCAAGCACAAATATTCGAGTTCATCACACAAATATTTGCCCTGGCCGGGATTCGAACCCGGGACCGCCGGCTCAGTAGGCATCAGGTGTCTACAACTGCGCCAAACGCGTCGTCCTTAAACAAATGTGCTTAAGTGACATTTTAGTTTGTAATTTCAAACTAAATATTGAAGCCAGTAGTGCTTATTAATGGCTTATTATTTTAAAGATAACTAAAACAAATATTTTGTCATTTGACGTCTTTAGACGTCAAATGACAAAATATTTGTTTTTAAATCGATTTTATAAACATAATGATAATTAATGCATAATTACACTTTCCATTGAAATGATATTCCATCTTTTTTGTAAACTAGACTAGCAGAGCATCTTATACACACAAAAACATTACATACTTATAGCTTTTTTTCCTGGAGTTTCACATCCACTGAGAACGAGGATCAAAATCATGAATGATTATTGAATTAGTTTTATATAACCGGTATGACCATCGCTCTTGTGCTTTTGGCAGAGGGGAACGCCTGTCAGGCTGTCAATGGCCACTCCGGTTGGTTTAATGCTCTAAGGGTAAGATTAACAGTTAGTCTACATAATTATTGGACTGTGGGAGTGTTCTCCCGGTGACCCAGTGATACTCTTACCCTCTTACCCACTTTACTTTAGCACATTCCGAAGGACATCACCCACACCCCACAAACCTTTTAATTAAAATCCATGACCCTGAAAAATGTTTGAAACAATTAGGCCACCGTGCAGGTGTGACCTGACCTACTGAAGCTGGCACGCGGCCAAATCGGCGACGAAGGTACGTCGCGACCATGTCGCCCGGGGTCTAGCAACAATGCTGTTTGAAAGAAATATTGAGCTCTGGGTATGTGGCGTTGTAACTACAGTTTTAGGTAAGCTAAGCTTCATACTATATGAACGCTAACGCCGAATGTGCATTTATTGATTTTAGAGCCACATACGTGTACCAAATTTTACATGCATGCACGAATCGAACCCTTTATTTAACACACAAACGAGATTTTTAAACTATTTTGTAAAATGTGTAGGCACAAGACAATTTATAAATTCATCTTTACCGAGATCAAGAGAGATCTTTTACTGTCGTTAAATAAAATACATTGTAAAATAGATCTTATCTTTTTTCACTTTGCGAAAGACAAAACTCGCTAGCCAATTCATAATTCAGTCTAGGCTATTGCATGGTCGCAATCCTCTGCTAATGTATTAGGTAGCAACTATAGGTGCCCGAAACATAATTAGTCCGCATATTGTTTTCTTTACCGAAAGTATCTTTGGATGTCCAGCATTTCCAAAAACCCTGTACCAAAATTTCTCCAGCTATTTCAGCGTGATGAGAGGACAAAGAAATGATGACCATCAGATGGCGCCTGACTGTCATAGCGCCACGCGCCCATACAACAAAACAAAAGACGATCCTACATCCCCCCTCTCAATAGAAAACTGATTTTTATAAATGCTATGTCACAGGGAAATGATAAAGTAGACTGAGGATTTGAGGAAATCAAATCAGTAAACTTGTGGGAAATAACAAATTTAACGATGCATCAAAACCCTTGGAAATATTATTGAATGTAATCCAATCCCAGTTTTAGCATCTCCCTGTGAGATAATATTCAGGTACCAGGATTTTCGGTACTCTCCTTCCTAAAATTTCCCGGGACTGCGAAACCTAATTTTATATTTGACGGCGGCTGACCATACCTACCATAAATGGGGTGGACCTGGGTTGGACAAGGGCGCCACCTTGCCCTAGCGGCACGTGTAACTGACAGCGCGCGAAGCAGTTTGAAAGACGCTAAGTTTACTTGTTTTGTTTCTGTTTAGAATGCTCGCGTACAGTGTCTGACGAATCGCTAGTTCAATACCATACTGTTCTCCTTGTGATTTGTAGTGACTATCATACCTAGATAATGTTTCTAATATGGTGCTTTGTGGATTTGATTCATCATCTTCATCAGCCAAAAGACGTCCACTGCTGGACATAGGCCTCCCCCAGAGAACGCCACCATGACCGGTCCTGCGCCTCCCGTATCCAGCGGACTCCAGCGACCTTCAGCAGGTCATCAGTCCACCTTGTGGGGGGCCTACCCACGCTGCGTCGTCCGGTGCGTGGTCGCCACTCAAGAACTCGATGGCCCCAGCGGCCGTCGGTTTTACGAGCGATGTGCCCTGCCCATTGCCACTTAAGTTTAGCTATCCTTCGGGCTATGTCGGTTACTCTGGTTCTTCTGCGGATCTCTTCATTTCTGATTCGATCTCGCAAAGAAACTCTGAGCATAGCCGTCTCCATTGCTCTCTGAGTGACTTTGAGCCTTCTTATAAGGCTCATCGTGAGCGACCACGTTTCTGTTCCGTATGTCACACAAAAAAAAAATGGATGACCAAAGCCAACGATAGAGATGTTTGGAAAACGATGGAGGAGGCCTTTACTCGTTGAGAGGTCCTTAATAAAAATTAACTAAATGCATGACCTAATCTGAAAAATAATAAATAAAAATAAATTTGTATAATAAAAATATGGTACAATGTAATAAAATTGAATCATATTTTAATTTATTAAATCTCGAATTTTGCAAATGTAATTTAGTGTGCATGTTAAATTTAATAAAAAAAAATGAAATGTTATTTATTGTATTTATTAAGGAATAAATTGAGGCTATAATAATAATAATAATGTCATCACTGGCAACACACATTGTTCAAAGGTTCAAAGACTTTTGTCTTGAGACACTGCGGGATATTGGACGAAAAGATAGTACGTAGCCTCCCAAACGCTGCCCAGCCAAGTCGGATTCGCCGATTGACCTCTTTCTCGAAGTTGGACTTACCTAACTGGACAGTTTGTCCAAGGTATACATAGTTGTCCACAACTTCAAGCGTAGAGTCTCCAATTTTTACCGGTCGTGGTTGAACACGGGCATTAAACATGATTTTTGTTTTCTCCATGTTCATCCTTAGACCAACTCGCTCAGAGGCTCTACCGAGATCTTCGAGCATCGTACTTAGGTCCTCCACGGTCTCAGCCATGACTACTATGTCATCGGCGAATCGTAGGTGAGTGATGTACTCGCCGTTGATATTGATGCCTAGCCCTACCCAGTCCCGAGTAGAGGTGTGCACCGATCAAAAAATTGTCGGCGGCGGCGTCCGGCGAAATTTTCACCGGCGGCGGCGGCGTAATCGCCGTGAAATCGGCGTGAAGCAAAATTTGCTAGGTTGATTAAAAGTAAAACGAAATATCCTTGTAAATCAACTTTTATTATCAAATTAGAGCATGTTTCACATGAAATCAACAATATAAAATATTTTTAACAACATTTTAATAAAGAAACTTATGTAATTAAAACTTTTACAGTCAAACAATCCTTAACATACCTAAATAGAAAAAAAATAATTAAATCACAATAATAAGACTAGTATAGGTAATTCTTAATCGGTCAAATCAAATCACATCACAAGCAAATTTTAGGTAATTCTGATGAAATTGGAATCATAATATATATCTCGTTCGAATCAGTTTGTCCAATAATCAAGAGCTACCCTTTTTTGATTTAGAGTTATTATCATGTATGAATATTATTTTATTTACACGAGATGGGTGAAGACGGGATCTTTTCGCGTTCAAAGTCAATCCCGCTATAGAAAATACACGTTCGCTGGGTGTGCTCGTTGCAGGAATTGACAATATGGCTCTGGCAGTTACATACAGCCATGGATATACGCTCTTGCGCTGTTCCCAATATTGAAGGATCCCATGTGTGACATCATTGGCTGATGCACTGCAGAAATACTTCCATGCCTCTGACTCTACGGGTGATGTGAAAGTCGAAGTCTCTTCACTGTATTTATTAGCTAAGCTTAGAAGCATTGCTTCTGAGGCCTGAGACGTTGAGGGCTGCTGCATTTGAAGCTGCACTGCACTGCACTCATTAACAGTAGTAGCATAAAGATGTTGTACAAATAACACGTGCAGATTGTTATGTTTGCATATAGTGGGTAGATCTAACTTTCAGCAGTCTGTATCTGGACATTAAACGTAGCACATATGTGTCCTGCAAATTTGGAGTTTTCTTTGGAAACCTAGTGCCAGGACATAACAATTGGCGACGAAATTGATTACTACGTATGCAGAGAACCATTCTTCAATAAGTTGATTGAGGAAAATGGCTACACCAAGTGCAAACGTAATGTTCGGCGGCAGTCTCAGTTTTGACCACCGGATTCACGAATGGAGCATTTTTAAGAGCAGATTATTTCAATTTTGTACGGTTAATGATATAAATGAAACAACCGATAAGTCACAAGCGAAACTACCTACCGCGTCCTGCGAGATTTAGTGGCGCCAAAGGAGGTGGACGGCACTGAATACAATGTTTTATTAGGACATCTTAATGCTCATTTCACGCCAAAGAAGAGTACCTTTGCGGAACGTTACACTTTCTACAAGGCTGAGCAGCGTCCAGGTGAAGAGTTGCAAGACTGGGCTGCGCGAGTGCGGAGCCTGGCGCAATACTGCAGTTTTAAAAGTGATCTCGACACCGCGTTACGCGACAGGTTCGTCTTAGGGTTAGAGAACATAAAAGAAAAGGAGAAATTGTTTGCAGAAAGTATTGATACTTTAACGTTTAACAAGGCGCTGGAGCTGGCGCAAAATGTCCGTTGTGCGAGATTGGCCTTGAAACAAACGCAACCTGCGGTGCCCGAGACTCCAGTGTTTACCGTAAATGCCTCGCGCACACAACGAAATTTGCGTACCAGTGTACAGTGTTGTGAAGTTTGCGGCTACAAGAATCATACGAAAGAGCAATGTCGATTTATTAATTATTCTTGTCAAAAGTGTAAGCAGAAGGGACATTTGAAACGAATGTGCAAGTCAAAAGTGCAACGAAATAATTTTATAGCAGAGGACGATGACGATATCATACAAGGTGAGAGTGTTTACAATATTAAAACAGTCAATGGTGAACCGATGGTACAGTTGGTCGCGATAGCGGGCGAGCCTATTAGTTGTGAGGTTGACAGTGGGAGCGCGGTTTCAATAATGCCCCATGGCGTCTATGAGAAGTATTTCTCGGATTATGAGTTAAAATCGCCAAAGATCGCATTGAGTTGTTATAACAGTAGTACATTAGCACTTAAGGGTACCGTCACCTTGCCTGTTATTTATGAAGGGGACACTAGGCCGATAATGTTTTTTGTTAGTGCAACTAGGGGTAGGCGTCCTACTTTACTGGGACGCGATTTTTTTCTGTCATTTAACTTGGAAATACGTAAGTCGAATGTTCATAACATCGTAGAAGATGACTTAGGTATTAAAATTATGACTAAGTACTCCAAATTATTCTCGGACGAGCTGGGTTGTTTCAACAAATATAAAATTACCCTCAAGGTCAAGCCGAATGTACCGTTAAAGTTTTTCAAGCCCCGACCGGTGCCGTTGCCGTTAAAAAGCAAAGTAGAAGCTGAAATTAAGCGCTTAGTCGATCTAGGTATACTCGAGAAGGTAGATCATGCCGATGTCGCCACGCCCATAGTACCTGTATTACGCGCCGATGGAAATATTAGGATTTGTGGGGACTATTCCGTTACGTTAAATAAGGCGTTATACGTTGATAACTATTCCGTTCCGCGTATTGAAGATTTGTTTGCTAAACTGTACGGAGGGGAGGAGTTCTCAAAACTCGATCTTTCTAGAGCATACAATCAGTTGGAACTGGATGAGACCCGGAATTTAACTTGCATTAACACCCATAAGGGGTTATATTGTTATAACCGGCTAGTTTTCGGTTTAAGTAATGCGCCATATATTTTTCAACAGACACTAGAAAGTGTGCTCGAATCGAATCGACGGAGTTTGTATATTTATTGACGATATACTCGTTACGGGCGAGAACCGGGATATTCATATTAGAAGGCTAGAACAGGTCCTAAGTAGGTTAGAGGAGGCCGGTCTACGATTAAAACGCGATAAATGCGAATTATTCAAAAAATCGGTTGAATATCTCGGGTTTATCATTGATAAGCAAGGGTTGCATAAGTCACCAAAGAAAGTCGAGGCTATTCTTCAGTGTGCACCTCCAAAGAATGTTACTGAGCTTAAGTCCTTCCTGGGCTTAGTCAATTATTACAGGTGTTTTGTGCCTCACACATCCAGCGTTTTAAAGCCTTTGAATGCGCTCTTAAATAAGGATGTTAAATGGCATTGGACCGAAGAGCAGGAAAAGGCATTTAAAAGTATTAAGGAGGAGATGGGTTCCGAGCGGGTCTTGGCGCATTACAACTCCGAGTTGCTGACCATAGTGACAGCTGACGCTGGACCTGCTGGTCTTGGCGCGATATTATCGCAGACGCAGCCATCTGGCGAAGAGCGCGTGGTCGCTTATGCTTCCCGTTCACTTACCAAAGCGGAGTGTAACTACGCTCAAATACAAAAAGAAGCCGCGAGTTTGGTGTTTGCAGTGAAAAAATTTCACCACTATTTATATGGCCGTATGGTGCCATTCGTTCTCCGGACGGACCACAAACCCCTTATTACAATTTTTGGTGATAAAAAAGGGATACCCGAAATGGCGGCTAATCGCTTACAACGGTACGCCCTGTTTTTATCAAGTTACAATTTTAATATTGAGTACATAAAAAGTGAAGAAAACATCGCCGATTTCCTTTCGCGCTCGATATCCAGTTATGCACTGGTGGCTGTACAGGGTGATACCCCAGTCGTAGATACGTGTTTATACATTAATTACTTCACAGATAGTATGCTCAAACCGGTTACATTATCTGAAGTCAGGGACGAGACCACAGCTGACGAGATTCTTAATGAGGTTAGGCAATACGTCATAAAGGGTTGGCCATGTAAACTTACAAATGAGACATTAAAACCATATTTTAATTGTAGATTTGAGCTCCATGTCGAAAATGGGTGTGTTCTTAGGGGGCACAAATTAATAATTCCACAGAAGTTTCGTGAGCAAATGCTAAATGAGTTGCATAGTTCTCATTTCGGTGTCGTCAAAACAAAAACGGAAGCACGATCGCGAATGTGGTGGCCTGACATTGACAAACATATAGAACAAAAGATAGGGTCATGTAGCATATGCAACACAATGCGTAAGACCCCGCCTCGATCCCCGCTCGCGGTGTGGCCATACCCTAAACGTCCATGGAGTCGCGTACATATGGACATGTTTTCAATTGAAGGGAAACAACATTTGGCTATCGTTGATGCGCATTCCAAATGGGTCGAATGTTTTCCAATGCAATCAACGGACACAAAAGCGATTATTGATAGGTTGGTGGAAATAAATAGTAGATTCGGTTTAATGCATGTTTTAGTTACGGACAACGCGCCAAATTTTTGTTCAAAGGAATTTGAAACCTATTGCTCGGTTAATGGCATAAAGCATGTAACAAGTCCTCCTTACCATCCGCAATCGAACGGCCAAGCGGAGAATAGTGTCGGGTTTTTAAAACGAGGTATAAAGAGTATAATATCGAACAGTAACGCGGAGCCCGTGAATAGGCAAATAGGGAATCTGTTATTTAATATAAGAAATTCGATTCATTGCACAAACGGTTTTTCACCCGCTCAGCTGATGTACGGCCGCCCGCTTCGCTGTCGGCTCGATCTGTTACAGTCATCGGACTCGTCTTATAACGATACGCTAGATAAGAATAATGAGTCACACTCGCAATCACCCATGATGATGTGTTTTTAGATTGTGAGGTGGAGGGGACCGAGACGAACATGGATCCTATGACGAGTACAGATCGTCGTAATATCCGGCCGACTCGGAATCCAAACCCGGTTTATAGATAATTTAATTATGGGTCAGCCGAATTGTTTTACTTTAAGAAAGCTTTCTTTACTATTGGTGGAGGGATTGTTATGTTTGCATATAGTGGGTAGATCTAACTTTCAGCAGTCTGTATCTGGACATTAAACGTAGCACATATGTGTCCTGCAAATTTGGAGTTTTCTTTGGAAACCTAGTGCCAGGACATAATAAACGCCAAATACTAAAAGAGCTGTACTTATTAACAGTAAGTAGTATAAATCATAAAGATATTGTATAAATAACACGCGCACATAGAGTTTGTCAAACGCATCGTGACGCCTAGGAGGGGCTGATTTATTATATCCATCTCTTTTTTTCGTATGGTATATTATGAGATAGATATATAATCAGCCCCATACCCGAGGGGCGCGACTCGCTTGACAGACTCTAACAAACGCCAAATACTAAAAGCTAAATGTTGTTGATTTTGCAATGAACAAAATGTTAATGAGATATGATTATTCAAAAATATATTACACGATGCATTTCTCAGTATGTACCTACTTGTAAATTGGATAAGAAAATCATTTATCATAAAAAAATTGGCCACGCCGATTTTACGCCGGTCAAAATCATCGGCGGCGGCGGCGTGGAAAAATTGTCGGCGGCGGCGGCGCGGCGGCGCGGCGCACACCTCTAGTCCCGAGTCTTGAAAACATCTTCCAGTGCAGAGCGGTAAACAGTTTAGGAGAGATCACATCTCCTTGCCTGACTCCCCGCTGCAGTGGTATGGGTTTCGAGTTCTGGTCCTGGAGTCGGACTGATATAGTGGCGTTCTCGTATAAACACTTCAACACTTCGATATACCGGTAGTCAACTTGGCACCGTTGGAGAGATTATAGTACAGCCCAGGTTTCGATCGAGTCGAAGGCTTTCTCGTAGTCCACAAACGCTAAGCAAAGGGGCAGGTTATACTCTTCGGTCTTCTGTATAACCTGTCGGAGCGTGTGTATGTGGTCTAGGGTGCTAAAGCCTTTTCGGAAACCGGCTTGTTCGGGAGGCTGGAAGAGGCTTGTTCGGGTGAGATGGGTCTGTAATTCTTCAACAAGGTATTATCGCCCTTTTTGAAGAAGTGCACCACAACACTTCTGTTCCGTGCCTTAGGCGTTCTCCCTTCCAGTATGACGGAATCAAACAACTTCTGAAGAGCTTTAAGGATCGGTTTTCCACCTGCCTTCAAAAGCTCGGCTGTGATTCCGTCGTCACCAGGTGCCTTATTGTGTTTATGCTGTTTGAGAGCCGTCGCAATCTCGTACTGGCTGACGTCCGGGATGTCTTCGGTATAGTGCCGGGCTAATCTAGATCTTGGATCGTTATCTAGATCGGGGTCGGGTTGGCGTGTTGACGTGTACAGCTGCCCATAGAAACTCTCTATCTCCCTCAAAAGCTCTGGTCTAGAGGAAACAATTCTACCATTCTCCGTCCTTAATTTTGCGAGCTGGCTCTGCCCAATAGACAGATCTTTGGCAAAGACATTGGAGCCCTTGTTTCGCTCTATTGCTTCTTCAATACGATTAGTATTGAATCGGGGAATGTCACGAGTGAGGGACTTGGAGATCCGTCTATTGAGCTGGATATATAAGGTCGCGTCACGAGAGGATTGTAGAATCATTTCGTTCCTTTCCTTCATAAGCTTAAGAGTAGAGTCAGAGAGCTTTTTGGTTTCGTTCGTTCGTCGGGCCTTGAAAAACTTTGACCCAACGGAATGGACGGCTTTCACAAACCCGTCGTTATATTCGTCCATGTCGCTACCTAGGCAATCGAAACGATTTTGGAGTTCGAGCTGAAAACTGTCGGGGTTTTGGATTTGGATTGGTGCTGGCCGGAGCGTAGACTTCATCAATCGAGAGCGCTCTAACTGGACGTTTATATTCAAAGCGCCTCTTACTAGACGGTGATCGCTACCGGTCTTGACCGCATTGATCACAGAGATGTCATTGAATATATGTCTCCTCGTCGACATGATGAAGTCAATCTCATTTTTTGTTGCACCGTCGGGAGTCATCCAGGTCCACTTCCTGTGCTCTCGCTTCCTGAAGAAGGAATTCATCATATAGAGTCCTTCCTTCTTCATGAAACCGGCCAGTCGGTGGCCCCGATAGTTCCGACATCCAACTCCAAATTGCCCCATTAGCTGCTCCCCATCGTCTCTCTTACCCAGCTTCGCGTTGAAGTCCCCCATGACAACGGTGAAGTAGGTTTTTGAGCTATTTATGGCTTTTGTTACATCCTCATACATAGACTCTACCTCATCGTCGGAATGTGCCGAAGTCGGAGCGTAGACCTGTATGACCTTCAGCGAGTATCGCTTAGATACTCTGAGTATAAGATACACTACCCTATTCGACACACTCTCAATCTTCACCACGTTGTTCACGAGGCACTTATGGACGAAAAACCCAACACCTCCCTGGGACAGTTGATCGCCATCCCGGAAATAGAGTAGGTTACCGGATTTGAGGGTTATCGTGTCCTCTCCCTCTCTTCGGACTTCTGATAATCCTATAATATCCCAAAGTAACCTGCTCAATCCTTCCTCCAGTTCCGCTACCTTTTCGTCGGTCCGCAGTGTGCGCGTGTTATATTTATATGTTGCCAGGGCCAGGAGTCATCGATGGTGGTAGCCGGATCTTTCACGGAGATTCTTAGCACCCCTGACCCCGCCAGTACCCTGACCGCTACAGTAGCCAGAGCACCGGGGTTCGCCGTAACTCGGGGCCGTGGCTTGGTTGTATCTGTTCATGGGAGGGAAATACCGTAATCGCCACGCTTGGCATGCGGGTTGGCGATCGCAGTATTTTTTTTTGTTTCTAAGAGAATGCTGCTGCCCATCCCACGGCGGTCTTGGACGTAGTTTTAGGACATACCCGGGTCCTTACTAGCGGATTTGATTACTAAACGTAAAGTGGAAGTGTTCTGGTGTTAATCATCGCAAGTATTTCTCTATGCCAGTCATTAATCACTTATGGTATCTCTGTGTGGGGTGGTGCTGCTAAGTCTGTAATCTTGGTTGCCGAAAGAGCTCAACGCTCGGTTCTGAAAGTGATTCTTAACAAACCCTACAAATATCCGACTAAGAACCTCTATGAAGAGGCTCAAGTGCTCTCGGTTCGTCAACTAATAATAATATAATAATAATAATTCTTTATTATTTTCAGAGTTACACAAAACACGTAATACAACCAAAGATAGGACAAGATTTAGCTTGCCGCCAGCATAAACGCTGTAGACAAATGACAATGACCTGACAAAACTTTTTATTCACAAGGTCTGCACCGCCGCGCACAAATCTGCTCTAAATATGAAAAACTACCCCGAATTACTAACAGAGAGTTTTTAAATTACCGATTCCTAAGGTTAATACCGCTTTCGGCAGGCGCTTTGGTGATGTGCTCGGGTACAAAATTTACAATGCCGCTGTAAGGCAACAGGAAGGTATTAAAGGTAGCTCAATAGGCAAAGCTAAAATATTATTATTTCATTGGTTAATTTCTTTGGAGTACAATGAGACTGAGGCTCTACTTCTAAAGTTAGTCTAATGACAAATATTCGCATGTGAATTAATGTTTTATTGCTTTTTCTGTAAAATTTTCACTTTTAGGAAGACTAGTTTACGTAATTCGTTTTTAGTTTGTATTCTAAGCTTTTAAATAGATGATGTAACGCATGACATACAACTGCATATCTGGTTTCCCGCGATACAGGCCTTGCCTAGTGCGGGATCCCCTGGGATCTCTGATGTATTCTTTAACTGCTATGCACATAACCGTGATTTAAATTTCACTGTATTTGTTTGTAAGTTGTTTGTGCAATAAATATTTTTTTTATCTTTTTTTATCTTTAAGTTAGTTTGCATTCCCACGCCCGCGACATTCCAGTTTAACCTGAATGATCATCATAAAGGCCCTCAACTATATCTTATACCTTTAAACGAGCAATTCTTGTATATTTATTTATATATAAATTTATTTCTGTGATCTCGGAAATGGCTCTCACGATTTCGCTGAAATTTGGTATATGGGGGTTTTCGGGGGTAAACAATCGATCTAGATTAGTCTTATGTTTGGAAAAACGCGTGTTTTCGAGTTTTCATGCGATTTTCTTTCCACGCAGAATATTATCGCTAATTTCGTCCTGCCGGCCACTATCCGTCTGGTCCAGCGGGTTAAGACGCGGACGGCAAGATACGAGAGTTGCGGGTTCGAATACCGCTCGGTAACTTACTTTTGTTTTAATTTTTATATATTCAAGTTTTTATTTTTTTTTATTATTGTTTTTAGAAATATGTCTAACATTTACCTATACTGATTTACGTGAATAAGATTTATGCTTTCGAGTTTTTATTTTATTGAGACTTATGAAGCAATAGTGCAAAACGAAAAATTTACCGATACAAATTTTAAACACCATTTCTCATGTAGTTTTTGTGACGCCATCTCACGGATAATGCCATAAAAACTAACTACTACGCCTCGCGCAATGCGTATTGACCTAAATTGACCCATAATAGCTCACGAGCTATGTAATAAGAGAAATTGACAATATGTAGATGGCGTTACTCTGTGACAAGACCATTCGGCCACGGAGGCGGTCAAACTACCAGAAAAAACCACTAGATGGCGCTTTCAACTAAACATCCCAACTTATACTAAAATATAACCAGTAGTAAAAATGCGAATTCTTTCTTTCCGACCCGAGCGTATTGTGTCTTTGGTGGCCCAATTTTTTTTATTGTATTTTAATATTTGACCTTTCATTCTGAAAAAGGACCTAAATAAAATAAAAAAGTGAGGAAAGCCTTCATGTGATCATATCAGTTTTTAGGATCACTGAAATCAAACAACTGCTACACAGAAATCGATTGTAAATAATAATAATTGTCAGTTGACATTTTACTTTTTAAGTTTATGTAGATTATCACCTAAACACCACCAATTACAATAAATAGTAATAACCGAGCAAAGCTCGGTCGCCCAGGTTTTTATTATAATCTTCTTACCAAGTTGCAGTCTTCTTACCAGCACAAAAATAAATCGGGCCAATCTTAAATTTAACACATCTGGCAACAAATACAGACGACTGTCAAAAGTTAATTCGCAAATCGCAATTCTCATTTACGTTTTTGTACTTCTTTATTATCAAATCAAATAAATATCCACAAGATAATGAAGATAAACACGTTTACAACATGCCGATTGCAACATTGTCAGTGACCAACGTCGTTCTCATTCGGTAGTCGCGTGTGCAGGCGAAATGTATTGTTTGCAATGGCTGATCCCCGTGCTGCTGATACCCAAGCCCGTGAACCCGGCCCTGGTGAACACCCACGTCATGTTCATGGTGCTGTACCTCATCGGATTCTTCCTGGAGCGCAAGCCCTGCACCGTGTGCAGCGTCGTGTTCCTGGCCGCCGTCATACTCATCTGTTATAGCGGCATCGGCAACTGCGTGTTCTGGGCGAGCCAGTGCGAAGCCGAGAAATATGACACCTAGGCAGAACCTTCCAGAGCTACCTACCAAAGTGCTCAACCCGCAAAAAAGTGTTCCTGTCGCGATAAATGGCGGGAAATCGCGATGCTCCAAAGGCCTCGACATTGGCTTGAAAATGTGAATGTCTCCATTTTTTGTACATTTTTGTATATACAATGTATTTTTAATTTTTTTCATGTTTTTGTGAGTTGTTATAGCTACATGTCACGGGTCCAGCCCGGATGAGACATGCAGATCTGTACTTATGTATCTCAACTGTTAAGTTGGTTATTATTGACATATGTGATCATATTTAATGTACAGTTATTGTTAGTAAGTACTACATATTGATTACTTCCAAATATAACTTGGGAATAATTTTATTTTTTATCATCCGTTTCCAAACCTGCTGTTAGCCTAAACATGTATTAACTACCAGATTTATCATTTTAAGTGTAAAGTTATTCAAAAAGATAATCATAATTAAAGATATTTATCTTGCTTATATGTCTTGCCGAGTGCCACAACTTTTTACAGGTTTATCTATCAGGTAAAATATTTGCTGGCTTGACCAGACTGCTTTTTTGTTTTGGGGATTACCTGATTAAAAATTCAAATTAATTTTCTCAAAACTAATCGACCTATAATAAATACATGGAAATGAATGACATTGTTTCCAACTTTCATCAAATGAGAATAATGAGATGTTCAATTTAATGCATTTATGTGGCTAACTGCAGAAGCAATTATCTTGGCAGCATATGTACCTAAATTAATTATAATCTTGATAAGCCTTGTTATCTAAATGTACTTCTATAATTGTATTACGCAAAAGTAAAAGGTTATAAGTACAAAATTACAATAATTTGAAGACAACTACAGAAACTTTACAATTTTAAATATCAAAAATTCATTCACAAGGACTTTATTAATCAAATTATCACTATATTTAATTGTGGGTTTTCTTTTTACCTCGGTAAACTCAATCACAATACAAAGATTTGACACGTCCCATCCAGTTAAACTAACAATAGGTACCTCCAGCAAGGAGCGTCCCAGAAAGAACTGCAGTTCCTCCAGAGAAACTTTCTGCAATGCTAGAGTAAAAATACCTTCTGTTACATCCACATAATTAAGTAAATCAAGTAGACATTTGAAAAAAAAAAACAAAATATTAAGGAATAGCGGGGTAGAGAACTTTTTGAAGTGAAAACTTCTTTAGTGGCGCTTGGCAATTTTTAGATGGGTAAAAAATGTTAAACTCGTGACAGATAACAGTCAGTCGGTAACCTAGCAACTGTCTGTTTCAAAGAAAGGGGCCTTCGAACAACAAAATGTTGTAAGTGACAGATGGTGAAGCGTAATCATAAACATACATTAGTAAGAAATAGAGATTAAAATAGAAATCAAGTGTCAGTGAGATATAATAAAATCGGAGTTTTCACTTCTGCCGGCACTCCCGGAGTGCAACCCGTCCTTTTTTTAATTTTATTTTATAGCTCGAGCTATTCATAAAACACCTAAAAAAAACCGGCCAAGTGCGAGTCGGACTCGCGCACCGAGGGTTCCGTACAAACACTTTCCATCCCTAAGTGGTTAAGTTAAGTTTGCACCTGGTATGTATAGCGCCCCATATAAATTAGGTGCAAAGTTAAGATCTCGTTCAAAACAATTTTTGTTGGTAGTTTTTATAGTAATGTACATCATATGTTTTTTTTTAGATTTTTCATTTTCCTATTTTAGAAGTTAGAGGGGGGGGGGGCAACTTTTTTCCACTTTGGAAGCGTCTGTCACGCAAACTATACGGTTTAGAAAAAAAATATTTTAGAAACCTCGATATTATTTTTGAAGCCCTATCCATAGACCCCACACGTATGTGTTTGATGAAAAAAAAAATTTTGAGTTTCAGTTCTAAGTATGGGGAGCCCCCAATATTTATTATTATTTTTTTATTTTTGCATCAAAATCTTAATGCGGTTCACAGAATACATCTACCTACCAAGTTTCAACAGTATAGCTCTTATAGTTTCGGAAAAAAATGGCTGTGACATACGGACGGACAGACAGACATGAAGAATCTATAAGGGTTCCGTTTTTTGCCATTTGGCTACGGAACCCTAAAAATAGGTAAAAAAAACACATTTCAATTTAAAATGCCCTATAATAATGTTCATTTTTAAACTTCCCGCCAAACAAAGGAGTAACATAATTATATAAAAAATATATATATTTTTAATAAACATGAATTTATGATTATGAGTGTGGTCATCGGCCCAGGTAGCGGTTTAACTGGCGAGAGCTGGCTCAGGATCGTGGAGCGTGGCGTGATCTGGTGTCGGAGGCCAAGATCCGCTTTCGAGTCGTTGCGCTCACTTAATTAGTGTGGTTATCAGTAGTTATATATTATAGTGTATTGGAAAAATAGATGTATTTATTTTCGTTTACACCCTTATAAGCAGGTGGTCTAACAAGACTCGCAAAGTAGCAAATATGTAGGTCTAATTGACTTTAAATTAGTCTAAGTAAATTCGTGTAATACCCACAGCCGACCTGACGCCTCTCCAATAAAATTAGGCTTGTGTTTAAACGCCTACCAAATATGTTGATAAATTACTACCAATAAATTCTTAATGCTTACCAAAACGGATGAATGCTCACCAAATAGTGTATCCCAAACTATTCTATAAATAAAGCAAATAATTAAACCTCGAACACCGCAGGAAAGTCGCCTGTTTATCGGTTTTCTACCGGATACACTTTGGTGAGTGTGCACTAGGACTGCATGAATTAATTCCACCGTCTCCGTTCAGACAATACAGTACTCGGCGCGGACTTGGATTCCACCCTTATGTTGTCGATATACCACTGATTCGTACGAAACGCTTTGCGTCTACTTTCCTTATGAGGACAGCTAAGGAATGGAACTCTCTTCCTGCGCACCTGTTTCCTGAAAAATATAACTTGGATCTCTTCAAGTCGAGAGTGAATAGGCATCTTCTAGCCAAGCATGCTCCATCTTAGGCCTTATTGTCACTTAACATCAGGTGCAATCGAGGTTAAATGCATGGCTATTTTGAATAAAAAAAAAAAAAAAAAAAAAAAATATTTTTCTTACATCCTATAAAAATATATGAACACCGTTAAAGTTAATTTCAGACCAAATAATCTAAATTACTGTTAAATGGATGTCACCAATATTTTATATTATTACTCCCATTTTAGTCATTTTTGCTGAGGCAAAAAACTAAATGCTCACCAAAATGGCTTTTTCTCAAACATCCAATGAAATGTCTTTACGTTCCTTAAAATAGGCTCGGAAGTATCGCTTTTTGGGCGCAACAACTCGAGAAGACTGTAAAGGGATTTCATACTGCTTTTCAGGCCTAGGCCTGCAAAGTAACTTTTTTTTGGTTTCAACAACAAGTCATTCACACAGCTGGCTGGTTTGACAAAAAGCAGGTTTTGTTTAAAAAAATAAATAAAAATAAAAATCGTTTATTTCAGACTTGAACGATCCATATTAAGTTAGTAACACAACAAGACTTATTAAATATTATATTAGTACATGATTAACTGAAATGAATAAAACAAGAAAATACCTATACATACATAAAATTTAAAGGTTGGTTGTTAGACACTTGTGGAAAAAAAAATTCAAGATGGCGACTTTTTTTTTCAAAATTTCAAATTGGTGCTAGGCGGCTACAACTCGGGGGGGCTCTCGGGGCTCAAAAATATTAATCTGAAATCTTGTCCGAAAATTCGGTCAAATTCGGAAAACATCGAAAAAAAAAAAGATTTGTATGGAGAAAATTTCAAATTGATATAGCATAGCTAATAATGACTACCGCACATTATGGAGCGTTTTTTAGGGATATAAAAAAAAACTAACCTAACCTGGCCGAGTCGGATCTACTCTGAAAGGTGATCAGGATTAGATGGTTACCTAGCTGAAACACTAATTTATGAAAACAATATTTGGTGAGCAAAAAATCCATTTTGGGAAGCAAAAAGATATTTTTGGTAATAATTTTGATGTTTTATGAAAACAATATTTGGTGAGCAAAAAATCCATTTTGGGAAGCAAAAAGATATTCTGACTCAACATAAAATTATTCTGGTGTAATGTATATCGATTTTGGAATACAAAATGATTTAATTTGGGGACCACTGTAGGTATAGAGTGGGTTTAATTTAAATGGAGGCAATTCATTTTATTTGGAATTTAGTTTTGGGGTATAAAAGCCATTTTGGTGAGCGTTCAAATTGTTCCCATAAAATTAGGCCGTTTTGTAAGTCTCATCAAGGAGCGACCGAAGCGCTCAAAAATATCTGAACACGGCTCTTATTGTTTGGCCTGCGTGTTCAGATATTCGTGAATACCACGTTCGCTCCAATATATCTAGGTAAACTCTTGTCAATAATATAATACTGCAGCTCACTGGATACAAATGAGGTACAAAGTTAACGCAACCGATCACGTTTGTTGTATGGGAAGCCCCCTTAAATATTATTTGTTGTTATGTACGATTCACATAGAACGGGCCGGGCCGGGTCGGCTGCCGCCGCGTCGCAACGGGCGCTCCGGCAGCGGCCGACCGCGTCCGTCCGAGCGATTAAATTCTAGGGCGACGGACGTGCGAGCGGAGCCGATGGCGCGCGGCGGTAACCGAACGGAGCCGATGGCGCGCGGCGGTAACTGAACGGAGCCGATGGCGCGCGGCGGTAACTGAACGGAGCCGATGGCGCGCGGCGGTAACCGAACGGAGCCGATGGCGCGCGGCGGTAACTGAACGGAGCCGATGGCGCGCGGCGGTAACTGAACGGAGCCGATGGCGCGCGGCGGTAACTGAACGGAGCCGATGGCGCGCGGCGGTAACTGAACGGAGCCGATGGCGCGCGGCGGTAACTGAACGGAGCCGATGGCGCGCGGCGGTAACTGAACGGAGCCGATGGCGCGCGGCGGTAACTGAACGGAGCCGATGGCGCGCGGCGGTAACTGAACGGAGCCGATGGCGCGCGGCGGTAACTGAACGGAGCCGATGGCGCGCGGCGGTAACTGAACGGAGCCGATGGCGCGCGGCGGTAACTGAACGGAGCCGATGGCGCGCGGCGGTAACTGAACGGAGCCGATGGCGCGCGGCGGTAACTGAACGGAGCCGATGGCGCGCGGCGGTAACTGAACGGAGCCGATGGCGCGCGGCGGTAACTGAACGGAGCCGATGGCGCGCGGCGGTAACTGAACGGAGCCGATGGCGCGCGGCGGTAACTGAACGGAGCCGATGGCGCGCGGCGGTAACTGAACGGAGCCGATGGCGCGCGGCGGTAACTGAACGGAGCCGATGGCGCGCGGCGGTAACTGAACGGAGCCGATGGCGCGCGGCGGTAACTGAACGGAGCCGATGGCGCGCGGCGGTAACTGAACGGAGCCGATGGCGCGCGGCGGTAACTGAACGGAGCCGATGGCGCGCGGCGGTAACTGAACGGAGCCGATGGCGCGCGGCGGTAACTGAACGGAGCCGATGGCGCGCGGCGGTAACTGAACGGAGCCGATGGCGCGCGGCGGTAACTGAACGGAGCCGATGGCGCGCGGCGGTAACTGAACGGAGCCGATGGCGCGCGGCGGTAACTGAACGGAGCCGATGGCGCGCGGCGGTAACTGAACGGAGCCGATGGCGCGCGGCGGTAACTGAACGGAGCCGATGGCGCGCGGCGGTAACTGAACGGAGCCGATGGCGCGCGGCGGTAACTGAACGGAGCCGATGGCGCGCGGCGGTAACTGAACGGAGCCGATGGCGCGCGGCGGTAACCGAACGGAGCCGATGGCGCGCGGCGGTAACTGAACGGAGCCGATGGCGCGCGGCGGTAACCGAACGGAGCCGATGGCGCGCGGCGGTAACTGAACGGAGCCGATGGCGCGCGGCGGTAACTGAACGGAGCCGATGGCGCGCGGCGGTAACCGAACGGAGCCGATGGCGCGCGGCGGTAACTGAACGGAGCCGATGGCGCGCGGCGGTAACTGAACGGAGCCGATGGCGCGCGGCGGTAACCGAACGGAGCCGATGGCGCGCGGCGGTAACTGAACGGAGCCGATGGCGCGCGGCGGTAACTGAACGGAGCCGATGGCGCGCGGCGGTAACTGAACGGAGCCGATGGCGCGCGGCGGTAACTGAACGGAGCCGATGGCGCGCGGCGGTAACCGAACGGAGCCGATGGCGCGCGGCGGTAACTGAACGGAGCCGATGGCGCGCGGCGGTAACTGAACGGAGCCGATGGCGCGCGGCGGTAACTGAACGGAGCCGATGGCGCGCGGCGGTAACTGAACGGAGCCGATGGCGCGCGGCGGTAACCGAACGGAGCCGATGGCGCGCGGCGGTAACTGAACGGAGCCGATGGCGCGCGGCGGTAACTGAACGGAGCCGATGGCGCGCGGCGGTAACTGAACGGAGCCGATGGCGCGCGGCGGTAACCGAACGGAGCCGATGGCGCGCGGCGGTAACTGAACGGAGCCGATGGCGCGCGGCGGTAACTGAACGGAGCCGATGGCGCGCGGCGGTAACTGAACGGAGCCGATGGCGCGCGGCGGTAACCGAACGGAGCCGATGGCGCGCGGCGGTAACTGAACGGAGCCGATGGCGCGCGGCGGTAACTGAACGGAGCCGATGGCGCGCGGCGGTAACTGAACGGAGCCGATGGCGCGCGGCGGTAACTGAACGGAGCCGATGGCGCGCGGCGGTAACTGAACGGAGCCGATGGCGCGCGGCGGTAACTGAACGGAGCCGATGGCGCGCGGCGGTAACCGAACGGAGCCGATGGCGCGCGGCGGTAACTGAACGGAGCCGATGGCGCGCGGCGGTAACTGAACGGAGCCGATGGCGCGCGGCGGTAACTGAACGGAGCCGATGGCGCGCGGCGGTAACCGAACGGAGCCGATGGCGCGCGGCGGTAACTGAACGGAGCCGATGGCGCGCGGCGGTAACTGAACGGAGCCGATGGCGCGCGGCGGTAACCGAACGGAGCCGATGGCGCGCGGCGGTAACTGAACGGAGCCGATGGCGCGCGGCGGTAACTGAACGGAGCCGATGGCGCGCGGCGGTAACCGAACGGAGCCGATGGCGCGCGGCGGTAACTGAACGGAGCCGATGGCGCGCGGCGGTAACTGAACGGAGCCGATGGCGCGCGGCGGTAACCGAACGGAGCCGATGGCGCGCGGCGGTAACTGAACGGAGCCGCTTACGCGCGACGACAGCCGTACCTCCGTCCGCGTCCGCAAGCGCCAGATCGGCCGGTAGCGGCGCCAATAACATTTGAATATGAGATCTGTCTGTCGTAAAGAAGCTCTACATTCATTTGGCAACTATTTCGATGCGCTTGAACGCGAGCCGACTCCACCCGGTCAGTGGGAATCGTACATTATAGCGGCAACAGAACAGAAATACATCATCTGTGAAAATTTCAACTCTCTCAACTAATCACGATTCATGACTCATGATCATATGAGGCTTAGTAATAGGGTCCCGTTTTTTACCCTTCGGTACGGAACCCTAAAAACAAGCATGTTCAAAAAAAACCAGGTATTCGATGCCTTTAAAAAAAAACTGTAATCTGTCAATTTAAACAGAACCATTAAATTCATAATTTTTCTAGAAAATATCCCATAATTTGTTAACTCTAGGGTTCCGTACCCAAAGGGTAAAAACGGGAACCTATTACTAAGCCTCCGCTGCCCGTCGGTCGCCACTCGCCGGGCTGTATCTCATGAACCGTCGTACATTGATAATAAATATTTAAGGGGGCTCCCATCCCATACAACAAACGTGATCAGTTGCGTTAACTATGCACCTCATTTGTATCCGGCGTCATACATACCAGCAGGGCTAGCATATCTGGCCGCGACTTGGCGTCGCCTGTCTTGCACGGTATTGAAAGGAAAGTGACGTGTAGTATTTGTCGCACGACAGTCTGTCACAGTTATGCTAGACACACAGGTGCAAACTTAACCCAACCAGTTCAGGTAGGATTAGTATTTGCAGGGAACCCTCGGTGCGCGAGTCAGACTCGCACTTGGCCGGTTTTTTTGAAATTTTAAAACCAGCACCTCTAGCATAACTGTCATACTCGACTACTTCTCGCGCGAGATAATTGTCCGTCTCTTTCTGTGCAGTAATGTGAGAGATTGACGGGTAGCTCTATGTCGCGCGACAAAAGTCGCGAAGCATGGTTGTGCTAGACGAGCTGGATGTGTTGGTTTATCTCCAGGTCCACGGGTTCATTTCGGATAAAAAATTACAAGAGACATATATGAGAATCAGCCCAGCATAGGAGTTTGAAACCGAGCAGTCATACATAGGCCTCCATGGCCTGAACAGAATGTGTATCCTCATGGCCCAAAGAAAAATATAACATTTTTGATGTTCAACATGTTAACTTATTAAGATTTGACTTCAAAATGCAAATAAAGCCAGTTAAATAAAAAATTATAAAGTACATAACTCTTCTTGGGTTCATGTCAGTCTTATTGCATAGACTGCCAGGGGCTGTGGCCTGGGAACAATCTTGTATGAAGGTGAACTAAAGCTTTAAATCCTGAGATTTTTTGTATAGGGAGTCCTGGGATCCCTGTATTGCCCATACTAAAAAATCCCAGGATTGGAAGCCCTAAGGTAAATGCATATATGCGTTGCTGACAGTGAATGTGTTAAAGGTAAAAAGGAATAAATAAAACAAGAGTAAAATGTTAAAGTACTGTATTACGAGCTGTTGAGATGTTCATCTTTGACGGTTTCATATTATGTAGATTAACATAGAGTAGTAAACATTGGTTATATGGACCTTAACCTAGAAGCGGCACAAGACCTGAAACAATAGAAAGTAAATTGTCAGTTTTCATGTTCATAGAAAGAGAAGCATCTGCATGGTGGCTTCAATAAAACTCGTGTATGCACATCACATCAGTGTACCATTCAAAACAAATTCCTTTAAACTTTGCAAGAAGTCTAATTTGATGACCATATTTTGTCTTTGTTTTGTAACTAGAATAATCTGGCATTCTTTAGAAAGAAATCTCGAAATTATAAGAGATAGAATTGACAGATAGCAAGAATGCATAATAATATATCTTTTTTATAACATTTAGGGAACTACACAAAGAAAACTGATTTACAGAGAAGAATCATACTTCGCACAAATTGTGATCTGTTAATATTATTCATTAAGTGTCCAATAGCAGTATAACCTAAAAATCAGTGTAATATCTAACAACATTATGACGAAGTAAAAAAATAGGCTTATAACAAAAAAATTGGATTGTTACCATTTATCTCAGCCTCCTGGCTTCACGCTCAGACTCAAGCAGCGTGAGGATGTCGCCATCGCGGACCGGTCCCTTCACGTTCCTGATGATCTGACGGCTGGTCTCTCCGATGAACTCGACCTTGACTTGGGTACACTGTCCCTGGGAACCGGTGCGACCCAGGACCTTAACGACGCGGGCTAGAACATTGGGCTTGTCCATTTTACTTGGATTATCGAGCAAAACTCGGAATATTACACGTGCGCGCTCGGTGGCGTGTACGAAAAAGGATTTTGACAGCCAAAGTGTTGCTACATGTAATTTTTTTGGGATAGTCATTTTAGTGTTGCTAGTGTTTTAATCGATTAACTCGCTGTTAAGGAGTCGATGCTTAGTATCGATCCTTTAAACTTTAGTCTTTTAATCGTTTTTTATTTAGAAAAAAAGACATAGTTTAAAAATGTTTTCCTTAATATTATACCTATATCGTTTATGGACCACCTTAGCATACATGTATGAATCAAGATCCGTCCTTGTCTATTGTTCGTTCATTACTTACTTAATGCGCTGATTCAACGAGTAGGGGTTTTGTACGGCCACGTTTTGTACAGCCACGTTTTCCGAGTCCACTTTTTTGGATTCGGAAAACGTGGCCGTACAAAACGCGGCCGAGCAAAACTGGCTTCGGAAAACGGGCCTGTACCGATGTTGTCCGGGCCCGTTTTTCACGGCCAGGTTTTGCTCGACCATGTTTTGTACAGCCACGTTTTCCGTGTCCATAACTCTAAATCCCATGGACGCGGAAAACGAGCCCGGACCAATTATGCTCGGCCGTGTTTTGTTCAGCCGTGTTTTGTACGGCCACGTTTTCCGTGTCCACTTTTGACAGCGGGCCACAGGTAAAGAATATTTGACATATAGAGTCAAAATGTAGGGATGGGCCGACGACTTTTTGTTTACGATTCAGTAAAACCGGTAAGGTAAGGCCGGTTGACACACTGCATGATTCATACCATACTCTTCGCACGGTGTATATAAGAAAAAGACGGCAAATGTGTTTCTAAATCTAACCCTAGCAGGTGTGTACATATTGCATATTTTAGTCTATGTTGAGGACGTTATTCTTATTTTAATCGTACAAAGTGTGATTTTTGGTGTATGAAAGACTGAAGTGAAGTACACGGACGCCCAAATTCCCTACTTTCCCTAGCCCAGCCCAGACAAAACAAAATTCTTACAAGCCAAAGAAAGGCACATGGAAACGGAAAGGCGTGATTTATAATTTTAGCAGCTTCGCAGGGCTTTTGATTATTGTAATGTTTGTTGTGAAATGAATAAATAAATAAATCATATTAATAATAAAGAAATAACATCGAAAAGTTGGTTCGACTCGACAACTGGATTAACTTTCGAAGTTTGCGATCAAAATGGTACTATGGATTGTTTGTGGGGCTGCGTACAAGTCACGGACGTGGATACAGCAGCACGAGACGCACGGGCATTGGCAAAGATATCTTTCTCGTGTCAACCTAACCTATACCAGATTGTGAAGCATGCGATGACCGCTAAGGATGCTTGGAAGCTGTTGTTGGATACATTTGATGATAAGGGGCTATGTAAACGAGTACTTCTTTTGCGACAGTTACACCGTGTCGATTATAATCATTTTTTATGTATGAAGTGTGCTTACATTGATGGTGTTCTTAAGCTCGTCACGGTGACTTCGTTAAGGTGATTCATGATGCAGAGATTCTCTTATCCGGGTTACCCGAGGATTTTAAGGTACTGGTGTCCAGCCTCGAGACAGCAAACCTTAATAAAAAATAAGCAAAGTTGTTCGAACACGCTTACTTCAGGAGGATCACTGGTGAAATTCTTCCATGAATCACAAAAAACAATCCAAAGAAATTCAGCATCAGTTGCACTTACTGTCGCAAAGGTCTTCATACAAAATATAATATCTTTGTTTGTTTTGTCAATGTTTTAAACAGAAACAAAATGAAGTGAAGAAAAATGGGCAGGAACAGACCATGTATGTATCCAGATACTTGAGTTATGTGATAGCTATAGCAAACAGACAGCAATTATGAAGTGAGTTTAGTTAATTTAATTTTGGTTAGTGATGGTACAAATAAAGGTTTTGTGGTTGTCTTTTCCAAAGATAAATTTATAGTACTTGTCAAATCACAGGCAAACAGTTTTAACTCGCGGAAATCGAAGAAAATATTATATTTTAACTGTTAACAAACATGACGGGCCTTATAAAGTTAAAGTAAATCTGCAATGTCGACCTTTTTCAGGCTGAAGACAGCGTGCTCACTAAATATGTTACCTGCCTTATGGGGAAGATTGTTTCCTCGTTCAAGTGCAGACTGTGCTAAAAACCTTCTGCACCTGGTACACAGTGACATCGCCCAGCTGTGGTGGAGCTTGTTATTTGTTGATATTTACTGATGAGATTCTCAAGACATACATTTGGCCTCGTTTTGAAGAGAAAGTGTGAGGTAAGTTCCCATTTTATTGTTTTTATAACTTTAGTTGAAAGATAAACAGGTCTGGGAATTAAGGTTTTATGCACTGATCAGGGTACAATACAATACAGTACAATACAAAATGCTTTATTATATTACACACCAAAAGAAGTTTACAAATTAAACACAGAAACAATAATTTCAATAACGATAGACAGTAGGCGGTCTTATCGCTAAAGAGTGATCTCTTTCAGACAACCTTTGGGTAGTGGAGTTGATCAGTATAAGCCACACAATGAGTAGGTGATGCAGAAGGGGATGGGAGAACAAATAAGCAGGTAAACATAATATAATAATAATAATAAGCCTTTATTTAACAATCACATATACAAAACAAATAATTTACTTATTAACTAACACTTTGATTGTCTTGCGTTTCCGCAAAGGCCTCCCCAAGCGCTTGCCACATTTTCCGATTCTGGGCTGTCCTCCTCCAAGTGACTCCGGCAAATTTTAGAATCTCATCTTCCCATCTAAGCCGCTGTCTCCCTTTCCTTCTCTTGTTTTGTCGCGGACACCATTCTGTTACATCCTTAGCCCATTTTCCTTTGTTGCTTCTCATCATATGGCCTGCCCACCTCCATTTTAGTTTTCTTGTGCAGTATGTTACATCTGTGAGTTTAGTTTGATCCCGTAGTGTTTTTAGCTTTATTTTGTCTTTGAGTCTGACATTGAGCATGCTTCGCTCCATATTGTGTTGACAGGTCTCAAGTTTGCGCACATTTTGTTTCGTCAAGCTCCATGTTTGACATCCATATGTCACTACGGGTAAGATACACGAGTCAAATATCTTTTTCTTAGATTTTAGTGGTACTTGCGGGTTTTTCACAATTTCTTTGAGGGACCAATATCTTTTCCATGCTAATTGAACTCGATTATTTACTTCTTTTGATGTAAGGTCTTTTGGTGAGATTATTTGGCCCAGGTATATGTATTCATCAACATATTCTATTATGGCACCATTGACTTCTATAGGGGTTTTTTCGAGATTTGTCATTACTTTGGTCTTTGAAATGTTCATTGAAAGCCCAACTCTACTGCTTTCTTTCACAAGCTGTTCAAGCATATTTTGTAGGCTTTTTGGGTCTTCTGCGATCAGAATCAGATCATCTGCAAATCTTAGATGGTTAAGTTTGATTCCGTTAAGATTTAGTCCATATGTGGTCCACTCAAGATGCCTAAATATATCTTCCAGTACTGCTGAAAAAAGTTTGGGTGATAATGGATCTCCCTGACGGACTCCTCTTTTTATAGGGAACAGTTCGCCTAGTCTTTCGGTTTTTATTTTTGCTTGCATGTTCTTGTATATATTTTTAATTATGCGTAAGTACTTATATTCGATGCCTTGAGCTTCTAGAGCTTCCCAGATTTTGGCGTGTTTGAGAGAATCAAACGCTTTGTTGTAATCTACGAACGTTAAGTAATAGGTGATACAATATTCGTTGCATTTCTGTATAACCTGCTTAATGGTGTGTATATGGTCGATTGTCGAAAAATCGTTACGAAAGCCGGCTTGCTCTCTGGGTTGGTTTTCGTCCAGAGTTTTCGTTAAACGGTCTAGTATTATTTTGGAAAATATTTTATATACGTTAGACATTAGGCTGATGGGTCTATAGTTAGCTATTTCATCTTTCTTCCCCTTTTTATGCAGCAATATTATGGTAGATGTGGTCCATTGGTATGGTATATATTCTGATTCTAATATATCATTAAATAAGTCTGTGATGTTATTTAGTATGATGTCAGATGTTCCTAATAAAATTTCGTTAGATATACAGTCCTCACCTGGTGCCTTATTTCTCTTTTGTGATTTTATAGCTTTTTCTACTTCATCTTTTAAGATGCATGGTATTTTTTCATTACAGTTTCCTTCCTTTTCACAAAATAGATCATTTCCATCCAGTATTACGTCATCGCTGTATATCTCGCGGTAATAATCGGTAGCTACTTGCAGTATTTCGATCCGATTTGTTTTATTTTTCTTGTGTTTGTGGTGTGTCATGCTGTCTATCCAGTTTGTACATTCTTTCAGCTCTTTCCATGCTTTCTTGACACCTCCTGATTTATCAATATAGTAGTTTATAATATTACTCCTTCTTTTCTGATTATGTTTCCTAATTTGCAGATTTATTTCTTTGCTTAGCTGCCCTATCTTCTTTTTGTTATTTTTTCGGTCTTGGTATAAAGATTTTCTTTGTTTGAGCAGACTTCTTGCTTCCGGGCCTATTCTATCTGTTTTAACGATGTTTAATCTAGTTTTGTTTTCTACCTTTTTAAGTTTTTTTTTTTTTTTACTTTTATAAAGTACTATATTTATTAAAAAAAACATGCTTTTTAAGTTCTATTTCGAGACTGTCATATTTCTCTTGTACATTCTTCGCAGTACTTGTTGTTTTTAAATCGTTTTTTAATAATTCTAGGATATTTTCTGGTAGTGGTAAAGGTATTGGTTTCTTATTATTTTGAGTGAATTTTCTCAGTGTTTTTGGTTCTTTTGAATATATTTGGCCTCGTAGCATTCTGTGGTCAGTGTTGTAGTTCAGTTGGTTGACTACATCAATATTCATAAACAGTCTGGGTTTGTTTGTGAGAATGAAGTCTATCTCGTTTCTTGTCTTCCCGTCAGGTGACAACCAAGTCCATTTTCTATTTTGTTTTTTACGGTAATAACTGTTCATAATGCGTAGGTTGTTTTCTGATGCGAAATTTATCAGTCTTTGGCCATTGTCGTTTCTTTTGCCCGTTGAGTAGGGACCGAGTACATTGTCCTCATTTCTATTTCTTGCTCCAATTTGACTGTTAAAATCTCCCATTATTACAACTGTTTTGAGTAGTGATGCCATTACTTGGGATAGTTTGTTGTAAAACGCGTCTTTTATGTCTGTCTGGGCGACTTCTGTTGGGGCATATATTTGAACAATTGAGATTGGCTGCTTGTATCCAGGTAGTTTTATGTTTAAAATGGCGATTCTGTCCGATATTCCTCGGAATTCCATTATTTCGCTTTTCAGGTACTTCTTAACCATGAACCCTACTCCATATAGTCCTGGTTTTTCGTTGATGTGGTATAGGATGAATTTATGGTGTTCTTCTGTTTTTTCTTCAGCTCTTCTTACGTCGCTCAATCCTACGATATCCCAGTTGACAGTATTCAATGCGTGTTCCAGCTCTAGAAGGGTTTCTTGTGATTTTAGTGATCTTGCATTGAGTGTTGCTATGTCGAGTTTATTACTTTTCCTTTGTTTTTTGTTTTCAGTGCAGGCTTTTGAGGGTGGCGGTCTATCTCCCCGCGGTGACCAACCGTATTGGGGTTGATTTTGAGGTTGTTGTTTAAATAAGATAGTTGTATTTTGTTTGTTTTGAGTCTTTGATCTGTTGTCATCAACTAGTTTTTTGGTGGCTCTAATTCTGAGGTGGATGTTGTGCGCTCGTAATTCTTTATATTTGATCTAGTGTGATCTCGTGTGGTTGTTCTGGGTTGGTCCGATGTGTCCGATCTGTATATTTTAGCAGGACCTTGTTGGCTTGATGATGACGGATTATCTGGTTGCGGTGGAGAGAGAGAGAGGTCTCTCTTCCTGTTTTCCTTCTTCTTTATTACGAGTTTATTATATTTAATAAATGCGATATTCCCTTTCTTCTTCTCTTCAATTACCTGATCTTTCAGTTTTCGCCTTTGTTCTAAAACATCTTTAGGGAAGTCTTCTGTTACATACACATTAGTATTTTTTTCTTTTAGTATTTTCCTATTTTTCAAGATTGTGTTACGTTTCGTTTGGGAAGATAAATTTATTAGAATTGGGCTTTGATTGGACTTCCCTAGTCTTCGGCTGAATTGAATTTCGGTTTTCTCAAGGGGTATACCCATTTCTTTATTTATAATATCAAGTACTTTCTCTTCCTTCTCCCAATATTCAGCTTCAACTCCATGAAATATAACGTTGCGCTGGCGGTCTTTGCTTTCCAGGTACGCAATTTTGTTCTCTAGTTGTATAATTTTTTCTTCGCTTTCTGCCTGTTTATGTTGCATTTCTGTTAATTGGTCATTTAGAGCGTCTGTAAGTCGTTGGTAGATATCTTCAGTTTGCTGGTTCATTTCGTATCTCATTCTGAGAATGATTTTTTCCAGTGCGGCTTCTGAGAGATCCATTTTTTACAAGTTTTCAAACGTCCCTTGTTTGTGGCAAAAAACTACGTATCCGAAGAAACAACCAAATAATTTTCTCTATGGTAACCCAGTTTATCCGTCAATGTCAAGCACAAATTTGAGGGTAGCTTTAGTTTTCGTTTTTAGCACTATGTCAATGGCAATAAATTTTGCGTGGTTTTAGTAGGAAAAAACAAATCTTCTGCTTGGATAACGTTTCCACTGAGTCCTCAGGAATTTTACTACACAGTCACAGTATTTTTGCACCTCAATTCACTGTTTTTCACTAAAACGGTATTTATCTTAGCGAACGCAGTTTCACCCTGACAAGTCACTTTGACAACAGCAGGTAAACATAACATATGCCTAAATAGATATGTATATAAATAATAAACCTACTTAAACATATATAAATATAAACATATACAAGACAGGTAAAGAACACATACACCTCTGACTGTGAAATGAAGAAAAACAGTTTCAAAAATCACACTTACAATTAACAGATAGATAGATAGTATTCTTTTATTTTATTTTTAAAGATCACTGGAGATTTAGCACTCCGCATTTCTACTGGAAGCGAATTCCATAACAAAAGAGTTTTAAATGTAAAAGAGTTTGAGTAAAATTTTGAATGTGAGGAGTGGACAGTTAATAGAAAAAAATTTGCGCACCTTGTAGACGAAAGGCGGTTAAAACGCTCTTTTTAAGATACAAGGGAGTTGCTCTGTGGAAAAGTACGCCATAAGGAAGAGTAAGAATGTGAGAGTTAAAGAAGCCATTTCGGTACCCTATTGACCTGCTGTACAAAACTACTGAGTGTGAGGTAGCTTTTTGTCATTAGGGCCATCACTCGAACTCATAGCACTGTACTCATCTCTGATGGACACAAGCCTACGCCCATCGCTGCATATATAACTACATTTGCAAGTACTGCGATATTAAACTTCTTTCAGTCCCAAGTGCCAAAATGATATTGATACATTGGCTATTGATGTTGTCTTACAGTGCTACTGAAGGGATTTTGAATTGCACAAGAATTAAGTAAACCATGTTGTGTTTACCAGAGTTTAAATATAACCAGGGGTATCCTGTACACACGTATCCACTTTTTACTCACATCCACAGCCACATACACACGCTCACACACATATGCTCACACACTCAATCACTCACTCACACACCTTCATTTGGTTCCGAGGCTAGTATGTTATGTATAATATTGTAGAAAAGTACAATCCATGAATTCTATTTAAATTTATCAATTCTTTGCTTTATAATTCTCCTTTGTTAACCGCACTCGCAGAATTCGCAGATGGCCTAGATTCAAGCTCAGCGTAGTTTGGTCACTGATGGATACTCTTGAAATGATAAAGTAATTTTTTTTTATAAATGATATTGTATTTTGTAGAGTTCCTCCTATGACAAATAGGGAGCCACTTGAGTTGAGATCGGAAACTAGAAACATGATCATATTTTCTTAAACAGAATATGAATCTGATGGAAATGTGTTGAGTGCGCTCAAGTTTATTAAGTTGGTCCTCTGAAATATCAAGATATGAGATGTCAGCATAGTCTAATCTTAAGGGAGAATTAACGTCTGAGCGAGCGCAATATTAGTAGCGATGGGAAGGAATTTGCTAAGTCTTCTAAGAACGGCGGCAAATATCTTCCTGCTCACTTCATTTAATTGGGGCCACCAAAAAAGATTGTGATCAATGAGGACACCCAGGTCCAGGTATTTAGGAACCCTTATAGTTTTGCCGTGTCCGTCCGTCCGCGGTTTAGCTCCGTGATCATTAGTACTAGAAAACTGAAAGCTTTGGTATGAGTATGTGTATATATCACGACGACAAAACGGTAAAATAAATATAAAAGATTTTTTTTTCGTTTAACTCTCGTAGGTACACATAAAGTGGGGAGGGTGTTTTTAGGGTTCCGTAGCCAAATGGCAAAAAACGCAACCCTTATAGATTCGTCATGTCTGTCTGTCTGTCTGTCTGTCTGTCCGTCCGTCCGTATGTCACAGCCATTTTTTTCCGAAACTATAAGAGCTATACTGTTGAAACTTGGTAGGTAGATGTATTCTGTGAACCGCATTAAGATTTTGATGCAAAAATAAAAAAATAATAATAAATATTGGGGGCTCCCCATACTTAGAACTGAAACTCAAATTTTTTTTCATCAAAAACATACGTGTGTGTTATCTATGGATAGGTCTTCAAAAATGATATCGAGGTTTCTAAAATATTTTTTTTCTAAACCGAATAGTTTGCGTGACAGACGCTTCCAAAGTGGAAAAAAGTTGGTCCCCTCCCCCCTCTAACTTCTAAAATAAAAAAAGGAAAAATCTAAAAAAAACATATGATGTACATTACTATAAAAACTACCAACGAAAATTGTTTTGAACGAGATCTAGTAAGTAGTTTTTTTTTAATATTTTAATACCTAACTTTGCACCTAATTTATATGGGGCGCTATACATACCAGGTGCAAACTTAAGGGGCTCCCCGCTCTCAGCGACCTTCGATCTGTTGCGATAGATTTTCGCATATTATAAATAGCTAATCATAATAACATAGTTTTTCCACAACAAAATACCGTATCAAGTACCTTTCACATGTCACTGACTTTGAGATACAGGCCGTCAAAGTTTACGATTTTTTCGGGGAAAAACTTGTGGAAACGGTTTTTTGTGTTTTTCTCGAAAAGTAGGTATTGAGAAAAATAGAAAAAGCTTCACAACAAATTTTTTGGAATATGCTTTAGAACAATAAAATGTAAGATATTTTCTACATGGATAAAAGTAGAAACGAGATTAGTGTATTTTTGGTCCTTCACCGAATACTTTTTTATAAAATACACAGTCGTTAAATCAAAATTCGGGTCACTACAAAGTGTTAAGCATAGACCATACTACAATATATATTAAATAGGACATTATAACTCTATAATCCAGAAACTAGATACGATGTAAAAATCATTAAATTGGCTGATTTCTGTAGGGAGCCCCTTAACTTAACCACTTAGGGATGGAAAGTGTTTGTACGGAACCCTCGGTGCGCGAGTTCGACTCGCACTCAGCCGGTTTTTTTTTTAGCAAATTGAAAAATTTATAAAAATCTCTATTTTAAAAAAAACCTATGACAGATTGGACTAAGGCATATGTCCCCTAAAGTTCCTACATTGTTATTCCAAACAACCTGTATGGCACACCTACCAAAAATAAGAAGATCCCACCAAGAACATTCAATGTAATGTGGCGGCCAAGACTCCCCAATCACTATAGCTCATAATTACAATTTGACACTGGCAATAATTTGTGATATTCTATAGACATTCAAGGAGCCAATGGCCTTGTGTGGCAGATCAAATCAGCAACTTTTAAGGGCTTTTTTCACGCATAGTTGCCGATCATGAATAAAATAAGTAATAATTAAATACCTAAACAAATATATATTTGTTCTTTCATGTATATTTTAATCATTATATATGGTTTTTGGCACCAATTAATTTATGTTTGACTACAGGAAGCTACAGTATATGCAACTTAACGACAAAAGAGGACGCTAATTTTCTAAATTTGAGACAGCGTGGCGCCGTAATCAACAAACGGCGCCATTATATAACGCTAAATTTCAAATATGGATTACAGTTAAAAGATGCATTATTTTCAATGTAAGGCGGTTCTCATTTGTCATTTAGTCGGAATAACCTTTTGTCAATGTCTAAATTAACAGAAAAAATAATATTTTCAGCTTTTAAAATTAGGAATAGTTGGAATACATATAAAATATTAAAGTATTTATTGACTCCACCACAATGTTTACATTTGTTACAGTATAAATTCCTTAAGACTATTTATTTTTAATATACCTGAACTGTTTAAAAATATAGACTATTATTAAAAGTATCAAATAAGAAAATGATCATAATTATATAATATAATATCCACGTATTGTCATTGACAGGATTTAGCTCCAATATACTTAAATTCACATTTCCGTACCAGCCTTGTTAGTTAATGCTAGTCAAATAGGTGAAATAGCGATATTATTCGCTTCTAAAATTAGAAACAGAATATTTTAGCTAGTATTAATTGAAAAAGGGTGAAACAAAATTAAAAATACCAAATAAATTAAGTAAATGTTTCTAAGGTGCGCGGCCCCCCGCCCCTCGCCCTCCCAACGCCATGGTATGGTATGGTCGTTGACTTATTATTATTATTTATTGTTTTAGTTGTTATTGTTAGCTGTGAGTGATTGCTCGCGGTGGTTACTTGTGAAAAATAAAACATTCAAATTCAGTTGAATCAGTAACTTGCACCGAGAATTTTCTGTGTCTTAATAGGGTCATTGCGCTGGTTTGCGACCAGTTAACGGAGTTGCCAACTTCAGATGAGAAAAAAAAAATATTATCAACACACAGCATAGTATGCGTTAATGTAAACTAGTCCTAAATATAGTCTAGTTTGAATATGAAATCAAAAATATTATACTCCAATCCATAAATTATTATAAAATGCTGATAAAGTAATAATATAGCCAAAACGTCAGTTTGCGACCACTTTCATCAGTTTACGACCGCCAGTAAGCCAGTTTGCGACCAATATGTTAATATTTAAATTATGAAAATAAAACAAGTACAATTGATTTAAAAATATGTTTAATATTGCCTTTTAACAATGGAGGATAATCATATTTATTTCTTATCCGGTAAATAATTAAAAAACCGGCCAAGTGCGAGTGGGACTCCGTACCAATATCTGTAAGTTTGTTGTATCGGAGCCCCCCTTAAATGTTTATTTCATTTTATTTTTAGTATTTATTGTTATAGCGGCAATAGAAATACATCATCTGTGAAAATTTCAATTGTCTAGCTATCACCGTTCTTGAGATATAGCCTGGTGAGGTGACAGACGGACGGACGGACGGACAGCGAAGTCTCAGTAATAGGGTCCCGTTTTTACCCTTTGGGTACGGAACCCTAAAAATAATCAACTTTGACAGTATTTTTCATCATCTGATGTAATACTGTTTTCTGATACAATCTGTAAGTCTCTCTTATTCCCTTGCCTTCCTTCCGAATGTCATTGAGAGCTTTTTCAGGGTCTCTTCGGTGTACTGGACTCCTTCGGCCACCGACGAAACCATTCTACGTAACCAGTTACATGTGAAGGATTGTTTTTCTTGCTACGAAACTAGATACGTACAAAGAGGTTTTTTTCTTCCTACGAAACTAGTTACGTACGACCGCTTACATAACCAATGCTACGTAACCAGTTACGTGGGAAGAATTATTTTTCTTGCTACGAAACCAGTTTCTGACACATCTTTGCATTAGTGGGAAAGGGACAAAACATATTTTTGTATTTTGTTAACACAGTTATTGCTATTGGCTAGGGGTCTGAAAATAAGAAAGTGAGCGTTTCTTTTTTCAAAAAAAGTGTACATTGCCATATTTGAATGTCCCCACACGTTGAACATATATATTTTTTTCCACCTTACCTTTATATGAGTGCTATCGTTTGATTCTATAGATGTTAGGTATTCATGTTATATTTACAAAACTATTATTCCGGCGTTCATTCTGAAAGGGTGCAAAGAATGGTTAGCAGTGCCGCTTCTTTACGTTTTTAACTTGGCGCTGGATACCGAAGAGTACCCTAATGAATGGAAGATTACACGGGTGAGGCCGATTCCTAAATCTAGTTGTACGGGCAACGTTGAGGGTTATAGACCAATAGCTATTCTATCTTTGATAGCTAAGTTATTTGAGTCCATTATAAATACAATCGTAGCTCCACAATTGAAGCCGTTACTCTGTGATGCCCAGCATGGCTTTAGGTCTCGTCCTTCAGTAGAGACTAACCTTTTAACCCTGGTTGATACCATTTCGGATCATATGGATAATGGAATAAAGGTTGACGTGCTGTACTTTGATTTTAAGAAAGCGTTTGACCGCGTTGATAACGATGTTCTCTTAAACAAGTTGTGCGCTATTGGTCTCTCACCGAAACGGCTGAAATTCTTTGCTTGTTATCTTCGCGACAGGCAGCAGTACGTGCAGCACGGATGCCTTATTTCAGAGCCATATCATACTCGTTCTAGGGTCAGCCAGGGCCCGTTGCTTTTTGGAGTTATGGTCAATGATCTGGCTCTGGTTTCCAAGTGCGCCAGAAATTTACTGTATGCCGATGACCTGAAGCTCGTTTATGGTGTACAGGGTTTATCAGATTGTGAGTCCCTGCAAGATGATATTGATCGCGTATGCCAGTGGAGTATTGAAAATAGACTTCTCTTCAATGCTGAGAAATGTGCGGTTATAACATTCAGTAGGGCCCGTAATCCGTTACTTTACAATTATAACCTAATATCAGAGAAAATAACTCGGGTTGAGACTATTAGGGATTTAGGAGTTACTTTGGACTCTTCTCTTAACTTTCATGAGCACATGATCACCTTGGCTCTTAACTATAGAAGGCTCGGGTTTGTTATTCGGAACTCTAGGGACTTCGATGATGCTGGGACCATAAAGCTCCTTTACACTGCTCTGGTTAGAAGCAAGCTCGAAGCGGCTAGCGTTATTTGGAACCACCATGAAGTAACCTACATCTAGCTTTTGGAAAGAGTGCAAAAGGCGTTCCTTCGTTTTTTATATAAAAAGTTATATGGTTATTACCCATTCTTATATCCGACAAAGTTTTTGCTGGGTTTCTTGGGCTTTAACTCCTTGGAGGTAAGACGGAATTGCAGGCTGCTTACTGTAGCAAGTAGCATTGTACATACGTGGTAATACAGACTGCCCCGAATTAGTTGCTCAGTTGGTGCGCCTGTATGTTCCCACTCCAAGTAGAATCCTTTTCCGACTCCGTTGTCGCCATCTATTAGCGGCGCCGTCCGCGCGAATTGTGTCCCATGGAAAATCTCCACTGATTCGGGCCCTACACCTCTTAAACTCGCTCCTAGAATCAGCTCCACGCTTTGATATATTTGCAAGCAGAGGATAGATGTGTGCGATGAATGTTTGAGGTTTTGTGAGATGATGGATGTTCGACCTTCTCCTGTGTAATTTACAATTTTCCTTTGTTCTTTTATGTGAACGTTATGTGTTCTTAGTTTCACAGTGCCTTGGTTGTAACTGTTATGCTGTGAAATGTAATAAATAAATAAACTATATTATATTTCTTACTAGATTTATTACAAAATAAGGATACGGAAAGTGCTAAAATGTGTTTGTCAACTCAGTCATATTCTGAGGCTTGCAGAAACTCGAAATAAATGTGTATGAATGTTGAACGTGGCTATACAGATAAAGTAACGAGTTTACATTTTAGTCGTGTGCTTTATTTATAAAATAATACGGTCTATAATGCCAAAAAAATACTTTTTCCAATGTCAAAGAAATCGACAGACCGGAACCTCCGGAGATAGTCACTAGCGATTCTAACAGACTTGTGCAATTTGTTGGATAGTCTATGTCTCACCTTATTTGAGTTACCTGTGTATGGGCACCTCTATAGTTTATTTTTGACTATGACAACACATTGTCTGTCACTTCATTTCCTCTTCCCTTCCAAGCCAGATCATCATTGCATTAACAGTGTCCATTTTATTGTTAATTATATATAATAAGTTATCTTAAGTATTCATACTGTTGACGATATTTATTCACGTGTGATTGTGAAGAATACACAGCTGAATTAAAAGGACGTAGTGTTTTTGTTCACCATCAAGCCACTTCCTATTACTGCGCATAACCTAGCTCCGCTAACACAATTGATATTCCCCTAAAAGCGTTAATTTCTAAATTCTGGCAACATTAGAATGTTATAAGCATCGGCTGCTATTGCAAATATAGCGTCAATTCCAATAAAACGAAGTAGTGTTCAGTTCAGTTCAGTTTATTTATTCAGTCACAATGTACATTGTATGTGAATATGATATCAAACATAAAAATAATAATAATAAAGCCTAATACATAACTTAATACTAAAATACTGCACAATTGGTTTATACATAAATTAAAATAGTTAAATACATGTCAGTCTCAATTTAAATAATCATAATACTGTCGATACATGCATAATAAATATTCAATTAACTATTACAATCATTAATGAAGTCCAACACAGAATAATAACACTTTTCCAACAAAAGGTCTTTGAGTCTTGCATTGAAAATACGACTGTTAATTATTGTTTTTGGTTGTATCGGTAGTTTGTTGAAAAGCTGGATAGCCTGGTAGCAAGCGGCGAAAGGTGCACGTTGTGTCAGTGGGCAAAAAATAGGGTTCCGGGATAGTCACAGTTTTTTTGGGAAAGTAGATTATAATTAACTTTTTCAAACACAATTAGACATTTCACAAACTATCGTAGTATCCGGAAGTCAACAAAAAACACATAGATTGGTTCAGACAAAGTAGAATTCCTCACCTCCGATTAGTGACGTGATATACTACCGGAACGATTTTGTTACTAATTGGAGCCACAAAGCTTAGGGATTCTAAAAAATATACATGGATGTTTGTTCGCATTTATCTCGCATTTGGCAGAACCGATTTGGATGCGGTTTTCAGGAGAGCATTTGTTTAATTTTGGAAAAGGTTTTTGTAAACATCAATTGTACAATTTAATTCCCAAAGCAAAATAATAAATAAAAATTTATAAAAAAGAACCGCCTTTAATAATAGACATAGGCTACTTTCATTTCGCTATTCTGGCGGGAACCACGATAAATGCAGCCAGTAGAAGCCTTTTGAGTATTCTTCTCAATATTCTTCTTTCTACGAAACCAGTTTCGTAGGAAGAAAAAACCTCTTTGTACGTAACTAGTTTCGTAGCAAGAAAAACAATCCTTCACACGTAACTGGTTACGTAGCATAGTTTCGTCGGCGGCCGAAGGGTACTGGACAGTCCGCTTCTATTTCTTTGTTGCGTCCAATTTTTTTGGGAGCGCCATCTAAAAAATTAGTTTAATTAATAATATATTTTTGTCTGCTATGACCCGGGATCAGATATAAAGACCGATATTTGCCTCGAGTTAGCAAAACCGTACTGTTAACTCAGTCTCACTCATATATAATAAATTTATATATGGTAGTGTATATAATATACTATATAGTATGAATTCTAATGGCATAAATAGAACTTTTCAATACCCAGCCAAATTAAAAAAATCACACGTGGTCGCCCTCAATAAGCCAATACTTATTTGATTTACGGCCGTCCTTTCCCTCATACTAAATTATGGTGGCCGCAAACCAATATTTTTATTCACACTGATTTGGTTTACGACCATCCTTTCCCTCATACTAAATAATGGTGGCCGCGAACTAACGTATTTATTTCAATTACGTCAGTTAACGACCACCTACTTACTATCTAATATTTGTAGTCGATTTAAATAAAGTTCCTTCAAAGAAACTGGCGGCCGCAAACCAAAGAATCATTTCTTTACAGTTTTACAACACTACACCTTAAATTATAACAGTTTTGAATGAAGCATAAGGACCATACTAGGAGAAACAGAATATTGCTGTATACGTTGGATTGCGACCATATGGCCGCAATCCGAAGTTTTTGATAAATATGCATTCCGGTTGACGACCACTGGATTTTATGTTAAAATTAAGTACAAAAATAGCAAACATTAACTAAAAGATTAATAAAAGTTAACGATTGCACTAATGAAACATGGAACTTATGTGTACAGCATGAAATAAGTTATAAAACTTACTGTCGAACGCCGCGCGCCGTGCTATTTTTTCTCTAACTCGCTGCAGAACCAATCACCACTGCGTCATCACGCACACTGAACATTTTTTCTACAACGCTGGACTAAACCATTTATTTCAGACGGTATCAATTCTTATTTAGAAATCATTTAAAAACCAGTAAGATTTTTTTTGTATTTGTGGCATCTATTGAAATGTTATTATCTTGATATAAAGAAATGAAGTCCGTCAAGTGGTCGCAAACCAAAGGTGGTCGCCAAACCGGCGCACCTACCCTACTATAAGTAAACTCGTGACTTTATTCATGAAAATTGTATTTGTGGTACTCCATGCATGTTCGTGGTCCCAGAAGCGTCTTGTCGAAGAAGCTGAAGGTGAAAACCATATGAGGAAGGTTGAAAGGTACGTTAAAATATATTGAAGTTTTGAGGTTAGAATATAGGTAACCTATCATAATCCCGAATTTTCATTTGCCCGAAAGCTATTTATTCCAAAACTATTAATATTTTCAGGACTTTATAAACGTCGTTGTAAAGAACCCGTTAGGTTAGGTTAGGTTTGTTTTATAATTATTTTGAAATATTAATAGTTTTGGAATAAAAAGCAGTCGGGCAAATGAACATTTGGGATTATGATAGGTAACCTAGAATATACCGTTGATGTAGTTTTAATTATTTTTTCCTGCCTGCACAACTTAACCAATATCAATACCACAATAATGTCGAGTCATAAGAGGCCTTAATTCATTTTAAAATGCTGATTGTTTAGATATTTTTCTCTATGATCAAACATGTTTCTTAACATATTATTGATGTTACTTAGGTAGTACCTAACATCAATAATATGTTTAGAACGGGCTATTGGGATCTATTGGTATATATTTGAAACCTACAGTTTGAATTTTCCAATGATAATTTTTGTTTCAAAACTACTCGAAATTGACAAAATTCACGCGGAAAATTAGTTTTTTTAATTTATTATCGACTGTACGCAATGAAAGCATGAAATAGCTATGTTACTGCCTAGAACTCGGGGAAAAGTATTATTCACTTCAAAAAGTTGGTTGAAATTATCAATATATTAGTCATAATATATGAAAAAAAATTTTTTTAAAAGGAATAAGGCCTCATTACGTCCACAATGGGCACATTCCCGTTGAAAAGCTAGATGGCTTCGATTACAGCTCGCGGTCAGCCGGTCGGACGGAGGTGGTTTTTTGGCCGTGCTCAAAGGCGCCTCGGTGTGCATGTGAGCATGCCCGCGAGCTGCGCGTTCGACCAACCACGTTCTAATTTATCATTGCGTACCGTACGGTGCCTAGGTACTAACATGACTATTGACCTAATGACCTTTGCAGATGATTACGTTTTTTAGGGTTCCGTACCCAAAGGGTAAAAACGGGACCCTATTACTGAGACTTCGCTGTCCGTCCGTCCGTCCGTCTATCACCAGGCTGTATCTCAAGAACGGCGATAGATAGACAGTTGAAATTGTAACAGATGATGTATTTCTATTGCCGCTATAACAACAAATGTTAAAAATAAAATTAAATAAATATTTAAGGGGTCTCCCATACAACAAACTTGTTATAGATTATGGTACGGAACCCTTCATGCGCGAGTCGGACTCGCACTTGCCCAATTTTTATATAACTGTTTCATCCAACACAGAACATTTTTTCTATAAATGATCTAGTTTGGTCAACTTCCCCAGCTACGCCGACGGCCGTGAAGCCACTGCGTGTCGGTCCGAAGGCATGACTTAATCGTTCAATCGGTAGTAGCGACGCGTGGTACGTAAACCTTGTTACGATTTTACTTTACTTCCTGTAAATGATCAAGTTTGGTCAACTTCCCAGCAGCCGCCGCTGCTGCCATTGGTGTAGCTTTCTTAGCAGTTTCTATTGTGTTTCATTACGTCATGCTCCCTGGAAACCCCACTGTCTGTTTTGTGATTTATTAAGTCGTAATGCCGATGTACACAATATGTACTGAATTAGTACCTACATAGTTAAAAAAAATTGTACTTCATTAGATCGAGAGTACAATAAACTGAATTCGGAGTTGCTGTAGACCATCTTTTAACACGGCGCGGACTTGGATTCCCCCACATTGTTGTCGATATACCACTGATACGTACGGAACGCTTTGCGTCTACTTTCCTTATGAAGACAGCTAAGGAATGGAACTCTTCCTGCGCACCTGTTCCCCGATAAATATAACTTGGATCTCTTCAAGTCGAGAGTGAATAGGCATCTTCTAGCCAAGCATGCTCCATCTTAGGCCTTATTGTCACTTAACATCAGGTGCAATCAAGGTTAAATGCATGGCTATTTAGAATAAAAAAAAAATATTAGCAACCCCAAATTTTATGTAAGTATGAAAATTCACGTAAAAAGTGACTTTTTATGGAAATAAAGAGGCCCAAAAAAATTGTACTACGGTTTTACAGTTGAATGAGTTAGCTATTAAATTACCTTGTAGGGTTGTTAGGCGATATAAGTAATTTAAACAACCACTTGAACTCCTAGATATAAGAAATAGCACGGAAGGAAAAAACGATATAAATATTATCGCCTGGAGGCGCTCGCGCACTAGGTAATTTAACTATAGCTATATCTACAGCTGTATGTAGGGGTGAAACCACGCGCGGTATTGCTAACATAGAGTTATCGGGCGTAATCCCTGGCCGGACCCCGGAGCCTGATTGGGTTATGTATAATTGGAAAAATAATATATACCTAATATAACAGGTCGGAAAAATTATGTGCCTCTGTAGTTTCATGTTATGGCGTCATCTGATAGAGGGTGCCTTGAAATGGACTGAAAACATGTTTCAGGCGCCTGAAAAATAACGGCAGCATGGGTGAAATTTTGATCTTTAGATATGTGATAGTATTTCCTGAAACGGCCTGAAATGATTTTTCAGCCTTCCGAAGAAACGCTTCTAAAGCACTGAAATTGATCTTCGAAGTTTTTGACCTAACCTACTTGGACGTAACAATATTAATTTAATAGTAAGTCGGCGTATCAATATTAGTAGCTAGTGATAAATCTAATGGTAGTTCCTATGACATTTCAGATGCTGACGTAACACCGATGAAGGCGATGAAGTTTCTTCTCTGCCGGAACCGGAGTCAGCATGTCAAGGAGGCCATAAGTTCGCCCGACAAAGAAGAATGGCATTACGCAATAAAATGTAAGTATGACGCTTTTCCTAAAAATAATGTAATAATTAATCAGTTGATTGGCCAAAGCATGCTAACGTCATGAAATGTAAATGGGTTTTTAACGTAATTAATGTTTTTACTTGCCTATAATATACAGAACCAAAAAACCGGCCAAGTGCGAGTCGGACTCGCGCACCGAGGGTTCCGTACAAACACTTTCCATCCCTAAGTGTTTAAGTTAAGTTTGCACCTGGTATGTATAGCGCCCCATATAAATTAGGTGCAAACTTGCAAAGTTAGGTATTAAAAAAAACTACTTACTAGATCTCGTTCAAAACAATTTTCGTTGGTAGTTTTTATAGTAATGTACATCATATGTTTTTTTCAGATTTTTCATTTTCTTATTTTAGAAGTTAGAGGGGGGGGGGACCAACTTTTTTCCACTTTGTAAGCGTCTGTCACGCAAACTATTCGGTTTAGAAAAAAAATATTTTAGAAACCTCGATATCATTTTTGAAGACCTATCCATAGATACCCCACACGTATGTGTTTGATGAAAAAAAAAAATTTGAGTTTCAGTTCTAAGTATGGGGAGCCCCCAATATTTATTATTATTTTTTTATTTTTGCATCAAAATCTTAATGCGGTTCACAGAATACATCTACCTACCAAGTTTCAACAGTATAGCTCTTATAGTTTCGGAAAAAAATGGCTGTGACATACGGACGGACAGACGGACAGACAGACAGACATGACGAATCTATATGGGTTCCGTTTTTTGCCATTTGGCTACGGAACCCTAAAAATGACCAAACTATTGGGCATGCTTGTATGGAGAGGTATACATTTTTGAGTACAGCAATGCCATTTGGTACGTGTATTATACACATGTCCACTTGAGCCGAAAACGCTCGGTAGACAATTTGTACTCCGCGACAGGTGGGGGGTAGGGGGGGTCAAAGTACAGCGCTCCCGTCGTCGCTCAGGAAAAAAAAATTGGCGTATTAGTTTGGAACCTTGAATCAAGTTTGGTGCCGTTATCGAGTAACTAGACGATGCCTAATTCGTTCACCATGCCAGTTTTGTAGGGTTCCATAGCAAAATATGACGCAATATTTAAAATAATTAATTTTTTACATTATACAACTTTCTTGTACAAGAAACGACAATTATTGCATACAATCCTTGCCTTTCAAAAATTGTATTCAATAATTGTACCATAGTGTTTACACATGCGCAATTATCAAAAACTCGCATACAATTATTGAATGCAATCATTGAAAATAATTGCTACCCTACTTTGTTTACATTCATGACATAATTGCACGGAAATAATTGTATGCAAGTCTTGACAAGTCTAAACCTTTTACTTGTACAATAAATGACGTATTGCTGCAATTATTGGATGTATTTGCCACCGCAAATTTTCAATCAATATTGAACGTTGGTGGTGTTTGTGATTGTTTGTAATTTTCTGTTGTGAATTGTGAATATGAGCAAAAACGTATATAAATTTGGTTCTTCGGATATGATAAAATTCATAGAAATATAAAGAAATCACGAATGTTTGTGGGACACGGAAAACATTCATTATAAAAATCGAGAGGCCCGCGATGCTGCATTAAAATCATTTTTCATCGAATTTGGGCTTGAAAATTTTGGTCACATGTTTTTAAATTCCGATTCATCTTCGATTCGTAGCTCTCCACATAAAGTGTTCGAAGCTCCAAGTATGTTTCTACGTTCAATCCATTTCTTAATCCAGCATCTTTTTAACCCCCGACGAAAAAAGAGGGGTGTTATAAGTTTAACATGTGTATCTGTGTGTCTGTGGCATCGTAGCGCCCAAGCGGATGGACCAATTTAAGTGCGGTTTTTTTTAATCGAAAGACTTTTCCGTCGAGATGGTTCTTAGCTATGTTTGGTGGAAATAGGACCAGTAGTTTCTAAGATATTCAGCTTTAATTGGAACAAGTGACGAGATCTCAGCCAATAATTAAGTCAATACTTCGAAATATTGGCTAAATATTAAGTTTTATTAGCATTTTCTATATGACTCACTAATTGAGGGTCTCATGATGACCAGGTAGTTGTTAATGGATCTCAGCCAATATTGAAGCTAAGGATTCCAAATTTTGGTTAAATGTTAAGTTGTATTAGCATTTTTTATAGCACTCAATAAATGAAGGTCTCATGATGACCAGCTAGTTTTTAAAGGATCTCAGCCAATATTGAAGCCAAGAATTAAAATTTTTGGATAAATGATAAGTTTTATTAGCATTTTCTATATCACTCAATAAATTAAGGTCTCATGACCAGCTAGTTGTGAAAGGATCTAAGCCAAGAATTTCTAAGGTTGGTTAAATGTTAAGTTTTATTAGCGTACCTAATCAACAGATTAATACATTTTTGACAGTACAATAATTTGGTACCTTGGAGCTGAAGATGGCCGTAGGAACTCCTAAACAGCACAAGATAAACCCATGGTGTTTGGGCTCGTCTGATTGTTCTTGATGAGCAATTAACATTTGTATAAGAAAGTACAGTCAATAATAAAACCGAGTCTCAAAAAAACTTTTTTGACAAAAAAAAACTCATTATAATTTCTGTCACAGTACTGGGTCACTATTTTTAAGTTTCGGAATTCTGCTAAAGCTGAATTGTTATTAGGACTATTGAACAGGTTCCTTTGATTGAGGTCACAAATAGCAACACCCTCCAAGATTTTAACGCGACTAAATGACACGTAAGCTTTAGCAAAAGTACTCTTGACTTGCCTAAGTAAATAACAGCTTTTTAGGATTTTAATTTGTAGTTTGTGTCAGTCTGTCCACAGCTTAGCTCAGAGACATAGTGGTTGAATACATTTTTAAACACATTTTTTTGTGTAGTACCTTTCCTACACGTAACAAAAGTGGGGATGTTTATCCCATAGTGTGGGATATCCATGATTAGGTCTCTCAAAACTAAGTCAAGTTACCTAGCACCAACTGCAATTTTTATGGAGCTTAGTAAGCCACCCATACCTACTATTTGGATCCTGTAGAATAGAAACCTGGTTCTGTTTTAGGCTAGGTTCTTGCGACTCATGCAGTGCATTTAAAGTATATATTTTGATTGTCTTGGCTAATAACTTCGCCATTTTGCCATTATAAGCATTAATTAGTCTGACTTTAACGATTTTTTCCCAGAATGTTGCTTAAGGCTATTGAAATCAAAATATATCCTAACTTCAATCTTAGAGAAGACGGCATTCATTACCACTGGCTTGGGATCCTGTTGTTATCAACATATAGTCAAGGATCAAGCTCGACGAAAGATTGGAAACCCTGGACCTAAACGGTGTAAAACAAAAATAGTGTCAAAAGAAGAAAATTCCGGGACGAAACTTTTGTTTGTTTAAAAAATATAAAATTAAAAATTTTAAAAACCCCCGACATGACAACCAATAAAAAGAAAGAAATAAAATCTACGAAATGTGCCTATACAATGAACAGTAGAAAAAGAATCCAAGCTTCGTTGCGTCGGGGGACCGCTAAGTAAATGAAATGCAATATACTGAAAATCGTAACGAAGCTTGGATTCTTTTTCTACTGTTCATTGTATAGGCACATTTCGTAGATTTTATTTCTTTCTTTTTATTGGTTGTCATGTCGGGGGTTTTTTAAATTTTTAATTTTATATTTTTTCTTACGACGTTTTCGTATTAGTTCCGGCTGTAATACAGCCGTTAATACCGCAGCAACAATGAACACACTTTCACGTACGGTATCCATCTTTGAACTGATAAATTCGATGACAATTCTGGCATGCAATTAACTATTAGTCTGTGTTTACACCTATGCCAGTATTGTATTTAAGTTGTTTTCAATATTCAAGAATATCACGTTAGGTTTAGACTGAGCAATCATTTCTTGCCTCAAGTTTATTGTATGGAATGTGCTAAAAACTTGTATAATGTAAATGGGCCTATACTTTAAACATACCATGCAAGTTCAATAAAAGCTTTAAAAATCACAGTTTGTAGGGTACTTTCTGTTAACCTAGAACTATGAAATTTGGCAAGTAATATTGTCTCATACTACAAATATAGGAAATAATCTGAAAACAATACATTTCTAATTAAATTAGAAAAAAATGTGTTTTAAAAATTATATGAGGACACCCCGGTTGGGTTAACTTTGCACCTCATTTGTATGCAGCGCCATACATACTAGGTGCAAACTTAACTTAGCCGGACCCTACCAGTTAAGATGGGATGGGATGGGATAAGTAAAAAACTGGACGGAACGTTTAATGCGCGAATCAGACTCGCACTTTGTTGATATATTTTGTTAGTAATACTTCTTATTCGCGTCTTTTTGCCGTTCTTTACGCTGCGCTGACGAACGTCGCAGTACGTACGATATTTTATTTTACTTTGAAAATATTCAAATTTATATTTACTGTTAATAAATAAATAAATATTAAGGGACAATCATACACAAATCGACCTAGTCCCAAACTAAGCAAAGCTTGTACTATGGGTACTAGACGACGATATACATAATATATAAATAGGGTGCCCGACGTTTCATATAACTTCACTTAATCTATTTTGGTTTGATATAACATTGCTTTGTATAATGTAACGAATGGTATAATATTGTTTTAGATAATTTTCAAATGATCGAATGTAACAATTGATATAATGGTTTATAGGTATAATTACTTTTAGTATAATGTACATTTACTATATTTATTACTTGGTATAAAACGTATTTATCATAATGACTTACTTCATATAATTCGCCAATGCTATAAACTACAGAAGATATAAGTTGAGTTGAATATTAGGCTGTCACTCCTATATCACCTTAAGGCAGGTCCGACTTGGCTTAGGTTAGGTACGACGACGAGCGAAGCGAGGAGGAGTGTTAGGTTGAACTGCGACCCTAACGAGCGAGCGAAGCGAGCGAGCCGCGCAGGTCCGACTTGACTTATGATTCCTAACATTACCTATTACACCATAAGGCAAGTCCGACTTGGCTTAGGTTAGGTACGACGACGAGCGAAGCGAGGAGGAGTGTTAGGTTAAACTGCGACCCTAACGAGCGAGCGAAGCGAGCGAGCCGCGCAGGTCCGACTTGGCTTACGATTCCTAACATTACCTATTCCACATTAAGGCAGTATTTATATGAAAACGCAATTATTCTAAATAGTTTGTATGTTAAACAAATTTATGCGATAAATATGTTATACGAAAGTATAATTATGCATATTGTCAATTATGTCATTTAGCCTATTATATCTATCGATAATTAGAGCAAAGCAAAATATAGGAAAAAACCATTATATGAAACGTTACATTATATGAAACAACTTTATATCAATCGATTGTATATCAAGTGTATGTTAGTTTATCTGACATTATATGAAACATTACGGACCCATATAAATACATAAGATAACATCCATGACCCAAGAACAAATATTTGCACAAATATTTGCCCCGGCCGGGATTCGAACCCGGGATCGCCGACTCAGTAGGCAGGTGTTTACAAACCGAGCCAAACGCGTCATCAAATGATTTTAGAATCTGCATTAAGGCCGTTCCCTGAGCCAGAAATGCAAAAATACCCCAAAAATTATCCTATTTTTCTACGAAACGTTGATATTAGTAAACGAGGAAAAAATATATATCATTCTTGATTATATTATCTTTAATAACACAGCATTCGATACACGATTCATAACACTTCGCTCGATACAATTAATTCCCAAAGTAACCTCCAATTCGAATTTTTACTCCAACTTTACTTGTTTTTTTTCTACGTGACACTATGAAACAAAAAAAGGAGAAAAATCAATCATAACTAAAATAGTAATTTTACAGCTTCCGAATTTCAATAATTGAAGCCAATATTTTTAAAATAAATAATCATCGACAAATTCTTACGAAAAAAGATATCGCCTTACGGCCCGCAAGCTCTGTCTCCGTCACTCTTTTGAAATGTGACTGTGATGTGACAGGGACGGGTGGCCTGAGGAGGGGCTCGGGGTTCTGGCTCAGGGAACGGCCTTAAATGGGCTTAAGGACCGTATTTTTTATAAACCAAGTTTGATACAAAAATATGTAATTATAAGGGTTTGTTTACGTTTCGTAACTACTGAAAGTTTATTATTTTAAGTATTGCGTCATATTTTGCTACGGAACCTTACAAAACTGGCATGGTGAACGAATTAGGCATCGTCTAGTTACTCGATAACGACACCAAACTTGATTCAAGGTTCCAAACTAATACGCCAAATTTTTTTTCCTGAGCGACGACGGGAGCGCTGTACTTTGACCCCCCCTACCCCCCACCTGTCGCGGAGTAAAAATTGTCTACCGAGCGTTTTCGGCTCAAGTGGACATGTATAATACCCGTACCAAATGGCATTGCTGTACTCCAAAATGTCATACTGTTTCCCAATAGAAAACGAACTATTACCTGCACGTGTCCCCTGGGTGGTGCAAAACGAGCAACAACACTCTGGCTGCTGCACTTTGTTCCCTCGAAGGACCTCGCAGCCCATCACATGAATCGAACTTATTTTTATAATAGAAAGTAGGTTTATAGTCTGGCTAAGTAGAGAGAGACCAAAAAAAGGGCGGCAAATTTAAAAAAAAAACGTGTTGCAACCGTAATACAAATTTGGTACTCGAATACAATTACAAGTGCAGTCTTGACTAAAATAGATAGAAGCATTGTAATTTTAGGCTATCTTATTTTGGTGGAAGTAATTTCTTTTTTGGTGTTTCATTTGATTTTTAGGTGATACTGGTTTGGGGTCCCAGTTTTTTTGGTCAACAAAAATATTTGTTGCCTTTAAATAATACCGAACCCTGTAAATGTTTCAGAAGCGGAAATGACGCCGTCTGCGTGGTCGCCGCTGTCCGTCTTCTACCACTCGCCTGATGTTTACCACCAGGTGATGAGGATGACGTGAATCTGCATTTGCCCTTCATCTCGAGGAGGAAAGTCGATTACGCCGGCCGAAGCCGACGCGTCGACATCTCGCCCTATTAAAAGTACAAGAGATATTTTTCCAGGGAAATATGACGATTTATAGTTATTTGTTATACAAGGGGGGAAAGTTGTATTTTACCCGCGAGTGTTTATTTGAAACACGAGCTAGCGAAAGGATCCTATGATTGACCACGAGCGAAGCGAGTGGTTCAAAATAGAATCCTGAGCGTAGCGAGTGTTTCTATACACGAGACGTAAAATAACTTTTCGACCGTGTATAACACAAAACTTTTCACCTCACTACAGCGAGGAAAAAAGAATAAGGGTTTGTACTATATCTTTGAAAAATATCTACAATAATCAACCAATTTGACATTTATTAAAACTAAGGTTTAATAAGCTTTCATGTAGGTATTTAAACGGGATTTTTCAGAAAGTAAGCTCATGTCAAATTTTACTTTAGCTGCGTTGAAACGTCAAAACTCTTTCTCCACATGTGGATAAAAAGCGATTTTCTCAATAGATTTCGAACAAACAAACTGGGCTTTCCGAGCTAGTGAGGTGAAAAAATTATTATTACCTGTTGAGGATAGTGCTCATGGTTCTCTCGGTGAACTACCATATAACGAGGCTATCAGTTCTGAAAAAGATGAGTGGGTCAATGCAATGAAAAACGAGTATGACTCGTATGACTATGATAAAGAATAATGTTTGGGAACTGGTATAATATAGACGGTATACTCCATTTCAAATACGAAGGCCGGATGCACTTGAAACTTAACAATAGGGCTCATAATGTTTGCCTTTTGTTATCTAATTAGTAGCACTTCAAAATGGCACGCGTCGGTACAATCTGCATGCAACTAAAGCGTGACTAAAACATTTAAGTACTTGAAAATAAAAATACGAAATATTAGTTATTTACGGTATTGTTTAATTATAATGGTATGGCATCTTTATAATAATTGAATAATAATAGCTTTATACAAATAAAGGTATAAATACTTAATAACAACATTTGTTAAAATAAAAATTGTGCCAATAAAATAATAACAATCAATTTTCAGGTAACTTAAGACTAACTTACTTTAATTACATTAAACATACAACTGTGACAATGAAACATCTATTTATATCTTAATACATATTAATATATTTTTTTTTAATTAATAATAATAGCTATCATTTGTTAAAACAAAAATTGTGTCAATGAAACATTTAATTATATCTATATACATATTTATTATTTTAATTGGGTTCAACACACAATAATAGGGGGGAAGCCTCAATATTTCATGCCCAGCCTCAGCCGCTTTATTTGCCCATTCGATTTAACAATGGGTTATAAACACTTATCACCACATCTTGGACGTCCTTGCTTAAAAATCTTTTCTTACGTAGATGCAAACTAACATCACCACTGGACGGGTTACTTGGGTGTTTTCCAAGGTCGAAACATCATTATTTACAGTATACGTGTAATCACAAATGTAGTCAGATGACAACTAACATGAAATATTGTTTACATTAATAAAGATTACTAGGCTAAACGATCAAGATCATTAGGTTGCATGTAAAATACCACGCCGCAAAAGGGTCCGGCCAGGTATCTTTTGTTATCACTAATCCTATTGTTAACGCCTAATTACCGTCTCAAGTGCATCGGGCATATACTTTAAGAGAGAATGTAGTTAAGAATAACGAATGTAGATAACAAACCATAATGAACTGTATTTCTTCAGTAATAAAGTTGTATTCTACTAAAGTGATAACTCAAATAACGATCAACCAAATGAAGAAAAAGGAAAAAAATATATATTTTAATAATAATACTTAGCGATGGTACGAAATGCCTCCTACAGAGATAGTTTTTGCCTTGGTTGAATTTCGGCAGCTTATCACTGCACAATACGGCATGATCAATTTAAAATAATTATTTCTTATTGCTGATTCACACATCAAACCTAAGTCTGCGGTTGACTAGCCACGGCACCTATGCTTGGCAACACGAAAACGCCTACTTGCCACTTCCATTAGTCTCTTTCTTCCATGGGAGGAAACAGCTATGTGTAGATTTTCCTAGCACGGAAGCAAACTATTGGCCGGGTGCAGCGGTCGCGTAGGGAAAGCGAAAATGATCGCAGCGCTTGATGTGGCCAAAAGTGGTAACTTTGGCCTCTCTGTTTCTGTCAAACGTCATACTTTTCAGTTATAATGCTTACGTTTTCTACTATAAAATAATAAACTGAAATAAGTAAAATGGGTCACGATAGGTGTTGTGTGGTAAACTGCAATAATACAGGACGAAATAGCAATTGCAAATGTTATGCGTTCCTACACCGAGTTGGAAACAAGATCAGAAAATGAATTGGATCGCTGTTGCTAGAAAAATAAAGTAAGTGTATTAAACTGAACATATTTTTATCTATTTAGTGCAATAATAATATTATGATAGAATTAATACAATGTCTCAAAAATATGAAATGTAAAATTACTTATAATTTGTAAATGTTACTTATTGTTTGTTTATTAATGTGCCAAAACTAACAGCTTCCCTTTACTCTCGGTTTGAGGCTGAAACCTTATGTTCTGACCGATGCTTTGGAAGCCAGTTTTGAAAATAGTAGTAATTTTTCAATTATCTGACCACAAACATAATAAAACATTATTTTTTTCCTTTAATTTGTAAGGAAACAACAAAGAAGTAAATTGACATAATAATACTAAACACATATATGTATAATAATTACTTTCTTCAATAAAGCTAAGAAGCACTAAAACAAACAGATTTTGCACTTGTTAGGTGCTCTACAATCAATATTTTAAATTTTTTACCTTATATTTATTGCGTCCATTATTTAACACTTTTGACAGACCCCCTCCAAAGTTGTGAACGCTAGGTGGCGCTAACGTCATGCACCCGGCCAATTAGTGATATATGCAAGGACATCTGTTTTGTTAAGAATTTCTTGTCAGAAATAATTGACAAACACTTGGATGTCACTGTATTTAATGTAATGACAATCAAAGTGCTCAAAAGTTATTGTTGGTAAAAAAATACTCCCATAAGTGAACAAAACATATATTGACTTGCCGTTTTATTTATTTATTAAATCGATAGTTCACACTCTTACTAATTACAATATTATGTTATTATATGTGTGTTATGTGCCAGTGAAATTTAATCTACATAGAGTTGTGCACTAACGTCCTAATTGCAACATCTTTTTCCGAGAAGTTAGTACGATTGTGCTTTAAAGTATCGATATAGGCTAAGCCTTTATGTATAGATAAGCATAACTGTTTTGTAAAAGGTCTAAACTTGGAATGTATTGAGTCCTGTAATATAGAGTCACATTTCAATGTTCAGTTGAACCTTTCGTTGACAATAATTGCTGTATTTATAGAACTCTTTTAGTATATAAAGACTGTACCATAGACACGCACACGTCCGCTCTGATACGAACAAAGCTGCCTAAATGTCGTGTTTGTGCTCGTCCATTTTAATTTTTTAATCAGTCTGTAATCCCCTGTCAATAATATATAAAAGTGTTTAATGAATAAACGCCAATATATGTGAGTGTGTTCAGTTAAACGTCCCACTGTCGATTCTAGTTACGAAGTTACGGGCAGTTTAGTGAAATATGGCAAAATCAACTTTCAATAAAAACTGATGGAACATACTGTAATAAATAAAATTATGATTTTGATGTCGACGCATAAATGTCCAATTTAAGCACGTCCCACTTTGTCGAATATCAAAAAAATCGTAGATGTCATATGTGTGACTGTTTTAAGGAAAACTTCCTACTCTCTCTATAATATATATTTTTTTAAATCATCAAATTTGCAAAAGTGAATAAGCGACAACTGAGAAAACGTTGGTTAAAGTTTGGGACGGCAAAGAACACACACTTGTACTTTGAAGTAATGGAATGGTTGGTATCAAATTAATTGCCATACTTTAGGGATTTAAAATTAGTCAAAATCATTTATGTATACCCTTAGTAGTTTGAATGTTACGTTGAAAAGTTTTTGCTCCTAAAAGAATACTTACACAAACGATCTAAACATATAGACTTGCACGACCATTTTGTAAAAGATCTAATACAACAAGGCTTAATAAATGTATTTTTTTTACAAACAGATAAAAAGGTAGCAAATGTTTTATGAAATGAAATGAAATCATTTAATTCGAGTAACAAGGGTGACTCATATTATTGGTTAGTACAAATCTATATCTAAAGTGTTAGTAAAAAACATTACAAAAACTTACACAGCTAAGAGCTTTTTGACACATGCTGCTCACAGCAGTGTCTTATGTAAGGGCAGTCAAACCTATCCCCAATCGAACGTAGGATGGGGTTGGGGCTGGCCCGCACCCGGCGCACCAGGGATGTGCAGCGGGTGCGCATGGTCGCATAGAAACAGTCGATGCCTGCTCCGCAAACATCCCTGATGCGCTACAGAAGCGGGGCAACTACACTTAACAAAACCGTTGAGTAGTATAAAACATACTGTGTCTCCGAACTGTCTTAAAATTGTTTCATAAATATTGTTACAGGACTATTATAAATTGTGATCAAGGAATATATTGTGATGTTTACTTGTGTGCCATTAGTATTGTATAAATGGCTTTACAGTGCACCATGCTAGAGCCATATTATTGTAAAATAAAGTATATTTCTGCTGAACTGTATACTCTACCCAAGGTAGAGCAATAAGGAGGTAGGCTAAAAATGTATTTAAATTGCTCTACCTCGCCTAAACCTTGTAAGCTGTGTATATTGTCTTTGTGTCGTTCCAGCGGGGCTAGCATATCTTGCACATGTCGCGCGCGACGCGGCATATCGGCGCGACTAAACGTCATCTCGTAAGGCGGTAGCATGACTTAGCGCGAGATGCGAGAAAGACTCGCTCGTAGATGTCATTCTGACAAAATGACATTAAAATGAGACTTCGAACTGAATTGGTAGCATAACTACCTATTTCGCGACAAATCCTTCTAGCTTTTCTACGTCAAACGGCGAGATATAGTCTTCGAGCTATCAAGCACGCGAAACGTTGTCGCACCGTGTTTAAAATTGTGATTTAGGTAATTTCTATAAGAAAATAAATAAGTAAGTTAATAAATTAGCTTATTATCAGTTATTACGATATCTTTGAAGTTTAAGATTGTCGCAATTACAGCTTCTTCGTCGTTTTTTTTTTCAATTTCTTCAGGATGGCTATGTTTTTCATTTTAAATGAGCAAAAACGAACAAGGCGAATCCAGCGGACGCGCCTGAGGGATTTGGCGAATCCTTTCGAGCTCCCAACTCCAGAATTCCGGCACAATTATAGGATGAATAAGCCTATGGCTCTGTATTTGTGCCGGGAGCTGGAAGGCGCGTTGGCTCCCCTACAACGCCATGGTCACCCTGTCCATATAAAGGTATTATCAACAATTATCTTATAATTATGTATTCAGTCAAACAAACACGTTTTTATCTTTTTTCTTATTCTTTAAAAGTGCCATCGAAAAGGTTGAAATGTTGTCAATTGTCCAGTAAATCCGAAGAAAACGTGATCACGACGCCATCAACCGGGTGGAATTATTATGTTCTAACTATCCCGAGACTCACTTAACTATACACACAACATTTCATGTAAATCGGTTCAGCCAATTAGGTAAAGTTTGATGACTAACACACGTATTGAATAATTATGCATATATATGTAGTTTTACTTGCAATGAGTTTAGGAAAATTCTTCTATAATGTTATAAAATTCAAAGATTGTATTGAAAATCTGTTTTCTATGGAGAGGGGTAATTTTTGGTGGAAAATCTTAACAGCGCTTTGCAGTGGCGTATTACTTGGTATTTTTTTCATTGTCCTAACATCACGCCAAAACAACGGCTGGACTGATTTTAACCAATAATATTATTATTAACGTAAAAATGTGACGTTCCACCTATAATCAAAGACTGCATAACAGATTTCCATATTTTTTTTAGTAATACTTATGGTTTTCATAATATACTTAGTAGAACATAAGCTACAATTAATTAGGGCATTCGTTCATATTCCATGTTGTGTTCCCTTGGGGTGAGCGGGTAACACCGCAGCAAGTAAATTATGAACTGTTGCAGGTACTGACAGCAATTAAATTTATGGCAGGAGGCAGTTATCAGCGCGAAGTGGGCCAAGACCATAATCTGTGCATTGCACAAAGAACTGCCTCAGACTATCTTGGCCAAGTTGTAGCTGCCATAAACGAAAGGTATTAATTAAGGTTCAAAATACACAATTATCTAGTGCTAGTACTTACTTCTTTGTGTTCTAGTGTAAGCTTTACATACTAGGTTATTGGTAGCATTGGTAGCGAACCCCGCCTGAACTATTTCATTTCACAATTTTTTGCTTCAAAATAAATATTAGGTAATTACCTATTTTGCCTGTGGATGTAATGTATATTAATTAAAAATGCTTATTATAATTTACTCAGCATGTGGGCCTTTGATTGAATGATGGGTGCAAAATAGTTTACTTATTTCAGCATGAAATAAGTACAATAAAGTATATTTCTATTTAACTTCAGGTTAAAACCGAGGTGGATAACCTTCCCCGGTACAGAGGCGGAAAGAAGAAATGTGGCAAATGAGTTCCAACAAAAGTTTGGCTTACCAAATGTATTGGGGACGTTGGACTGCACCCATGTGTCTATCTTTCCGCCTCCTCGTCCTCATGGAATGCAGTACAGAAATCGGAAAGGGGTACCCACAATAAACGTACAGTTGGTAAGATTCGATAAAAACAAACATGTACAGTACTACCTACTTCTAGTACCTACTCTTTAAAAGGCGTTGCCAGGTCTTATTCTCACAAAGGCCGTATCAATGGTATCTATTATATGCCCTTTTTTAGGGTCTCCGTAACCAAAAGGTGCCAACGGGTGGGTCCCTATCACACTACTAATTTGTCACAGCGCTGTATCTCTTCGTAATAGGTAGAGACTTGTAATTCTCGCATAATGCATATTTGTATAGTCACTATACTAAGAACCTACAAGATGGACTGATGACCTTATAAAGGTCGCCGGAAGGCGCTGGATACAGGTCGCTTCCAACCGGTATAATATGGAAGTCCAAAGGGGAGGCCTATGTTCAGCAGTGGACGTCCTATGGCTGAGATGATGATGATGATGATACTAAGAAAGGAGATCCTATTACAATTTAAATAGTAAGCTATAGCAATTTTAAGGAGACCATACAAATAACGTGTTTGAAATAAATACCGTATTATAAAATGTTTTATCTTCCGTGCGCGAATGCTCAGGACTCGCACTTGACTAGTTATCTCACAGCGTTTATTTTTTTACAGATAGCAGACGTAAACTGCAGGATCATGAACGTAAACGCCCAGTACCCGGGAAGGGTCCATGACCAATTTATTTTTAACCACTCGGTCATCAAGCAAGAGATGCGCCGATTATACGACCGAAGAATAGGGTCTTATCACCTCTTGGGTAAGCGTAAGTAGTCAAAGGTATACCCTTCTTTTTTTGACAAAAGTTTCATCGAATTTCCGCCGTCGAGATTTGTCCTCTTAAGCCAAATGTTATAAGCCAATTTAGCCCAGTGGTTAACTAGATAGAGCTAGTAGTGAACATAATTTTTTTACCTTTTGTACCTTCCTGTATTGTGCAAGAAAGTTGAACTACTTATTTTATCCGTTTCATTATATTTCAGGAGATTCCGGCTACGGGCTAGAGCCATGGCTCATGACTCCAATTTTGCATGCAGTGCCTAACTCACCCGAGGACCGTTATACACAGTGGCACTGCCAGGTCCGCAACACCATCGAGCGGACCAACGGATATTTAAAAGGGTCACTAAGATGTCTTGGGCGCGACAGATCACTGCATTACTTACCTGAGAAGGCGTGTAGCATAATATATGCCTGCTGCACTATATATAATATTATGAAACACTTCAGGTTCGTAAATTATAAGCTTTCTTAAAGTATACACGTGTACAGTTATTAAACAAAATCATTACGAAAAAGATACTGACTTCACGAAGGCTTAAGAACAGGACTTGTTACTGGGCCTATATTCCCCATCAACTTTCCCCCGTTTTCATTTTTTCTAATAAGAACATTACATATAGACATATGTAACTCGTTTCGGCACCTACATTTTGTTTTTTATGTTATCAGGGTGGAAATGGAGCAGATCGACGAAGTTCTCGAAGAGCCGGAAATCAACGAAGATCAAGACAACGTACTTTATCAGGCGGCGCTACACAAACGTCGCAATATTATTGAAGAGTTTTTCAATTAAGATGTTAATTGCTAGTATACATATGTATATATATTATACATATATACATAAATCAATAAAATAATATCAATATTACTTTTACTCTTTTATTGAACTAAGGGATGCGGCCAAATGTTCACGATTACTAACAGAAATGAAAACATCTCGTTTTCTAGGAATTGTAGGTCCTAACTATGTACACTGAAATGTATCAATTACATAGAAATAGTAGCGAGTCTGACTAGAAACGGTTACGACCCGCTACCGGCCCATGTGACTGTGAGTGTTAACATATTGAGAGTTTGTAAAAATAATGTTTTGGCTGTTGCAAAAGGTTTAATAAACAATAAAATCAATTAACAATATGTAAATAAATTATTCCCTCCCCTGGCTCTTCGCGCTCGCCGCAACTCCTTTAGCTGGTGCCGCTCAGCCAGCTTCTCCTGCCGCACCAGTGTATTGCTGATATCCTGCAAACATTTTAGTTTTATTTTATTAATACTGCAGAATGTGCTCGCTACTTCGTCTGCAGGAGTGAAAAGGCATGCTCCTGATTTTATTTGCTTGTGGTAGCCGGGTAAAAGTATCCTATGACCATCTGTTGTGTGTGTTGCCTTTGACATTGGATTTTGTGATATGATACATACAATTTTCTATTTTGTGACAATTAAACAGACTATGTCCTTTTTTAAATAATTCGAAACGTCGAATTAATAAACACTTTCGAACACAATTAATTACCATTTTGTTGCAATAAATTGGTACAGACATTTATTTTTATACATTTTTTATCATCGAATAGAACTTTACTAATCATCTATTAGATGAATTAGCTAACATGTTTCTAGCAATAAATTATGGATGAAATAACGATACCCTTAAAACTTTATTTGTCTCCTTTTGCGCATTAATAAATGCTTGCGGATGGTTTGCCAGAACGGTGCGCCGGGCACCGCAGCGTGGAGGGCGGGCGCGGGTCCTTCGGCGTCCACCCGAACGCGATACCACGGGAGGATTTTCGGTTTCAGATTCTTCTGGAAATCCTTCCAGAAGAGGTATCTGAAACAGAAGTTCCTCCTGCGGGTCGGGTCCTTCGTTACCTGCCGCTGATGTTGATGGTAGCTGTAATTGTATTTGAAATAACACCAATGTCGTGAACAATTGAACCATAGACTGATAATCAAAGCTACTTTCTAAAAAGCCTTGGAAATTATTGTAAATTTTAATAGCTTTTTCATATCTTGGTTAAGGAACCCAAGCATCTTTCTCTACTTTTTCACTTCGTACAAATAGGCGTCCGAATTACTTAGTTGTTGCCTATCAAAAGTGAAAAAAAAGAACACTGCACTACTGTGCTATATCACTTAATAATGGATAGACACTGATATTTACCGGGCCGACGCCAACACCTGTCTCCCGCTCCACGGAAATGCCCATGGCGCACTCCTTGCCTATCGTATTCAGTATTTTTGAACACTTTTCCGAGAGTTCAGGGACGGGCACCGCGTTTCCCGTAAAATTTTGAGCAAGGCGGACCCGTCCCCCGTCGTCCCGAGCTTTCTTTTTTAAGTCACGCCACGTCTAAAATTTATAAAAAATACATGGAAAATAATCAAAACTATTAAATAAATCATCATCAACATCAAAGCGCCATTAAGATACTTACGTGCTTCCACTGCTCCACACTCTTGTCCGGCCCATGATTTGCCAACAATTCCTTCAACTGGGCCCATTCAGCCTCCAATCGCTGGTTGCCGAGTGGCCCAGTGAATTCATTATTGGCAAATGCTGGGTTAGTGGACATGTAGTCCACAAGCATATTTATTTGAGCTGCCGTGCTTCGCGTTCTGAAAATGATTTTAATTTATTAGTTTAAATAATATGCAGCGCTTTATCTGCTAGAACTTGAACATTATTAATCGGTTTATGGTGGCTCGAATCTTGTGCCAGAATCCGTTTTATTTGGTTTATAACCAATGCATGACTTCTGTGTTAAATAATACTTATCAAAAAAATTAAATATAAAATATGAGATGAGATGAACATGAACAAAGATGCAAGGATCATTTACAACATGTACTTATTTCAGCGTACATCAGTCTATTACAAGTTGCTATAGTGTATTATACCAAGATAAGACCGAATTTAACTGAAGAACATATTAAAATAAATTAATAAACAAACTAATACTTACATTTTGCCTCTTGGCGCCATGATGTCAACACTTTTAAACTTCACTTTGACAAATGAAAAAAAGTCACATAGACAATATTTGTGATTTTCTAGCTTTTAAGAATGAATGGAATAACTCAACCCTAGTACCGATTCGTTATTGCCATATGTAAATATGCCATCCTGAATACTTTCATTTTAAAGGGTATCATCGGAAATGACACGTTTGCGACTTCGGTTTGAACCGCGAGATACCTCTCGAGTCTAGTCGCTTTGACTAGTTATGCTACAGAAGGAGAGATATCTGACAACCGCGACAATGTCATGTCGAGTCGCTTCCTATGTCGCATGTTGAAGTTATGCTAGCTCTGCAGATTATTGAGAATATAATTTGAAATTCACAATTTTGTGCTAATGTTCAAATATTTCGTGTTTACTAATAAATAGACATTGCAATTCATGAAAGATTACAGTTTTATTTAAGTATATCTAGAACCACTTGATAATGATAACCACCACTGCAAGCTCACTTTGTAACATTTACTCCCCTTTTGAAGAACCGCTTGCTTAATTTGGCGTTAATCTAAATTATAATATACTATTATTAAATTCTAGATTTGTATTGAAAGTTAGTTTTCTATGGAGAAGGGTCATGATTTCAGAAAAAATCTTAATATCGTGATGCAGGATCGTCATTTGTTTTGTATGGGCGCGCGGCGCCATGCCAGCCTGGCGCCATCTTTTGACATAATTTCGTTTGTCCTCGCATCACGTCGAAACGGCTGGACGATTTATGGGTGGTGATATACAACGAGTAACTCTAAGTACGCAAAACCTCATCGACCCCAACTGATTTTTATTACAAGAAAGTAATTGTTGAAAGAAAATAATAAAAAAATGAAAATTCTAGAAGATATGATCCGTTTTCGTTTTCCTAACAATTCTAATAGTTTCTTAGCTTTATGCCGCCCGCGGTCGCCTACGCGTGAGCACAATAAGTTTGAATATTGAAAACAACAAGCTTAGGTTAGTGCATAGATAAGAGTGTATTACTGGCAAGGTTAGTGATTAAAATTTTTCCATCACACTTTTCCAGGCTTTGGACAGGCGACATGTTTAACCACATTTGAGCAGGTAGTATGAAACAAAGTTAGTATTAAATACACTGAAGTTACGCGTGTAATTTGATAATATTTATCCAGGGCGAAAATTAAGGCTGAGCTAAAAATGTGTTACTAAACATTATTTCGGCGTGTTAAAAAAATAGAATCACAGTATTTACAATTAATTGGAATAATAAACTTATTTTACAAATTACTTACAAGCGGTAATAATGATTCGAGATGTCCACCTTTGACAAATACACAACAGAGCACGTTTCCTTAAATTATTAGTTAACGATTGAAGCACTTCATGGTCATTTTTCACTGTTTGTAAGGCAGCTTCGATTTTCTGTCGGAGTTGTGCCTCATTATTTGGTCCAGGCCTTCATCGTACACTATAGATTTTATGCGACCCCACAAAAAAGGTCCATTGGTGTTACATCGGATGATCTCGCAGGCCACGGCACTGGGCCGCCACGTCCGATCCAATTTGCACCATATTCCCCATCAAGGTGCCTTCTCACATCCTACAAAAAATGGGCTGGAGCATCATTGTGTTGATAGTAGGTACATTCTGGCGGCAGCTTGTAAAGGTACATTTTCGTCATCCAACCATTGTAAAAAGAGTTGTGGCAAGGTTACCCGAAGGAAATTCAGGTATACCGGACCGGTCAGACGTCCCAAAAACACCGGCCCTAGCACGTACTGGCCAACAACTCCTGCCCAAACATTGATAGAAAATCTGTGTTGGAAGTGATCTAGATCCATCAACGTAACGCACAAAAATGACCTGTTTCGCATTCGGAAGCGCGGGTGCAACTAAACTATCACTTGACTTTGTTTAGGTACTTTATGGATCGCCGGCCGGCACGCACCGTGCCTACCCTCATTTGCCGCTGCTTTCGTTCGCGAAATTCCTAGGCATATCGTGAACGCCGCCATTTCATGATTTGACTAAAATTTGACCAGGCATATCATGTGCCTGATAAAAATACGGCAGATCGATTAGAGCAACGCAATCGTCGATATTCCTAGCTACACCGAGAGCGTAGTGAAAATCCCGCAGATCACGAAATTCCTAGGCATATCGTGAAACGCCGCCATTTCATGATTTGACTAAAAATATCATAATTTCAATAGAGAAGACGGTTTGTCATTACCACCAGCTTGGGATCATGTTGTACATCTTATTAAAGATTAAGCAAGACACAAGACTAGAAACCCTGGACGTCGAACGGAATAAAACAAAAATTATATTCACTTAGATATACAGATTTTTTCACGCCGCCGCCTAGTCAATATGAGCTGGCGCGCCGCCGCCGGGTAAAATGTAGTCGGCGCACAAAAGGAAAAGTAACCCTAACCTACCTATCTCTAGAAGCAGTTTCGTTTTTTGGTCCATAAAAAAATTAACTGTCTAGGTTAGGACAGTTAACACGCGGAATTTTATATTTTTGATTGTTGAACCAATGATTTTTATATCCACAATAAGAGGCCTTATTCCTTTTAAAAAAAAATTTTTTCATAGGTATTAATTACTTATGACAAATATATTGATAATTTCAACCAACTTTTTGAAGTGAAAATACCTAATACCTACTTTTCCCCGAGTTGTAGGTAGCAACATAACTATTTCATGCTTTCATCGCGTGCAGTCGAAAATAAAATAAAAAACAAATTTTCCGCGTGAATTTTGTCAATTTCGAGTAGTTTTTGAAACAAAAATTATCAATGAAAAATTCAAATTGTAGGGTTCAAATATATACCAATAAATCCTAATAGCCCTGTTCTAGTTAGTAACATCAATAATATGTTAAGAAACATGTTTGATCATGGAGAAAAATGTCTAAAACAATAAAAGGAATAAGGCCTCTTAAGCAGATTTAAGCGTAAGATGAATGCGTAAGAGGAAATAATATCAACAAGAAATAAGTTTCTGTCAAAAATGACATTTTAGTGGCAAGCTTTTATAGCCGACTGTACTTTTCTTTAGATATCCATCAAATGCTCACTGAGACGATTCTAAAGAGCCCAAGCTCGGTAGGATTGCTTTTTCTATTATAGAGTTCCTATGGCCACCGTCCGGCTCCATCATCAGAGCAGCCCCATGGTAGCATATTATTGTATTGTCATCAAAGTTAAGTAAGTATGCAAAATTTCAGCTCAATCGGTTGACGATATCTGCTTCAAAATTGAGTTGCAAGATTTCACCCGAACATACATACTTTAAACATACCATGCAAGCTAAATAAAAGCTTGTAAAATAGGCAAAGATAGAGCTCTGAAGACTGATACTCAAGAAACGCTACAGCCCAAAAAAACTAGGGCACCTTACAAAAAGAAATGAGATCCCACCAAAACATTTCATGTAAAATTAACGGCCAAGACTCACATGCTCATAACGCTTTCGCTGTAAAAAGTTGTCCCACCAAGTTCAATATCGCATGCCACGTTGTCGACAAAAGATTGAGATCTATATGGGTGCCAAGTTCTTTGCTACTTCAGAGTTAATATATATGTTTTAATTAAAACAAACAATTATTTACTCAATGCATTTATTTTACTTGGAGTATAATTCAATATCAAGACTACTTGACTTGGTTATTTTTCACATACAAGTTTATATTATATTGGTGGGATATCATTACTTTTTGTACAGAAATTATTATAATGTGTAAATTACTTCATTATTATTTGTTAACTACTTTATTTTCCTACGTTTAACGACCCACCGTTGGCCGGTTGTTTAGCGCGTATTACAAGTTTTTTGTATGGGGAGCACTTATTTTTTGACTTAACTTTATTTTTATATTTTTGTTTTATATCAAATATAATAATACATATATTGGGATAGTTTCAAATATCTGATTGTAGCGGTTCCAACGCAATTTTTTTTTGTATGGTCCCCCCCCCCCCCCATTTTTAACTTTTTTTTATTTTTAGATCTTTTCCTACGCTTACACACAATTACCGAACTGGATTCCAAATTTCATTCTTCTAGGTCATCTGGAAGTAGGTTAGATTTAGGTACTATATGTCAGTCGCAGTCAGTGCTAAAATGTACGACTTTTTGACCTTTATAACCGTTTGAGCTAGCTTCATGAAATTTGGGCTTCTGGTGTCTTTATAAATGTAATTAAACACACGTAGTTTTATGTGTTTCCGTAAAAGAGGTTTTGAGTTATAGAAGGGTCAAAAGTGGCACCAAGTGGTTGGTGTAATACTACACACGGCGCTGGCTAGCCAGTTCCCTTGCTTAACCTTTTGAGCGCCACAGTCGGCTGTGGCCGTCAACAAAAAATCGTGCCCCTGACGCCACGTCGGCCACAGCCGTCCAAATTTCAATGATCAAAAACTTTGTAATTCTAACCGCTACAAGTATTTTTCAATCCCTGTTGATTTTGGGGCACATCTTTTTTTTTACTCTGGCGTCAGTGGCACGGTAAATTGCTAGACCGCTTGGCGGTCAATAGGTTAAACTTGGCTTGACACGCTGCCGCGTGTCTAGACCAGATCCCAGGAAAAGCCCAGCCCCTAAGCCCTGACTTTACTTGGTTTCAAAAGTATGGCTTGACCGTTTCATAGTACCGTAAATGAGTCCAACGGCCCGTCTGGCCCAGTACGGTTTATATTTATGGTAACCTGGGCTTGGCTTTTCCTGGGATCTGATAACTTTTTACAGCGAAAGCGTTATGAGCATGTGAGTCTTGGCCGCCAATTTTACATGACATGTTTTGGTGGGATACATATAGATGAGAAACAATACACATCCTAATACGCTACGTTGAGGGATTGAACTATCAAAATGTAGATAATGGGTGGTTGATTAAAATACTGTAGTTTTCTCAGATGTTTTATTTCCAAGTATTGCAGATGCATGACAAATAAGATCTCATCCAGTTTCAAACTTTTCCGCGTACCTATGCCAATTTCATTTAGTTTTTGTAAATGCTATGCTATGCGAAACTCTGTTATTTCTTTACTCGAAGTCACAAAAAATTAAGAATAAGGCGTATATATCAGCGTGAACAGCGATGATGCAGACGACAGGGCCGTGGAGCCGTCCCGTGTACGGGCTCCTCGTTGACGGAGCTCCTCACTTCACCCAGCAGCTCAGCTCAGCCCGTGCATAGCGCACCTATGGATGACGCGCTTTTCGGCAATGTCCGAATATCGAAGTTGTTGACGAGGTGGGATCTGAAAATAATAAAATCCGTTATTGTACTTCGACACCATGGGAACGAAAGTGGAAAGAAGACCCTTGCGGAATAAAAAGCACTTGGAATAAGTACTGAGGTTTAAAAGAAATCCTAAAAAGTAACCTTTCTCTCCGTCTCCAAAAGAAAGTCAGACATGTGTTTACTCCCCACAATTACCTATGATTGCCAAACTTGGAAAGGGGAATGGAGAGGAGTATTCTAATGATCAGTTCACACTGTGCGCACATTTTAATAGAGCAACTCAAAATATGCTTAACCACACTAAAAGGTACACATTTTATTATGAGAATTCAGTATCAGTATGCACTTATATGATTAATAATTTATGATTGCTAGCAAAAAGATAATTTCAAAAGAAAGAACATTCTCAGGAACATTTCCCATACAAGTCAGGAAGTGATCTTGAGAATGGCACATCTCTAATTTCAACAGAGTTTTTGTATAAGCATGCATGGTAAAAAAAGCTAAATATGGAGTCCACATTTACATTATATTAACTGTTGTAAAGTGCCAATTACCAATATTATTTGGACTAATATGAATTTAAATTAAATTATAACTTACCTACCTCTTCTGATGTTGATAACCATTGCCACCATTTCATCAGTAAAGACAAAGACTGCTGTTAAATCACCCATAGTCACCTACAAAAACAAACAATCAGATAACATAATAACTAAAAATATTTATATGAAATTAATCCATGTAGGTTTCAGTTTGTAATATAGGTGTATTGATTTTTAGCTTGTAGGTATATCAAATTAATTTCTTCAATAATACAATTATTCATCACACCACATTGTAGAACAAACAAGTTCTGAAATGAAGTAGAAAGTACTATGAATGTAATACGTAGGTATTAAATGCATGTAAAGTACCTATCTATTATTTAGTTACCTACCTTTTCCCTACTCTGTATTTAATTACGAGATGCTTGAAATTTAGAACAGGATAATTTTGTATTCTGATGCAGATGAGAAGAGCGAACTATTGTAAATACATCAGCTAAATGTTAAAGCATTCAAATAGGGCTACGATATTGTTTGTTAACACTAAAAATAAAAACATAAATATGTAAAAGTTAATAGCTTTACGATACCCGTCTTCTTCTCTTCGGTTCGATTTATTCTAAGTACATCTACACGTTAATTCACTATAGTTTATATTTCTCTCTATTTTGCGGCGAGGCGAGCCGGCGATTACGACGTTGTCGACGCTCGTTTTCACTGTTATCTTATCACTCTTATCAGTCAGTGTCGATGTCGTTATCAGTGGATCGCACCAACACCAGGCCACAGTCAACAATCAACACCTTTTTGCATTTTTGCTAAAAACCGATTATGTCTTGAGTTAGTGACTGAACAACACTAGAAGGTTTTGACAGTTCTCTGAAAAAAAAAATTGTCTCTGGTTTTGGCTTCGGAAAACGTGGCCGTACAAAACACGGCCGGGAAAAACTTGGCCGAGCAATACATGTTCAGGGCAGTTTTTCGAAGCCAATGTACACGGAAAACATGGCCGTACAAAACAGGGCCGGACAATACGACCCTGTACAAAACTGGCCTCGAAAAACATCCCCGAACATATATTGCTCGGCCACGTTATGCCCAGCCGTGTTTTGTACAGCCATGTTTTCCGAGTCCATATGGACGCGGAAAACGTGGCTGTACAAAACGTGGCTGGACAATACATGGCTGTACAAAACGGGTTCCCGATTCAACGACCCAAAGTAGATCTTGGCCTACGACACCAGAGAACGCCATCTTCTTCTATCTAGAGCTAACCCCCGCCATTAGGGTCGATGGTCATCCCACCAGTATCGGGGCCGTCCGACTGGACGTTTCCTGTATGGCCAAGCCAGCGCAGACTCGGCCGGTTTAGTTCGTTCATTACTTATTCTAAATTCGATAAATTGTGCTAAAACATATGATGGTTTTTCTGGACAAGTGAACAACTCTATTATGTTGTATACGTTTGGTTTGTCTCCATACCATGTGTATGGTCTGGACGGATTATACAACTATAACCTCTTAGCACCAAATACGACAAATCTCATCCATGGAAAGTTACACCCCGGCCGGACACCAGACATCATTTGCTGCCATAAAGCTATATACATTGAACACTCTGGAGCGCAGTTTTCAGTCAGCGAAATGGGCGCTCGAAAGGTTTTTGATGGTTACAGAAATCTGAACATACATTCAAGGTATACCCATTTCTAGTAATGCCATGCAGATTCTAATTTATATTTCTCAATATAGCTGCCAAGCTCTTAATACAATAAATAAATACGAATCTAAAAATGTAACATTTTATTAAATAATGTCTTCTTCTCATAATCGCGCGTTGTTACAAACTTCACACATTATTTGTTCCATAATTTACTCACAACACACTTAGCAACTAAAACCACACAGTCTGTATCGGCTCACACGAGAAAAGTCCTGACGACTATCGATAAAAACAATAATAAATTAGGGTTGCCAGTTGTGATTATTGTTACCGTCTAGGCGGTTTAAGCTCGGCGTGTAAAAAAGCGCTCATAAATGTTATCCAAAAGGCTCGTAAAGGCACTCGTTTGCCTTCAAGGCGTCCCTAGCCAGGGCGTTTCTCGCGTGGGCCGTCGCGGCACAAGCACTGACGCCACGTTTAGTCGTCACCGGCGGATCGCTTCGCCTTCCTCAAGCGCGGGGACTGCTTGGGCGATTTGGGAGATTTTTCTGTAACAAATGCATTATAAGTTATATGTAAATATCGGACAACTTCGCACAAATCGATCTATTCCCACAGTAAGTTTTAGGAGGCACAAATATTTGACCTTGCCAGGATTCGAACCCAGGACTGTCGGCTCGGCAGGCAGCCGTATTACCACTGTGCCGACCGCATAGTCAAAACTTTGAAGTCGGTTAACAAAAAGAATGCTCAAAATTTATTATCAATGGTTCTTAGTTTCGTCTTTGTAGGAGGTTTTTTCCAAATGAACCATTGTTGATGAAACTATTATGATATTTAGGCCCGCTCGTTATTACTATACTGGATAACGGTCCGTTCTCCCGGGAAGAGCTGCCGGGTCACACGAGAAGGGAGCTTACTGAGCTGGTTGACGACTTCCTTGGGCAGCCAGTCGTAGTCGACGTCCCTGGCGGTGCCGGCCTCCCGCGCGGCGGCGGCGGCGGCGCGCGGCGGGCGGCGGCGCGCCAGCGAGGCCAGCGCCTGCTGCCCCGCCACCAGCAGCAGCACCGCGCCCGCGCCCAGGAACACGTACAGGAAGAACGTCTCGCCGTCCAGCCCGACAGACACCTCCACGATGTTCACGGTCTGGTTGTATACGGCTTCCTATCGACCAACAAAAAACGTATTACAAACAAAAAGTTTCTGTCAAAAATGTCATTTTAGTGGCAAGCTTTTATAGCCGACTGTACTTTTCTTTGGATATCCATCAAATGCTCACTGAGACGATTCTAAAGAGCCCAAGCTCAGTAGGATTGCTTTTTCTATTATAGAGTTCCTATGGCCACCTTCCGGCTCCATCATCAGATCATATTATTGTATTGTCATCAAAGTTAAGTAAGTATGCAAAATTTCAGCTCAATCGGTTGACGATATCTGCTTCAAAATTGAGTTGCAAGATTTCATCCGAAGAAACATACTTAGATACATACATACATACATTACAAGTTAAATAAAAGCTTTTAAAAACAAATGTTCTTTAGGAATTGAACCCCGATTTAGACGGACCGGCGGTGCATTGTCGGTCGACGCCGCTATGCCGGTCACGAGATGCCCTCCGCGCTCGGTCGGGCGGCCGAGGCTGACGTACCTGGCCTCGGTCGGCCGGCCGCGGCTGACGTACCTGGCCTCGGTCGGCCGGCCGCGGCTGACGTACCTGGCCTCGGTCGGCCGGCCGCGGCTGACGTACCTGGCCTCGGTCGGCCGGCCGCGGCTGACGTACCTGGTAGTAGTTGCCGCTGGCGTCGCGGTAGTTGAGCTGCACGTTGAGGCCGAAGGGGCGGCCGGCGAAGGCCTCGTTGGGGATGAAGGAGTACGCGAACGTGGCCTCCTGCTGCGGCTTCACGGAGCGGTGGTATGGCAGCGCCGTGAAGTTCTACAAACATACGTACTCAAGATTACTTTTAGAATTAAATTTTAGCTCTGAAGTAAGAAATGCAAGGAATTCTTGAGAAATTCAAAAGATTCGTGATGAGATGTGAAACAGGTAAGACTTTATTAAAGATATTTTAACCGCTCACGAACTATACGCTCGTAGGGACTTCGCTCGAATTGTATTTTAAATAAGCTTTAATAGATTATGTAGTAAAAGCCCTTAGTCAATTAGATTTCTATTTCCTCAGCAAGTACCAAGTCTCGTACTATTTAATAAGCAAGCTGATTGAAATATGTTTTTGTTAACATCTCATCTCATCAATCCAAAAGATTTAGGTATATATAATATTATGTATAATAAATTCAAACCTGGATGTAGTAAGTGTAGTCCATGGGGTAGCGGAAGGAGGCCTCCATGGTCTCCACGACGTAGTCTTCGGCGCCCTTGTTGATGAAGCCCACCAGGAACTCCACAGGGAAGCCGGCTTGCAAGTCTGTCAAGAGATTCCGATTGTCATCAACAATATTTTTTTATTTAATCAGTTTGGTGAATTAAATATATACAACCAAACTTATTGTAACTTTCAAAAATACGGACACACTTCGCGAGTAGCATTTTACCCTAAAAACACATGCAAGAACAAGTACAGATTTTGGATCAATACAGTACAATGGTTTGTATAATTAGTTAATGATGATTTTCACTTTCTATCAGTAATTTAGTTCTTCTGAACATATAGTGACTAAGTAATATGAACAAATATAAGCTTGAAATTTATTCAATGAAAGTAACCTAATGACTCTCATAACGATTGTGCAACTGTTTATACTAATCACATGCAGCAGTGGAGGAAGGAATAGTTACAATTCAATTCAATGTATTTACAATGTATGTGATGCAGGTCGGCAGGTTGAGTAACAGTACTAACAACCAAATCAAATAACATTACCTCCACTAATGAAAGGTCACTTATCATATTTTCTAAACAGTACCGCAATTTATCCTACTGCTTTTAGAGAATAAGTGACTGAAGTTGGCTCTGATTTACCAGCAATTTAGATACCCTTTACTGCAATAAACATTAGTGAAAAGATAAAGTACTTATTGCAATAAAAAAATATGATTAAAAGATATGCCTTTACTCGAGCTTTGATTGTTTAACTAATCTAATAGTTCATTTGAAATGTAAGCGCAACTTACACTTGCTTGTACATCGATGCATGCATGCTGCACACACATGTGTGGCTCGGCCTTAAATCTTAGTTGTAAGAAAATCCTCACCAAAAGCAGAGTCTCCATTGTTAGGCACAGGCTTGGTGAAGAGGATGGTGGTATCTACGTCTTGCGAGGACTTTACGACCGAGTCATCATCACTGGCATCGTCGCCCACCACCTGGTTGTCCTCCCCCTCAATGTCCACAACGTCGTCCAGCTCGTCTTCCTCAGCGCGCGCGAAAATGTTCGCTGGAATGTTACCAAATTATGGTTATAATTAGTTTGAGGTCATAGTTTATGTTGTTTTTCAGCCAATACTTGAAATTATTCACTTGAACTTTGTTTAATCATGGACTTGATATAATGTAGTTATAGCTCATCATTAGCATACATAGAGTATAAGTATTTATGTGGAATCTTCATTACCACCTTGTATAATGGTTTAATGTCACATGGAAAGTTCAAAAGTAAAGCCATGGACCTATAAAATTCTTAATATGTTGAAGATTTACTGAATAGCTAACGTAATACATGATTCAGATATACATGTGAATGAAACATCTATATGGGTGTGTACATAATTACCCCAAGTATTGTAAATGTATTATTTCATAGCACAAAAACTTCTCCTTCCTTGTATATAATTATATGGAGCAGATACTAACCCAAGAAGCCTATACTTTCACTTTCCCGATGAAATATAATAGAATTGAAATTAAATATAATAGGTATTTGTATTGTCTCAACATTGTGAAGAGTGAAACATTTATATAACATCATTTCAGTCTATGTTAAGGAAAATGGGTCTGCATAATTAACACCTTCACAAATGTGAATCAACTCATAGCTATCCATATTTACATATTAGTAGATGTCTAGGTATAGTTACTTAGCTCATTTCCTAGTTATTTCATAAATGCTTGGGAAATATAAGATAATATTCTGCATTGACAACCAGATACTAATAATTAGCTTATCTACAATATGGTACCCCTTTTACTGTAAAAGGTGCAGATATGTATGAACCATATTCAGCAATCTGTAATTCATTTATGAATTAGGTACAGCTTATATATGCGTTATTGAATAATTTGAAAGTAAATTACCTATACTAGCACCCTTATGGGAATTTTTACTAATTAGCATTAAAGTTAACATATGTATATTAGTCAACTGTCATGATTATGCACTTTACACATAATTCACAAAAATAGCAACTGTGACCTTAGATACCTTAAAGCGACCTAGAACTTCACGAAATAGGGCAAATCAGTAAGGTTAGTAACTGGCCGATATTTTTTTATCTGCACCCGATCCATTTAAATTACAATTCCAAATCAATTTATAGCACAATATGCTTCAATATTTAACGATAAAGACTTTCAGAATAACAACTTTCACTCATAAACTGTGATTTAAGATGCCACGTCCATATGAAATTTTGGAATTCGATTAAAAAGAAACTCACCGCTCTGGAAGCACAAGAGGGCAGCGGGAAGCACCAACAACGTTAAATACAACAGTTTCATCTTGATTTTAATATTGTTCTATTGTTATATACGGGCAAAATCAACGGCAACCAACACTAAAGATCACAGGCCATTCACTTCTACCAGTCGGACACAGCAAGACATTCGAGGCAAAATGCCAATTTTCTTTCCAACTCGATTGACGTGGAATGTTTTGTCACTAGTGCTGTGGGCGAAGACTATCAAAAGTTTACGATTCGTTAATCGGTTTTAATGATTAGTTAAATGTAAAATTTTGATTCATTTAACCATTATATTATATAGTAGGTATTTTTTTAATAATTCAGTCAATTTGTGTGATGATTTTTAAATGTAATTTTTAGATTTTATTTATCTATGATATTTCACGTATCATAATTAAAAAATATAAACAGACTTTAAATATGTAGAGGTTCTCAAATCAAGAAATCAACATGAATGTATTTGAATTTGTCACCCTAGAAAATGTTATGACCGATTTAGAAACTTTTTTTTAGTCGAAAACAATTTTCGAATACTTTTACTAATGTCACAACAAATCTAGTATTCTAGGTATTCAGAATTGATGGAACTAGTAAAATTTTGACGTTTTTCATGTAATCATGCATTTCCTTCCCAAATAGAAATAGGTTTTCTTTTCGTTAATGTCATCTTTTAAACAAAAAGTTATTACTTATGTCGTTATTTAATTATTTTTTGAAACTATTTCTAATTAATACTTATTACAATACAAAAACTTAGAGATATATACCACTGGCATCCACAGCCGAGGTTTCCTTCAAAACTGAAGTAAAATAAAACTACTTTGGAGGAAAAAAACTTCTCGCGGTAGCGCAGGAGCCACAGTGCTACTCGGGATATGTAGAGGTCGTGTGGGTTCAGTGTGGGTTCAATTCCGCCCTTCCTAGTGGATCGCGTCAAATATTGTATTTATATCTAATTTAAACCTCTAGTCCATATTCCACACGTGCCAGTTTGCGATTTCATCGCCTTACCGTGGAGAATATTTCCACACGCACCAAGAAGTTTGGCAATTCCTTCATCTGCCGAACTATTAAAATATGTAGGTAACTTCTTTCCGGCTCATGTGTTTCCTCCTTCTTATAACTTGGGACCCTTCAAACGAAGCGTGAAGAAGCATCTCTCGGGCCAGCATGGCAGCCGCAGTGTCAAATGACTTGCTTGGCACCGCTGGTTTCTCGTCAGTTCTCATTGCGACTTGGGCTTTTTGCTTACTATCAGGCGAAGTGCAGCCACTATATTGTGCCGTTATATAAAAAATAAAAACAATATATTAGATACTTAGTGACCATGTTTATCACTATGAATCAGAACGATGATATAGATTACAGAAAAATTGTTGGATTGTTAATTCAAAGTTAATGCAAAGTAAAACAAAATAAATGGAAAAGAGAAACATTTCGATGTAATTTTTTCTAGTTTATATCGACATATAGTAGTATTTTTTATTGACCGAGCGAGCGAAGCATCTCCGTTTCCGAGTGGACAAAAATGATTTTGTATGTTTACATGTCCGGATGTTCGGCTGTTCTCACCTACAGGTTGCATTTCTCAACCAATTCTCATGAAAATGTAGAATTCATTTGAACAAGATTAAGTCCTGTTTTGTTATAATAATGTGTGAAAACCGTGTAAGTTTAATTAAATCAATATATTAATGAACTAAAGCGTAAAAATGGTAAATTTTAGCTATTTCGAAACAAATTCGCCCCTATTTTAGAGGAGTGTCAAACCAAGAGATGGTACAGAAAATTGGCAATGAGATAGGATAGGAGTTTATAGAGTTAGCCAGATCCCAACTTTGACTCCTTTGCATCACCTTTAATGAATTTAAATAAAACGATTTCTCATTCAGCCTTTCCAGTTACCGATGTCAAAGGTTACCGAAACGTCAGGGAGGCTCAAATAATTAATATTCGCGGTGTAGGTGATTGATTGACGTTGTTTCCATAGAAACAGCGAGATTGACGCCTGAGCGTTTGCTCTGAAAAGAGCAGGTTGTTTGTCTTGAAAAAGACAGTTGTATAAATATATCTTCAGTCAGCATCATCTTCTATCTTCAAGTTTCGAGTCTTCGAGCTGAAGCACAGGAGACACGCTGGGACGAGTGAACACGATGAGCGCCGGCGACGAAAAAGGTGGCGCGCTTTTGCTCGCATTAATTTATAGGCGCGCGATCGCGCGCACACAAGCTCAGAGTGTTACGTAACCGCATCAGTTTACGACACGTATACACTCTCTCCATCGAAGCGACATTTTGTATCCCCACCAAGTAGCATCATGCTGGGTGCTACCTACTCTAATTCTATTGTAAATATTGTATATAAAATAAACCAAATTTTTGTAAATAAATTATCTCAAATCTGACAAAACAACGGAGTTTCTCTTCTACCAACTCTCTTCCCTAAAGCGGTATAATCCGTTTAAGTAGTTTTATTAAAATGGAAACCGAAGAAAATATTATCTTTAATGAAGTTTAGTACTGCTATATAATAAAGATACAAACATCAACACATAATGAAAAATTAAATTGCGCTCACACGTGGTCCACACCGGGATTCGAACCCGGTATCTTTGGATTACCGGTCTAGTCCAACGTCTTAAAAAATGAGGTATTAATATACCACAAACAAGCGTCTGTTCGTCATACAAACTTGTATAACGGTGAACGCATATTATAGGCAGTGAATGTGTTAAAAAATCCATAAAATAATTCTGAATAAGCTCAGGTTGTAAAAATGATTCAAAAGCGTAACAGTTACCTGGGCCATTTTTTCTAAAGTTGTACACCCCAAAAAACTGTCCCAAAATATTCATAAATTTTTTGTTTTTCCATTCCGTTACCGCTGTAGTAGGTTATATGGAAATGGTAACTTGGGACAGTTTTTTTCTCCTAATTAGATCAAAAGAGCTCGTAATTCTGAGTAGAAAATACCCAAAATATCGAAAATTTAAAAAAAAAGTGGGGTGTATAACTTTAGAAAAAATGGCCCACCTAATACAAGATCGACAAAAACTACACGAAGCATGACAAGAGAATGTAAAAATAATGGAAGTTACTATAGTGGCTTTAGTTAGATTCGCTTGTTCAATTTAATCTTAACACTTTTCTTTCTAAAATTTGCTTAGCTATCTCGTTCGGGTGATGTCTGAAGTAGTCATCTGTCATGCATAATATATGGCACTATTTTTTTATGTTCGGAGCGAATATTTACTAAACTACTGACTTTATCAAAACTATTGTTCAGACCCCTATTATTATTAAAGAGTTATCGCAAAAGTTCATAATTTTCTTTAAAAGGACGTAAGTTGACTTCCAGAAGGTAATAAGTAATTACAGTTATTTTGGCGTTTACCTTTTTATAGAACTTGAAATCTTTCTCGTAACTTAAACCTCGGGGTTAAAACAGCGGGCTCTTGTGAAGGATGAGCAACTACGGAACCCTACACTGAGCGTGGCCTGATATGCTCTTGGCCGGTTTTTATTTATATATGTCCACTGATTTGTCCGCCAATTGTGGACCGATTCTCCACATTCTTTTTATCATCTATTTTCATAACAAACACTGACTTCAAAAAGTGATTCAGATGTAATATGTATATGAACGGGTTATTTTTGGCTTTTAAGTTTATTTTGAAGTTGGTTCTTTCCTTATTTTTTTTTAATATTTCTATTCTATCTTAACTTTTCACCGGAGTTAATAGAAAAACAACTAAAACAAATAAAGATAAAAATAAAATATCATTTATTTTCACCTCACAAAGGACATATAAAACAGTTATATAAATATGTATGATTAAACAAAATAGGCACTATGGGAAAATATCAGTTACTATTACTACTAACTATTTGTACCAAGAACATGATACTCTTGCAAGTGATATTCCACAATAATAGTCGCAAAATCAGATATAAACCCAGTTAATCTTCTTTTATAAATTCACTGTGTCGTCAGGCGACCTTACGAAAATAAAAAAGCTTGATAAGATAACATGGAAATAGCATAAACTCACAAATTATACTAATACATTCAGAAGTCAAGTGTCAATCGACATTTCAATAAAGTGGTTTAATTCAGTCGCATTTCTGACATCAAACAGATTAGTAGTTCCCTGATTATATTGAACATGGCAAATAGAGGTGCTTACTCAATCCAATTTATAATTATTATTTTTTTAATATTATCAGTTTCTCGAGAGAACAAAAAGGAAATTGATATTGATGCGAATTGCGAACTTATGCAATATAAAAAAATACATACGAAGTATTTGAATTTTTATTAATATAAAAAATATTTTATTTTCAGTTGGATCTATTGGTCTAAACACGATTTCTAGGCGCTACGGGAGTGCTCCCTTGCCAGCCTTCCAGCCAAGGAATTATGAAGTAAGTCGTTGAATAACGTATACGATAAAAGCATATGCAGTCAACTGCATTTATTTCTATGTGTATCATTTGCTCCATCGGCAAGCATTGTTTATTTTATGCCATTTAATATTAGGGATTCGTTTCATAGAAGATAGAAATGGTAGTAATATAAAAGGGCGTGGAATGTACCAATTTAAGAACTGCATTAGATAGTCATACTTTTTTAATGATTGCTGACAATTGATTTTATGTTGCTGCCGTACACTATTAGACATTAAATTGGTTAATTATTAACTTGACAAACATAGAAATTTAAAACATATCGACGGCAAAAAGCGAATGAATTCCCTTTACAGCGTTTACGCTTTTTGCCGTCGATATACTATAAAGGTGGCAAGTTAATATTTAAAATTCTATGAAATATGGTTTGCAAGAATCAAGCATTTTTAGTCCACAAGCAGAACGCAAAAACTTCTTTTGAGCCTTAAAAACCAAATCCCGATCGGTTGAGTTACCCCAGAACATGATACCATAACGCAACGTAGCTGCAACATATGCGCGGTAGGCCGTGAGTACCTCACGACTTACAATTTTAAATAAAATTGTAAGTCGGACTTGTACAATGCATATGAGAAACTATTTCATTTCTTTAATCAATTTGGTTTATCCATGTCAACTTATTTTCTAATTTAAATGTTTATCCATGTAAATAACGTGTATTTTATAATTTAAAGCAGTAGCAATAAAATACTACTTTGCTAAGCTGACGGATTATCTTTAGTGTTTGGGGCAACCTGTAGAAAACAAAATTACCCTAATAATTATAAATAAAAAATATTTTACTTTCAGGGACCAGCTTATGAAAAAACTAGTATAATTAAAGAAACGCACATACCACCAGCTGTATACAATATTTACAAAAAGCCTGTACTAATTCATCAAGGGCACATGCAGTGGCTCTTTGACCACAAGGGAAGCAAATACTTGGATCTATTTGGAGGTATTGTTACAGTCTCAGTTGGGCATTGTCACCCGTAAGTTTTTACATATAATGCTTAATTCAATAATAGAGCGCGAAAACAGTGTCATTACTCATTATAGTGTTCCAATTTGATAAATAATAGAGCCAGTATTTTAAGAATTATAGACACATGAGGCATTAATTAGATCCTAATGTAAGTACTCATTACTTAAGTGATAACCTTAACTGTAACCCGTATTAGAGTGCATGCATATACTTTATTAAGAGGCTACAGCTATTAGTCTCCAAAGAATGATCTGCATGAGTATTTATCACGTCCCGTGGTGTGTTTATGTTTTCACCTTGATGAGTGTAACAAAACCCCATTTTGGGACAATACAAACTAGTTTCTACTTGTAGGTAATTAGGCCGGAGCAGAACACATTTGTAGAATATATAAATGTTTCGTAAATATTTACAATCACTAAATTAAATAAAAAAGATCTTCGCTAGCCTATTTATGGTACACGGATAGCTGGACATCCACAGATAAGATGGTTACAGGATACTTTTTAATTGACTACGGAGAAGGAAAAAAATGGTTGTTTTCTTCCTTGCGGACGTACTTCATGGGCACTTTCAAATCAGCTGTACTTGAGTATTTCCATGAAGCTGCCGATAGAATCTTCATAAATAAAATACGAATTCATTTAGAATGCTTTTAATAATTTCTGACTTACAAAAAATATTATTAAATTCTAATTAACATGCAAATAAATATGTAATCGACAACTTTACGAAAGAAATGGCATAAGTAACTCCACTTGTACTATTATTACAGGAAAGTGGTAGCTGCATTGACGGAACAAGCAAGCAAACTTTGGCACACGACTAATATTTATAGACATCCGAAAATATACGATTACGTTGAAAAGTTATCGTCCAAATTCAGTGGGGATTTGAAGGTATATTCTTACTTGATATTCCTGTCGAAAATATTTCCTCTGATGCAGTAGCATTTTTCAAATCATATTATTATTTACCCTCGTTAAATCTTGTCTAAATTCCTGACCAAAGTTCCAGGATCAGATAAATATAACGTGCCGTATTCTATTTAGCCAGATAAGTATATTTTCATACTTAACTGTTTTTAAGTAACATTGTAGGTTGTTTACTTAGTAAATAGCGGAACTGAGGCCAATGAGTTGGCGATTCTGCTTGCTAAGTCTTACACGGGCAACAATGACATCATATCCCTGCAAGGTAGCTACCACGGCTACTCCAACACCATTCAGGGACTGACGGCTACGCAATGCTACCGGATGCCGATACCGGTCCCCACTGGGATACACCATGTAAGTACAAATAAATACTACATTTATATAAAAGTTTTAAGTACTTATATTGAAGACGCGGTTGGCGCAGTTTGCAGACACCTGCCTACTGAGCCGGCGGTCCCGGGTTCGAATCCCGGCCGGGGCAAATGAACTCGAATATTTGTTCTTGGGTCATGGATGTCAGTTAGTTAGTTGCGCTGGGCATTTTCCGCAAGTCGACATCCTACGTGCCTATTTTGCGTGAAAAGGGGGTAGCGCTACTCCAACCACCCCAACTCCTCCACGAACCTAAGCAAAGCCTTGATGTTGCTTATGGCTTCGTGTACGGTACTTGGAGATCCTAGGTATTTCAACCTGTATCCTTCTACCTGTTTGCAATCTAGTGATTGGTGGTTTCTTCTGCCTCCATGCATGCTCTGCATACTGGGCTGTCTGTTATACCTAAATTGAAAAGGTGTTTGTTCAGCGTATTATGTCCCGTTATTAATCCTACTATCTTGCGTAGTTGGTTCCTGTGGATTCTCAGTAAGATGGTGATGAGTTTTGTGGTTCCTATTCGGAAGTATTTCTTTTGTTTATCTACACGTTCCTATGTCTTCCCAGTATTTTTGGTGTTGGTTCATTATGTTGTATAAGTAAGATTGTGGTAGGGGTATTATTGGCTCTGGCCCGCATGGTGGTCCCTTTCCTTACGGACCAATTCATCCGCTACGTCATTGCCACTCGAGCCGCTGTGTCCCTTTATCCATTGTAATGTTACCGTGTTTTAGTAATCGCACACATCTGTGATGCTGCGACGACATTCGTATATTAGAGCAGAGGTACACATTTCACTGTTTAGTGCTTGTAGTACGGATTTGCTGTCTGAAAGTGTTCGTATATTTGTGTTCTGAACCTGGCGTCTAGCTTGGAATACCGTGTTGTGTACACCTAGGGGTTTAGAGATGTGAATACTCAAATCCTCCGAGAATACACCACATCCCGTTCCTTTCTCAGTTTTTGACCCGTCCGTAAAGATTCTCAGGTCCTCTAGGTTGAGCCCCTCATTCGGGTCTTCTGTTAGTAATATGACGTACCTAGCTATTCCTTCTTGCAGGTTAATGTCTTTGGTATCTTGTTGATTGGTGCTTCTATTGTATGGAATTTTGTGATCATTTCACTGTAGATCTTTGTGTGTTGGGTATTACTATTCGTCCATAGGTTTAGGCTTTTGAGTCGTATCGCCGTAGCGGCTGCTTCTTTTTGTATGTGTATGTTCAATGGCGTGAGACCTAGGATCATCTCTAGTGCTGCGGTAGGAGTGGTCCTCATGCAACCTGTTGCAGCCGTGCATGCTAGTCTTTGTGTTTTCTGCAGGCCGGCAATCGCACACGTCATGGATGTTATCTATATATATATATATATATATATATATATATATATATATATATAATTTATATATTATGTATATCGTCGTCTAGTACCCATAGTACAAGCTTTGCTTAGTTTGGGACTAGGTCGATTTGTGTATGATTGTCACATAATATTTATTTATTTATTATATGAGCTATAATGCTAAATTTATAACGATAATATTTTTAGCTTCACAATTTTTTAAAATAATTTATATGAAAACCGATGGGTGATTGCCGATGGAACATAAAGGTTCTTGATTGGAGATTCCAAACTGGAAGGCGCAGCGTGAATCGGCTACCCCCACAAACTGGTTAAGGTTGGTGGAAGCTGGTGTGTTTAGAATGCCCGATAATGATAACTGTTGGTTGTAGACATTTTTGTGATGATTTTCAATGAATATCTCATAGTTAAAATAATTATGTTACACAAAGTTGTAGAACTAACTGTGTGTGGTTGACTGGTAGAGAATGCCTCATGGCATTAAGTCCGCCATTTGTACTTTTAGTTATGTATTTTGTGCAATAAAGTTTAAATAAATAAAAATAAATAAATAAACTATTATGAAAAAATATATAATAGTCGTTTTATAAATATATAGCCCTATTTGTTAACAGGCTATGCTGCCAGATCCATTTCGCGGTATTTGGGGAGGCTGTAGAGATTCTTTGTCTCAAGTACCAGGATCATGCTCGTGTCCGGAAGACTGTGTCACTGCCGATAAATACGTTCATCAACTGAGCGAGGTGAGAAAACTGATTAAACTTTGTTTAACATTAAACATATTCAAGGTAAATTATGGACTTCATTATAAAAACGCGCGTCCTAGGAACGATACTATTGTTTTATTCATATTTAATGTAATACAATAAAGTATGAAGCACTCTATAAATTATATGTTTTTCTTTTTCAGCTTATAGAAAATTCGATACCTAAAGGTAAAGTAGCGGGCTTCTTTGCAGAATCGATACAAGGTGTAAATGGCACAGTTCAGTTCCCTAAGGGATATTTGAGGAAAGCTGCTGAACTGATACGTAAAAATGGTGGCATTTATATTGCTGACGAGGTAGTTATTATTCTATCAAAAATTTGATGTATACAACATGGTAATGTACAACGCTCAATAAGAAACTACTTATGTATGATTCATATTTTTTCATTATGAACAAAAATCAACATTAAATTTACGGTGTTATTTCGGCCCAGGAAATAATGGACGACTATACATTATTTCCTTTATTATTTAAGATAATCGAATTAAACTTACCTGAACTTAGTTTTTTAAATTACTTTTATCAATTAAAATACACTTACACTGGTGGAATGCTTATTACAACAATTCCTAGACAATTATGGCTATAGTACAGTCCATTGTTTTACATTCTAGGTCCAGACTGGTTTCGGGCGTATGGGTGATGCGTTTTGGGGCTTCGAAACACATGGCGTTGCCCCTGATATCGTAACGATGGCCAAGGGAATCGGCAATGGTTTTCCTCTAGCGGCAGTCGTAACTACAAAAGAAATAGCAGATGCACATATGCGAGCTACATATTTTAACACGTTTGGTGGGAATCCCCTGGCTTCTACAGTTGGTGAAGCAGTTTTAAATGTAAGTTTTGCGGCTTAAAACGAATGTATGTAACTAAACGAATGTAATTAACACTAATTATAACGAATCTATATAGATACTTTCATTGTCTGACATCTCGATTCAGTTATTAACTACACCAAATATTTGTCTATTTTCAGGTAATCGAGGAAGAAAATTTACAACAAAATAGTAAAGCAATTGGACAATACTTCATAGAAAATTTGATCGATTTACAAAAGACGTACCCAGTAATTGGCGATGTACGAGGAAAAGGTTTAATGCTCGGAATCGAACTGGTAGAACCTGGAACAAAAGAAGCTTTGAGTGTTGCAAATGTTTCAGAAATTCAAGAAAATATTAAGGATCTTGGAATTTTAATCGGGCGTGGTGGAAGATACAATAATGTAAGTAGCCGTGCGATACACCAATGTGGCCAAGATATTATTTACATTACATAAAAGTATAACCATATTCGTGAAAGAACAAATACGTCATTAAAATACGTTTTATTATATTGTTACAGGTATTGAGAATCAAACCACCCATGTGTATAACAAAGAATGATGTGAATTTTACTATTTCTGTGTTGGATAAATCATTAAAGCAATTCCTAAATAAATAAACTTAAGTGTGAAGCCAAATAAATTAAGTCCCAAACTGAGCGAAGCTTGTACTATGGGTACTAGACGATGATTTATTACATAACACATAAATACATATATAGATAACATCCATGACACATGCAGGAACAAATATTCGAGTTCGAATGTTTTATTTATGTCAAATTTATATCTATGTTCGAAGCCCATTTCTTAAGCGAATCCCATTAGCTTTGTACCCGATGAACAATACTCATTATCTGTATTGTTAACTGTGGCCACAGCTGCCACTTCGAAATGTAAGGCGTTATAAGTGCAAATTACTTTTACACTAAATTAGTCTTTAAGTCAAACGAAATAAGGTTTACTCTTAAACAAAGAGAACACAGATGTTGGTCACTTCTTATTAAGAAGTAATTTGCACTTATAACGCCCTTACATTTTGAAGTGGCAGTTGTGGCCACAGCTAACAATACAGATAATGAGTATTGTTCATCAGGTACAAAGCTAAGTGGATTCGCTCAAGCATACCTAAGGATTATTTCTATACATTTGGGGTCCGAGATCGTAGAGGTCCACCCCAGTGACTATAACCTAGCACGGACAGCGCAGGTCGGCGGAGTAACAACAAACATCCAACAATGGTGCAAGTTCTTCGTTCATCGGGGCGTTTGTTTATTTAATTTTTTTATGTATGTTCCCCGATTACTCGAAAACGGCTAAACCAAATACGATATTTTTTTGTTTTAAAGAACATACATACAAATACATATACTCATCTATGGAACATACTTTCTAGCTGTTCATATTGTCATATTCATATAACATAACTTCGTTTCGTTGACATTGTCAATTTTTTGTTAAAAAGTGATTATAGTCTTGTTTAAATTTTTATGAAGATGTCCTCTTATGATTTAGTTTAAGATTTTACTTAGTTTATGTTCCGTTTATTTTATCATTCTGCAAATATATATCAATTTACATTTAGTCTAAAGCCTGACCAGAAATATATGAGGATGCGCCATATTGCGGAATTTCACTGGAACTAATTTCTTACACTGGCAATGATTTTATGATGGTTTGTCAACAATGTCAATGTCATTCGTGGTGATTTCTTTAAAAGGCAAATATTTAAAATTATCCAAAGAAAATGCCGAAAACTTTTCACAGTTGTGAACGTAGGATTATAAATAAAGTGTACATGTGTTTACTACACGAAAAACAGTCAGGAAAAGAGTGCATTTCATTAAATAATATTACGAGGTTAACATAGTGGAACTGACAGGTATTTAAAACTAATGTCATTATAGTGGGTTGAGATTGGTTGGAAAATTGTTTTCATGTAAATCGTATAAATTGCGCCCTCTTGACAATCCTCATATATTTCTGGTCAGGCTTTACATTATTTTTCACCACATTTTAAAATAAAAAAGTGAAAATGCAAAAACCGACTTTCATTTCCGATACTTGTACAAGTTGTACATCACTACAAAGCCAGACTATGGCCCGCAGGGCTAGCACTAGCCTAGCGTAGCGTATCTATCATGTATCTATCTTGCCGCGACATCGCTTATCACGCGATTCTGCATCATCTCTGTCATGCTATAACGGTATTCAAAAGAAAGTGACAGGTAGTATAATATGACAATAAATAAATCGACAAAGATTCTATATTAGTTTACTAGTAATAAAAAGTATATTCTGATCTGAACACGGCCCTAGCAATTACTATACAATTGTCTTACAAAATACCCAACTAGCAAAAATATGTTGTAGAAGTGTTCTACAAACGTTTTTGATAAAACTTAATGGTATGCAATTTAAGGTATATAAACGTTTATAAAATGCGATTTTGGCGCAGTTTTTAAGACAAAATAGTCGTACAGTGATCACACAATGGTCATAAGCAAACACATTTAGTCACACGGCTGTCATAAAATAGATATTAAAGAACTATTTCGTCAGAAAAGTATCGTAAGTTCTCGCTTCCTAAGAGCAATTGGTTGTAGAGTTATCATAACGCAGACGTTTGTATGACAAATAAGTCTGTTAAATGCAACAGCGAAGCGGTTTTAATTATAACAACATGCAACGTTTGTGAGTGATATTACTATCGTGCAAATAATATCTGAAAACAGTAAGTATTACACTTTAATATATTTACTTTACCGTTTTAAGTAACAGACTCGACATCAGATCTACAAGTGTGAATGAAATGCGAACATTACTTTATCGATCAATTTAAAAGGTTATTGAGTATATTTTAAAAGCCCCCTTTAAATATTGTTGATTTCATTATATTTTAATAAATTAAAATAATTTAGGTTTTAGTCTCTGTGTAAATATGACTTGTTAAAACTTATTGTACTTAAAAACGCTGCCTTATGACTTAGAATAACACTTTGCCGACGCCATCACTACCTAGTTAGGGTTCCCTACTGCTGGGGCCTAAGCCTTGTGGGACGCAGTCATGTACTTGTGATATTATGTACTTGAATAATAGTAATAAGACATTTTGACTTTGACGCTGCCATATTAATTACCTCTGTGGTGACATAATTTATTATTCATTATTATTAATTTTAGTTGCTGAAAAAAATTGTGCTTTTAATTTTCAAACACGTAATTCGTATTTTTTTGTAGATCGTATGATACAAATATGGTCTTTTTGGATGTGGACACTTTTCTTAAGAAAGGTGATTTCGAATTTCTGTCACACCGATTTTCTATAAAAAAAATATCTACGGAACCTTCCCTCTCTGGCATGTTTATTTCTCTTGGCTGTTTTCCGTTCGTTCACTGTCCGAGTTGAAGGTGTTATGAAACATTTAAGTCGTAAGATCTATCTTTTTATCATAAGACGGCTGTGTATATGACTGTCATATGTCATTTTAACAGTATTAAAGTTGTAAAAGTTAAAATTATGATTAGTCGTACAGTAGTCACTCTAAAAGCTTTTATATGAACAATCTGCTGTAAAATGTCATATTAATGTTGTAAAACCGGGGAAATGTCACGGCTAAAACTTTTGTACGACAAAGATTAAAATTGCTATAGTACTATGTCATACAAACGTGTGTACAACTGTGTTTTATGAACAAATTGCTTTTAAACTAAAATGCTGTATAAATGACAGTTACATAACGTCACGTTTTAAAACTTGCTTATTTACGACGTATCTACGATGAAATAGTCATATAATGTTGAGATTTTATACAGCTCCATGGATCTGAATGTACTTACAAAAATGGAATGTGTAATATTATAAATAATAATAATAAGGTTAGGTTTTTTATAATGTATTTATATTTTGTAATTACTTTGTTGTATTTCCTTTTTATATAAATTTATTGTAAAAAAACTTAGCCATTATGAATATACGAAATAATAATAATAACATAACAATTTTTTTTTAGCCCTGCAAGGGGTTTTACAACCCACGCCATATTGCGGGTTTTCAGTGGTACCTACTAAATTATTCACTGGCAACGACAAATTTTTGGTAACTGACGTTGAAAGTCGGTGAATGTCACTGATGTAAAAAAAGGGGAAACAGGACTAAATATTCCGCAAAAATCAAGTAATTTATGCATAATAAAGTCAAAACTATCCACTGTGATGAAAGTCAAGTTTTTTCAATACGATTCTGTATTTATTTCGCAAGAAGAACGAAGTATTGAGCAGCATTCCGGTAAACAATGTTTTGAATTTTAATAATGACAAATCTTTGACTGACGTTTAATAATGCAAATATGACGTATGCGGGTGTTTTTCAAAAAAAGTGTAGGGTTAAGGCGGCAACAGTGGCTATAGCGACAACAGTGGCGCAATGGCCGTTGTTTCAAAAGTATCATAGGTAGCTTTCGGTCTCTCTAACTCTTCGGAAGGCCTCCCGATATATACAGGTCACATCCAGTTCCTTTGCGTCAGCCATGTAACAAACCCGTTTTGCGAGTGTTTTTTTGTTTTGACGTAAGAAAAAGTGAGTTTTAAGGTAAGATATGCTGTTTATTTTTTCACAAACCTTTCGTCTTACCAATGGAGTTATATTTTTGCTAAGAAAGAAACTTAATTGAGGTCATTTTGGCGTATACCGCGCTTCGATTTACGTAAAACCATCACACGTGGTATGAGTTAAACCCAAAATGGCGGTTTTGTACACAGTGGCTCAAATCACTTAAGTACACAGTGGTTCTTGATCCACTGTGTACTATTGGTACTGGATAATGTTTAACAGACATTAATTTAGAAAATTTAGCGAGATGTAATAATTTTTGTTAATTTTCCATTTTAGGATGGCTCGTCCAGCAAGGCCCAGTGAAATAGATAAACCGACAGCTGATGACATGAAAAAAAAATGGTTTGAGCGTGAGAAATGCGTCTAAATTTCAGGAATTCTTTTCACTGCACTGAGACGTTATCATTTTAAGACTCGATATATTAATGTTGGCTAGGTTCGTTTACGCCAAATTATAGCGTTAGTTAAATGTGCAATGAAGAGCAACAAGATTTTTTAAAAGATTATTTCAAATACTGTGCGTTACTGTTTTACGGATTGAGTACAAAGGAATTTAGAAAAATAACTTTATTATTTATTTTAAGGCCAAAGAAACATTTTTTATGATATTTTATGCAAGATACTGATTAAGTAATGGTAGTTACTTAGTTTATGTAGCATCTGCGTTGATTATTAACTAAGTCATAAAAAATTAAGCTCATTTAGTACATTTTGAATGTGTAAGACTGAAAAGTCACTTTCAGCCTGAAGTAGTCAAAAAAAGTTATCTTTTCTGATTTGTAACTTATTGTTTGATTAAAACAAAATAATAAAGACTGATACAAAGCAAAAAAATGCATTATTAGTTGAGTTATATTATAGATGATCCACTGTAACCTTGCCTGATTCACTGTAAACTGAGGGCCGATTCACTGTATCCCACCCACAGTACACAATGGCTCAAATGAGTTTTTTTAGAAAATACTATATATTTTCCAAAATATTATCTTGTCGAGCTAAATCGATTGGAATAATCAATATATATTAGTTACACTATAACACGGATCCTTTTACATCTTTCCAACACTCACCCAAATTAAATTACATCTCTTCAAAAAAAAGTGACCCACTGTTGCCGCCTTGACCCTACATAGCAATTCTAAAGATGTTAGGCATTCATTTAATATTTATAAAACGATTATATTATATTTATTACTAAATTTATTACATAATAAAGATACGAAATGTGCTAAAAAGTGTATGTCCCATGGCGACTCAGCCATGTTTAAAGGCTTGCAGAAACTCGAAATAAATTTGTATGGATAGTGCATGTGGTCACACAGACAAAGTAATGAGTCTAGATTTCAATCATGTGCTTTATTTTTTTTAAATACGGTCTATAATCTTAATAAGTTAAAGATTTTCTCTAAGCTTTGTAAAACAAAAAGATTTTTTAGTGAAATAAACAGCTGAATTTTTTTTTTTTTTTTAATGCCGAAAAACAACTTTTTCCACTGTCGAAAGAAACCGACAGACCGGAACTTCCGGAGATAGTCACAAGCGATTTTAACAAACTTGTGCAAACAATATTCCACTAAAAGCGTAAATTTTTCAATCTAGGCAACATTAGGATGCTATAAACATCGGCCACCATTGCAAATATAACGTCAATTCCATGTAAACTATGACGAATGGTGGGCGGTGTGTCAGTGCGCAAAAAAAGGGTTCCGAGTTAGTCATAGATTTTCGGAAAGTAGATGATAATGAATTGTTTGAATAACAATAAGACATTTAACAAACTATCATAGTATCCGAAAGTAAACAAAAATCACATTGAATTAGTTCAGACAAATTGAAATCTTGATTTCAAATTGTTGAGGTAGAATACGTCACGTCCGATTAGTGACGTGATATACAACCGTAACGATTTTGTGACTAATTGGAGCCATAAAGCTTAGTACACAATCGGAATCTGACCGATGTTTAAACAGACTTCTAAAAAGAGGAATTTCTTAGCTTGACCCGTATGTTTGTAATACACATGGATGTTTGTCCGCGATTATCTCGCATTTGGCAGAACCTATTTTGATGCGGTTTTCAAAGAAGTATTTCTGACATTTTGGAGAAGGTTTCGGTAAACAACGATTATATATTTAAATCACTAAAAAGCAAAAAATAACTACAATTTATAAAAAAAACCTCTTCAATAATAAACTGAACCGTAAATGTTATGTACAGGTTTATTTTTTATTATTTCTGTACGAAACGATGTCAATTAAGGTAGTATAATTATAATACAACATTATACATTATTTTTGTGATTTTCTTTCAATATATTCAATCTATGTACAATATTCCTTACAATTTCCAGTTAGTCACATGATATTCCGTTTGGTCACTGTCGCAAGATTTGTAGTGTATTAAAAAAAATATTTTGGCTGCTGTACAGCAACAATTCACATATTTAAGCGCTAATATTACTTAATGAATATTCCTTAATGTATTAAAAAATAGTATTCGTTGATTTGTAGTATTTTAATGCAAAAAAATACATGTTTTAGCAGTCATTTGAGACCGATTGTGACGAACTGGACTTTATTTTTATCCTCAAAGTTTGTTAGTTCCATTGATTCTATAAATTAAGCCCGTTTTAAATAGTTTATTGTCATTATTTTAAACGCACAAACTAAAACTGGTCCATAAAATACTATAATTAATTATTAATGAATTTTATATTTGTGACTATCTGGAACTACTAGTTCCACCAGAATCTGAAGTTATAATGTCGATATTTTCTATATTGAAGTGAAACTTCTAGTGCGACTTCCACTTCCAACAAGGTTGCGTTAAATGTTCACCGCAACAATCCCACGGACAATGCGACGGATTTAAGGTTATGTCAAGGTACGTCTCTTGTGAATATCAATTGATTGTTAGGTTTTCTCTTTTGAAATTACAATTTCTACCCCTTCCTATTTACATTTCCACATTACGAAGTTTCACTTCTTCCGCGCGGAGGGCCTCCACGCACTATTTTTTTTTTTAATATTTTCTTGCCATTTTCTCAAATAATATACTATAATTTATAAAGAATTAAAAAGCTAAGAAACAAAATCAGTGTTGTAAAAAAAATCGATGTCCGGTTCGTCACTAGTACACTTTTTTTGAAAAACGATCTTGCACATTATTGCTATATGAAAGCTGTTTTTAGCGCTACGCGCTACTACAATTTTTTGTATCCTTGGGCTGGGCCGGCCGGACCGACGCTAGAATTGATTTCCGAACGTACAAAAGTTGACATTGATCATTCTGATCCGAAGTCCCAAACGAAATAAAGAATAGAATGTTTTGCGCGATATGGATATGATACGAATGTTTGTTCTCGACTTGCATTGGTAAAATTTCGTAGTTTTGTATTATTTATAGAATTACTAATTTTAAAATGGCTTTCAAATGTCAAGAAGATAGTTTCCTGAAGGAGGTAAAACTCGTCTACGTAGATATTTTGTGCGTAGCTTTTTTTAAATTAATACTGACGAAAGTGTCGGGCTTATTTTCAGTTTGAATCCAAAGTCGTACTGTGTGAGAAAACCAGCGATCCTATAGTGGAATACGGGAAGGAGAAGAAGTTCGAAGGATATGGTATAACTTTAGAGAACACCATACTGTTCCCAACGGGCGGTGGACAGGTTTGTGCTCGGGTGAACTACTATGCTTATCAATTTATTTTGGTTTGGTTCACTCTCTATTCTAGTTGCTCGTTTTGACTAGAAATTGACTTGAAGCTGGTAAGAAAATTCAATGGTAACGTAATCACAAAATATTGCAATATTGCTATGAAAAATATATCACGAAAATGAAATAATACAAAATATTGTAATAAGTTCAGTTTTTACAACTATGTCTTATGAATATATATCTTTGTATGTTTAGCCTCATGACATTGGCTGGTTGAATGATGTGGAGGTCCTGCAAGTGGTGCGCCATGGGGACAAGGCAGTGCACTTCACCCGCGTGCCCCTGGAGGTGGGCAGCGTGGCCCGGCAGCGTGTGGACTGGGCTCGGCGGTTCGATCACATGCAGCAGCATTCAGGTTGGAGAATAGGGTTCTGTAGGTTTGAGTGTGTCATCATCTCTTTCTCGGATTCCAGAATTTCCAGATCTTCATAACATAAATAAATAAAAATAAAATAAAAAAAAGCTTTATTTATTCCATTGGCAAATTTACATTAACAGTTGTGATGTATGCAATTTAAGTCCGATATGCCTGCCAACTGGACCCCTCTTTGGGTGAAGACCTCCTTCAAAGATTTCCATTTGTCACGATTTTTTGCCAGGTTTAACCAATTTCATGATGCAATGGTCTCTATTTCATCCTTCCACCTTGCTTTTGGACGGCCTTCATAACATGCTTTCAGGTTAATATGCTGTCAATTTACATATAATGAGTTTTAATAATAGTTATAAACTTATCATTTTTTGTTACTCCTCTGTACTGTGCATGGAGTTACCGGGCTGAACTGAATGGTGTAACTAACTAATTTAGGTAATCTAATATATTTGCTGCCTCATCTATTGTCCCGCATTATCTTGTATTATCTAAATGATTTCTAAATGTTTCATCATGATTTAAAGAGATATTTTTAGTCATAAAAGGATAAGTTTATTTACACAAATTATGACTATAATATAATATATACTTGTTATTTATTAGTTTTAGGATCATTGTGACTTCTGACTACCTAGTAATATGCATAGCGAATTGTTGCAACATACATATGTATTGTATTAAGTAAATTGTGTTTATCATGTTTTTGCTTTTCTGTGCCATCTCAAGCGAATGCATCTAGAAGTGAAACTGTTATAACCCTATTAAGAGTGGAAAAAAGAAGTTGAGATAGTATTTCTCTTCAGGTCAGCATCTGCTGTCTGCTGTCCTGGAGCACGAGTACAAACTGGTGACGAGTAGCTGGTGGCTGGGCGCCGAGGAGAGCTACGTGGAGCTGGACGCGGCCGCGCTGGAGCCCGACGTGCTGGACGCGGCCGAGGAGCGCTGCAACCAGCTCATCCGCGACGCGCGCCCCGTACGCGTCCAGACCTGCCGCAAGGGCGACAAACTGCTCGATCAGGTATTTATCTTCTTTTAATAGTAAATTGTTTGACAAGGGACTAAACTAAGCCATGATCTGAGTGTCACAATAGTTTTTTGCCACGCGTTAACACTGCTTTTCACTTCGACTACGAGAAAATAATAAATACTTTAATAACTAGCCACGGCGGCGCCCTGGGCTCTGAACTCAAAAGAATCTCAATAGCGAACAATTTCCGCTTATATATTCTTGGCCCTACTCGAAGAAAATCATGTCTTGATCAAATTAAGTCAAATATTTCTGAATGCCAAAGTAATATTCACAAATTGGTTTGTCAGATCACGAGACTGCACAAAGTATTAGCTTCGCTTGCGCAAAGAAAGTGAAAACATCTTCATTTTGGTACAGTTTTAAAAGGAATTATAGTAATGAAAATATTTTAAAATCCATTACTTGTCTTAATGCATTAACTTGGTCAGACGTGTAAGGTGAAAACGATATCACGATAGCCTTTAAGGCGCGCTTTTCCCAGTAGACGCCGAACTGACTCATTTTCAGACTCGTCGTAGACGTTTTATCAGTGTTTGAAGATTATGAAAAACATATATATCATACTTAGGATCTCCTGAATATGAAATCGTGTTCAGCAACATGATTGGAAACATTTCGGTCGATAGAAAACGATCCCAAAGTTACCTCTATTCGTAATATCTTTTCTATAGAATGGCTAAAATACGAACCTTTTTTACCCGTTTTTTGCGTAAATGTATAGATACTAACATTATCTAGTTGAAGTGGATGGGATTTTCTGAATAAAATTATTTATTTAATCACTAGAACTAAATATCTACTAAAACTATGAGGGCGATAGCTCGCGGTGCCATTTCAGTCGCGCTTCGGCGCTTGAAGGGGATGGACCTGTGTCAATTTGTTCCGCGCGACCACGTGATCGCATTTACGAATTATTGTTCCAAAAAAATTAGAAATAAAGCAGCACAACGTAAACAAAAAGCTTTTCATATTATAAAACGAATAAAAAAAGACAATGCTCGAGCAAGGAATGCCAAAAAGTAAGTTAATGTTTTATTTATAATAAATTAACAGAACCGAACATAAATGTCAAAAAGTGGCACGGTTGACATGTTCAAGTATATGCTAATAACGCTTTATTTATAATTTAAAACAACATAATTACTTCCTACAAAAGAACTTATTGCTCAAAGCATTAAGTGTCAAATTGACTTACGTACTTAGTACCACAAATATTTTTCATCTGAATTAAGTTTTTTAGCGTATTCTGACTTATGTCTCTTGTCAAACTTGGAACATGGATTTAGTACACAGTTAACATTATGTCAGTACTTTAAGTCCCTGCCTGGGGAAAAGGCATGATTATGTATGTTATGTAACCTAGATATAGGTAAGTAAAAAAAACTGTACTTTACAAATGCTCCTCGGTACTTGTTCTTTCTTAAGGCCTTTAGAAACAATCGACTCCTAGTTAAGGTATGTAGTATATTTTTACCCGACAGCGCGACGCAAATGAGGGTAATGTGTTTAGCGCAGTCTGTTTATGTATGATAGCACCTTTGAGATTATTTCTCATTTAGAAGTATCTAAAAAAACAAATCATTCTATTAATTGTATCTAGGTGCACGCCATTGCCCCCTCCAACTCGAGAAAACGCGCTTACCGGCACACCGCAACATCCTTTTTTTTTTTTTTTTTTTTTTTTTTTTTTTTTTTTTTTTTTTTTTCGGGTAGGTGAATAAAAACAAGCAACATCCTTTGAAATAGCTTTTTTCTATCACTTCACTGCACTTCAAAAACAATGGCACAAGTGGGCGCTATCAAGGAGTCTATCACGGAGCTGGCTAATGTTTTTCACACACGAATGGAAGAGCTGAAGCGTGACCTGGACAAGGCAGATTCAAGCAACCCTTCTGTGTCTTCGGTAGCAGCAGACTTCAGTGTGTTCAAGACCTTCATTTTAAAGTCGCTCGACATGCTACAGAGGCAGGTGGAGCTTGTTGCAAAGCAGGTTGACACCATGGAGATGCGCTCGCGTCGCAAAATGTTGGTGTTTCACGGAGTTAAAGCATCCAGTACACAGTCAGGCTCTGAGGACACAACTGGGCTCATTATCAGCAAGCTGAAGCTAATTAAAAGCAGTATGTCCGCTACCGATATTGGGCGCTGCCATCGCCTGGGCAAGCCTCGAGCTGGGAAATCGCCACCCATCCTTGTGAAGTTCCGGGACATCTCCATCCGCGATGAAGTTTGGTTTGGCAAGGTAGCTCTGAAGGGTTCCGGTGTCACAGTCGGCGAGTTCTTAACGAAGCCCCGTCATGAGCTATTCATGGCCGCTCGGGATCGTTTTGGTGTCCGTAACTGCTGGTCTTGGAACGGGGACGTGTTTGTTCTCGATGCGGACGGTCAGCGACACTGTGTAGCCAGCCTTGGTCAAATGGAGACTATTTCCGTGGCGGCGAAGGCGCCTGCTGCGTCCTCACCGGTCGACGAGGAGGCCCCACAACACTCTCAGGCTGCCGCGCAACCGACCAGGCGACCAAAACGAGTACCAAAGAGCCAATCCTAGTTATAAGGTTGTTTTGGTTTTTCTGTTTTGTCTTTTTAATTTTGGTTCGGTATGTTGCTCCTCCTTAATTTAGTAGTATTATACTGTTTTGTGTGTACCCTCTTCTATTTTTCTTCATCAGATTCAAAGTATTTGACTTAAAACTTAAATGTAATGTAATTATTTGTAGTGTTAGACATCTGTCACTGTCAGTGTGAGGAGCAACAGATAAAAGCAATGCTGTGCGTTTTGTTTTTGCTGTGGTAAATTTTGTTTTCTTTTTTTTTGTTTTAATGTCGTAACTTAATTTTTTCTATTATTGTCCTGACTGCTGGCGGGTGGAATTTAGACATATTCTATTTTTATTTATTGTATTGTATTTTTTTATTTTTTATTTATTATTATTTTTATGGCACATTTAAATGTTAGCACTTCCAGTAGTGATTGTAATGTAAATTTTTTGTCCTGTTCTTCTAGTAACGTTAGTGATAATGACAGCTTTCATAGTTTACCTCCTTCTCTTCACGATTTCTTAGCAGCACAATTGAACGATGTTTCTAAAAATTTTAATATTATTCACATTAACGCTCAAAGTATTCCCGCCCATTTCACAGATTTATTGGTAACGTTTGATCTTCAAAATGTTCATGCGATTCTTGTCTCCGAATCTTGGCTTAAGCCTTGTCTTCCTACTACCTCTTATTCTTTGCCTGGCTTTACTTTGATTCGGAACGATCGCACTTTAAAAGGTGGCGGCGGAGTTGCTATTTATCTTCGGTCTCATATCCCCTTTTCTATTGCTGGTATGTCAGTGGAATCTCCCACTTCCGACGCCGCAGAATATCTATTTCTTGATATTACTATTTCTCATTCCAAATTTCTTCTTGGTGTTTTTTACTCACCTTCTCTTAATATCAATTACTTCGCCTCTTTTGAGAAGCTTCTCGAGGATATTATGCCTTCTTTTAATCATCACGTCATCATGGGAGATTTCAATACATGTCTCCTCAAAGATGACCATCGGTCTAAATCTTTGAAATCTACCGTAGATGCTTGTAATATGAGCATTCTCCCTTCTAGAGCTACGCATCACTTTCCGAATTGCCTTCCTTCACTTCTTGATCTCTCCCTGACTTCCTCAAAACCTCATGTTGCCAAATTTGGACAGTACCCCGCGGATGCATTTTCGTATCATGATTTACTTTATTTATCATATAAAATTCGTCCGCCTAAACTTAGACCTAAAACCATATTTCAGCGTAATTTTAGTCGGATGGATGTGGATAAGCTTCGTGATGACGCGTTGAAGGCTGACTGGAGTGTCGTGTTTGCGGCTGATACTGTTGATGAAAAAATGTCTTTATTCAATTCGCTTCTCACTCAGCTCTACGACGCGCATGCTCCAGTACGACCTATCAAGGTGAAACATCTTCCTGCTCCCTGGTTAACCGAGGAAATTAGATCGCTCATCGAGAAAAAGAATTTATCTAAGTCCAGGTTTAAACTTGACCCCTCTGATAAAAACAAAGCGCGTTATCACACTTTGCGGAACCGTTGTAGCACTGTATGTCGAGACGCTCAAAGGCGCCATATTCATCAGTCTGTTGAAAATGGTGACCCTGCTAAAGTGTGGAAGTTTCTTAGGTCACTCGGAGTTGGGAAAGCTCAGCAAAACTCCTGTTCTAAAGATGTCGACACTGATCGGTTGAATCAGCACTTCTCCTCTTCTTCTATCTTCAGTGGCCCAATTAAAGGCAGGACCCTCAGTTATCTTTCATCTCTCCCAACTCCTGACTTCAATCCCTTTTCTCTTACTCAATTTTCCGACAGTGATGTTAAGAAGAACGTACTATCAATTACTTCCAATGCCGTTGGTGTCGATGATGTCAGCCGGAATATGATCCTACCCATTCTTGACCTCCTCGTACCTGTCATTACCAGCATCATGAACGCTTCGATTTCATCTAGTGTATTTCCTGCTATTTGGAAAGATGCTGATATAATTCCCTTGCCTAAAAAGCCCAATCCTACTTTTTCTGACTTCCGTCCCATTTCTATTCTTCCTTTCTTATCCAAAGTCCTTGAGCGCTTGGTGTTTCAACAGCTTTCACCTTTCCTTAATCGTAATGATCTCCTGAATCCTTACCAGTCTGGTTTCAGATCTGGTCATAGCACGACTACTGCTCTGATAAAAATTACGGATGATATTCGGTTAGGTATGAGTGAGCGGAAGTTGACGGTGCTGACGTTGCTCGATTTTAGCAACGCGTTTAATACCGTAGATTTTGACATATTATTGGCGATATTACGTTCTCTTAACATATCTCCTGCGGTTATTGATTGGTTTCATAGCTATCTAACTGGTCGTCGGCAGCGTATAAAGGTGGATACTTCCCGTTCTTCTTGGTGCAATACGTTGACCGGCGTTCCGCAGGGCGGCGTGTTGTCTCCATTGTTGTTTTCCATTTTTATTAATTCCATTACTAGTAACTTATCTTCTTTTTATCACCTTTATGCCGATGATCTTCAAATATATTCGCAAGGTGTGCTCGGTGATCTACCATCAGTCATATCCTCGACAAATCGTGATCTGGAGCGTATTTCAGACTGGAGCAGTAGCTACGGTTTGAAAATCAACCCTGACAAGACTCAAGTTATAATTATTGGTAGCCCTAAGATGATCGCAAAAATTGACTTTATAAATCTCCCACCTATTTTGTTCAATGGCATTGTGATTCCTTTCTCTCATCAGGTTAAAAACCTGGGTGTTATTATGGATCGCACATTTTCTTGGGTGCCTCAGATTGGTGAGGTTAGTAGGAAGGTGTTTGCCGCAGTAGGTTCTCTGAGGAGGCTTCGCAATTTCCTACCCATTGCTACTAAAATTACGCTTGCTCAGACTTTACTCCTCTCTATTTTAGATTACGCTGATATTTCCTATATTGACCTTTCCGAGGAGCAGCTTAACAAACTTGAGCGTATTCAAAACATCTGCATTAGGTTCATATTTGGGTTACGCAAGTATGACCATGTTTCCAGTTTCCGTTCACAACTCAAGTGGCTCCCTATCCGTCTTCGTCGTAACTTTCACGCACTTTCACTTCTCTATAATATTCTTTTTAACCCTGCAACTCCCCGCTACCTTAAAGATCGTTTTAGTTACCTCAAATCTGCAAGGTCCGCTCAAAATTGTATACTCACTGTTCCGGCATCGAAGTCAAAATTTTATTCTAATTCTTTTACTGTGCAAGCTATTTTACTGTGGAATTCGCTTCCGCTGGATCTAAGGCAAGCTAAAACTTTGGCAATTTTTAAACATAAACTAAAAGATCACTATTTGTCTCTACCGTAGCCTAATCCTTTTATAATTCTATGCTGTCGTTTTTCGTTATAAGTCTAATGTTAGCTGTGATATTCTTTTCATTCTTCCCTTTTGTATGTATGTACGTTTATGTATGTTTATATATATAGATACTTATTTGTGTAAGTGTATGACCTATCTGTCTAATATTTTGTATGTATAATTTACTTGAAGTTCTCATCTCACCACCTACTATTTTCTGTTTAATTTTGTTTTCTCCGCTACCCAAAGGTTGTCTGGAAGAGATCGCTCTTTAGCGATAAGACCGCCTATTGTCTACCATTGTTTAATTTAAGATTTCTCATGTAATATTTTTCTTGTTGGTGTGCAATAAAGTGTTGTTGTATTGTATTGTATTGTATCCTTTTCCTTTTTTCGAAGCCATTCAGACCATTTTCCAACCCCCTGTATTTCGTCGTGAACAAAGCTAGAAGCCTGAATTTTCAGAAACTAGGTGGGCATAGTATAACCTAGGCATATTCCAAGTTACATTCAATTTGAACTAGTAAGTTAAGAATTATTGCGAGTCAAAGTTCCTTAATTTTGTCACTCACTAATTCACTGACTCATTTACACACGATCATACGAATTCTAAGTTATTTCCAGCAGACACACAAGCTTGAAATTTTGAACTCTATTACTGTTTAGTGTACAGTTATGCGACCTGCATAGGAAAATTTGTATTTCCTTATGAACCCTATAAAAATACTCGATTACAAAGTTGATTTTGCGGTTCATATAACCTTCGGTTTAGATACTAAAACCTCAGGCACAGAATTTATACATACAGAATGGACACGCACACCCCCGTGCCGAATTGAGTTACCTCACCCCGCAGGGGCAGTGAGTTGGAATCGTTTTTTCTGCGTAGATAATTTTGAAATGGTCGTGTGCACAGGCATAGGTAGAACAATAATGATGACTCGTCAAATATTGATGCTGTTGGTGATAGTAATGATGATAATGATGATGGTGGTGTTGTGGGTCATGCTTATGATGATGATAGTGGTGGTGTTGTTGATGATTGTGTTGTTGTTGATGATTCTGATGATAATGATGGTCATGACGATGATGGTGATTAGGAATGATGATGGCGGTGTTGATTCAGATGGTAATGGTCATGGTGATGACTGATAATGAATAATGACGATGATTGTGATGACAATCCTTGTGGTGATGATGGGTCATTATGGATCATGAGAGGAATCAAGAGACAGATCATTATGGATGCTAAGAGGGATCATGAGAAGGATCTAGGGGCACGACAGTGCCTCCGCTAAGTCATTATTTACCATGAGATCGTTATGGATCATGAGAGTGATCAATATGGATCATGAGGTATTTTGAGAGAGATCATTATGGATCATAAGAGGAAGTGACAAGTCTGTGCGGTTCACGTCGACTCCGCAACTGCAGAGTATAATAGAATAAGAAGTATTTACCGTCTTGGCTTGTCAAAAAAAGGAGGACCACTTTAAAAAAATGAGATCCCATCAAAAACATAACATGCATGCAAGTCTCGCAACCATCTACCGCAAAAAATTGTGAGATACAATATAACACCAAGTCAGTTAATTTATTTATTAAGTGACCCCCGGCCTATATTACAACATTGACATACATTTTCACAGAATTACATAACTAAAAACATATTGCCATAACCGTTTTAGTGCCCGCATTAATAATGTAATGTATTCAACATTTTTATCTATATAATAAAATGTAAGGACTTGGCAATCGCACACGGTAATATACTCTAGATATAATGAAAACATCTACCAAATATTATTAACGCTTTAAAAGTCACGCTTAATTTATATGCGTAAATCCTACTCATCGTTTCATCTTGGCCGTCCTTACTAAGATAAAAGATGGACCTGGCCACACGGGCAAAAGTGGACGACAGAAGATAATAGAGGAAGATGAGATAGTAAAAACAGCTGAAAAAAACGGGAGGAGCAGAGCTCAACACCGAACGAAATGGCCAAACTATCTAAATTATAAACTATTAGATAAAGCTAAAAATATAATAATCACACAAAGGAGATTTACTCGTGTTCCTATGTACGCGACACAAAAGAGTAGAAAACGGATGATAAAGGAACTACAATTTTTCATACAAAATTGTTACCATATTCAAGCACTTTACGTCAAAAATGTTACAGTTGCGAAGGAAGTGGCGCCCTCATTTATTTTCTACTTTTTTGTGTCGCACTGTATGTTGCTGTGCGATGGCCAAGTCATTACATTTATTATAAAGATAAAGATGTGTAATATTAATGCAAACACTACAACGGTCATGGTAATATGTTTTTAGTTATGTAACCCGGTGAAAATGTATGTCAAAGTTGTCATATAGGCGGGGGGGGGGGGGTCACTCTGATAGGGACTGAATAAATTAACCAACTTGGTTTTATATTGTAATCTCACAACTTTTAAGCGGTAGAAGGTTGCGATGCGAGACTTGCAATTTTTTACATGTTATGTTTTTGGTGGGATACTTATTCCGTAATTCCTCCACAGAACACAGTCCCAAGTAAAAACTATAAAAAATAAATTAAGTTAAAACAAACATTTAGTTAAAACGAAAAATAATATGTAGTACTTCTATAGCAAGAATTCGCATTTCACTTTGAACATAAATTATAACCCGCTTTGCACCGGCCACTTAAAAAACTGCCGACTGATATCACTGTATTGTGACACCCCTCTACAGTGTATTGCCATCGCGATTTCGCGTTAGCGAACTCGGCGAGCGGGGTCGGGGCGCGCGGGCGGCGCTCCGCGTCTTGCCGCGCACCTCACCCCCTCAATTCGGCCGTAGGGCCGGACAATATCGCCTTAATAATTGTACTATACACTTGTTATACATAGAAAGTCGGCATTAACGGATATTAAGTCTATGTTTTATCTATGTCCTGCTTATTGAGTAAATACAGTCAGCAGCAGAAGCAGCTCAGCATTCTTTAGATAAAAGAGTCCGTGTTCACATCATTTTGTGCACCTGGCGGGTGTAGCAAATTCTACTGCTGACTATACCTAACAAATATTTTCACATTTATAATATCATTAGTAGATTCATTTTAATTACTTAATATTCTCTTCAGCTTCTGTGATTGTCAATCCTTTAAATAAAATCAATTTAAACAGAGTATTTTGTGTCTTTTCAATTCCCAACAGTCAGTTGTTTAGGACTTTATAAACAATCTGTCTACGAGATCCATATTTCTGCTTAGAATTCCACCCGATTAGAAATGTTAATTGTTAGACCTAAACTAATTTTAATTTCTACTGCTTCTGCTAAGTGTGGGATATTTTAGCTCGGGAATCGGGACTCTTTGAAATTGGTATTAACGGCCAGTACTAGCAACCCTAGGCGTCACTTTCTAGCAATTCGCGTGGTCAAAGTGTGGAACAGTTTACCCGAATCCGTGATTAGTGCACCCTCAGTGAACTCATTCAAAAATTGACTAGACAAACATTTACAAACACAGAACAAAAGTGAATAGTGATATGCACGCATCAGCTATAAGCTGCCTGTGCATTAAATAAATAAATAAAGTGGTCGGGGCTAAATGCTCTCCCTCGCCGGCTTCGCGCGCTGCCGCTGGGTAGCTGGTTCTTGTTATATGGCCGTTTATTTAACCAGGGGGCTTATGATGGTTGCGTTTATCACGTGATAAATAAGTGACAAAGCATCTGTCACTCACACTCGCATCTTGTCAAAACGTGACGGATGCTTTATCACTTATTTATCGCGGGATAAAAGCAACCATCATAGGCCCGCAGGTCGAGGACAAATAGCGAGCCCAATCTATCAATCAATATTTATTTTACTTAAAAACATGGTGTTATTGTACACCATAGGTCTTATAAAATATAAATATCAGTTTCACATGTTATGCTGTTAACACAACACGTAAAATATAACTTATGCTTTAATGAAGTTAGGTACATGGTAATAATAATCTTAATTAATATCACATTCAAAAACAACATAATGGTCAATAACAATTATCATATATAGGTATTACAGTGCTAAACATATCAGACTTTCATGTTCTTTTTTTTATTAAACATTAATTTATAGATCATGACATAAATATTCATCTACAGAGTAAAAACATTGCTGTGTAAGCCAACTTTTGAGTTCTCGTTTGAACTTATTTAGGGGCATATTCTTAAGTACATCCGGTAGCTAATTGTATAGTCGGCCTAACTCGCATACCTCGTAACTCCATTTTTTTTTTAAATCATGTTTTGCTACTATTAGATAGTACTATTCTGAACGCATCTAACGGCAAAACTCTTAAATACCAAAAATAAACCGTTTACGTTTAAAAAGCAAAATAGAAAACCTCGCAACTCCCGACCGCCATTTTGTAAAAGAAATACCTCGTATCTCCCCCCTGCCACTCCCTTCAGTACAGTTTGCGATGGCGTTGTGACTGCACGTCAGTTTTGTGTAAATATTTAAGAAGAAAACGGGTGCTGAATAACAGGTATGTGTAATAAGGTTCTACGATTTTACTGATTGTGTATTCTTGATAGACATTTATCATATTTAAACACATTAGACTATTGAAAATGTCGTTTGGTTGCGTGCCGTGGACATACGAGGTTTGCTTCGCGTGGATCTTTACGCATGAAGATTAGTTACGCGGTCTTCTACACAAATTATTTAATCTTTCTGTGACTTTGGTCGAGACTTTATCTCGTGTTTAAATAATTAATTTATAAATCCCGACGTTTCTAATACCGTAATATTACCCAACTACAGGGTGACTGGAAATTCGACGTATTCCTTCAAAGGGGTTATTCTATGGTTCATTTGCAATGATTTAAGTCCAGTCAACTAGGGGTCAAAACTCATTGGTTTTCAAGTTATTGGAGTTTTTAGATTTTTTTGGAAAATACCCGCCCTACAAGTGGTATTTTTTAAAAAACTACTTCAAATTGGATTTAAAAAAAATCATTTTCTCTTAGCCAATGAGTTGCTAATTACGATAAATAACAAAAACATGCAAAAAATGCAAAATTTTACAGAAAAAAAAGGATTTGAAGTCACCAGTTCTTGATTTTATTTCCAAATTTTGTAACATTTTAAGAGTCCGCAGCAAGGTCCGCTCAACTCCGCGTTGAGATCGCGCGCTTACGCTTTAAAATGTTGTTGTTTCACCTAGAGGAAGACAGGGCGCTAGCAGTAAAGCGAGAGCGCGCTAGCGGCGGGCGGTGCTTACCGCCGCCCCCCCGGACCGTTCCCCGCGCTAGAGTAATTCGCTGCAGTTTCGCAACAATTTTTTGTAATTTATTTTAAGGTTTTCGTAGTTACGCTCTCATTTTAAAACTACGAGATCAATTTTGATAAATCTTTTTTCTTATCAAACTGCATAGTTTAATCGACACCGGAAATAGGTTTTGACTTCAATCTAAACTATATTTTGGTCGTAGTATGCCGCCAAACTGAACAACTTTCTGGGGTCTAAAAATGCAAAACTTGTACTCGCTCTATTTTCTTTCTATTAACATTTCAAGAGTCATAAACTAGTCTTAGCCCTAGATATATCTTATCTCATTATATTTAGAGAATTTCATGATAATGTGACATGTTATATTAAAATAAGGACGTAACTACGTTTGTATGAAGAATCGAGCTTGCTGCGGACTCTTAACACATAACTTTAAAAAAAAGTAGGACACTTGACGGACAAATTACAGAAATAAGTTTCTAAGTTCATAAGCTTTCTAAAAAGGTACAATGGTTGACATTTTTAGCTCAATTCTTAAAATTATTAATGATAAAGCAGGCTGAGGACTTGACTTGATGAGTAAGGTAAGGTAAGGAGAAACTGGGGAAAGAATAAAAAAAAAGTTTCAAATAATAATTTAATCTTAATAAGGAAAACCAGTTTGTAATTACAAATTTTGCTCGAACTGCCTGCCTTGGTTTCGTATGCAAGCACGAAGCCTTTTTCGTACTTCAGTGATTGTAACTCGCGTTGAAAGCTCTTCTTTAATTTTTTGTGCAGCTGCCATAATTTTTTGAGGTAACTCTTCTACGTTACGTATCGGTCGGTCGTAGACCAACGCCTTCATGTGACCCCAGATGTAGAAATCACATGGAGTTAAATCTGGACTCCTGGCTGGCCAAGGGATTGGTCCACCTCGACCAATCCATCTTCTTGGGTAGTTTCGATCCAGCCACTGTCGCACACCCCCGTAATAATGAGCAGGGCAGCCATCGTGTTGGTAAACCATACTCAGTCTCGTCGCAAGTGGCACATCTTCCAGTAGCATGGGTACTTCATCTCTCAAAAAATTTTCATACGCGATGCCGGTTAATCTCGCGGGCAGAAAGAAGGGTCCGATCAAATGATTGTGCACAATGCCCATCCACACGTTTAAAGAAAATCTTCGTTGATGAGCTCCTTCGCTTGATTTCCTTGGGTTTTGACCTTTAGGAGCCCAAAAATGCAGATTGTGGTAGTTTGTTATCCCATCGCGGTCGAAATTGGATTCATCTGTCCACAAGATTCTTCTCAGGTACTCGGGATCTTCGATGTCAGCATTAATTAAAAATCTGCAGAAATCCATCCTTCTTGCAGGGTCTCCCTCTTCAATTGCGTGTACTGGAGTGTAATGATACGGATACTGCCGAGCTGAGTGGAGGGTAAACCATACCTTCCACTGAGACAGACCGAGCTGGTTAGCTACGATTCTCGTCGAGGTAGTGCCGTCTGCCCGGAAAATCTGGAGGATCTCTTCTTCTTCAGCAGGATCGTAATGTCGAGGTCTTCCAGCATCGGCTTGGCGGCGTTCAACTGTTCCACTTTCCCGAATAAGACGGTACGTTGTACCAAACACGCTTACGTGTGGTAAACGGCGGTTAGGGAAACGACGTTGGTACTCTCTTCTAGCTGCAGCGGCATCACCGTCACAGAGCCCGTAACAATAAAAGATATCGGCGTATTCCGCAAATTGGTAAGCAGCCATTTGAGAAAGAAACTTAATTATCAGTCGTCTGGATTGGAATAACTGATTACTTACACATGAAGATTATTTAAACCTCGGTTAGTCCCAACCCCACCCCATGGAAATTACCGCCAGCCCATAAAAATTTGATAAGATAAGGCAAATAAAGCCCACGCAGAAACAAATTTAAAGTGATTAACAAACTAATTAACCTGATGACCCTTAATTAGTTTGTTTGTGTCGCCGAACCGATTAAGGGCCAAGTACGCTAAGTCAAGACCGGCTCTGCTATTATTAATAATAATTTTAAGAATTGAGCTAAAAATGTCAACCATTGTACCTTTTTAGAAAGCTTATGAACTTAGAAACTTATTTCTGTAATTTGTACGTCAAGTGTCCTACTTTTTTTAAAAGTTACGTGTTAAAATGTTACAAAATTTGGAAATAAAATCAAGAACTGGTGACTTCAAATCCTTTTTTTTCTGTAAAATTTTGCATTTCTTGCATGTTTTTGCTATTTATCGTAATTAGCAACTCATTGGCTAAGAGAAAATGATTTTTTTTAAATCCAATTTGAAGTAGTTTTTTAAAAAATACCACTTGTAGGTCGATAGGCGGGTATTTTCCAAAAAAATCTAAAAACTCCAATAACTTGAAAACCAATGAGTTTTGACCCCTAGTTGACTGGACTTAAATCATTGCAAATGAACCATAGAATAACCCCTTTGAAGGAATACGTCGAATTTCCAGTCACCCTGTATAGTCCAATCATCCAACTATGGTCCAAAATAAAACTCGTTTATTTTTATAAAAATATATATTCTATCAGTGAATTTATACGTTTTCATTGAAGTTTGTTTAATTATGTTGTTCACTTTAGAGTTTATTCGTTAAAATTATCATTATATTGACGAGTAATTTTCGAATAAAATTGGACCATAGTTGTGTGGACTGGACCATATTTGGGTAGTTTTACGTACGAAGTTATCTCCGTAATGTAAGTAACCGATCCCGGTGGTTTTGCCGCTGGTCAAAAGTCATGAAAATGTATGTAGGCAAAAAACTTAAGTATATAGTTGTGACTTGTTCGAATAGACATCTGTTTTGTTTTTGTCACTATTTTAATTTATGTTATATCTAGTCAAACTCGAGTCCCATCTACAAAAAATAGGTGCTTTACTTAAGTTTTTTTACTTATAACATTGTTTTGTTTTGTAGGCGGATATTAAAATGAATCAGCAAAGGAAAGCAAGACTGCAGAAAATATTTTCAAAAATAGACAAAAACGTACCGGATATTGGACGAGAACGTTATGCATGTTACAATTTCGATGTAAACCAATACGACGGATCATTAACTTTAGTGCAGGAAGAGCACTATTCATCTCAACAAGATATTTGTTGTAGACCGCAGAACCCGACACCACCTTGTATCTCACCAACTGTGCAGCATGAAATTTGTGTGTTACCAGCCAGTTTTAAGACATTGCCTCCACAAAAAAATCGCTTTTCAATGTTCGATGTTTATGGACATACAGTAAGTGCCTCTGCTGTACAGTTTGGTTTTTTTAGCCGGCATTACAAGGCGGTCTGGATACCTATTGTGTTAAATTTACAAACATCCTTATTTGTTTTAAAGAAGTCCGGGCGGGTTTTTAACTTTTTACAAACAGGCAGATTTCGTAGATGTACGTCGATGGCACAGTAAGTAAAAGTAAGTCCTTGTACAAAGGACGACATGAGGTCATAACGTCTGCATTGCATATTGCTTTGATGCATTGCTTTTGTGCTATAAGAACTCGCTTTGCATGTTGTGAGTTGTGAGTTACCCCAGAGCAGAATATCATATCTAATTAAAGAAGATACATAACCGTGATACGCCTGCATCGCGGCATCTTTCGTACAAGTTTTTGTCAATCGCCACAATGCGTAGGCAAACGCATAATTTATTGCATAATGTGTCTATGTGATCCTTCCAAGAGCATTTGTCATCCAACGTGATGCCAAGAAATTTTGTTTGTGATAATTCTTTTATTGTTTCATCGGCTGACGTGGCTATTAGATGGGTAAGTAATATAAGATATAAGAACTTATACTATAATATTCATATTATATACGCTCATATTCTATAAGCTTCTTTTGTATACCGTTCAAGGTGTATAACAAACGTTAGATATAACATCAAAATATCTATTTTTGTTAGGTATAACGTTATTTAAGTATAATATCATTGTATAGAACGATCATAACGTATAACGTTCATAATATCTCAGATTTATAATGTATATTTGTTCTTGGGTCATGGATGTTATCTATATATGTATTTATATATTATGTATATCGTCGTCTAGTACCCATAGTACAAGCTTTGCTTAGTTTGGGACTAGGTCGATTTGTGTATGATTGTCCCTTAATATTTATTTATTATTTTATTTATATTACTCAATACATCTAACACCAAAATGCATAATGCTCGTATAGAATAACCGTCTGCACATCAATTGTGTAGGTACATACTTATGCAATAGTTCGCTGTTAAATTTTAATATACCTCCATGCAAGCAAGCATTTTGACGCTTCGCTCGCTTTGCTCGCTCCGCTATCCATGGTCATAAAACAAACCTAACCTAACCTACAGTTTTCGGTTTTTGGCCCATATTTCATTTTATATCGCAGTTCTTCCAAACGGTATACTCTTACTTGCCAGAATTTTATTTGCCATCATCAATTGTGAAGATACGTATGCAATAGTTCGCTTTTAAAATTTATTTTTATATACCTCCATGCAAGCAAGCATTTTGACGCTCTGCTCGCTTTGCTCCCTCCGCTATCCATGGTCATAAAACAAACCTAACCTAACCTACAGTTTTCGGTTTTTGACCCATGTTCCATTTTTGGGGCATAGGGGTAGCAGTTATAACCTATTTAGTATATCATACGCTATTATATTTTCTAATCATTATATTAAAAGAAAGTATATACTATGATCGATATACGTTATGTATGTTATATTAACTGAATTTAGAATATTTGAGTGTTATATAAAAAAACATTCTGCAACATGAGTATTATGCTAATTGACCGTTATTCCTAATAAAAATATTGATTTTGATGTTATAGCAAAAGTTTATTATATCTTGTGAACGTTATTAATATGAAATTATATATTATGTAGTTATATCTCATGGGACGCACCCCTATTAGATTAGGTTGTGTTTACTAGCATTTCTATTTAAAAATTGTACAAATGTCGTTTTATTTATGTTAATATTCAAATTGTTTAAGGTCATCCAAGTTACTATTTTAGAAATTGTATTATTTATATCTGCATTATATAGATTAGCATTTTTACACGGTACAACAATAGATAAGTCATCAGCAAACAGAGTACAATCAAATTCTGTTGCATCCGGAAGATCATTAATATATATTAAAAATAGTGAGCCCAAGATGCTACCTTGTGGTACCCCTACACTATTTATTTTCGTGGAAGACCTATGTGAAGTTACGGTATTTTTTCCATCAAATTTGGTAATTTCTACAAATTGCAATCTCGTGCGTAAATAACTTTTAAGCCAGTCATTTACCAGACCTCTCATGCCGTAAAGTTCGCACTTTCTCAGAAGTATGTCATGGGACACAAAATCAAAAGCCCTGGTCATATCGAAGAAGATCGCAGTAACAGGCGTGCTCTTGTCTAAATGCTTAGAGATATTATTCATTAAGGAGAAAGCAGCCAGGGATGTTGATTTTCCTTTCTGGAATCCATACTGTCCAGGTTTAATTATACTGAATTTACTAAGAAAATGTGAAATACGTTCATGCATTGCCTTTTCAAATATTTTAGCAATAATTGGTATCAGAGAGATAGGTCTATAATTCTTGACAAGATTTTTATTACCTTTTTTAGGAAAAGGCTTAACCAATGCTATTTTCAAGGGTTCAGGAAAAGTACCGCTTGTGAATGAAAGATTTATCAAATAGAACGCCTGAGATCGGTAGGTTACATGTTTTCAATATATGCGTTTGTATACCATCATGTCCAGTAGCTTATGTTTGATTTAGTGAATTGATAATTTTAGTTATCTCGTCTCTACTTGTTGGAACCAGAAACACTAGCAAAATTCGATTTATTGAGGGATATTTCGGGTAGTTGATTTTTATCACCAACGGTATTATTCATATCTATATAGTAATCATTAAAGGCGTTAGCGATGTCTGTAGGATCTTCCAGAATTCTATCATCGAAGATGATTTCCTTAATATTTGTATCGTTGGGATTCTTTCCCGACGACGTGTCTTTGATTACATCCCATATAGCTTTACATTTCTTTTTGGCCTGAGCTAGGTATTTGCAGTTTGCTAATCTTTGAGCCTGGTTTATAAATTTTTTAAGCACTGGAATAGGAATGATATTTAGACTTATTGAAACTTTTATGTCTTGAATTTTTATAATAAGAAAAACGAAGTTTTCTTTTAGTTACTACAGACTTTTTGATACCTCTTGTGAACCAGTTATTAGCTTTTGGTCTAACGACATGTTTAATTTTAATTATCGGAAAACAAAAAATTTAAAATAATACAAAATTGTCGTAAAAATTGTTAAGGCGATATTGTCCGGCCCTACGGCCGAATTGAGGGGGTGAGGTGCGCGGCAAGACGCGGAGCGCCGCCCGCGCGCCCCGACCCCGCTCGCCGAGTTCGCTAACGCGAAATCGCGATGGCAATACACTGTAGAGGGGTGTCACAATACAGTGATACCAGTCGGCAGTTTTTTAAGTGGCCGGTGCAAAGCGGGTTATAATTTATGTTCAAAGTGAAATGCGAATTCTTGCTATAGAAGTACTACATATTATTTTTCGTTTTAACTAAATGTTTGTTTTAACTTAATTTATTTTTTATAGTTTTTACTTGAGACTGTGTTCTGTGGAGGAATTACGGAATAAGTATCCCACCAAAAACATAACATGTAAAAAATTGCAAGTCTCGCATCGCAACCTTCTACCGCTAAAAGTTGTGAGATTACAATATAAAACCAAGTTGGTTAATTTATTCAGTCCCTATCAGAGTGACCCCCCCCGCCTATATGACAACTTTGACATACATTTTCACCGGGTTACATAACTAAAAACATATTACCATGACCGTTGTAGTGTTTGCATTAATATTACACATCTTTATCTTTATAATAAATGTAATGACTTGGCCATCGCACAGCAACATACAGTGCGACACAAAAAAGTAGAAAATAAATGAGGGCGCCACTTCCTTCGCAACTGTAACATTTTTGACGTAAAGTGCTTGAATATGGTAACAATTTTGTATGAAAAATTGTAGTTCCTTTATCATCCGTTTTCTACTTTTGTGTCGCGTACATAGGAACACGAGTAAATCTCCTTTGTGTGATTATTATATTTTTAGCTTTATCTAATAGTTTATAATTTAGATAGTTTGGCCATTTCGTTCGGTGTTGAGCTCTGCTCCTCCCGTTTTTTTCAGCTGTTTTTACTATCTCATCTTCCTCTATTATCTTCTGTCGTCCACTTTTGCCCGTGTGGCCAGGTCCATCTTTTATCTTAGTAAGGACGGCCAAGATGAAACGATGAGTAGGAATTTACGCATATAAATTAAGCGTGACTTTTAAAGCGTTAATAATATTTGGTAGATGTTTTCATTATATCTAGAGTATATTACCGTGTGCGCTTGCCAAGTCCTTACATTTTATTATATAGATAAAAATGTTGAATACATTACATTATTAATGCGGGCACTAAAACGGTTATGGCAATATGTTTTTAGTTATGTAATTCTGTGAAAATGTATGTCAATGTTGTAATATAGGCCGGGGGTCACTTAATAAATAAATTAACTGACTTGGTGTTATATTGTATCTCACAATTTTTTGCGGTAGATGGTTGCGAGACTTGCATGCATGTTATGTTTTTGATGGGATCTCATTTTTTTAAAGTGGTCCTCCTTTTTTTGAAAAGCCAAGACGGTAAATACTTCTTATTCTATTATACTCTGCAGTTGCGGAGTCGACGTGAACTAGATGTAAACCGCACAGACTTGTCACTTCCTCTTATGATCCATAATGATCTCTCTCAAAATACCTCATGATCCATATTGATCACTCTCATGATCCATAACGATCTCATGGTAAATAATGACTTAGCGGAGGCACTGTCGTGCCCCTAGATCCTTCTCATGTTTCCTCTTAGCATCCATAATGATCTGTCTCTTGATTCCTCTCATGATCCATAATGACCCATCATCACCACAAGGATTGTCATCACAATCATCGTCATTATTCATTATCAGTCATCACCATGACCATTACCATCTGAATCAACACCGCCATCATCATTCCTAATCACCATCATCGTCATGACCATCATTATCATCAGAATCATCAACAACAACACAATCATCAACAACACCACCACTATCATCATCATAAGCATGACCCACAACACCACCATCATCATTATCATCATTACTATCACCAACAGCATCAATATTTGACGAGTCATCATTATTGTTCTACCTATGCCTGTGCACACGACCATTTCAAAATTATCTACGCAGAAAAAACGATTCCAACTCACTGCCCCTGCGGGGTGAGGTAACTCAATTCGGCACGGGGGTGTGCGTGTCCATTCTGTATGTATAAATTCTGTGCCTGAGGTTTTAGTATCTAAACCGAAGGTTATATGAACCGCAAAATCAACTTTGTAATCGAGTATTTTTATAGGGTTCATAAGGAAATACAAATTTTCCTATGCAGGTCGCATAACTGTACACTAAACAGTAATAGAGTTCAAAATTTCAAGCTTGTGTGTCTGCTGGAAATAACTTAGAATTCGTATGATCGTGTGTAAATGAGTCAGTGAATTAGTGAGTGACAAAATTAAGGAACTTTGACTCGCAATAATTCTTAACTTACTAGTTCAAATTGAATGTAACTGGGATATGCCTAGGTTATACTATGCCCACCTAGTTTCTGAAAATTCAGGCTTCTAGCTTTGTTCACGACGAAATACAGGGGGTTGGAAAATGGTCTGAATGGCTTCGAAAAAAGGAAAAGGATGTTGCGGTGTGCCGGTAAGCGCGTTTTCTCGAGTTGGAGGGGGCAATGGCGTGCACCTAGATACAATTAATAGAATTATTTGTTTTTTTAGATACTTCTAAATGAGAAATAATCTCAAAGGTGCTATCATACATAAACAGACTGCGCTAAACACATTACCCTCCTTTGCGTCGCGCTGTCGGGTAAAAATATACTACATACCTTAACTAGGAGTCGATTGTTTCTAAAGGCCTTAAGAAAGAACAAGTACTGAGGAGCATTTGTAAAGTACAGTTTTTTTTACTTACCTATATCTAGGTTACATAACATACATAATCATGCCTTTTCCCCAGGCAGGGACTTAAAGTACTGACATAATGTTAACTGTGTACTAAATCCATGTTCCAAGTTTGACAAGAGACATAAGTCAGAATACGCTAAAAAACTTAATTCAGATGAAAAATATTTGTGGTACTAAGTACGTAAGTCAATTTGACACTTAATGCTTTGAGCAATAAGTTCTTTTGTAGGAAGTAATTATGTTGTTTTAAATTATAAATAAAGCGTTATTAGCATATACTTGAACATGTCAACCGTGCCACTTTTTGACATTTATGTTCGGTTCTGTTAATTTATTATAAATAAAACATTAACTTACTTTTAGGCATTCCTTGCTCGAGCATTGTCTTTTTTTATTCGTTTTATAATATGAAAAGCTTTTTGTTTACGTTGTGCTGCTTTATTTCTAATTTTTTTGGAACAATAATTCGTAAATGCGATCACGTGGTCGCGCGGAACAAATTGACACAGGTCCATCCCCTTCAAGCGCCGAAGCGCGACTGAAATGGCACCGCGAGCTATCGCCCTCATAGTTTTAGTAGATATTTAGTTCTAGTGATTAAATAAATAATTTTATTCAGAAAATCCCATCCACTTCAACTATATAATGTTAGTATCTATACATTTACGCAAAAAACGGGTAAAAAAGGTTCGTATTTTAGCCATTCTATAGAAAAGATATTACGAATAGAGGTAACTTTGGGATCGTTTTCTATCGACCGAAATGTTTCCAATCATGTTGCTGAACACGATTTCATATTCAGGAGATCCTTAAGTATGATATATATGTTTTTCATAATCTTCAAACACTGATAAAACGTCTACGACGAGTCTGAAAATGAGTCAGTTCGGCGTCTACTGGGAAAAGCGCGCCTTAACATTCCCGGTTACTGAACTGACGTGCGAGTCTTTAGTCCAGCAACGTCGCTTCGTCCATGTATTCCTATTTCGTTCACATTCCCACCTAGTCTACAATCCCATCTCGTCTATATTCCCAACTTTTCCGCATTTGCAACTTGTCACATTTTTAACTCATTCACATTTCCAACTCATACACATTTCCAACTCATCCACATTTACAATACAACTTGTCCACATTTCCAACGTCCCTTTCGTAATTGAATTAGGTCTTAAAATCTCGTACCATAAACACGGTACTCGACTTTAAGAACCTTCATTGTGCAACGATTGCATAAAATACTATTGTATTGTATTGCATAATATTTGTAAGTTCTGAATAATTATCCTGGGTTCCATAAATACATGTAAACCATATATATGTACCTATACCTATCAAAAAAAATCGATCACTTACCTCCAAATCCTTATTTACTTTTCTTGGATGTGATTTTCAATGTTTCATTTTTCATTATTTTAATAGTAAACCTATACGTATTCAGCTGCAGAGTCTCTCTAAGGCTGACATATGTTGTGGTTGTGGGTAGTGCATGGACCGGACCCTGCACTACATCCACTACGGCGGGCGCGGCGTGTTGCAGGCGCACACGCGGGGGCTGCCCGCCGGCCAGGACACGCTGCGCGTGGTCGTCATCGACAGGCTGGACGAGAACCTGTGCTGCGGGACACATGTCTCCAATCTGAGGTGAGTGGCGTGTCGCAGCACACGCGGGGGCTGCCCGCCGGCCAGGACACGCTGCGCGTGGTCGTCATCGGGGGGCTGGACGAGAACCTGTGCTGCGGGACACATGTCTCCAACCTGAGGTGAGTGGCGTGTCGCAGCACACGCGGGGGCTGCCCGCCGGCCAGGACACGCTGCGCGTGGTCGTCATCGAGGGGCTGGACGAGAACCTGTGCTGCGGGACACATGTCTCCAACCTGAGGTGAGTGGCGTGTCGCAGCACACGCGGGGGCTGCCCGCCGGCCAGGACACGCTGCGCGTGGTCGTCATCGACGGGCTGGACGAGAACCTGTGCTGCGGGACACATGTCTCCAACCTGAGGTGAGTGGCGTGTCGCAGCACACGCGGGGGCTGCCCGCCGGCCAGGACACGCTGCGCGTGGTCGTCATCGACGGGCTGGACGAGAACCTGTGCTGCGGGACACATGTCTCCAACCTGAGGTGAGTGGCGTGTCGCAGCACACGCGGGGGCTGCCCGCCGGCCAGGACACGCTGCGCGTGGTCGTCATCGACGGGCTGGACGAGAACCTGTGCTGCGGGACACATGTCTCCAACCTGAGGTGAGTGACGTGTCGCAGCACACGCGGGGGCTGCCCGCCGGCCAGGACACGCTGCGCGTGGTCGTCATCGACGGGCTGGACCAGAACCTGTGCTGCGGGACACATGTCTCCAACCTGAGGTGAGTGGCGTGTCGCAGCACACGCGGGGGCTGCCCGCCGGCCAGGACACGCTGCGCGTGGTCGTCATTGACGGGCTGGACGAGAACCTGTGCTGCGGGACACATGTCTCCAACTTGAGGTGAGTGGCGTGTCGCAGCACACGCGGGGGCTGCCCGCCGGCCAGGACACGCTGCGCGTGGTCGTCATCGAGGGGCTGGACGAAAACCTGTGCTGCGGTACACATGTCTCCAACCTGAGGTGAGTGGCGTGTCGCAGCACACGCGGGGGCTGCCCGCCGGCCAGGACACGCTGCGCGTGGTCGTCATCGAGGGGCTGGACGAGAACCTGTGCTGCGGGACACATGTCTCCAATCTGAGGTGAGTGGCGTGTCGCAGCACACGCGGGGGCTGCCCGCCGGCCAGGACACGCTGCGCGGGGTCGTCATCGACGGGCTGGACGAGAACCTGTGCTGCGGGACACATGTCTCCAACCTGAGGTGAGTGGCGTGTCGCAGCACACGCGGGGGCTGCCCGCCGGCCAGGACACGCTGCGCGTGGTCGTCATCGGGGGGCTGGACGAGAACCTGTGCTGCGGGACACATGTCTCCAACCTGAGGTGAGTGGCGTGTCGCAGCACACGCGGGGGCTGCCCGCCGGCCAGGACACGCTGCGCGTGGTCGTCATCGAGGGGCTGGACGAGAACCTGTGCTGCGGGACACATGTCTCCAACCTGAGGTGAGTGGCGTGTCGCAGCACACGCGGGGGCTGCCCGCCGGCCAGGACACGCTGCGCGTGGTCGTCATCGACGGGCTGGACGAGAACCTGTGCTGCGGGACACATGTCTCCAACCTGAGGTGAGTGGCGTGTCGCAGCACACGCGGGGGCTGCCCGCCGGCCAGGACACGCTGCGCGTGGTCGTCATCGGGGGGCTGGACGAGAACCTGTGCTGCGGGACACATGTCTCCAACCTGAGGTGAGTGGCGTGTCGCAGCACACGCGGGGGCTGCCCGCCGGCCAGGACACGCTGCGCGTGGTCGTCATCGACGGGCTGGACCAGAACCTGTGCTGCGGGACACATGTCTCCAACCTGAGGTGAGTGGCGTGTCGCAGCACACGCGGGGGCTGCCCGCCGGCCAGGACACGCTGCGCGTGGTCGTCATTGACGGGCTGGACGAGAACCTGTGCTGCGGGACACATGTCTCCAACTTGAGGTGAGTGGCGTGTCGCAGCACACGCGGGGGCTGCCCGCCGGCCAGGACACGCTGCGCGTGGTCGTCATCGAGGGGCTGGACGAAAACCTGTGCTGCGGTACACATGTCTCCAACCTGAGGTGAGTGGCGTGTCGCAGCACACGCGGGGGCTGCCCGCCGGCCAGGACACGCTGCGCGTGGTCGTCATCGAGGGGCTGGACGAGAACCTGTGCTGCGGGACACATGTCTCCAATCTGAGGTGAGTGGCGTGTCGCAGCACACGCGGGGGCTGCCCGCCGGCCAGGACACGCTGCGCGGGGTCGTCGTCGACGGGCTGGACGAGAACCTGTGCTGCGGGACACATGTCTCCAACCTGAGGTGAGTGGCGTGTCGCAGCACACGCGGGGGCTGCCCGCCGGCCAGGACACGCTGCGCGTGGTCGTCATCGACGGGCTGGACGAGAACCTGTGCTGCGGGACACATGTCTCCAACCTGAGGTGGGTGGCGTGTCGCAGCACACGCGAGGGCTGCCCTCCGGCCAGGACACGCTGCGCGTGGTCGTCATCGAGGGGCTGGACGAGAACCTGTGCTGCGGGACACATGTCTCCAACCTGAGGTGAGTGGCGTGTCGCAGCACACGCGGGGGCTGCCCGCCGGCCAGGACACGCTGCGCGTGGTCGTCATCGAGGGGCTGGACGAGAACCTGTGCTGCGGGACACATGTCTCCAACCTGAGGTGAGTGGCGTGCCGCAGCACACGCGGGGGCTGCCCGCCGGCCAGGACACGCTGCGCGTGGCCGTCATCGAGGGGCTGGACGAGAACCTGTGCTGCGGGACACATGTCTCCAACCTGAGGTGAGTGGCGTGCCGCAGCACACGCGGGGGCTGCCCGCCGGCCAGGACACGCTGCGCGGGGTCGTCATCGACGGGCTGGACGAGAACCTGTGCTGCGGGACACATGTCTCCAACCTGAGGTGAGTGGCGTGTCGCAGCACACGCGGGGGCTGCCCGCCGGCCAGGACACGCTGCGCGTGGTCGTCATCGACGGGCTGGACGAGAACCTGTGCTGCGGGACACATGTCTCCAACCTGAGGTGAGTGGCGTGTCGCAGCACACGCGAGGGCTGCCCTCCGGCCAGGACACGCTGCGCGTGGTCGTCATCGAGGGGCTGGACGAGAACCTGTGCTGCGGGACACATGTCTCCAACCTGAGGTGAGTGGCGTGTCGCAGCACACGCGGGGGCTGCCCGCCGGCCAGGACATGCTGCGCGTGGTCGTCATCGAGGGGCTGGACGAGAACCTGTGCTGCGGGACACATGTCTCCAACCTGAGGTGAGTGGCGTGCCGCAGCACACGCGGGGGCTGCCCGCCGGCCAGGACACGCTGCGCGTGGCCGTCATCGAGGGGCTGGACGAGAACCTGTGCTGCGGGACACATGTCTCCAACCTGAGGTGAGTGGCGTGTCGCAGCACACGCGGGGGCTGCCCGCCGGCCAGGACACGCTGCGCGTGGTCGTCATCGAGGGGCTGGACGAGAACCTGTGCTGCGGGACACATGTCTCCAAACTGAGGTGAGTGGCGTGTCGCAGCACACGCGGGGGCTGCCCGCCGGCAAGCCGCCGAGGTGAGCTGTGGAGGGCTACTGCCGACCAGACAACACGCAGCGGGTCATCATTGTCGACGGGCTGGACGAGAACACGCGGTAGGGTGTGTTCGCGTGTAAGCTTGTATAAATGCAGCTCGGCAAATTTACATTCATAAGGGCCGATACACACGGATAGCATTTCAACTGCAACCCAGCTGCAAAGTGGCAGTTCTGACGCAGTTACACCAACTGCATCAGAACTGCAAACCGACTGTGCAGTCAGCTTACAGCTGTCGTGCAGTCTTATCAACCACACACCAACTGCAAGCTGGCGAAATTTGTCGGAGGTCTGGTCGTATCGTAACTGAACCAGATGAAAACGCGAGCGCAGCGAGGGTGAAATTTGAAAATCGCCTCCTTTTTAAAGTCGGTTTCAAATTTAAACTGTGTCATCTTAGCCGTAATAAAGAATCGGTTGCCTCATTTATCTATATCAGACGAGTAGTTTAAACTCAATGATGTAAAATTATATAAATATTTGTCGTATAAGTACATATAAATTGTTGCCCAATACATATTAAGCCCCGGCTTTCATTTGATATATCACAAGCTACAATAAAAAATAATATTTTGTAATTTTCTATATCACTCCCAAAAGTGACTCTCATACTTAAATTTCGTTTATTTACTTTAGTTAGACGCCCCTGACCCTGACCCTGATAATATGAACCAAATTTCCACTTGATCGGTCCAGTAGATTCTGAGCAAATTGGCTGTGACAGACGGACAGACAACGAAGTCGATTTGTGTGAGGTTGTCCGATATTTATTTATTATTATTGTTCGGTCCCAACCGACCTTACTTTGCATAAAACTGAACGCACCCGAGACTTCCGGTTCGTGTCTCAAGATGGCCGCATGCGTTTAAGTTTTGCTGTTCATTATTTATTCATTTTTGTTGTTCAATGTGTAGTATTGATAGCGTATAGTGCAGTGATCTAACGTATGAGTGAATAGCTAATGAAGAATAGCCCTTCCTGGGTCAAGGCCCGATAGTCCGCGTGTTTTTTTTTTGTAAATCGCTATCACTTTACAAAAAGCAAGAAAGTGATCGAGTACTTTAATGTGACTTTAATAAATTCTGAGTTTATTTGTGTTCCGGTTTTAGCTGATGGTCAAAGCAGCCAATGCTATAATAAATAATAATAATAATAATAATGAACGCACCCGAGCTGTCATTCTGACACTATGATTTCAGAGATTATTCTATTTATAGAACTAAGACTTGAGGTTTTGAAAATGGCGATTTGAACACACGTTTTTCTGTGTACGCCTTTTTGCATATATTTTGTTGAAAACGAGTAGTTTTGTTTGCGTAAGGCACCTCGTTACTATTTGGTTATACTTTGGTTCTTAATTGCTGTGAATATAGTGATTTGGACGGACTGGTGGTACGGACGCGCCGCGGACGAGGGCGCACCAGCAAATCACATTTCCATACACATTACACAATATATTAACTCAAATTTGCTGGAAATTGGGCGGCATCGGCTCAATGCGAAGGTTAGTGCGTTAGGTATAAGCTAGATTTAAGTGCAGAGGCGCGTATCGCGCCCAGTGTATGTACTCGCCTGGAATTACGTTTTGCTGGTTACACAGTTGATGGGCCCCTGTGACCCGTAGACCTGGGCGGAAACAAAACATTGATGGTAGCATAGTGCGTGATTTGTTTTGATTTGATCCACTTATGATAAATTTTGGGTAAAATTTTTGGTTAAAATTCACATGTTTTGAGGTTAAAATTTTGGCAAAAAGTTGTTAAAATTACATGTTTTTGATTGGAATAAGGTCAATTTGCTTATTATCAACAACACGATAGTTGTTTCTTGTAGATAAATACTAGTTTAGTGCTCAAATTTAGGAAAGTTTCAACTTGTTATAAATTTGTGGGTCGGTGAACCTTTTCTTTGTATGCTATAACAAAAGTAAAATTATTAGAATAAACTCATTATAGTTTTATTGTGTTTTTGGAGTTAAAACAAGTATCATATGTTGTTGATATTGCACAGGTCAAGTTGAAACATTGAATTATTTGGAACTATATTTGAGAAACTGTAGATATTGACCTTTGGACTTTGAGATTGAACCTTTGAACATTTGATGTTGAATGTTGTAATTTGTTGTCATTTTTATAATTGGTAAACCGCCAGTGTGACTACATTGAATTACTATTGGTATTGGTTAAGAAATTCTACATAATTAATTTTAATTAATTAATTTATTGATTTGTTTGAGAATTTCACTTTGTGTTTTGTTTGAATTCAATATGGCAGCGGTATTTAAGACAGCAATTCGCGTTGAGTTACGTTGGTTTACATCTGGGGCTGCTCTGGTGGACAGAGTCGACCGAACTGACGCATTTTTAGACAAGTTCGAACAGATTAGGGACCGCGTTGATAGGGCGCGCCATAGCTTTGAGAGCTATCTCGGTAAAATTGAAGGCTGTGGGCCCGAGAATGCGCAGCATACTCTACGCGAGGCAGCTGAAGTGGAACGAGATTATGACCAATGCATTGAGCTAGAAGATAAAATCGTTCAGCGTCTCTTCTTCTCTGTCGTTTCGCTCTTGGCAGAGCGGTCGTGGTCACGTTGAGGCGTCCACATCGGTGGTAGAGGCGGACACAGCTCTCCGCACGATCTCCCGCCATCTCTCCCTATTGGCAGACAGCAGAGGAGATACGCAGTTTCCTACTGCTGATTTTATTTGGTCAGTCCAACGCATAGGTGACCTGCCACGCGATCTGGTTCCATCCACTTTTCCCTGCACAACCAGCCGCTCTATAGAGTTGTTATCCCGCCTAGAGACAAGGCCAAAGTACTGCAGTATGCGCGACTGTACTACAGCCGATAGACGCTGCGTGATGCCGAGTTCTTGGAGTATGGAAACGTTGGTGCGGAACTCCGTCCACAATATTCCAAGCATCTTTCTCCAGCACCACATTTCCAGAGCATCTATCTTCCCCTTTTCCAACTCGCGCACTGTCCACGTCTCTGCCGCGTATAGAAAAATCGGGAATATAAGTGTCCTCACGAGTCTGACCTTGGTAGCTTTGGTGATGTTGCGATTTCTCCAGACTTTCCTCAACCTCTCCATGGCAGTTCTGGTTATGGCCATACGTCGCTTCACTTCATCCACACAGCCGCCGTTATTTGAGATTAAAGCCCCAAGGTACACGTAGGTCTGAACCACGTCGCAGTTCGCAATTTGTGTGACTTCGGGCGACCAAAACCTGGGCCATCGAAGATCAAAGTGGTCAGGTAGTCACAGAACTGGACAAAATCTCGGAAGTTTGGAGGAGTTACTGTCAGTCTCTGTTCCAAGATCCTCAATCGCGAAATTTTGCACCCACAGACCCTACGAGTGACATGCTCGAGCCGGATATTCTTGAGTCAGAAGTAACAGCCGCTATTGTACACCTGAAGAATGGGAAAGCCACAGGAAAAGATGAGATCCCAATTGAAACAATACGAGCATTGGGAGAGCGTGGCGTCCATATCTTCCATGTTATCTGCAACAACATATGGCTTACAGGCAAATGGCCCTCTGAATGGGCCCACACAGTCTTTGCTCCTCTTCATAAAAAGGGTTCCACAAAGAAGTGTAACAATTTTCGACTTATTGCTCTGATATCACACGCTAGCAAAATAATGTTACACATCTTAAATGAACGGCTGAAATCATATTTGTCTAGAGAAATTGCGCCAGAACAAGCCGGATTTATGAAAGGTAAAGGTACCCGTGAGCAAATCCTCATTGTTCGTCAAATCATCGAGAAGGCTCGAGAATTCAACAAGCCTACATACATCAGCGAACGAATAAAACATAGAACACGAGCTTCATACAAAGTTACCATCAAAAACCGGCCCAATAGTCGAAATGCGCATGCGCACCGGTCCACCAATCACAGCCAGTCAAATGTTCTCAGTTACGCTTAACAAATAAATGTGATTCGTCAATTTCCGAATGGCCAGCTGTGATTCGACTAAACGCATGACATTTGTCTATGGTAACATGGCGGTGACAGTGAAAACTCATAATTGGTGAATCGTTAATGCAATAAAGAGTCATTTTTGTTTACTTCATTATAAATCTTGAATGTTAAGGTTATTGCTTACATACGAATTAAAAAAAAATACATCTTTTAAGGAATCCTTGTTTGTTCCTTGTTGTTACTAATACTTTGAATGATTGTTATTAATGGGTGCTGTATATATTATTATTTCTCCTTCTTTGTAATAATTTATATTTTACCTGTAGGTAAAGTCGATACAATTAACCTTTCTAGTGGAAAAATATCAAACATAATTAGGTACTTATAAGTTTTCCTGCCGGACTAACGGAAAACGCATAGCCTTTTCTGAACGGTCTTTGCAAACATTCTTAATCGTGAACGACAAACGTACACACTTTAACGAAAATGGTGCGCCATGAAGTGTTTTATAATTTCAAATTTTATCGACGCCGCGTGGTTCAAAATTTGTCCGCGCTCCGACCGCGCACGCCACCGCCGCGCGCCGGCCGCTCGCTCGTCGCCGATCGATGTCACCGCTAGTCATCTCCCTCGCACGCGTTGGCTTGCAATCGGGCTTCATACCGCCCACTCTAACACATGGGAATATCCTATGTATCAGGGCTTGAAGTTAGATACGGATCGGCTACTTGCAAATTTCGTGCGCGCGCGCGTAAACAGGGGTGATTTAACGTCACGTTGTTTAGAAATGTTTAGTTAGTTTAGTGTTTGTTTGAGCGAAAAGTAGGTAATAATACTATTAGAAACAGTGCTTGTGTTTTGATTTTGTTTGTTGTTGTGATTACTGTGGCTTTAAACGATGGAAGGAGTTGTTCTGTGCGATTGTGATGAGTTAATGCAGGTCTTATAATAGGCGAAGGAAAGGTAGGCACTAACTTTCGCTCAGAAAAAGCTCATATTTTCCCCAAAACCCACGCCCGACCTGTGTATTATTGAAATTATACATTGAACACTAATGCGGCAATAAAATGGATTTACCCACTAAAAAAATACCAAAACATATCCCTGGGCTTGCCCTCTCCTGTAAGCCTAGGCACGCCACTGATTGCATTACTTTTTTCAAATATCGTATATAAATTAGTCATATGGCATAACACCATCCCTATACAAAATCTGTTCCGTAAAATAAATTAAATTAATATGTGTAAGGCTTTACTTACGTATGAAAACTGATACCATCTTTTTTTTTGTGTTTTCCTGAGTGATTAATACACCATTTCACTCAACAGTACGGCATATTTTCTTACTTTGAGACCACTTTTTTCACGTAATGCAACTGTTCGGCGTCGTCGCCATTTGCAAACTAGACAGCCGTTTGACACAAAATTTACGCCCCGCCTTAACTGACACAAAATCCGTGGGGCCATTTTCCGATGCTAGTTAGGCTTCTATGTTTTATTCGTTCGCTGACATACATATGCTTTGTTGATTTCTCCAAAGCATTTGACTCGGTGAAATGGCCAGCATTGTGGAAAACTTTACTGGACATGGGCACACCACAACACCTCGTACACCTGCTCAGGGAGCTCTACGAAGGAGGAACAGCTTCAGTGCGGACAGATGGGCTCCTCTCAGATAGTTTCCATCCAAGCGCGGGCGTACGACAGGGATGCATAATATCACCTTTGCTATTTAATATCTACACCGAGCTTATAATGCGAATCACTCTCGAGGACTGGACCGATGGTGTTACGTTTGGTGGATACAAAGTTGTAAACTTGAGGTACGCAGACGACACCACCCTGTTTGCAAGTAGCAGTGACCTTTTGGAAGAATTACTTCTCAAAATGGAACGCGTAAGCCTTAGTTTTGGACTGAGAATAAACCGATCGAAGACCAAGATTCGGGTTGGGTCGTTCAGCGTGCAAAGGAGATATTGCGGAATCGGGCCACCGGGGTCCGGAACGAGGGAAATTCTGCAATTAGACCCACTCCAGAATTGGCAGCACGACTTCCTGCGATAAGCATCCCACCGTTTGACAGAAACCTGGACGAATGGACCCGAAAGGACCTAACGGACTCTTTGAAATTGGCGCAGCTGATGACAGCTTTGAAAGGTGAACCACGTGACCTTGTGGCACACTTGTCGGTCACCGTTGAAAACTATGAAACCGCACGCACACTGTTAAGAAACAGATACCAGAATGTGCGAAGGCTTGCGGATGCCATGATGGCAAAAATTTGGAATATTCCCCGGATCGCCCAGGTATCAGACATCAGAATGAAAATGCTGAATCCTGTTTTGACAGCGACCAAAGCTTTGGGGAAACTTGGCTTGGCTGTGGACCAGTGGTCCTATATGTTGCTGAGTTTTTTGTTAGACCGGCTACCTGCTGATGTCCGGGCGAGATTTGAGAACCAGTATGGAGGAGACACCGCCCAGCACTTGCCGACCTTCAGTGACATAGTGGTATTTTTAGAAACGGAGTGTCGCCGTGCTGGTACTTCGAATTTGCCTTCAACCTCGAGACCAGCTGTGGCCTCAGGGGGCCACATGAGAATTGTTGCTCAAAGGGGAAACTGGGGAAAATCGATACCTCGACCAGCGAGGCCCAGTCAATACAATGTTGGCACGGTGGAACCTGACCCCTGCTTGTACTGCAAGAAACCAGGCCATCGGGTGTCTGTCTGTTCGACGTTTCTTGCCCAGAGGGTCGAGGGTCGCCGGAACATTGCAAAGCAAAGGAGGTGGTGCTTCGTGTGTTTGGACCCACATTTTGTTCGGGACTGTGCCCACCCCCAGGTGTGCCGGTCATGTGGTCGGTCGGAAGCACCACACCACATTTCGTGCATGAACCGCAACGGGACCTCCAAGCCTCCCGCTGCCCAGGGTTCACGCAGCACCCCTGTTCGGAGTCGGCACCCGGCCGACCAGGGGTATTTGGACGATGGGCGTTCGCAGGCCGGAGACGAGGGTACCAGGCGCCGCAGATGGCGCAAACGGCTCGACGCGCGTAGCAGCCTGACTGGGATCCGCTCGACTGGTTCGAGCGGCGCTCCCACGCCACGCGGTATCCCTGCTAGGGATACGCCGCCCATGCATCGACCACCGCCACACCCCTCGAGACCGTGTTGTTGGCCACGGCCTCGGTTTGTGTGTGGGGCCCTGGCGGAGGATCAGTTCGTGTGCGAGCCCTACTGGATACGGGCGCACAGGGCTGTATTGTATCCAAACGGTTGATGCAACCGATGGGCTTGGTCTTGAGACCTCACCCGGACGGTGTCCGGGGGGTCGGCAACTAGAGTTGCAAAGTGACGGACACTTTCAAAATGTCCGTGCGACATTTGTCAATTTGTCCGTCACAATCGACATTTACCTGACAAAAATGGACATCTAAAGACACAAACGACATTTATAAATTATGGTTAACCAGACAATATTTATGAATTGATCAAAATATTTTTTTGATGATTTGTTTATTTCAAAAATTTATGTCCTATACTTACTTACAATAATTGTCGAAAATGTCCAGACGTCTATTGAAAGGTTATGAGATTTCGATATTTTTTAAAGCCGAGTCATTTATTTAAGGGAACAATTTAAACGCTCACCAAAATGGCTTTTATACCCAAAAACTAAGTTCCAAATAAAATGAATTGCTTCCATTTAAATTAAACTCTCTCTATATAGTGCTCCCCAAATTAAATCATTTTGTATTCCAAAATCGATATACATTACACCAGAATAATTTTATGTTGAGTCAGAATATCTTTTTGCTTCCCAAAATGGATTTTTTGCTCACCAAATATTGTTTTCATAAAACATCAAAATTATTACCAAAAAATATCTTTTTGCTCACCAAAATGGATTTTTTGAATATTGTTTTCATAAATTAGTGTTTCAGCTAGGTAACCATCTAATCCTGATCACCTTTCAGAGCAGATCCGACTGGCCGGGTTAGGTTAGGTTAGTTTTTTAGGGTTCCGTAGTCAACTAGGAACCCTTATAGTTTCGCCATGTCCGTCTGTCCGTCCGCGGTCTAGCTCCATGACCATTAGTGCTAGAAAACTGAAATTTGGTATGAGTCATGTGTATGTATCACGCCGACAAAACGGTAAAAGAAAAAAAGAAAAAAATGTTTTTTTCGGGTACCTCTCGAACACCTAAAGTAGGGGTGAATTTTATTTTTCGTTCCGACACTAGTGTGGTGGGCTGTCGTTGAATAGGTCTTTTAAAAATAATAGGGGTCTTCAAACATAATTTTTTGATAAAGTCAGCAGTTTTGTAAACATTCGCTCCGAAAATAAAAAAAATAGCGTCCCCCCTTCTAACTTTTCAAACACGGGTCAAAAAATTATGGAAAAATTCATGAAAATGAGGCTTTATAAGTAATTTCAACGAAAACTATATTGAACAAAATCGGTTGAGCCGTTTTTGAATTATCGCAAAATTTCATATTTTTCTTTAGAAGGACGTAAGTTGACTTTCAGAAGGTAATAAGTAATTACAGTTACATTGGCGTTTACGACCTTTTTATAGAGCTTGAAATCTAAGTCGTAACTTAAACCTCGGGCTTTAAACCGCTGTTTTAAGCCCGTCTATTGTGAAGGATGAGCAACTACGGAACCCTACACTGAGCGTGGCCCAACATGCTCTTGGCCGGTTTTTTTTATATCCCTAAAAAACGCTCCATAATGTGCGGTAGTCATTATTAGATATGCTATATCAATTTGAAATTTTCTCCATACAAATCGTTTTTCTATATTTTCCGAATTTGACCGAATTTTCGGACAAGATTTCAGATTCATATTTTTGAGCCCCGAGAGCCCCCCGATACCGAGTTTTAGCCGCCTAGAACCAATTTGAAATTTTGAATCGTTATTTTTCGATATTTTCCGAATTTGACCGAATTTTCGGACAAGATTTCAGATTCATATTTTTAAGCCCCGAGAGCCCCCCGATACCGAGTTTTAGCCGCCTAGCACCAATTTGAAATTTTGAATCGTTTTTTTTTCGATATTTTCCGAATTTGACCGAATTTTCGGACAAGATTTCAGATTCATATTTTTGAGCCCCGAGAGCCCCCCGATACCGAGTTTTAGCCGCCTAGCACCAATTTGAAATTTTGGTGAAAAAAGCCATTTTGGTGAGCATTTAGTTTTTTGCCTCAGCAAAAATGACTAAAATGGAAGTAATAGGTAATATAAAATATTGGTGACATCCATTTAACAGTAATTTAGATTATTTGGTCTGAAATTAACTTTAATGGTGTTCATATATTTTTATAGGATGTAAGAAAAAGAATTATTTGCTTTATTTATAGAATAGTTTGGGATACACTATTTGGTGAGCATTCATCCGTTTTTGTGAGCATTAAGAATTTATTGGTAGTAATTTATCAACATACCTATTTGGTAGGCGTTTAAACACAAGCCGTTATTTAAATAATAATCGGTAAGAATTTGATTAAAAAAGTAAACAAATATTTTAAAAAATGACCATTGTGTCAATATTTGTCGAAAATGTCCGGACATTTATCGAAAATGTCGGTCATCTATTGAAAATGACGGACACTTTGCAACCCTATCGGCAACATATCAGTGTCAAACCTGGTAGGACAGGTCACGTTCACCTTTGGGCCGAGTCCCACCTCCCATGCGAGGACTACAGCTCCCGCATTGGTTTTGGAGGAGGTGGTGGGGGGACTCCCCCCGGTGAAGCTGCCACCAGAGATCCGGAACTTGACAGTTGGTTTAAATTTGGCGGATGCTGGCTTTGACACCCCTGGTCCGGTTGACGTGCTGCTGGGTGCAGACGTCCTAGGGAGAATATTGCTGACCGGCAAACGGATATTACAGCCTGGTGGACTTGTTGCATGGGACACCAAGTTCGGATATGCTGTAATGGGTCCAGTATTAGCAGTTTCCACGCCTCCTGCCGAGGAGAACTGTTTGGTTGGAACTGCTCTCTCAGACGCTGTGCAACGCTTCTGGGAGATTTAAGAACCGCCTACCGCGCCGCGGATGAGTCCTGAGCAAGAGGAGTGCGAATTGTTTTACCAGAACAACACTGGCCGCCTCCGCTCTGGTCGCTTCATAACTCGACTCGCCCTACTTACCCATCGACCACCCCTTGGTGCCTCTCACGCGTTGACTGAGAAGCGGCTGGTTTCGATGGAGCGCCGTATGAAGAGGGATGCGCTCTTCCGGCAGAAGTATGTGGACTTCATGAGAGAGTACGAGCAGTTGGGACACATGACGGTGTCATGCATGGTTTGGAGTACGGTGGAGCACTATTTTCTTACCCACCATGCGGTATTGAAGTCACCGGTGTCCAAGATTCGAGTGGTATTTGATGGCTCTGCAGCCACCTCGACTGGAGTGTCCTTGAACCAATGTTTGCATGCAGGTCCTAAGCTGCACAAGGACATAACCGATATTCTCACTAATTTCAGGAAGCATCAGATTGTGTTTGTGACCGACATCCGGATGATGTTTCGGCAGATCGTCATCCACCCTGATGACCGTCGGTATCAGTTGATCTTGTGGCGTGAGAGCCCAGATGAACCGATGTTGGTCTATGAACTGAATACGATTACGTACGGTCTGAAGAGTAGTCCGTACATTTCTATTCGTACATTGTTGGAATTGGCGAACAGAGAGACTGAGGTTCCCTCGAGCGTCCGCCATTTTGGAGAAGGACTTGTTTGTGGACGACGTGTGCACCGGGGCCAATAGCGTCGAAGAAGCATTGGTCCTCCGAGATGAATTGATTGCACTCTTGCGGACTGGTCTGGAGCTATGAGTTGCGGAAATGGTTGTACAACTCACCAGAGGTTTTGGCCGGACTCCCACCAGCAGGATCCACACCTCTTCGAGAATGTTGATAATCCGCACATGTTGTCGGTTCTTGGCGTTCAGTATCGACCAGTCCAAGATGTGTTCCAGACCTATCGGGTGGAATTGGATACCCCGAAGGTCTGGATAAAGCGGCTTGTTCTGTCTACGGTGGCCAGGACGTATGATCCAAATGGATGGATCGCGCCGGTCATCTTCAAGGCCTAAGCATTTATGCAGCGCCTGTGGGCAGCCCCGATGGGTTGGGATGATACGCTTTCCGGAGATATGCTGAGCGATTGGGAAACCTACTTCTCTACGCTCCCGGAGATAAACCAGGTCGAACTGTCGCGTAAGTTGCTTCCCGCAGGGAAATACAGAACAACACTTCATGGGTTTTGCGACGCCTCCGAGCGAGGATATGCAGCTGCCGTATATTTGCGAACGGTCAGCTCCGCCGGAGCGGTCGACGTGCACTTGGTAATGGGAAAGAGCAAGGTGGCCCGCTTCGGACTCGTTTGACGATCCCGAAGCTGGAATTGTCGGGTGCAGCTCTTCTTGTGCGATTGTTGAATCATGTAGCCTCTACCTTGAAGGACACCGTGAACCTTGAGGAGAGTGCCTATGCATGGACTGACAGCCAAATTGTATTGTGTTGGCTGAAGTCGTCGGTCCACACATTGGAGGTTTTTGTGGCCAACCGTGTCTCGCAGATACAGAACTCTGAGACTGCTTTGGTTTGGAGACACGTGCCAGGTGAATTGAACCCAGCGGACGTAGCGTCTAGGGGTTGCAACGCCACTGAGCTTGTTGCCCACCCACTGTGGTGGAAGCCAGAATGGCTATTGGAGATGGAGTCACGCTGGCCTGCCAGTTGTGTCATTGGAACCCCATCGTCGGGATTGAAGATCCACCTTGTCGAGACCGCTCCAGGGACGGACCCTGCTTGGTTGCTAGCGCGATATAGTTCTCTCGACAAGCTGGTTGGAGTGACCGCCTGGGTCAAGCGATTTATTCACAATTGTCGCCACCCTGACAATCGGCTACACACCAGTGTTCTCGCCTTTGTAGAGCGGAAGGCAGCCCTACATCACTGGATTCGGGTTGTGCAGGAGGAACACTTGGGGGACGTATTGGAAACCCTGCGTAAGGGTCGCCCCAAACTTAGACGAGCGATAGCGCGTCTCAACCCGTTCATTGACGAGTCTGGAATACTCCGGGTTGGAGGACGGCTTCGCAATGCTAACTTGCCTTATTCGGCGCGCCATACCATACTGTTGCCTAAGAAAGGGCACTTGGTGGAATTGTTGGTGAATGACCGCCACCTTAAGAATTCTCATGCTAGCTGCAATGCGCTCCTGGGCATTCTGCAGCGAGAATTTTGGATACTGAACAGCAGACGCGTTGTACGAAGCATCGTGTTCCGGTGCTTGCCTTGCTATAGGCTCAAGGCAGCCACGATGCAGCCTCAGATGGGTGATTTGCCCCCTGACAGGGTCACCCCGGCTAGGCCGTTTGAGAGGGTAGGGACGGATTTTGCCGGCCGTTTCTTGGTTAAAACGTCGCGACTCCGAAATGCGAAGTGTAAAAGCGTATTTGTGCGTTTTCGTCTGTCTGTCCACCAAAGCCGCTCATCTTGGATTAGTTGCTGATCTTTCGACGGAGCCCGTAGGGGACTCCCGTCTCTGATCCGGTCAGATTGCGGAACCAATTATAAAGGTGCCGACCGTTATTTACAAGATGTTCTGAAATTTTTGTTTGAAAATAGAATTGACATTGGTACAAACCTCTCCCGTCGGGGTGTCACCTGGACGTTTGACCCTCCGGGATGCCCCCATTGGGGAGGTATTTTTGAAGCTCTTGTAAAGCAAGCTAAGACTCATATGTATAGAGTCATAGGTCAAACTATTTTGACTTTTGAAGAGCTGGCGACGTTGTTTTGTAGAATTGAGGCAGTCCTCAATTCCCGTCCGTTGTGCCCGCTCAGCTCCGATCCAAATGACCTGGAAACGCTGACTCCAGGCTATTTCTTGATTGGTCAGCCACTTGTAGCCCTGCCGGAGCACCCCCTCAGGGAAGTAAATTCCAATCGTTTGTCGCGCTATCAAATGCTGCAACAAATGGCTCAGAATTTTTGGACCAGATGGTCATTAGAGTTAATGGTTTTTATTAGAGGTAATGTTTATAATTTGAAATTTAAATTGATTTGTATACTTATTTAAAAAGTAAAAGAAAAAAGTGTTAGTCCTCTTATGTTGCAGTGCCCTTGCAGGGTGTCACATGTATACCTTTCAATTATTCCATCAAAATTATGTAATGTGATATGCAATAAATGTTTGACTTTGACTTTGAGAGTATTTGCATGTCTTGCAGCAGCGCCTCAAGTGGACTGACAAAACCAATCCCCCCAGTGTTGGAGACCTCGTGTTGGTTAAGGATTCCAACCTACCGCCACTGCGTTGGCGCCGGAGGCGAATTGTTAACCTGTATCCCGGCAAGGACGGGACCCCTCGATTTGCTGAGGTCATGGTGGGGGATTCGGTTCTCAAGCGAGCGGTAGCAACGCTATCGCGTCTTCCTCTTGTATAGCGGACCAGCTTAGAGCTGTTCCGAGGCGGGTGATTGTTCGGTCCCAACCGACCTTACTTTGCATAAAACTGAACGCACCTGAGCTGTCATTCTGACACTATCATTTTAGAGATTATTCTGTTAATAGAACTAAGACTTGAGGTTTTGAAAATGGCGATTTGAACACACGTTTTTCTGTGTACGCCTTTTTGCATATACAGGGTGTCCCTAAAACCAACGCCAAAATGAAGAGGGGTGATAGAACAGCTCATAAGCAACCATATTAAGTCAATTTGACCTTAATAAAAAGTTCATGGTTTTCGAGATATTTGCATTTTTTTAAAACTCGTGACCTTTGATGCCCTGCGTCAGTATGTCGATTGCCACCACTGCAAATTTAGGTATTTTATAAATCTGATTTTTGCAGGATGTTACTAAAAACACATCCTATCGAATGTAATTTAAATTTATTACATATCATGATGCTTTGTCGGTAAAAATAATTAAAAAAAAAGAATTATAGCAATTTATAAAATTTAGCCTGCGGTTTTGATCGATTTTCATTTAAAAAAAGTATTGTAAACTAACATGGCACACAACATAAAAAGATAGTCAATTTATTGTAGTTTTCAAAAAGGTACAGCATTTTCTAATTTACGCAGCAGTTTACGAGATATTGATATTTTACACCAAAAGGAGCTAATACTGCAGTTATTACATAGTATGGAACCAGAGCCCCTACTAGGCTCAGAGTTTGAATTTCGAACTAAAAATAGAATCAAAGAATACATAATTTCAAATTGGAACACAATTCGAAATTATCAAATGTAAAAGTTAACTCAGCGCAATGACCCTTAAACATAATCACTATTTTCACTCAATCATTCGAAATTCGAATTCAAGTCGGCTTTCTGATTAAAGAGTACCTATTTTAGTAATTTTAGTACACTTCGTCAATTCGTTTGATGTGCTTTATTTAGTTTGGGTTCTTATTTTCTTAAATAGACTTGCTTTACCAATAGAACTCGTGTTGGCCTTGTGATTTGGATTTTTGGTACAATTTAACTTTGCTTTGTGCATCTTGGACTCGAGTTCTGCCTATTGATTTTAACTTCGATTTACTTTGGCTCTGTTAAGATTAATTGTAGTGCGTTTGTTACAAATATGCCAGAGAATTATACTCCTCAAGTATATGCCAACATGCATTTTGTCTATGGGGAATGTCAAGGTAACTCTTGTGCTGCAGCTAGACTCTATCGAGAAAGATATCTAAATGTAAGGCATCCGGACCATCGAGTATTTCGAAATGTTCATCTCGCATACTCACAAGGCGTTTTGCCTGGCAATCGTGGCGGATTAGGAAGACCTAGAGGAGATTACGATGAAGATGTTTTACAAGAGATTCAAAACGACCCATCGACTTCGACACGGAACATTGAACGTAATTTAGGGATATCAAAATCTGTTGCCAATAGAATATTACGTCGTTATGGATTTCATCCATACCACATACAACGTGTTCAAGCGTTGCTGCCCCGTGATTACCCACTTCGTGTTCAGTTTTGCCAGAAAATGCTGCAAAAACACAGAGAGGATCCCAATTTCATAAATATGGTTTTATGGTCTGATGAAAGCACTTTTAAGAGAGATGGATTTATGAACATGCACAATTTACACAGTTATGCATTAGAAAATCCTCATTTAATGAGGGAAGATCGGTCGCAGTACCAATTTAAAGTGAACCTCTGGACTGGAATATTAGATGGGAAAATAATTGGCCCATTTGAATTACCAGAAACGCTGAATGGTCCAAGTTATCTGCATTTCTTAGAGAATGAGTTGCCAAATCTTCTCGACGACGTACCTTTAGCTACGCCGAGGTCAATGTGGCTGCAGAATGATGGCTGTCCAGCACATTATGCACGCGAAGTGCGACTACATTTAAACCAAACTTATCCACAGAGATGGATCGGCCGTCTGGGTCCCATTTTGTGTCCTCGATCTCCAGACCTAAATCCTCTGGATTTCTATTACTGGGGTTATATTAAAGAAAAAGTTTACAATGAACCGATTAACAGTATAGCGGAGCTGAGACAACGCATTTACGCAGAGGCCCAAAACGACGTAACAAGAAGTGCACGTCACATCAGTCGAGCATTTTTAAGGAGATGCCGGGCTTGTATTCAAGTCATTGGCGGACAATTTGAACATTTAATTTAGTTACATAAAACAGGTTTCGTTTTTTTTTAATGTTTTTAGTTTTTTATTCACTTAACAGATAAAAATGGCAACCAGTATTATTTTTGCATTATCTCATAAACCGCTAAATAATTAAGTCACTTCAATACCATCTTAAAAACAACTCTAAGTTATTTGCCAGGTTCGCTATGAACATTTCAATTTTTTTTATTCTAAAATTGAATCGTGTTCCTATTCTAAATAAAGTATTCTTTAAATCGATTTTTTGTTCAAAATTCAAACTGAGCCTAGTAGGGGCTCTGGTACCATACTATGGAATAACTGCAGTATGAGCTCCTTTTGGTGTAAAATATCAATATCTCGTAAACTGCTGTGTAAATTAGAAAATACTGTACCTTTTTGAAAACTACAATAAATTGACTATCTTTTTATGTTGTGTGCCATGTTAGTTTACAATACTTTTTTTAAATGAAACTCGATCAAAACCGCAGGCTAAATTTTATAAATTGCTATAATTAGTTTTTTTTATTATTTTTACCAACAAAGCATCATGATATGTAATAAATTTAAATTACTTTCGATAGGATATGTTTTTAGTAACATCCTGCAAAAAACAGATTTACAAAATACCTAAATTTGCAGTGGTAGCAATCGACATACTGACGCAGGGCATCAAAAGTCACGAGTTTTAAAAAAATGCAAATATCTCGAAAACCATGAACTTTTTATAAAGGTCAAATTGACTTAATATGGTTGCTTATGAGCTGTTCTATCACCCCTCTTCATTTTGGCGTTGGTTTTAAGGACACCCTGTATTTTGTTGAAAACGAGTAGTTTTGTTTGCGTAAGGCACCTCGTTACTATTTGGTTATACTTTGGTTCTTAATTGCTGTGAATATAGTGATTTGGACGGACTGGTGGTACGGACGCGCCGCGGACGAGGACGCACCAGCAAATCACATTTCCATTCACATTACACAATACATTAACTCAAATTTGCTGGAAATTGGGCGGCATCGGTTCAATGCGAAGGTTAGTGCGTTAGGTATAAGCTAGATTTAAGTTCAGAGGCGCGTATCGCGCTCAGTGTATGTACTCGCCTGGAATTACGTTTTGCTGGTTACACAGTTTATGGGCCCCTGTGACCCGTAGACCTGGGCGGGAACAAAACATTATTATTATCCTGTATGTCGCACCCGCTCACGGGACAATAGTGTCCCGGACCTTTGGGAGGCGTGCACGGAGCCGAAGCCAACGCGTAGAGACCCTTTCGACAATTTAATGAAATGCAAGGTGTACATCGAGCGGATGCTGTCCCTATCCGTGTCATGGGACGCACACAGAGACAGCGCCCGCTAGGTGCAAGAACTATTGATGGAGACATGGAATCTATATACAAATTGGGCTATGGGGATGAAATGGAGGACTGGCTAATTGGGCTATTATTATTATTATTAAGTGATCCTGTAAGGAATCCAGAAACAGAACACAAAAATCAGCCTCTCCTCTGTACGACTGCGCCTGCTTATTTGATTGTCCATTCGCAGCCAGCTGCAGGTGGTGAAGTTGCTGGGGTGCGAGCCCGGCAAGAAGGGCAAGACCAACCTCCGCTTCCTGGTCGGCGGGCGCGTGCTGCGCCACTTCCAGACCATGATGTACCGGGAGCAGGCCTTCACCGCTCTGCTCAAGTGAGTGCCACTGCTCAAATCTAAGTCAGAAGTATCAGCCAAACGACGTCCACTGCTGGACATAGGCCCTTCCATCCCCTCTGTCGTGTGTGTCTCACGCATACAATCGAGTGACCTTCACCAGGGTAGTAAGTAGCTTTGTACAGCTACTGTGCACACATAGTAGCTCTGGAATTTTACTGTTCTTACAATCATTCTTCTGCGCAGGAATGAACCTAAAAAGCACGAGGAGCTGGTCCGTAAACTGCAGAACAGCAACAGACTGACGAACAAGCACCTGCAGAACGTGCTGGCAGAGCTGGCGCGGCTGGAGGTGGAGCGCATCAGGCGGGACCGGCCGCAGGTAATTTGGCACGAGCAGCCCGGGGCGGACTCTCCGGAAAAGCTGTACACTCACCAACAGCCGCTCACAGATATTTTCTATGCTTTTAGTTTAGACGAATCTCGTGAATTTCGTTGCGGCTTTTCGTTTTTAATAAAGTTTATTTCTCTGTGCAGTTCGTGGTCATGTGCAAGCGAGAGGCCAATCCGGAGTTCAACCGAACCGTGTGCCGGGAGCTGGAGGACACGGACGTGCTGCTGTGTCTGTGTGCGCCCGACCCCTCCTCGCCCCTCGAGGGGCAGGTGGTCGTGCAGGGGCCCGAGCAGCACGCCCGCGCCCTGGGCCCGCAGTGAGTATACAACCCGCAGTACTGTCACACGTGTGCCGGGAGCTGGGGGACACGGACGTGCTGCTGTGTCTGTGTGCCCCCCCCCCCCCCCCCCCCCCCTCGAGGGGCAGGTGGTCGTGCAGGGGCCCGAGCAGCACGCCCGCGCCCTGGGCCCGCAGTGAGTATACAACCCGCAGTACTGTCACACGTGTGCCGGGAGCTGGAGGACACGGACGTGCTGCTGTGTCTGTGTGCCCCCTCCCCCCCCCCCCCCCCCTCGAGGGGCAGGTGGTCGTGCAGGGGCCCGAGCAGCACGCCCGCGCCCTGGGCCCGCAGTGAGTATACAACCCGCAGTACTGTCACACGTGTGCCGGGAGCTGGAGGACACGGACGTGCTGCTGTGTCTGTGTGCCCCCTCCCCCCCCCCCCCCTCGAGGGGCAGGTGGTCGTGCAGGGGCCCGAGCAGCACGCCCGCGCCCTGGGCCCGCAGTGAGTATACAACCCGCAGTACTGTCACACGTGTGCCGGGAGCTGGAGGACACGGACGTGCTGCTGTGTCTGTGTGCCCCCTCCCCCCCCCCCCCCTCGAGGGGCAGGTGGTCGTGCAGGGGCCCGAGCAGCACGCCCGCGCCCTGGGCCCGCAGTGAGTATACAACCCGCAGTACTGTCACACGTGTGCCGGGAGCTGGAGGACACGGACGTGCTGCTGTGTCTGTGTGCCCCCTCCCCCCCCCCCCCCCCCTCGAGGGGCAGGTGGTCGTGCAGGGGCCCGAGCAGCACGCCCGCGCCCTGGGCCCGCAGTGAGTATACAACCCGCAGTACTGTCACACGTGTGCCGGGAGCTGGAGGACACGGACGTGCTGCTGTGTCTGTGTGCCCCCTCCCCCCCCCCCCCCCTCGAGGGGCAGGTGGTCGTGCAGGGGCCCGAGCAGCACGCCCGCGCCCTGGGCCCGCAGTGAGTATACAACCCGCAGTACTGTCACACGTGTGCCGGGAGCTGGAGGACACGGACGTGCTGCTGTGTCTGTGTGCCCCCTCCCCCCCCCCCCCCCTCGAGGGGCAGGTGGTCGTGCAGGGGCCCGAGCAGCACGCCCGCGCCCTGGGCCCGCAGTGAGTATACAACCCGCAGTACTGTCACACGTGTGCCGGGAGCTGGAGGACACGGACGTGCTGCTGTGTCTGTGTGCCCCCTCCCCCCCCCCCCCCCTCGAGGGGCAGGTGGTCGTGCAGGGGCCCGAGCAGCACGCCCGCGCCCTGGGCCCGCAGTGAGTATACAACCCGCAGTACTGTCACACGTGTGCCGGGAGCTGGAGGACACGGACGTGCTGCTGTGTCTGTGTGCCCCCTCCCCCCCCCCCCCCCCCCCTCGAGGGGCAGGTGGTCGTGCAGGGGCCCGAGCAGCACGCCCGCGCCCTGGGCCCGCAGTGAGTATACAACCCGCAGTACTGTCACACGTGTGCCGGGAGCTGGAGGACACGGACGTGCTGCTGTGTCTGTGTGCCCCCTCCCCCCCCCCCCCCCCCTCGAGGGGCAGGTGGTCGTGCAGGGGCCCGAGCAGCACGCCCGCGCCCTGGGCCCGCAGTGAGTATACAACCCGCAGTACTGTCACACGTGTGCCGGGAGCTGGAGGACACGGACGTGCTGCTGTGTCTGTGTGCCCCCTCCCCCCCCCCCCCCCTCGAGGGGCAGGTGGTCGTGCAGGGGCCCGAGCAGCACGCCCGCGCCCTGGGCCCGCAGTGAGTATACAACCCGCAGTACTGTCACACGTGTGCCGGGAGCTGGAGGACACGGACGTGCTGCTGTGTCTGTGTGCCCCCTCCCCCCCCCCCCCCCCCTCGAGGGGCAGGTGGTCGTGCAGGGGCCCGAGCAGCACGCCCGCGCCCTGGGCCCGCAGTGAGTATACAACCCGCAGTACTGTCACACGTGTGCCGGGAGCTGGAGGACACGGACGTGCTGCTGTGTCTGTGTGCCCCCTCCCCCCCCCCCCCCCTCGAGGGGCAGGTGGTCGTGCAGGGGCCCGAGCAGCACGCCCGCGCCCTGGGCCCGCAGTGAGTATACAACCCGCAGTACTGTCACACGTGTGCCGGGAGCTGGAGGACACGGACGTGCTGCTGTGTCTGTGTGCCCCCTCCCCCCCCCCCCCCCCCCTCGAGGGGCAGGTGGTCGTGCAGGGGCCCGAGCAGCACGCCCGCGCCCTGGGCCCCCAGTGAGTATACAACCCGCAGTACTGTCACACGTGTGCCGGGAGCTGGAGGACACGGACGTGCTGCTGTGTCTGTGTGCCCCCTCCCCCCCCCCCCCCCTCGAGGGGCAGGTGGTCGTGCAGGGGCCCGAGCAGCACGCCCGCGCCCTGGGCCCGCGGTGAGTATACAACCCGCAGTACTGTCACACGTGTGCCGGGAGCTGGAGGACACGGACGTGCTGCTGTGTCTGTGTGCCCCCTCCCCCCCCCCCCCCCCTCGAGGGGCAGGTGGTCGTGCAGGGGCCCGAGCAGCACGCCCGCGCCCTGGGCCCGCAGTGAGTATACAACCCGCAGTACTGTCACACGTGTGCCGGGAGCTGGAGGACACGGACGTGCTGCTGTGTCTGTGTGCCCCCTCCCCCCCCCCCCCCCTCGAGGGGCAGGTGGTCGGGCAGGGGCCCGAGCAGCACGCCCGCGCCCTGGGCCCGCAGTGAGTATACAACCCGCAGTACTGTCACACGTGTGCCGGGAGCTGGAGGACACGGACGTGCTGCTGTGTCTGTGTGCCCCCCCCCCCCCCCCCCCCTCGAGGGGCAGGTGGTCGTGCAGGGGCCCGAGCAGCACGCCCGCGCCCTGGGCCCGCAGTGAGTATACAACCCGCAGTACTGTCACACGTGTGCCGGGAGCTGGAGGACACGGACGTGCTGCTGTGTCTGTGTGCCCCCCCCCCCCCCCCCCCCCCCCTCGAGGGGCAGGTGGTCGTGCAGGGGCCCGAGCAGCACGCCCGCGCCCTGGGCCCGCAGTGAGTATACAACCCGCAGTACTGTCACACGTGTGCCGGGAGCTGGAGGACACGGACGTGCTGCTGTGTCTGTGTGCCCCCCCCCCCCCCCCCCCCCCCCCCTCGAGGGGCAGGTGGTCGTGCAGGGGCCCGAGCAGCACGCCCGCGCCCTGGGCCCGCAGTGAGTATACAACCCGCAGTACTGTCACACGTGTGCCGGGAGCTGGAGGACACGGACGTGCTGCTGTGTCTGTGTGCCCCCTCCCCCCCCCCCCCCCTCGAGGGGCAGGTGGTCGTGCAGGGGCCCGAGCAGCACGCCCGCGCCCTGGGCCCGCAGTGAGTATACAACCCGCAGTACTGTCACACGTGTGCCGGGAGCTGGAGGACACGGACGTGCTGCTGTGTCTGTGTGCCCCCTCCCCCCCCCCCCCCCCCTCGAGGGGCAGGTGGTCGTGCAGGGGCCCGAGCAGCACGCCCGCGCCCTGGGCCCGCAGTGAGTATACAACCCGCAGTACTGTCACACGTGTGCCGGGAGCTGGAGGACACGGACGTGCTGCTGTGTCTGTGTGCCCCCTCCCCCCCCCCCCCCCCTCGAGGGGCAGGTGGTCGTGCAGGGGCCCGAGCAGCACGCCCGCGCCCTGGGCCCGCAGTGAGTATACAACCCGCAGTACTGTCACACGTGTGCCGGGAGCTGGAGGACACGGACGTGCTGCTGTGTCTGTGTGCCCCCTCCCCCCCCCCCCCCTCGAGGGGCAGGTGGTCGTGCAGGGGCCCGAGCAGCACGCCCGCGCCCTGGGCCCGCAGTGAGTATACAACCCGCAGTACTGTCACACGTGTGCCGGGAGCTGGAGGACACGGACGTGCTGCTGTGTCTGTGTGCCCCCTCCCCCCCCCCCCCCCTCGAGGGGCAGGTGGTCGTGCAGGGGCCCGAGCAGCACGCCCGCGCCCTGGGCCCGCAGTGAGTATACAACCCGCAGTACTGTCACACGTGTGCCGGGAGCTGGAGGACACGGACGTGCTGCTGTGTCTGTGTGCCCCCTCCCCCCCCCCCCCCCTCGAGGGGCAGGTGGTCGTGCAGGGGCCCGAGCAGCACGCCCGCGCCCTGGGCCCGCAGTGAGTATACAACCCGCAGTACTGTCACACGTGTGCCGGGAGCTGGAGGACACGGACGTGCTGCTGTGTCTGTGTGCCCCCCCCCCCCCCCCCCCCCTCGAGGGGCAGGTGGTCGTGCAGGGGCCCGAGCAGCACGCCCGCGCCCTGGGCCCGCAGTGAGTATACAACCCGCAGTACTGTCACACGTGTGCCGGGAGCTGGAGGACACGGACGTGCTGCTGTGTCTGTGTGCCCCCTCCCCCCCCCCCCCCCCCCTCGAGGGGCAGGTGGTCGTGCAGGGGCCCGAGCAGCACGCCCGCGCCCTGGGCCCGCAGTGAGTATACAACCCGCAGTACTGTCACACGTGTGCCGGGAGCTGGAGGACACGGACGTGCTGCTGTGTCTGTGTGCCCCCTCCCCCCCCCCCCCCCTCGAGGGGCAGGTGGTCGTGCAGGGGCCCGAGCAGCACGCCCGCGCCCTGGGCCCGCAGTGAGTATACAACCCGCAGTACTGTCACACGTGTGCCGGGAGCTGGAGGACACGGACGTGCTGCTGTGTCTGTGTGCCCCCTCCCCCCCCCCCCCCCTCGAGGGGCAGGTGGTCGTGCAGGGGCCCGAGCAGCACGCCCGCGCCCTGGGCCCGCAGTGAGTATACAACCCGCAGTACTGTCACACGTGTGCCGGGAGCTGGAGGACACGGACGTGCTGCTGTGTCTGTGTGCCCCCTCCCCCCCCCCCCCCCTCGAGGGGCAGGTGGTCGTGCAGGGGCCCGAGCAGCACGCCCGCGCCCCGGGCCCGCAGTGAGTATACAACCCGCAGTACTGTCACACGTGTGCCGGGAGCTGGAGGACACGGACGTGCTGCTGTGTCTGTGTGCCCCCCCCCCCCCCCCCCCCCTCGAGGGGCAGGTGGTCGTGCAGGGGCCCGAGCAGCACGCCCGCGCCCTGGGCCCGCAGTGAGTATACAACCCGCAGTACTGTCACACGTGTGCCGGGAGCTGGAGGACACGGACGTGCTGCTGTGTCTGTGTGCCCCCTCCCCCCCCCCCCCCCCCTCGAGGGGCAGGGGGGCGTGCAGGGGCCCGAGCAGCACGCCCGCGCCCTGGGCCCGCAGTGAGTATACAACCCGCAGTACTGTCACACGTGTGCCGGGAGCTGGAGGACACGGACGTGCTGCTGTGTCTGTGTGCCCCCCCCCCCCCCCCCCCCCCCCTCGAGGGGCAGGTGGTCGTGCAGGGGCCCGAGCAGCACGCCCGCGCCCTGGGCCCGCAGTGAGTATACAACCCGCAGTACTGTCACACGTGTGCCGGGAGCTGGAGGACACGGACGTGCTGCTGTGTCTGTGTGCCCCCGACCCCACGAGCCTGGAGGACCTCGTTTGTTTTCTCAGTTTTCTGAGCCTGCATGCAGGCAGAAGCAAACACCCACGCCAGGTTTGTCTCTATGCGCTATCTACGCGCACGCGCAAATGTAGTCCCGCATCCGGTGTGGCTTGACCTGTCCCTTTTGTTATAAATATTGTGTGAAAATCGTTTTAAATTTAAATCAATGTATAAGCCACATACTTGCATATTTTAGAGTATCGTGTATATTTAATAAGAAAGAGTTTGTAATGATGGATATAACAACATTTCATATGATTTCAACATTTTATATAATAACAATAGGCAAAATTTCAATTCGTATAAAAGACATATTTTGATACAACGTTTATATTCGCAAGAACACCTAACTTTGCTCGTCGCCCCAATGGTGGTTTTATAGCATTTGATAACAGTTTTACTTTTTTTGCAGTTTGTTAAACATGTTAGGACAAATGTTCATTATATCATAGGATATTATGTCATCCCTTGGTCGTTATATTGACCATATCATACGTTGTTATAGCGACCGTTACGCACCCCTTTAATAACTGTCAAATAATTCCAGAATAATCGAGATACTGAAGGGCAAGGGCAAGTTCTCAAACGGAAAGTTCCAGGGTAAAGCGACGGACCTGCGCGGAGTGGCCAAGTGCCAAGAACTCATACAGTGTTACTTCGACAACCTTTAATCTTAAAATGCATTTACAGGCCACTTCATACTATTCATATCATACATTTGATCATTAATAAATAGAATACAGAAAATAACAAAAACTTAACATAATGCCATGCACGACATTACTATGTTTAGTCTAATGTGTATTGTATATAAGACACACAGTCCATACATTCTTAATTGTCTCATTTGATAAACATGCTGAGTTTGTGCCTAATCGGATGTTGATTATTACCTAATTTTGAGACAATAAAATGCTAATATCAAATGGAACAACCGAGAATTAATAGATCTTAGATTCATTGAGTGCATAATAAATACAATATGATCCAAATATACCAATGTTAATATAATTAAATAAATTAACTCGCTTAAACTTTATTGCAACTTCCTCTTTAACTAAATTGTGTTAATGGATCCCGTAAATAGCCCTGCATCAGTGTGAACTGTGAACACAACCAGCCAAATACCAGAACATATTAAACATTCCCCAAGGTAAAGGTAAATAATACACTCAATAAATACATCAGATAAATACATCACCTATAAATGACAATTTGTAGTTAGATTGGAATTACTTAAATAAAAACAATATTTCATAGTGAATTGTTTAATTTGTCTACAGAATTTGGCCATTCTTTCATTTCATAAACCTTTTCTCGACCTTTATGTAATGTTTCGCATATAATGCGATCTCAACTGTACGCTTATTTCGTAAATATAGCTTTTATTAAACTATTTTCGTAAATAAAAAGTTTAAAAAAGGTGTTTAGTTACTTTATTTACCTTCTAGCCCTAATGTAATATTGATTACATTAGGGCTAGAAGGTAAATAAAGTAACTAAAACCATAAAAAGTATTCGGTTGAGATGAAATGCTAATCTAATGAGGTGTATAAAAAAGCTACACATCAATAAATTTTGCTATAAGTAGCTAAACGAACTACCAAGTTACCAGACTGCAAATGAAAACTGTGACGCACCCACACCACCACAGATCCATGTCAAATGAACCACTATATAATAAGACACTATCGAATTTATAACATCACATTGATATAGTTCTGTTGGGGTCAGGCTTCTATTTCCTCGTGCCTACGCGGACTGTTTCTACTAGTACAGTCAAGTGTAAAAATATCCCTACCCTGATGCATCAGTCATTACTCTTAAATGTCCACAAAATGAAGTCCAGGTGCAAAACAAATATATAGGAGATGATTAATTTTATACATATTTTTGACTGTTCTGTAAAATTAACTGGCAGCAGTTATTTACCACTCGTAAAGTACTGTTTGTTAAGAGATGGGTATGGCGTGTTTATGATAAATATACAGACTGAGCCTCCCTCCAGGTACAGTTGTTCTGATAAACCTGGGGGAAATTCGAAGTCTACCGGTAGTTCTTGTCGTCGTTATTGCTTGCGTCAATACTGGCTACAAGTTTCTCGATGCCCAGGTTGGTCCAATCCTGAGAGACGTCGTCCAGGTAGTTGTCGAAGTCCACCAGCTCGCGCTGTACCTCACTTTGTAGCAGCTGAGATACCGTCTCCAGGACATATGGGGTTTCTGAAAAGGATTTATGATCAAACTCTGGCTGCTTACCTAAATAATATCAACACTTTTCAATCTAAGCCCTATACACTTTAGCCACAAAACCATCATATAAGAAGGTAGTGATGAATCAATAGTCTTTAAATTGTTAAATTCCATGCAGTAGTTTTGAAGATTTGAGCAATAGAGTTTTATAATTTGTTAGTGTGACAAAGGCCTCACCACTCTTGGACTTTTAGTGAGATAGAATGTACTTTATTATGGCTTATTATTTTCGCGGCGACAGAAATATTAAAGAGCAGCAAACTATTTGCAACTAAAATAATAACTTGTCAGCGATTAAATATTTTGGCAATCATTTATATTAAATGAGCTTTAAACTAAGGATATTTTAAAATTCAAATAATGGCAGCTACTTTAAGGTAGCAGAAATAATAAACAAGATTACTGAAATCATAGGTGAGGTACTATAAATAATGACTTGGCGACTAATATTAGCAGAAGGATAACAAACTTTATATTAGTGGCAACTACAGGTCTCCATCTAAAAAAGCATTTTGGGCTTTGATTTGCTGGCAGCTTAAATATTAAAATGGGTACTATATAAAAGTAATGGGGAGTTATTTTTTTAGTTTTCGAAACCATAATTTAATGAAAACGGCGATAAGCGTTTTTTAGGTAAAAATGTTTTGCCCATACAAAATACGCTTATTTTAGTCCGAATCTAGCTAAAACACGCTACGCTAAAATAAGCATTGCATTACCATAAGACTTGCCTCAGAACCGAAGCTGTCAACCCCGATTCCACGTGGTCTTGTCTGCCCTGCCCCTAGAGTGTATATAAAAAGCCGGAGGCGCGGAGGGAGAGCAGCCCTCGCCCGCCGTGACAAAGCTCGGGAGCCGTGCGGAGCGGAGCGGCTGAGGCTGGTCGCCGAAGGCGACCAACAAGCCGAAGCTGCGGAACGGAGTACGGGCGACCGTGCTTTGCCACGCAAGGGCGGAAGGGCTGCACTTCCCGCAGCGCCGGAGCTAAGGCAGAGTCTGACACAATATCCAAAAAAATATTGTCGGTTTTAGGAGTCCATATCTCGGTAATTATTAAGTTTAGAAAAAAGTTGTCCATACAAAACACGTTTATTTTAACGTATTCTATACGATAGAATCATAAAAAATAGGTGTCAATATGACATCACACCTGACGAAAAATTGACCAAAATCAGAGCCACTAAAAGGATTTTTTTATGACCTTGATTTATTTTATATGTAATCTCCATTGAATAATTAGAGTAGGCCATTTTCAACTTTTTATCCGCTGTCATGTTTCCGCTTAATTAGTTAATTCAGTCGCCAAAACAATAACTCGATGCTAGTTTATATTGAAACAAAGCCGAAAATTGATTACTTAGCTGCTACTTTTTACTTTAATAGTCTCCGCAATTAGTCGCCAACTTATTATTTTTGCTATCCCCTTTAATTTTTTATAAATCCCTAAATCTGATTAATTTGTCGCCGCGTTAAATACATGCCCTTTATTATTAAGTGCTTTTTCTATTTTGAATTGGTGTAGTGGGCATACTTACGGAAAAGCACTTTAGTGGCATCCTTGGGCTTCCACTTGCCCTCCACGTACTTGTGCAGCTTGATGGCCGGAGTGTCGAAGTGCTGCACCATCTTTCTGTTGTCCACCTGCAAATATGGCAAGTTTGGATGAACATAGAATTAAAAGGTTAGTAGTCTCTATTATAATATCATAAATGCAAAAGTGTCTGTCTGTTTGTCTGTTACCTCTTCATGCTTAAACTGCTAAACCAATTTAGATGTAATTTGATCTTACGGAGATAGTTTGAGTCCCAGGGATTGACAAAAGTTTGACTTTTCTTCTTGGAATGACAACTGAAAGCCCCATTGTTAAGTAAATGATGTAAACAAAGCTCTTGAATTAATATAACATACCACCACAAAGACAGCTGATGGGAAGTGTTCAGCTATTTTCTCTGCAATCTTCTGCCCGGGGCACTTCTCCACCGTGTTGTCCCGGAAGTTCTCGCATGCAGCATAGTAGCCCGCAATGATGCGGTTGTTGGCCTGAGCTACCGTTTCTATCTGAGAAGAGGAATTTGTCTAATATTTAAGGAAGTTGTTGTATATCAGCATGTGGGTAGCTGGAGAAACTGTGGGGTACCCCCAGTTCGGTTCTGACGCGTAAGCCAACACACGTACGTAACATTCTGGCGACGGGAATAAATAGTAATTGTGTTTTAAACATAGTGTTTGAATGTTTAAAAGTGATTATTTAGTGTGCGGATTAAGATGTCGGTGAAATTCAGTGAATTTAACATAGATAAAGACAACTGGGAAAATTATGTGGATAGGTTCGATTTTTGTTTAGTGGCGAATGGTGTACAATCGGACGAGATAAAAAAGGCAAATTTGTTCGCAGTTTGTGGACATGCGTTATACGATTTAATCGTATCATTAATTTCGCCGAAAAAAGTTAATCACATAACCTATGCAGATGTCAAATTGTTGTTGGACGATTATTTCAATCCAAAGCAAAATGAGATAGTGCAGTCGTATAAATTTCATATGAGATGTCAACTAGACAGTGAAAATATCAAGGAGTACGTGGCTAGTTTGCTTAAATTGGCTATAGATTGTAATTTTGCCGACCTGGATCGGACATTACGCGATCGGTTGGTATGTGGCATTCGGGATAAAAATATACAAAAACAGTTATTGCAACAAACGTCCTTGACATTCGATCAGGCAATAAAATTTGCGTTAACAGCCGAAGTGGCGGATGCCGGGGTGATGGTGATGGCGATACCGGGCCAGAGCGCAAGCGCGCCGGCGCCATTGCGCAGTACCAGTAGCGATGAGCCAATGGAGATAAACAAGATTAGAGCGAAACCGTTGGAACCGGGCAAGGAGTGCTGGCGGTGTGGCAAAATACATGGGAAATTCTGTAAATTCAGATACAGTAGATGTTATGTGTGTAAAAAGATGGGCCATATCGCCGAAGTTTGTTCGAGTGCACGGGACAAAAGTATTAAGTCAAAGGAAATAAGTCAGTTTAATGGATTGTATGAAAATAACAGGTGTAATTTTATGTCCAATAGAGTACCTCCTTTTAATGTGAATGTGGAAATTAATGGTCGGCAAGTTAATTTAGAAGTTGACTCGGGAGCAGCGTATACAATGTTAAAGGAAAGTACAGCCATGTATATCTGGAGTGGTCGGATGCCTAATTTGTGTGATTCTAGGGTCCGGCTGACCACCTGGACAAATAGTCAGGTTGAGTTGCTAGGAGAAACTACTGTCGACGTTACATTTAAGGGGGTACCGAAAAAATTGAATGTGCTCATTGCTAAGGGCGATGGACCGAATTTGTTGGGTCGTGATTGGTTCCCGCAGTTAAATATTGATATCCAGGGATTATAAATTTATAAATTTGTAAATTTTAGGATATCTTTATAAATTTGCTCGAGCAACTGCTGGAACACTTCTTTAGCAAAAAGTGCATCATCTGTGGTGATTTCAACGTCAACCTGTTGAAAGAGGACAAGAAAACGTTAGAGTTCTTGTCACTACTTACTTCTTACAATTTTAGGCACCTTGTTGAAACCGCAACCTTCATTCGTAATGATACTCAGTCATGCTTGGACAATGTTTTGACTAATCTACCTGACTCATGCGTATCCTATCCGCTAGTGGATCATAATGGACTAGCTGATGGGCACGCTGGGATTCACTGCACCTTAACGGTAGACGAAAATAGCAAGTCCCACACCAACCGATCAGCATGGAAGACAGTTAGGAAAATTAACGAAATTGGTAAACAGAAATTTCGTAATAAAATAATGTGTGAAAACTGGGTAAACATAGGTGTAAATACCTTTATTCTGAAATTTAATAAGATCTTTAAAGACAGTTTCAAAAAAGTTAAAATCAAATTGTCACCTAGCTCAAGTGGTACCATAAAATGGGTAACTAAAGGGATTAGAGTCTCTAGTACTATGAAACGTGTCCTTACAACATACAAAAATGGTAGTTCTCCATCGATCCATAGCTATAGGAGAAAATATGTTAATATTTTTAAAAGGGTCGTAAGAAATGCTAAACGACTCGCAGTTCAGTCTCAAATCGAAAAGGCAAAAGATTCCTCAAAGGAAATATGGCGGATTGTCCAAAAGCATCGGAACAAGGTGAAAGAAAAATCTAACGATAACATGCTCTTGAAAATAGATCAGGATAACGGTGTATGCAAAATTGTTAATTTACCTGATAAAGTGTGTTCAGTTCTTTTAGATAGATTTACACAAAGAAATGACACTCGTGACCTTCCTGATAAAGCCATCTCTTTGTTATTAGCACATGTTACAAGAGTACAAGATGATATGATCTTTGATCCAGTAAATCCGGTTGAAATCAGGTTCATAGTAAAAAATCTTAAACCGAAGGTCTCATGTGGGTATGATGAGATCCCAATTGTAGTCATAAAGGAAAATATTGATATTCTCGCAGAACCTTTAACGTACTTTTTCAATGAATGTATCGAAACTGGTACATTTCCAGATCAATTTAAAATAGCAAAAGTCATACCGGTTCACAAAAAAGGTGCCAAATGGGACCCGAAAAATTATAGGCCAATTTCTCTTCTTCCCGCACTCTCTAAAATCCTGGAGACGCTTATGAAAGACAGATTGATGAAGCACCTCCACATGTATAACATACTTAACAAAAGACAGTTTGGTTATCAAAGAAGCAGGGGCACAAAGGAAGCAATCACGACCCTAATTGAGGATATAGTCGGTGAACTCAACTCTAAAAAGAAGGTAGCGGGGTTGTTTTTAGACCTAAGCTCAGCTTTTGACACGGTTGACCACAGCATTTTGCTATCAAAGTTAGAGCATTACGGAATTAGAGGTACCGTGCTGACTCTCTTTCGTTCTTATCTCACAAACAGGAAACAGTTTGTTGAGATAAGGTGGATGGAGGATAGAAACGAAAAAACGTTTAACTCAAAACTGGCCACACTTTCTAGAGGAGTTCCACAAGGCTCTATATTAGGTCCTATATTTTTTATAATTTTTATTAATGACATCATAAATTACATATATCACTCTGTACCGGACACTCAACTAGTTATCTTTGCTGACGATACAAACGCCATTATATCCGCAGAAAACATCGTGCAATTAAACCACCGAGTAAATGAAGTGTTGAAGTTCTTTCAATCATGGTTTAGTATAAATAGGTTAAAATTGAACTGTGACAAAACTCACGCATTACTCTTCAAAACAACTGCAAGTAATAAAGATGTTCTGCAAGTCATTACGAATGTAGCCAGCCAAGTTGAGTCAACTGTTTTAAGTCAAGTAGATTCTGTAAAATTTCTTGGTGTACATATAGACTCAAAGTTAAATTGGAAAAACGAACTGGTAGCTGTCGTTAACTCAATAAGTTCCGCTTGCTATGCTCTCAGAAGCCTTAGAGATGAGGCAAAACTGGTTCAACTCAAAATGGTGTACCACGCTTTGGTTGAATCCAAACTTAGGTATAGCATAAAGTTCTGGGGCAACAGCTATAAGTACAACATAAATGCAGCTTTTGTGGCACAAAAAAGGGCAATTAGGATCATGGCCAAAATACCTCAAATGACGTCATGCAAGAATTATTTCTTGGAATTTGAAATCCTCACTGTGCCTAGTTTGTATATTTTTGTAGTCCTCAGCGATCTAATAAAGCGTCTTCCAAACATTGAAACTCCAGAAGAAAGAACAAAACGTCTGGAGACAAGGAGAAAGAACCTGCCACATCTGGCTACAAACGCTAGGCTCAAAGTAGTTAAGCATTCTGCAGGTTACCAGGAAATTTCATTGTACAATAAGTTGCCGGTTGAGTTGAAGTTACTGTCGAGCGCTAACCTGTTTAAAAATAGGCTTAAATCATTTTTGCTAAGGAAGTGTTTTTATTCAGTTGAAGAATTTTTGACCGACTCATAACAAAATCAAATAGCACTGGCATTACTGGTATATACATTAATTGAAGTACAAATTTTGATTTGAATTTTAAATTGTTTTTAATGGGATTGATAATTTGAATATTTAATAGCTTTAGTGAATTAATTGACATTGTTTATAATTATTTACCAATTGTTTTTATTTAATGTGGATTTGTAGTTATAAGTTTCTATTTCAAATGCAATGTATATTGTGAAATTGAATAATAAAATGAAAATGAGATTATTTAACATGAAAATTGAAGATGTAAACATTGATTCGGTGCTGGGAGATTTCAAAGAGGTTTTTCAACCAGGATTGGGAAAATACACTGGGCCAGTAGTGACTATACCTCTGAAACCAGATGCAAAACCAACATTTTTAAAATGTAGGCCTGTTGCCTTTGCTATTAAGGAGAGAGTTATTAAGGAAATAGACAGATTGGTGGCAGAGGATGTTTTAGAACCGGTGAGTCATTCTGATTTTGCCAGCCCGATTGTGCCTATTATTAAGAAGAATGGAAATCTTAGATTGTGTGGTGACTATCGAGCTACAGTAAATACGGCTACAGAAACGGATACTTACCCTTTACCAACATTAAATGAAGCATTTGCAGTGTTGCAAGGTGGGGTAATTTTTAGTAAGATTGATTTAGAGCAGGCTTACACCCAAGTAGTGGTCGATGAACCTACCTCAAAACTCCTGACATTAAATACCCCTAAGGGTTTGTTTAGATGTAAAAGATTAGCCTTCGGGGTCAAAGCCTGTCCTGGAATTTTTCAGCGCATGATGTGTAACCTTTTAGCAGGAGTGACGGGTACAGCCGTACTGTTGGATGACATTGTAGTCACTGGTCACACAATACAGGAACATAATGAAAGAATTCGTCAAGTTTTGCAAATACTTAAAGATGCTGGGTTTAGAGTCAACAGAGAAAAATGCAAGTTTGGGAAAGCCAGTGTAGAGTTTCTAGGACATGTAATTGATGCAGATGGGCTTCATCCTTGCGGAGATAAAATCAAAGCTATTATGGAAACACCAGCACCAAAAAATGTAAAAGAATTACAAGCTTTCCTAGGACTATTGAACTTTTATGATAGATTTCTGGCCCAGAAAGCAACAGTAGCTGAGCCATTGTACAAATTGTTATTAAAAGGAGCTAAATGGATATGGACACCTAACTGTCAACAGGCATTCAACCTGTTAAAGAACATGCTGACTACAGGTGACACGTTGGTCCATTATGATTTAAGGAAGCCTATAGTCGCTTCCCAATATGGCTTGGGATCAGTTTTGGAGCATAGAATGAAGGATGGATCCCTGAGACCGATCATGTTTGCTTCCAGGACCATGAGCTGCCATGAACGAAATTATTCACAAATTGACAAAGAAGCGGCAGCTATCATATTCGGGTTGCAAAAGTTTTACTCATACATTTATGGTCGCAAAATAGTCATCCAGACAGATCACAAACCTCTTTTGGGGATATTTGATCCTAAGAAGCCGATACCAAATGTGATATCTCCTAGGATGTTGAGGTGGGCACTGCAGTTAAACTCATATGACTACGAGTTGAAATATGTTGAAGGTAGTAAAATTGGAAATGCCGATGCTTTGAGTAGATGGCCCACTCCGGAGAGTGTAGTCGAAGAGTCACAGGAGCTAAATGTGTTGTTATTGTGCGAGACACCAGTCGAGTTACAGATGACAGCTAAAGATGTAGCGAAATTGAGTAAAACTGATGAAATTTTGTCAAGAGTTATGTTTTGGATTAGAAATGGGTGGCCTGGTTAGGTAGATGAAAAATACAAAGATTACTATGTAAGGAGAGGCGAGTTGACGGAATATAATGATTGTGTTTTGTGGGGAAGTAGAGTAGTCTTGCCTCAGAAACTACATAGAAGTGTCTTGCAGGAGTTACATACGAATCACGATGGTATAGTAATTACAAAGGCTGTAGCAAGGAGTTATTTCTGGTGGCCTGGCCTAGATAAGGATATAGAGGCAATGGTGCAAAATTGTCAAGTGTGTAAAGTGGTAAGGAATATGCCAGCCAAAGTAACACACAGATGGATTACTCCGCCAAAAGCTTGGTCTAGACTACATATTGATTTTGCAGGTCCATTTATGGGCAAGGTGCTTTTGATATTGATTGATGCTTACTCAAAGTGGCCTGAAGTTAAGATAGTGAGTGAACAAAGCTCGAGTATGGTGATTAATAAATTGGATGAGATTTTTGCTGAACAAGGTCTGCCGGATACAATAGTTAGTGATAACGGAAAAGCCTTTGTATCAGAAGAGATAAATCAGTATTTTAAAAGAAACAATATAAGACACATACTCGTGCCTCCTTATCACCCAGCATCAAATGGACAAGCAGAGAGGACCGTTCAAACTATCAAACAGAAATTAAGGAAGATGGCACATCTTCCTTGGCCGTCTAGACTACAGAGAGTCCTGTACGGGCTACGAACAACACCGAATTCAGCTACGGGTAAGACGCCCGCAGAACTGTTGAATAATCGACGTTTCAGAACTAAATTTGACAAGCTTCACCCCCTTTCAATTCAAGAAAAGGAGACTGAAGATATCGAAGAAAATGAAACTAAAAGAGTGAGAGAATTCAAAGTAGGAGAAATAATTTGCTTCAGAAATTATAGAGGCGGACCTAGGTGGCTCGAAGGGACTGTAGTTAAGAAAATTGGAGTAGTGCGTTACAAAATAAGACAGGGGGATAAACTTTTCATAAGGCATGTAAATCAGATGCTAGGATTTTCCAGGAAGGAAGAAGTTGAACAACACACTAAGGACAGTTTGACTACGGAAACCAACACCAGAAATAGCGAGGAGATAAGCTATGAGGAACAGCACTCACAGGAAGAGGGCGGAAAAGAAGCATATGGTACCGTGAGGATTCCTCCTCCAAGCCAGTGGGCTGAAATTATTGGGGTAAAGGATCCAGAAGAGTGCCAGGTACATAATGATACTACTTATAATGCAATATTTAGAAATGAGCAAGGTAGCAACAAAAGACCCAGGTCAAGTGAAAGCCCACCGTCAGCTGCACCCTCTAAGAAAAGGATGGCATTTGAGGACTATGATGCCGGGAGTGTGGAGGACGATAGTCATAGTGCAGATGATGATGATAGTCATAGTGCAGATAGCAATTGATCGTTAAATAAAAGAATAGACTGTAAAAGCATGCGTAGGTTATAAGTGAACTATTTAGTGTAAGTGCATGATAGTGATTTTCAAACTGACTAGTATATAGTGATTCAAAGTGAAGTGTCCTCTATCAAGGGGGAAAGGCATGTTGTATATCAGCATGTGGGTAGCTGGAGAAACTGTGGGGTACCCCCAGTTCGGTTCTGACGCGTAAGCCAACACACGTACGTAACAGAAGTCTATTGTTTCTTTAAAATAGTCTTATATTTAATGTCTATCTATTTTAAATCTAGGGGTTATTTTATTTTGTTTTCATTAAATTGAATATGGTTTTACAACAGTGGAAATGATGGTTTACAGATGGTTATGGTTTAGCACTGATAGTTCCGCCAATTACAGGCAAACACAACATTTGTTTGTATAACAAGCATCAACTTAAGTATGGTTACAAGAATTATTATAAATAAGTGATTCAAAATATAATTAGAGACAACCTATCTGAGCGGAGCATCAAAGTAGTTGCTTACATGGACCCTCGTAAATAGTCTACTATTCGGTACCTACATCAAAATATCCCTTGAAAAACATCAATCTTTGAGGGCGAATATCTCGGCCATTTTTGATTTTAGAGAAAAAGTTTTTTCTATAAAACATGCTTATTTTAGCGTTTTGAATGATTTTTTTTTAAGTATTTTATGATTCCAATAAAATTTTCACTTTTGATCAAACATTTTCTGTCCTTACTTTGCGCCCCCTTTGCTTTAGGCGGACCCAACCTATTTTTAAAAGTGTATAGGTATAAAGTATTATTGTAGAATATAAATTAAATATTAGTTAAGAAGGCAGGGAGCTTTTTACCCAACAGAGATATGTTTCAGGGTTTGTATATACAGCACCAGTCCAAATAATCACTATCAGAACCAGATAGTAAATATTTGGACATTGTTGATACTTCAGGATCAATAACCTACAAATTATAGTGACAAGCTCAAATTGATGACCCTGGGACAGGAAATAAGAATATATCCCTAATTGTCAGGACTTTCATTAAAAAAAAACTGGTATTTTGCTGATGACAATAATGAGATATTGTTGTCAATAGACGGGTAAACAGGAGAGAACCGTAATACTAGAATGATGACTAAATTAACACATAACAGAAACTGTAAAAAACTACTAGTGTACCTGTGTCAGAGCTATTTCTGCCATGGGGGACAAATAATGGCTGTGGTGGAACAGTGGTACGGTGTCCACAATATCCAGATCTTGGTTTTTGGCCCCGTCTCTGATTTTGGTGGCATCAGCGAGCAACACCCCATTTACTGCACAATGCGGGTATTTGGCAGCATGTAAAATTATTTTAGCGTATGCTGTGGTTTCCAACGACACTTCACCCATGATTGGAGTAAAATTTTAATGGATTTATATTATCGTATTTATTTTATTGTATATTTCCTTGAAACAGCTTGAAATATCTCAATTATCTCATCAGTCAGTCACAGACTGACACATGACTGACAGAAAGCATCGAATCGAATCACAATCGAATGGATGGGATGGGATGAATGATAATGATATCGATATGTCAAATCAAACTTGATCATTGATGTCATTGTAGGGAAGTTTTAGTCACGTGTAGTATACACTCAACTCTGTCAACTTAATTTTAACGTATTGTCAGCGTTTTTAATTTCAGCTTAAGTAATAAGATGTTGCCAGCATCTGGAGCTCCTTGTGAGTATTATATTCCTTGATAGAGTATGTTTTTTTTTATTTTTAAAGATGAGGATGTGGCATATTGTGAAATTTCTTTGGAATTTCACTGGAACTAATTTCTTACACTGGCAATGATTTTATGATGGTTTGTCGTCAATGTCATTCATTCGTGGTTTATTTAAAAGACATGACAGAAGTAACGAAAAGTACAGTCTGACAAAAATAAAACCGGCCAAGAGCATGTCGGGCCACGCTCAGTGTAGGGTTCCGTAGTTGCTCATCCTTCACAATAAACTGCTGTTTTAAGCCCGAGGTTTACGTTAAGAAAGATTTTAAGCTCTATAAAAAGGTCGTAAGCGCCCTAGAAACTGTAATCACTTATTACCTTCTGGAAGTCAACTTACGACCTTAAAGAAAAAATATGAAATTTGGCGATAACTCAAAAACGGCTCGACTGATTTTGTTCAATATAGTTTTCATTGAAAGTACTTATAAGGCCTCATTAACATGAATTTTTCCGAATTTTTTTGACCCGTGGTTGAAAAGTTAGAGGGGGGGGGGACACTATTTTTTTTGTTTTTGGAGCGAATATTTACAAAACTGCTGGTTTTATCAAAAAATAATGTTAGAGGACCCCTATTATTTTTACAAGACCTATTGGCCGGGTGCATGACGTTAGCGCCACCTAGCGTTCACAACTTTGGAGGGGGTCTGTCAAAAGTGTTAAATAATGGACGCAATAAAATTAAGGTAAAAAATTGAAAATATTGATTGTAGAGCACCTAACAAGTGCAAAATCTGTTTGTTTTTAATGTGAAACACATTTGGTTCTTAGCTTTATTAAAGAAAGTAATTATTATATATGTGTTTAATATTATTATGTCAATTTACTTCTTTGTTGTTTCCTTACAAATTAAAGGAAAAAAATAATGTTTTATTATGTTTATTTTCAGATAATTGAAGAATTACTACTATTTTCAAAACTGGCTTCCAAAGCATCGGTCAGAACATAAGGTTTCAGCCTCAAACCGAGAGTAAAGGGAAGCTGTTAGTTTTGGCACATTAATAAACAAACAATAAGTAACATTTACAAATTATAAGTAATTTTACATTTCATATTTTTGAAACATTCTAATAATTCTATCATAATAATATTATTGCACTAAATAGATAAAAATATGTTCAGTTTAATACACTTACTTTATTTTTCTAGCAACAGCGATCCAATTCATTTTCTGATCTTGTTTCCAACTCGGTGTAGGAAAGCATAACATTTGCAATTGCTATTTCGTCCTGTATTATTGCAGTTTACCACACAATTACACCTATCGTGACCCATTTTACTTATTTCAGTTTCTTATTTTATAGTACAAAACGTAAGCATTATAACTGAAAAGTATGACGTTTGACAGAAACAGAGAGGCCAAAGTTACCACTTTTGGCCACATCAAGCGCTGCGATCATTTTCGCTTTCCCTACGCGACCTCTGCACCCGGCCAATTCAACGACACCCCAACCCCACACACCAGTGTTGAAAAGAAAAAAAAAATCACCTCTACTTTAGGTGTTCGAGAGGTACCCGAAAAATTTTTTTTTTATTTATTTTATTTTACCGTTCTGTCGGCGTTATACATACACAATACACATACTCATACCAAATTTCAGCTTTCTAGTACTAATGATCACGGAGCTAAGCCGCGGACGGACGGACGGACAGACGGACATGGCGAAACTATAAGGGTTCCTAGTTGACTACGGAACCCTAAAATAGTAGAATTTAAAAAGTGGCAATACTGTAGTGTCGTCCCCTGTTTTCGTAGATTGATTAGAAAAAGCCGACACTAGAGTATTGCCACTTTTTAATTTCTACTATTTTAGGCCAGACTAAATTATTGTGAGAATGTCATCTAGGAGTTTTTTTTCTTCGCTGACAACTCTCGTCGCAGCTGATTGACATTTGACGTTGACAGCTTTGATTGGCTTTGATAGTGACAACACAACTCACTTTAGCCAAAAGCGAATTGTTTTCATCTACGGTTTTCATCGTATTAGAAAACAGACGCCCTATTCATGTAATATTAAACCTTGAATAATTAAACCGTTGTACTTCCCGGCATGGACCAGTACGACGCGTCTCGGCTCACAGAGTTTCCGCGCTTTGAGCCGGAATCATCCCAGAGCGGGGTATCCACATTCTTTAACAAATTTTGGAAGTTCCCAATCTTTTCGCCTGGTGAAATGGGCGAGAATAGCCAGAACAAAGCCTTGACTGACGGCAAAGTGGAATCTCCGCAGACAGAGGATGCGAATAAGCAAGAATACGACGAAAAGCCCGAGCCCGCGTACGCGGTGGAGCTCGAAGGACGCAGCTTGCAGAATGTTCTGAGAAGAATCAGCAGTCTTGTGGCGTTGGGGTCAAGTGTAAGAGTATCTAAAATTTATGTTTAGAAATTGAATATATTAAAACCAATGTAATTTATCCGTGTATCCTTTGCATTTGCATCTTCAGCGATAATAAAAATTTGCATGTTTGTGTATCTGGTATTCGTTAAGGCGCGCGCCGCGCTCTGATAATCAAATGATCGAAAGAAAGAGACAGCACAATCACAGTTTCAAATTACTTCAAAGCATGCATAGTAAATTACGCCCATTATTCAAAGATCAGTTCAGTTTTCCTTGTTGGCATCGAGTTCATTTAAGCAGTACAATGACTGGAGTAAGAGTGTTTTAAGATATTTATTGTAAATTTCAAAGCAAATCCCTTTGTTATCCGAAGTTAAGCTAATTGATACAATCCCTTGTACCAACAACAAAGCTATAATTGTATATGAATCCTAGGAGTTCAGTATTTTCAAAAATTAGGATCATGTTGTCTGTTTGTTGGAATTCAAATCATAATTATATTCTATAAAAACCAAATACACACTTATTAAGTCAAAAAGTACATGTACTGTTAAAACACGAATCAGAAGTGCATTGCAAAACACTCTTCAGCCAGGCTTATTTAAAACAAAATTAAATTATTTAAAATAAATAACGAAATGGAGGATATTTCAAATCTTTTCTTTTTATCCAGTAACCTATTTCCAGTATAATCCATTTTAATTATTTATTTATTTATTAGGAGAAGCAACAGCTACAAACAATAATTTGTGTTAGAGATACTTAACAGAAAGCCAATTCTCAAAATTAAGCCAATCAAGCCAATCTCTAAATTAAATATAAACAAACTTGAACGTGATTTAAGCAACATCGATTTTGGCCTCGTTTATAATTCTGCCGACGCAGACGCAAGTATGACATACTTCATTCAAACAGTCCACCAAGCAATTTTGCATAACACTGAAAACGTGCGTGTAAGTAATAAACATTATAATATTAAACCGTGGATTACTCCGGGTCTTATTCGCTGTATGAGACACAGGGATAAACTGCATTTAAAGGCTAAATCAAACCCGGACAATTTAATATTGCAAACATCATACAAAAGATATCGCAATTTCTGCAACAATTTACTAAAAAAAGTTAAGGCTGACTACGAAAAAAAAGAACTAGAGAGGGCCGGTTCAAATAGTAAACAAATCTGGAAGTGCATCAAAAAAGTTACGTACACTACCAAACAGCGGGAATCTTGTTCAAGTTTGTCACGACTACATACATCACCTTTATCATCAGCTAACCATGCCAATAAATTTTTCGTAAACATAGGAAAAAATCTAGCGGAAAATATCCAGAGCAACTTGCCGCTACTACCTTCGCCCAGTAACTACTTATCCAACAAAAATACAACTAAATCTTTTGTGTTGCTAAATACTGATGAGGAAGAGGTTGAACGGATTATTATGGGCCTAAAAAACGATTCTGCAATTGGCTGGGATGGCATATCAAACAAAATACTTAAACAATTTAGACACATATTTGTTCCCCCTCTCACATTTATTTTTCAAAAATGTCTTTCTGATGGAATCTTCCCTAAATGCCTCAAAAAAGCCGTCGTAGTTCCCGTTTTCAAATCCGGAAATAAAGATCGAGTATCCAATTACAGGCCCATTTCGATATTACCATCAACATCCAAAATATTAGAAAAAATTATAAATAACAGACTAGTAAAATACTTAGAGAGTCAATCCTTATTATCAGAAGGTCAGTTCGGTTTTCGACCAAAGCTGTCAACTGCCGACGCTGTTCATGAATTGACTGATCACTTAGTTCAGGAACTTGATAAGGGTAACCAGACCATAGGAATCTTCCTGGACCTTGCTAAAGCTTTTGACACGGTTTCCACTTCCATCCTTCTGCACAAGCTCGAAGCATTAGGCATTAGAGGCACACAGCTTAAACTATTTGCACATTATCTGCAAGGACGCTCACAGTGCACAAAAATAGACAATTTTGTGAGTTCAGATCGTGAAAATACCCCTTTTGGGATCCCCCAGGGGAGTATAATCGGTCCTACCCTATTTCTGATTTATATAAATGACCTCTGTAATTTGACAATAAAAAATGGTAAAATTATTTCATACGCTGACGACACTGCCCTTCTTTTTTCTGGAAAATCTTCAGAAGAAGTTTATGATCACGCGCAACGTGGTTTTAACGAGGTCAACAAATGGCTTCAGCATCATTTACTAACATTGAATTCAGAAAAAACACATTACATAAGATTTTCCATGCGGAAATTAACCGCGTCTGTGTCTGACCATTCCCTGTATGCGCACAACTGTAAGGATCCCTCTGACGATCAATGTCTATGTCCATCTATAGCTATAACTAATAAATTAAAGTACCTAGGAATTCTAATCGACGAGTCTCTTTCCTTTAGATATCATATTGAAGCTTTATGCAGCAGAGTCCGTAAATTAATATTTATTTTCAAAAAACTACGTTCTATCGCGGACTCACAATTAATCAAAAAAGTGTACTTTGCGCTATGTCAATCTCTGCTAAGTTACTGCATTACTACCTGGGGTGGCACTGCCAAAACAACTCTGCTGAATTTAGAAAGAGCACAAAGAGCAATTCTCAAGGTCTCCACTTTCCGTCCTTTTCGTTTTCCTACTAACCTCTTATACAAATCATGTGAAATTCTGACAGTTCGTCAACTATATATCTTGAACACAGTCCTAAAACAACATTCCAGACTCCCTTACAACCCTGACTATACTAATAAGCGACGTAAAGACTGTTTGCCCAACTATCCATTGCAGACATGCATTCTCTTCAAGATTTTTTCAATTCCTAGGCCCACTGCTATATAACCGACTTAATGCGAAGTTAGATTTTTTCCCGCTTACTTACGTGATCTGTAAGAAAACACTTAAGGTCGCCCTGCAAAACCTGTCTTATGACGATACAGAGAAGTTACTAATTGTATTAAAGTGAGTGATTTATTATTTTTAATTATAGTTTATATACTTTTTACTTTAGGGACGCATAAATGTTGTTCCCGTAGGAACCCATAGTATATATTTACTTAATTTATTAACATAACCATTCAATAGTGTTTAAATTTTTGCATATGAATAAGTTGTCATTGTTTGTCCTTTTCTCAGCCTGAAACACAGGATTATCCTAGTTCAGGCGCGTAGTATTATCGTCTAGTTATAAGTCTGTTTAGTCCGTAGTCATCACAGCTGTAATATGTTTTTTGAATAAATTTATTATTATTATTATTATTAATTACAGGTTCCCACTGTTAGTGACATTTTATACAAAATAAGGTGCTCACATTGCACAACATCGCAACTACCTGTGATTACAGACTAAGTAAAATAAAACTAACTTAATCAATGTACAAACATGTAATATGTATTAGTATTAAGTCTGTAAAGAGAAGAAGATACACTTATTATTAAAACAAGCATTTAAATGTTGGTTAATAACTGTAGAGTGGCACAAAGTACTCGGACACGGAGCTGGCGCGCTACTGGATGCCGGACGACATCTCGCGCGAGTGCTACGAGTGCGCGGCGCGCTTCGGCACGCTGCGGCGCCGCCACCACTGCCGCGTCTGCGGGCAGGTGTTCTGTTCGCGCTGCTGCTGCCAGCGCGTGCCAGGTAACACCCTCTACTCCGTACCGTGAAACTCCTGGGTAACAATTAATAGACCTCGAAAAGGTGGGAACACAGCACCCTTGAACACTTCGGCTAGAACTCTTCCTTCAAGAAGGGTGACAGCTGAGCAGCTGATGTTTTGATCATGAATTAATTGGAGTTCACTTTATGATGAGCCTCCATTTGCCGACCTCTAAGAATGTACTGTGTGCAGCAGTCACCTAAGTAAATTGATGAAGTAAAAATGATCTCAAGGACCTTGGCATCTGTAATTGGCTCATTATGAAGCGTGGCGTGAGCTGATGTCAGACAGAGAGGCAACATCCACTTTGGGTCATTGCGCTCAAATACCCAGTTAGTTATACAAACAGTGGTGTTCTGTTCAGGACAAATATTCGGGTGCGCGGGCGGGCTGCGCGTGTGCAACTACTGCTGCAACGTGGTGCTGAGCTACCTGCGCGAGAACGACATGGCCGAGACTCCGGACCTGCGCTCCCTCCAGGACAACCTGCAGGTAACACCGGTATATTCAGCTTGCCAAGTTCGTATCGCGTGCGTGAATGCGTAAGGGGGTAATGAAGAGTTAACGCATTTTATACATAACTTATTTAACGACTTTCAAAATTTCTATTCCCAAGACCCTCAAGTTAAGAGGGAGATGTCGGTCATGTTGTTGCAGGCGAAGTTCCCGGACAACAAGGCTCGCGGCGCGTCGTCGCGCGACAACTACATGTTCGCGCGCGAGGAGGAGCGCGCGCCGCGCGAGCCGCTCGCCGAGCTGTTCCCGGCGCTGCAGCGCGCGCTGCCCACGCAGCAGCACAGGTCGCGGCCCACTCTTATTACTCTCATTTAAATACTGACCAGCGATTTCTCTTTTGTCGCCTCGCTTCTCTTTTCGTGGACGACGATTCAGACGATAACAATAATTGTCTAGTGTGGTCACCGTCTTGTCTGAGTCATCGATAGATTAGATACGTTGTGTGATGTTTTGCGCGGTACAGGAGGATTCACGTCTTATCTTAATTGTTCTGTTAACATTTATACTGCTTTCGATAATAATATCATGATACGTTGAATATTTGGCCCCGATTGTGCTTGACACGGGCGCTCCGAGACGAAACCACCTACAGAATTAAAACGCTAAGTAGATTCACAGGCAGTTGGACGGTTTCAGGTGTTTGCAGGAGATTTGGGAGCGGATGTCGTGAGTGCTCGTTAGCCGTTGTTAGTTCACTAATCCACTCGACCTGTACATACTCAAGTATACCTGTAGTAGAAATATATGTACCTACTTTGAAAAGTGTTACTTGCTACCAATTAACTCAGTAACATGACTGAAATAAATCATGTTATAAAGTTTAACTTTATTAATTCAGCTTTTTACTGAACATTAAGTTGCGCATCTTTTTCTACTACTACACCTCATCGTCATGGCTATCGATGTTTTGTAAATAAATATGCAATATATTCAGGTTAAAGAATTTTATTATTTATTTATTATTTATATAAAAAAAAAACACCTATTGGGAATATTAGGAAGCAAAAGAAACAAGATCGAACGTTGTAAGTGTTTTAAAACTTTAAGATTACACTACCTCTACATTTGGAGCGGATGGAAATTTAAACTTGTATGTGTACGTTAATTTGTATAATGATTGTAAATTTTTCGCGACTAAATATCAAGTAGAACATACAATATTGGTTCCTGGCGTCAGATTTTAATGCTAATTGTGTACATGTAATTATTCTTCGTTTGCACCACGTTTGTACGCGGTACAGTCCACGTATAATATTGAGGGAAAGTACGAATTTTCATTTGGCTAGACTGACCGGTGCAGCCGTAGAGTAACCGCTTAACTCGATGTTGGCGTGACAACCGGGCTTGAGCTACGACCGAGGCGCGACACTGACGCGGTGTGTTGCAGGTACCGCCTGGTGCGCTACCACGGCGTGTGGCGCGGCAGCGACGTCATGCAGTGGCTCGTCGACAACACCAGCCACAAGACCAGGTGAGCTACGACCGCAACATTCGGTTTATGTGTTGTGTGACATCAAAAATGTGGGTAACAGCTGAAGCATTTTTAAATAGCATTTTCAAATTGCATTTTGAATTTACCTAGTTGCAAGAAGGCTTTTAGAAATGCTGGAAGAAAGTTGAAACAAACCATGGTTTCAAAGCACAACTCAATAGAGCACTCGCCCCAGCCCGGCGCTTCATGTCCGTAAATTTTGTGGTAAACTGCATCGTATCTATTATATGAGTACATTAGTTCTTTTAAATATAGATATTGCGATCAATAAAAAGGAAAGATATTGTGGCAATGTGTGAGTATCCTCTGTCCTCATCCGTCCAATACTAAATTTACCCTATCATCCCCGGTACTTCGCGATGCGCGCCGCACCAGTGTGCTCCCGATATTGAGCCGAACGCGCACGTCTTACGAGCGGATGGCAACGTTGCCTAAAACTAGTGATCGAGAACTGCTTTCTGGTGATCAGTGTTATCCAGCATCAGTCCGGGCCCGTAACAAAACCTAAAGAACTATTGGACAACTGTGTGGTTGGATCACCTGCAACCGTGAGTACAGACCTAGATCCTAGTGCTAACCAATTTACAACACACATTGTCACATATTTGGTGGAGGTGCGAAGCCCAGTGGCGGATTAAGGGTCGAGAGCGCCCTAGGCAAAAACATCATCGGCGCCCCTTTGCGGCCCTTTGCGGCCTTGCGCCCCTAGGCACGTGCCTACTTTGCCTTAGGGATAATCCGCCACTGGCGAAGCCCCAAAAAAATTAAAACCATTTTAAATTATTATAACATCTTGTAGACGGATTGTGTCAGGTGACGTAAGCAAGTTTCTAATTTAAAATGCGCGGTTGCGTGTTGTCGGGCAGGGCGCAGGCGCGGCAGCTGTGCCAGGCGCTGCTGGCGGGCGGCTGGCTGCGCGCGGTGGCGGAGGGCGGCGTGTTCGCGGACTACGCGCTCTACCGCCCCGCGCCGCCCGACGCGCGCGCCGCCGACCGCGCGCCTCGTGAGTGAGCTCTTATCTTAGTCTTAGCTCTGTTTACTCTGTTTCGACTACTGTGGGGTGGCATCTTTGTGATTTACTCTAGATAGCCAACCATTTGACCTCGGTTGTATCTGATGTTAAGTGACAATAAGGTCTAAGATGAAGCATACCTACTTGTCTAGAAGATGCCTATTTACTCTCGATTGAAGAGATCCAAGTTATATTTTTCAGGAAAAGGTGCGCAGGAAGCTCCACTCTTTTGCTGTCCTGATAAGAAAAGTAGACGCAAAACGTTTCGTACGAATCAGTGGTATATCGACAGCAAAAGGGAACACAAGGCTACGCCTCTGTATGTGTAGGACTGAGACTCGATTCCCACCGACTTACCTTTTTTAACGAACTTGAACACCTTATTCTACTATTCCTAATGTTGAAAGGAGTCAATCTCCGTCAAAATGTTACCAATAGGTATGTTTCTTCTTACGACTGTTCCTAGCTTGACTCACCCGCTTTCCTTGGTCGTCGAAGGTTTCGGTGGTATGAAGAATCGTCTGCCTTTCATTAATTTGCCAACCTATGCCTTTCCCCTATTCGTCCCATAGGTACCTGATTCAGTTCTCCTAGCTCATTAAACATGTCATCTTATTCCGTGTCACTGGCTTGCCAATATTCTGAAACAAACTTATTTTGAATTGTGAAACGCCACGTGTCCGATTGAAGAGTTTCGAAGCGCCGTGACTTGAAGTGTGGTTTTGGTTTGTTAGCGGACGAGGAGCACTCGCGGCTGGTGGAGAGCGTGTCCTCGTACTGCCTGGACCTGGACCTCGGCGAGAGCTCGGCGCGCCTCACGCGGACGCCCAAGCCGCGGGCGCCAGGTACCCGCAGCGCACACACTAACATGTTAGAGGAAATCATCCACGGAGGAATTGCCGGTGCATGCCATATTGTTTGCTTCCACGTTGATTATGTTATGCTACATTAATAAGATATACTCCAATCGCTCCTACGATTTTATGGTCAAAAGTCGGGTCATGATATTACACTACCTCGTTATTTATATTAATATACACGTTAACATTTCCCATAAGAAATTAAGAATGTTTCTGGTAATTCTCGGGAACTTTACGTAACGCTATTTATCAATACGACGAAGTAGTAAAAGATCAGCCCAGCTTGGGACTAATACTAGATGGAAAATTTGACGATTTGAATAATATAGTAATGGGCTCACTGCATGATGTAATGGGGCGGTATGTTTGTTTCCGTACTTTCCTGATCACTGGTTTCACGTCATTGTGCGGCTGTGCTCGTCTGGATCACGTCATGTTATGTCACGCCTTGTCTGCAGAGCCGAAGTCTTCGCCGTCCAGTGAAGAAGAAAGCCCCAACTTGGAGAACACTGAAGGTATTTATTATCCTTGTAAATGTAATGTCAACTCACATGGTAATGAAAATGTGCCAGGTAATTTGTGTTTGGGTCACATACGTTGAATGTTTTTCGGAAAACCATTGGGAAATATTATTCGTCATACAGTCTGTGAACTTTCAGATTGCGATTCGGGTTTGGGTGAAAACGTAGAGGTTCGTATCTGGGTCGTGTAAGAGCGAATGAAACAGGTATAAAATGCGAATCGCATTCTGTCTGACAGTTTTCAGAACATCGGAATAACATTAGATATTTGATTAATAAAATGTAAAGAAAGGCCTTTACATAAAAAGGGTCCAAACAGGACATACATAATTACAGACCCATTGCATTGTTGCCTAATTTCTCAAAAAATATTCGAAAAGGTTATATTGAATTGCATGATATCCTGTTTTGACAAATATGAAATATTAAATGCAAATCAGTTTTTGTTTCAAATGGGGAAAAATACGACATCAGACATATTCAAATATTTACACAAAGTTGGGATAGATATAAGATAGATAGATTGGAATATTTGGACAAAGAAAAAACTTGTATTGGATTATTTAGAGATTTGTCAAAGGCGTTTGACTGCGTTTCTCACGAAATTCTATTGAAGCAGCTAGAGCATATTGTGAGACGGGGTGTCGCCTTAAAATTAATATGGACTTATCTTAATAAAATAAGCAGGCCAAGGTAAGTATTAGACTCATATGACGGGAATTCAAAAACTTGCAGGGAGTACCTCAGGGCAGTGTCTTGGGACCTCTTTTATTTCTGGTATATGTAGTAGTATTAGCAAAGAAGTAATGCTTTTAATAGTTTATCGTATGACAGTGACTGAGCTTCATTGTTCCACTCAGGCGCCAACGATGGTCCGAAGCTGTGCCCTGGCATCGCAGCGGCGGGCCACGACCACCTGCAGCTGCTGATGCGGCAGTGGCTGTCCGCGGAGTGTCTGTCCGCGGCCTGGCTGGATATCCTCTACCCGCTGTGCGTCGAGGCCGCCGCACGCACCGCGCCGGGTGAGTGACACCTGCAGCTGCTGATGCGGCAGTGGCTGTCCGCGAAGTGTTTGGATGAAGAACTTGTTGTTGTTGGCGTCCTATGGTATCCCAGTGGTACAGAGGGCCTTCGTGAGACGTCGTCATCCGCTCCTGTCCTGTGCCTCGCGCTCCGCGTCACTCCAACTCAGCCCGGCCGCCCGCAGCTCGGCGTCGACGGTGCGCTGCCACGTGTGCGCCGGTCGTTTTTATTTTTCTAAGTTTCGTCGTGGGTGTCTTTTCCTAGGTTTTCCCACTGTGATATTATGTGACTGTTCCAGACATGCACAGCAACGACATCGACATCCGCAACTACGTGCAGGTGAAGAAGCTGCGCGACGGACACCCGCGCGACAGCTGTGTTGTGCCCGGCGTTGTGCTGACCAAGAATGTGGCTCACAGGTAAATCACTGGATTGATCCCGAGGTCTATGACATCTAGTCCGAAGAAACGCCGCAAAACTGACTAGTTATCTGTTATCATAAAATTGTATATAGGTATTTTATTTGCATTCAGAGGTATGCCGCAAGAGATCGACAACCCGACGGTTCTTCTACTGGACTGTTCCATCGCGTACCAGCGAGTCGAAGGCAAGCTCACGTCGCTGGAACCGGTGCTCTTACAGGTAATTTTAAATATGACATGTACGTGTCTCCCACCATCCCCTCTGAAAGCTCTCTCTGTCTCTCTTCTGAGCTGATTATTCCCATCCGATGGTGGGGTCTGCTTTCTTCATCTTCTTCCATCTCTTCTTCCTGCCTAGCCAATCATCTGCAATTACATCGTAGGAAGTGAGGTCTAATTTTATGAGACCGGTCCGTCGCCTCTTCGGTCTACCTCTGGTTCTAGCCTCTGGGATGGTTAGATTTAGCTAGACGTGCCGATATCAACGGAGCCTGGTTTCTTGGAGCGATGTCGCGGCTAGCTCGGCGCTGCGCTGCGGCTACACTGCTGCCCTCGGGCCATGTCCGCAGGAGCGCGAGTACCTGGCGCGGTGCGCGGCGCGCATCACGGCGCTGCGGCCGGCCGTGGTGCTGGTGCGGGGCGGCGTGGCGCGGCCGGTGCAGGACGCGCTGCGGCTGGCGCGCGTGGCGCTGGCCACGGGCGTGGGCGAGCGCGCGCTGCTGCGCGCCGCCAGGAGCGTCCGGGCCGACCTCGTGGCCTCCGTCGACGCCCGGATCGCGATACCGAGGCTGGGCGAGTGCCGCCGCTTCGCCGTCACCACATGTGAGTATTCACTCTTTTCATGTATACGCTGTACAGATTTACACGTTAATTTGTATTCCTTGTGGTGTTTGATTATTCATAGTGATTAACTTGTATCTAACTATTCTATTTAAGCCAACCTTGTTTTTATTTGATGAGCAGACCCCAGCAAGACGCTGATGTCGCTGGAGGGCTGCGCGGAGCCGCAGCTGGGCTGCTGCGTGCTGGTGCGCGGCGCGCCGCTGGCCGAGCTGGCGCGAGTCAAGCGCGTCGTCAAGTTCATGCTGCTCGCCTGCTACAACTGGCGGCTCGAGCGCGCCTTCCTCGCCGACATCGAGGCTCTGCTGCCCGAGCCCGGGGGCTTCGACGATGAAGCCGACGATGTCAACGAGGCTGATGATGCTCTCAAGGAAAATAATACTCTTAACGACTGCGATGACGCTATTAAAGATGCCGGCGATGCCCTCAAAGAGGCCGATAATGCTCTCAGAGGTGCCGATGATGATCTCAAAGATGTCGAAAATGAAAAGTTTGTTGATGCCGAGCCGGATGCCGAGAAGTGTGAAGAAGACAGGAGGGAAGTTGAATCAGGTAATTTCATTTCATTTCATTAATTTCAGAAACAATCCATGGATTGTGTTTGAAGTACATCAAAAAGAAAACTTAACACTAACAATAAAATATACATAACTAGGTTATTTTAATAATAACTAACCCAACTATGATTAATTATTTTTATAATTAAAGATTTCTTCAATGCTGTAGTAGCACCCTCTCAACAAAAATATCCTTATTTTCCTTTTAAACAACTTATGACTCGTAATAACTTTAAGTTCGATGGGTAGTTTATTAAAAAGTTGGATAGCTTGATGCTTAGCAAAATGCTGTACTACTTTAAGCCTGGGGAAGAAACTTTGTTTAACATTTTTCGAAATCGGTTCAGCCGTTCTCGAGTTTTAGCGGGACAACCGGCCCTCGTAACAGACGTGAGCGGGCGTTACACTTTTTCATGAGTGACTCCGAGCCGCAACCTAATTTAAGACGTTGTCACGTCAATAATTTCGACACGAAATCCACTGGGGAATACGCAAGATAGTTCGTACTGCCCTTTTTTGAATTACAAAAGCTCTGTTTACGTTATATTTATAACTATGACCCCAGAGTTTAATACTATAACGCAGCTTCGACTCTACTAACGCATAGTACACACTCTTGAGTTGCTCAATAGTAAGCTCATCCCTAAGACTCTTCAAAGCAAAACAGGCTGAAGATATAGTGTGTTCAACGGCCCCAAGTTCCTCTTTCCAATTGAGCCTTGCGTCAATACGTACACCTAGAAATTTAACACTATCAACTGTTTCTAATAGAATATAATTGTTTACCACAACAAGCTTATCCGTTTTTTTTTGTGTTGGGTTTGAATAGCAATATTTTCGCTTTATCCGCATTTAACTGTAAGCTATTTATGTAGAACCAGTGTTGGAACGATAATGATGCATTTGTCGCGAAACTGTTCAGCTCGGATAAACTATTTGCAGCTATCACAGCACTAGTGTCATCAGCAAAAATTGTTAATCGGCATTCTGTAACTGTATTTGAAATATAGTTCATCAGGTCATTGGTATAAAGAATGAACAGAATGGGGCCCAGAATAGAACCCTGTGGAACTCCTCTGCTGACTTTTATACACTTTGATCTTACAAAGCATTCGGTATTATGTTCACAAGCCTTTAGCTCTACAAATTGATATCTATTGTTGAGGTAACTCTGAAGATGATAACACTGACCTTTGATTCCATAAAAAAACAGTTTCTGCATAAGTATTTCATGATTTACCTTATCAAATGCGGAACTAAGGTCCAGAAAAATTCCTGCTACCTTTTTTTATTGTGAAAGTTTGTAACAATGTCATCCACAAAAGAATCAATTGCATCAGTGGTTCCTCTTTTTTCCTGAAAACCAAACTGCCTTGGATGAATAATCGCATTTTCCTTTAAATGTTTTAAGAGCCGGGTCTTATCTTAATCAATTTCTCGAAGATTTTCGACAGAACTGGTAGTAGGGGTATTGGTCGGTAATTTTTTGGATCCGTTTTAGCACCTTTTTTATAAACAGGTATAACCTTGGCTAATTTTAATTGATCAGGAAATATACCTTCGTTATAACATTTATTAAACCAGTGTGCTAAAGGACCTGATAACACTTCGATACTACTTTTAATTACTGAAATTGGTATTTCATCATATCCGCAGGATTTCTTACTTTCCATGGTCTTAACAATATTTATTATTTCCGATGACGTAAACTCACACCAGAATATATCTGCAAAACGCCTATAGGTATAATGTTCCTGATATTGAACTGCCGACCGAACCGTACCCGTGTTTGCAGTATCACTATGGTAATGTTGATTTACTTATGATTCTATTGCTATTTATATGAGGGTCCAACTCCAATGCACTAATTTCACGCTGCCCGCCTGCTACAACTAGTAGTCCGAGCGTGCCTTCCTTGCGGACATCGAGATTACGTCACCTCCGCCTAGGATTTGATGATGAATGTCTTTGGTGATGTAAGAGAAAATAGATGTATATTATAAGGTGACGGTAAACCTTAATGCGGTGAGATAAGTTCGACTACCGTCTTCATAGCCGCCTGTCATTTGAATATTTCCAGAGAACAACAAGACTGCTTCCGGTGAAAGTAGCGTGGAGCCCCTCGATGAGCCGTTTTCGGACCCGCTGAGTGTCGGGCGGCGCTCGGGCTCCGGCGGGGGCTTGGGCTTGGGCTTGGGCTGTGGCGCGGGCGCGGGGCTGAGCTGCGGCGTGCCCATCCGCGACAACAGCGACCCGCTGCGCGCGCCCGCCGGCCCGGCCGCGCCCGCGCCACAGTACCCGCCCCTGCAGGCGCACGCGCACCACGACAGGTACCGCCGGCCGACTCCAACAGACGCACGAGTCCGACTCGCTTCACCGGCGTGTAAATGATTTCATAATGTCCGTGTAGGTGGTCGACGGACGACGCGGTGCTGTCGATCTCGCCGAACGTGCTGATCCCGGCGCCGTACCTGGAGACGGAGGCGGGGCGGCGCTGCCCGCTGCGCAAGTACTTCCCGCGGCCGCTGCTGCGCGCGCCGGCCGCCCGCGCGCCGCACACGCCGCGGCCCGCGCGCCGCGCCAGCCGGCCCCGGCACAGCGTCGTCGAGGTCAAGGTCGGTTACCGTACACGTACATGCGGGCCGACATCACTACTTTTGTACAGTAGCCGGCAAACAACTTGAACCAAAATGGCGGATCTGCGCATGTAAATTTGTACGTAAATCGGCTACTGCGCAGTCAAGGTCACGCTCAAGTTGTTTGCCGGCTACTGTATTAGTTTTTATAAAGTTCCGGTTAAATGTCGATAAAGTCGCTCCCTAACATCATCTAATCGATAGAGCGGAGGCAAATAGGTTAGGGGCCGCTAACTAAATTTGGTGATAACTCCTAAATGTAATCAGTTTGGTGTGTCCTGAACAGGAGCGGCACCCGTTCGTGACGGAGCCGCTGCGCGCGCCGGCCGAGGAGCCGGCCGTGAAGGCCGCGCTGGCGCACTACCGCGCCGTCGGCTGCCGGCTCGACGACAAGCACAAGCGTGAGTCTCTGTAGCTGTATACAGACTTAAGAAAGGCGTTTGATCTTGTTAATCATGACATAATTCTAGATAAGCTTGGACGTTCTGTAATACATGATTATTTTCTGAGATGGTGCGAACCATATTTACGAAACAGATCGCAGCTCGTTGTCCTAAAGGGCTTCTAGTCCACGGTCAAACATATTCCGTCCGGTGTTCCTCAGGGTTCCCACTTAGGACCTTAATGTTTCTTAATATTTATAAATGATTTGACGTCGAGTCTCCAATGCCAATATCAGCTTTTTGCTTATGATTTAAAATTATACAAGTTTATTAATGATCACGCATTAATGATTGCTGGAGGCGAAAGTGAGGGACAAGCTCAGGGCAGAGCGCCACCGTAGGTAAAGCCATTTAAAAAAATATATTTTTATTTTCTATTAGCCCAAGTTAAAGCGATTGTGACCCTCGGAATATATTTGCGTCACTTCCTATCGCGATATATTATTTTAGTCCCTTATGAAACGATCTACTATTTGCATGTCCAGCGGAGTGTCCGATGTACAAGCCGTCGGTGCTGAAGCGCAGCGTGCCGGAGCCCGAGCCCGAGGAGAAGGCGGAGCCCGAGGAGCGCGACCCGCTGTGCCCCTCCCACCACCAGCAGCTCAGCGTGCTGCTGTACAGCTACAGCCAGAAGTCCGCCAACGTGCCCGACTTCTGTGTCAACCCCTGGTGAGTGCCGCCCCCCCCCCCTCCCACCACCAGCAGCTCAGCGTGCTGCTGTACAGCTACAGCCAGAAGTCCGCCAACGTGCCCGACTTCTGTGTCAACCCCTGGTGAGTGCCGCCCCCCCCCCCCCCCCTCCCACCACCAGCAGCTCAGCGTGCTGCTGTACAGCTACAGCCAGAAGTCCGCCAACGTGCCCGACTTCTGTGTCAACCCCTAGTGAGTGCCGCCCCCCCCCCCTCCCACCACCAGCAGCTCAGCGTGCTGCTGTACAGCTACAGCCAGAAGTCCGCCAACGTGCCCGACTTCTGTGTCAACCCCTGGTGAGTGCCGCCCCCCCCCCCCCTCCCACCACCAGCAGCTCAGCGTGCTGCTGTACAGCTACAGCCAGAAGTCCGCCAACGTGCCCGACTTCTGTGTCAACCCCTAGTGAGTGCCGCCCCCCCCCTCCCACCACCAGCAGCTCAGCGTGCTGCTGTACAGCTACAGCCAGAAGTCCGCCAACGTGCCCGACTTCTGTGTCAACCCCTGGTTAGTGCCGCCCCCCCCCCTCCCACCACCAGCAGCTCAGCGTGCTGCTGTACAGCTACAGCCAGAAGTCCGCCAACGTGCCCGACTTCTGTGTCAACCCCTGGTGAGTGCCGCCCCCCCCCCTCCCACCACCAGCAGCTCAGCGTGCTGCTGTACAGCTACAGCCAGAAGTCCGCCAACGTGCCCGACTTCTGTGTCAACCCCTGGTGAGTGCCGCCCCCCCCCCCTCCCACCACCAGCAGCTCAGCGTGCTGCTGTACAGCTACAGCCAGAAGTCCGCCAACGTGCCCGACTTCTGTGTCAACCCCTGGTGAGTGCCGCCCCCCCCCCCTCCCACCACCAGCAGCTCAGCGTGCTGCTGTACAGCTACAGCCAGAAGTCCGCCAACGTGCCCGACTTCTGTGTCAACCCCTGGTGAGTGCCGCCCCCCCCCCCCCCCTCCCACCACCAGCAGCTCAGCGTGCTGCTGTACAGCTACAGCCAGAAGTCCGCCAACGTGCCCGACTTCTGTGTCAACCCCTAGTGAGTGCCGCCCCCCCCCCCTCCCACCACCAGCAGCTCAGCGTGCTGCTGTACAGCTACAGCCAGAAGTCCGCCAACGTGCCCGACTTCTGTGTCAACCCCTGGTGAGTGCCGCCCCCCCCCCCCTCCCACCACCAGCAGCTCAGCGTGCTGCTGTACAGCTACAGCCAGAAGTCCGCCAACGTGCCCGACTTCTGTGTCAACCCCTAGTGAGTGCCGCCCCCCCCCTCCCACCACCAGCAGCTCAGCGTGCTGCTGTACAGCTACAGCCAGAAGTCCGCCAACGTGCCCGACTTCTGTGTCAACCCCTGGTTAGTGCCGCCCCCCCCCCCTCCCACCACCAGCAGCTCAGCGTGCTGCTGTACAGCTACAGCCAGAAGTCCGCCAACGTGCCCGACTTCTGTGTCAACCCCTGGTGAGTGCCGCCCCCCCCCTCCCACCACCAGCAGCTCAGCGTGCTGCTGTACAGCTACAGCCAGAAGTCCGCCAACGTGCCCGACTTCTGTGTCAACCCCTGGTGAGTGCCGCCCCCCCCCCCTCCCACCACCAGCAGCTCAGCGTGCTGCTGTACATCTACAGCCAGAAGTCCGCCAACGTGCCCGACTTCTGTGTCAACCCCGGGTGAGTGCCGCCCCCCCCCCCCCCCCCTCCCACCACCAGCAGCTCAGCGTGCTGCTGTACAGCTACAGCCAGAAGTCCGCCAACGTGCCCGACTTCTGTGTCAACCCCTGGTGAGTGCCGCTCCCCCCCCCCCCCCCTCCCACCACCAGCAGCTCAGCGTGCTGCTGTACAGCTACAGCCAGAAGTCCGCCAACGTGCCCGACTTCTGTGTCAACCCCTGGTGAGTGCCGCCCCCCCCCCCCTCCCACCACCAGCAGCTCAGCGTGCTGCTGTACAGCTACAGCCAGAAGTCCGCCAACGTGCCCGACTTCTGTGTCAACCCCTGGTGAGTGCCGCCCCCCCCCCCTCCCACCACCAGCAGCTCAGCGTGCTGCTGTACAGCTACAGCCAGAAGTCCGCCAACGTGCCCGACTTCTGTGTCAACCCCTGGTGAGTGCCGCCCCCCCCCCCCTCCCACCACCAGCAGCTCAGCGTGCTGCTGTACAGCTACAGCCAGAAGTCCGCCAACGTGCCCGACTTCTGTGTCAACCCCTGGTGAGTGCCGCCCCCCCCCCCTCCCACCACCAGCAGCTCAGCGTGCTGCTGTACAGCTACAGCCAGAAGTCCGCCAACGTGCCCGACTTCTGTGTCAACCCCTGGTGAGTGCCGCCCCCCCCCCCTCCCACCACCAGCAGCTCAGCGTGCTGCTGTACAGCTACAGCCAGAAGTCCGCCAACGTGCCCGACTTCTGTGTCAACCTCTGGTGAGTGCCGCCCCCCCCCCCCCCCTCCCACCACCAGCAGCTCAGCGTGCTGCTGTACAGCTACAGCCAGAAGTCCGCCAACGTGCCCGACTTCTGTGTCAACCCCTAGTGAGTGCCGCCCCCCCCCCCTCCCACCACCAGCAGCTCAGCGTGCTGCTGTACAGCTACAGCCAGAAGTCCGCCAACGTGCCCGACTTCTGTGTCAACCCCTGGTGAGTGCCGCCCCCCCCCCCCCCCTCCCACCACCAGCAGCTCAGCGTGCTGCTGTACAGCTACAGCCAGAAGTCCGCCAACGTGCCCGACTTCTGTGTCAACCCCTAGTGAGTGCCGCCCCCCCCCCTCCCACCACCAGCAGCTCAGCGTGCTGCTGTACAGCTACAGCCAGAAGTCCGCCAACGTGCCCGACTTCTGTGTCAACCCCTGGTTAGTGCCGCCCCCCCCCCTCCCACCACCAGCAGCTCAGCGTGCTGCTGTACAGCTACAGCCAGAAGTCCGCCAACGTGCCCGACTTCTGTGTCAACCCTTGGTGAGTGCCGCCCCCCCCCCGCCCACCACCAGCAGCTCAGCGTGCTGCTGTACAGCTACAGCCAGAAGTCCGCCAACGTGCCCGACTTCTGTGTCAACCCCTGGTGAGTGCCGCCCCCCCCCCCCCCTCCCACCACCAGCAGCTCAGCGTGCTGCTGTACAGCTACAGCCAGAAGTCCGCCAACGTGCCCGACTTCTGTGTCAACCCCTGGTGAGTGCCGCCCCCCCCCCCTCCCACCACCAGCAGCTCAGCGTGCTGCTGTACAGCTACAGCCAGAAGTCCGCCAACGTGCCCGACTTCTGTGTCAACCCCTGGTGAGTGCCGCCCCCCCCCCCCCCCCCCCCCCCTCCCACCACCAGCAGCTCAGCGTGCTGCTGTACAGCTACAGCCAGAAGTCCGCCAACGTGCCCGACTTCTGTGTCAACCCCTGGTGAGTGCCGCCCCCCCCCCCCCCCCTCCCACCACCAGCAGCTCAGCGTGCTGCTGTACAGCTACAGCCAGAAGTCCGCCAACGTGCCCGACTTCTGTGTCAACCCCTGGTGAGTGCCGCCCCCCCCCCCCTCCCACCACCAGCAGCTCAGCGTGCTGCTGTACAGCTACAGCCAGAAGTCCGCCAACGTGCCCGACTTCTGTGTCAACCCCTGGTGAGTGCCGCCCCCCCCCCCTCCCACCACCAGCAGCTCAGCGTGCTGCTGTACAGCTACAGCCAGAAGTCCGCCAACGTGCCCGACTTCTGTGTCAACCCCTGGTGAGTGCCGCCCCCCCCCCCCTCCCACCACCAGCAGCTCAGCGTGCTGCTGTACAGCTACAGCCAGAAGTCCGCCAACGTGCCCGACTTCTGTGTCAACCCCTGGTGAGTGCCGCCCCCCCCCCCTCCCACCACCAGCAGCTCAGCGTGCTGCTGTACAGCTACAGCCAGAAGTCCGCCAACGTGCCCGACTTCTGTGTCAACCCCTGGTGAGTGCCGCCCCCCCCCCCCTCCCACCACCAGCAGCTCAGCGTGCTGCTGTACAGCTACAGCCAGAAGTCCGCCAACGTGCCCGACTTCTGTGTCAACCCCTGGTGAGTGCCGCCCCCCCCCCCTCCCACCACCAGCAGCTCAGCGTGCTGCTGTACAGCTACAGCCAGAAGTCCGCCAACGTGCCCGACTTCTGTGTCAACCCCTGGTGAGTGCCGCCCCCCCCCCCTCCCACCACCAGCAGCTCAGCGTGCTGCTGTACAGCTACAGCCAGAAGTCCGCCAACGTGCCCGACTTCTGTGTCAACCCCTGGTGAGTGCCGCTCCCCCCCCCCCCCCCTCCCACCACCAGCAGCTCAGCGTGCTGCTGTACAGCTACAGCCAGAAGTCCGCCAACGTGCCCGACTTCTGTGTCAACCCCTGGTGAGTGCCGCTCCCCCCCCCCCCCTCCCACCACCAGCAGCTCAGCGTGCTGCTGTACAGCTACAGCCAGAAGTCCGCCAACGTGCCCGACTTCTGTGTCAACCCCTGGTGAGTGCCGCCCGCCCGTGAGACGAACCGGAACTCGTAACTCCTTTTAGATGATTTGGTAGTTGTCACAAAGAAATTCTGGATGAAGTACGAAACTAAATTAGAAAATGAAGATTTTCATGTAACTCGTAAGTTACACTTATCGAATTATCAAAGTTAGGTTGAAATGAGCGCTCGCTCCCTCCAGTCCAGTCTAGTTGTGTGCATGCTGGAGTTAGGTGGGCGGGTGTGGAACTGATCGTCGGCGTGTCGTTGCAGGATAGTGACGATGGAGATGTACGGCCGGCACGACATCACGCTGGGCGCCTTCCTCGACAAGTACTGCTTCAACAGCGAGTACAAGTGCCCCGCCAGCAGCTGCTCGGTGCCCGTCAACCAGCACGTGCGCAGGTCGGTGGCGGTAGTGACGACGAATTTGTTTGCGCACTTTTGGCAAATGTCAAACATTTGCGTGTGGGACTTAGCTCACTTAGGACTTAGATCAGAAATAAATAGTGCCGTCATAAGTTTTTTTTCGTGTCCGGCAGGTTCGTGCACGGCGACGCGTGCATCACGGTCACGTGCAACGTGATCGGTCACAGCGCCGTCGACAAGGCCACGGAGGACCAAACTAAACAGGTCCGCTGTCGGGCGTCGCCGGGTGTCCGCTTTCCAAGTCGTATCAGTTACCTAGTTTGATATCGAGGTTACAGGAGATGCGCACAGACTAGCTCGTCGGGCAAGTGTTTGAGTGTGACGTTCCGTGCGCAGGTGATGTTCTGGTCGCGCTGCGAGCAGTGCGGCGCGAGCGGGCGCGCGCGGCGGCTGTCGCGCGCGGCGCTGTGCCTGTCGCTGGCGGTGTACCTGCGCGTGCGCGCCTCCAGCGCCGCCCACCGGCCGCGCTGTCTGCGCGCGCGCGCCTGCCGCCACCCGCTGCTCGCGCACGCGCACGTGTTCGCGCGCCACACCGCCGCCGCGTGTGTCAGGTACCGTGTCGTCGCACGAGACGTGGCCCGTGTGCTGAGCGTGGAACCTCGTCATGTACGCTCAAGAGAGACGCTCCGTCCCAGAAACTTAATATCCCGTAGGAGTTTCATTCTCGAAGCGCATACTTAAGTTTAAGACAAGGAATATTTCCTAAAGAATTAAAAACTGCTGTGGTTATCCCCATTTTCAAAAAAGGACATATCTAAATATTTGTATAGAATCTTTTTTTATCGATTCTAATTTTTTTTTTGTGTGGTAATACCACACAATAATTATTTATAAAAATAAAATGAGGACATATCTAATTACCGTTCAATCGAGCGTCTCGAAAATTATTGAGAAAGTCGTAAAGAAGAGACTTTCTTTGTACTGGAGAAAAATAAAATACTCTCAAAGTATCAATACGGTTTTAGAGAAGGACATAGTACCAATGACGCGATAGCCCAATTTTATTATCAAAATTTGTAGTGAGAAATGCTGATAGGAAACTTAAAGTTTTACCTGTTTTTATAGACTTAGCCAAAGCTTTCGATACTATATCGCATAAAATACTGTTAAAAAAATCTAAAGCCTATGGTGTCGTTGGCAGGATGCTACAATGGTTCGAAAGTTATTTGTCTGATAGGAGTCAACTGGTAAGAGTAAACAATGTTGATAGTTATCGGAAAAGTATCGACTTTGGAGTGCCCCGAGGCAGCGTTTTAGGCCCAATACTATTTAACATATACCTAAATGACTTCTACTCTGTTATGCAGTCGCAAACAAGTCAGTGCATATGTTTCGCTGATGACACAGTAATCAGTTTTTTTGGTGACTCTTGGGATATAGCGGTTACTCGAGCGTCAGAAGGTCTAAGAGCAGCACAGAATTGGTATGACAGGAACTTACTAACTTAATGTTTCAAAAACAAATATATATGCTTCTCCTTCACTAAAGCTGAGCAACCTAAGCAAAGCGTTTCTCTACATCTACATTCTACACAAATATTAGTAATATTATATTATTAATATTATATTATTATTTTTATAAGACAAACTGCCTACGTATTTCTACAACTACGAAACATTGTCCATCAGAGAACGCTTCAGGCCGTAAGTAAGTATACTTTGCATAACCACAGACTATCTTACTATACGGAGTCATAGCATGGGGTAGCTGCAGCTCCCAACTCATATGCAAAATAGAAATAGCCCAAAAACTAATCTTAAAAATAATTCAAAGAAAGCCGAGGCGATTCCCAACAGATGAAATATATAAAATAAGTCGGGTGCTGACGCCACGACAACTTTGTATCTGGCAATTAATTATACATTTTGGAAGGCATATAAACGACATGGTACTAAATACAACCCCCAAAAACTTCAGAAACATACGTAGTAAATATAAAACACCAGTTACGAATAGCGAGACTGCACGGAAGCACTTCAGCTATATCGGCTCCAGGTTGTATGATAAGTTGCCTAATGAAATACAAGACCCATTGGAATCTTTACGTAAAAATCAAAATAATTCGTCTAATACTAAATCTATTCTATACAATTTAAATAATAACAGTGAAATGTTCATTTCAGGTTTCTCCCATACAGTTTAATACTTTTTATAAGAAAATATTTCCCTAAGTACTTAACTTGCCTCCCTCTACATATTTTTTTTTTCGAAAGGCTGATTGGAAGGGTTTCAGTGAAGATTTGGATCACTGCGTTAGGTGGATACCTCCTTGCCCCGGTAATTACGAACGCTTCAGAAAGCTTATCATCGCAACCGCAAAGAAATCGATACCCAGAGGGTTCCGTAAAGACTACATACCATGCTGGAATAAAGCAACTGAAGAGAAGTGGAAGGAATTTCAAAGAACAGGAGAGCCTCAAATTGCCCACGAATTGATCACGACACTTGACGATGCAAGAAGGCAAAAATGGGAAGAAACAGTTCAGAGAATGAACTTTACTCACTCCAGCAAAAAAGCCTGGCACCTTGTCAGAAGACTTACCGCGGGCACCACCTCGTCACAAAGCCAACCGAAGGTCCACCCTAATGCAATAGCAAACAGACTGGTTAAATTATCAAAGGCTCCAAACCACAAAGTCCATACTCGTTCTGTAAGAAAAGAGCTAACCACCATGAAAGCCAATGCAGAAGTAAACCATAGATACTGCGGCGCCGTCACCACAGACGAACTGTCCACGGCAATCGGTGACATCGCGACTGACAAGGCAAGCGGCGAAGATGGAATCTACCCCGAATTTCTCAAACACAGTGGGCCCAAAACCCGTGACTGGCTAGCAAAGTTCTACACTGCCATATTAGACACTGGCAAGATACCATCTTCTCTTAAACGGTCCAAAATAATAGCGATGCTAAAACCAGGTAAGCCAGAGGATAAAGCAGAAAGCTACCGACCTGTCGCCCTGCTAAGCGTCGTGTATAAATTACTGGAACGGATAGTCTATAACCGCATCCAAGACACCATCAACGCGGTAATACCACCAGAGCAGGCTGGATTTAGACCGAATCGAAACTGTAGTGACCAAGTCCTGGCGTTGACAACGCATATCGAAAACGGGTACAATAAAAACCTAAAATCTTCCGCAGCCTTTATTGACCTCTCAGCAGCCTATGACACCGTCTGGAAGCAAGGTCTGCTATACAAACTTCTCAAGGTCATCCCGTGCATGAAACTCTACAGGTTCATAGAGGACACCCTTACAAATAGAACTTTCCAGGTGTCTCTGGGCGAATCGACCAGTACAGTGAGAGTGCTCAACAATGGCCTCCCCCAAGGCTCTGTCCTGGCTCCGATGCTGTTTAACCTCTACATACACGATATCCCCGCTACTATATCGCGCCAATTCGGTTATGCTGATGACCTCGCATTGGTAACTCAGCGGCGAAGCATGGAAGCCACGGAACCTATACTTGAGAAGGACCTGGCGAGTCTGGACGACTTTTTCACCCGGTGGCGCTTGTGTCCTAATCCTTCTAAGACCGAAGTCTGCTGCTTTCACCTGTCGAATAGGCTCGCGCATAAGACCCTGAAGGTCAGGTTCCGCGGGACGACCCTGCAACACAATGAGTTCCCCAAGTAACTCGGTGTCACTCTGGACAGAAGCCTAACATATAGAGTACACACCGAGAAGCTAAAAAGTAAAATAAGGACCAGAAACAATATAGTCCAAAAACTCACTGGAACCACTTGGGGAGCCACTGCGTCCTGCCTACGTACAACGGCATTGGCCCTAGTATTCGCTGGGTGCGAAGTAGGTGGTGGGGGAACCACGAATCGATCGCAGCGCGCGCCGTGGCCAAAAAAGGAACTTTCGTCAGGCCAACTGTCACTTTTTACTAGCGAAATTAAGGCATCTAAAAATAAATAAATATACGGCACGAAACCTGCAGCGTAGTTAATTGCAAAAACAATGGCAAAAACAGCAATCATAAATAAATAAATTTCCACAAGCAAGTTGGAAACGAGAACAACGAATTAAATGGATAATCGCTACCAAGAGGAAAAAGTTAGTATTACCTATAGAACAACATTTTTAATATTATATCTTGTATGTTGTAGGAAGTAGCATGTTTATGCGTTTATTTTCTTTTACATTTTGGACATGTTGAGCAAAAACTAATGGTTTCCCATTTTATTGTAGTTTGGGATTTGAAAGCGATGTTGTGTTTGATTGAGCAGAATCCAGTTATAATAATTAATATGGCCATGTTTAACTGAAAAAACAAAATAATCTGTATTATTACGAAAATACAGTCATAAATGATCGGTTGCATTATGCATGAAATGCGTTTTACGGTTAAATTTGTTTATTTTGTAACTTACTTCTCGTGAAGACGGCCATGAAAAGGTCCGTGTGAATTACATCTGAAAGTTATTGATTTTGCCATTTTAGACGGGAAATAAAGAAGGTCAACGTTTTATCGACACTATAGATTTAACATAATCGAATAGAATGAAAGAAAATTACGATATTTCATTGAAATTATTTGTTTGTTTACTTACTCTTCGTAAAGACAGTCAGCCATTTGACATTAAAAAGCCCGCCGTAATTGTAACCGCTAGTTGACGCTGTCATCGCGCACCCAGCGAATATTCCACGGCCGAGTACTGTGCTCCAGTCTGGATGAACAGCGCACATGCTTCTTCCGTGGATGTGCAGCTGAACGAAACCATGCGGCTGATCACTGGCTGCCTCAAGCCCACTCCAGTATTCTGGCTCCCAGTTCTCAGCGCCATAGAGCCACCTCACCTGCGGCGGAAAAAGTGCCTACTCCGAGAAGCAACCAAAACCAAGTGCCAGCCCACGTTGCCTATACATGAAGATCTCACCAATTTCGGAGAAAAACGACTGAAGTCCCGTAACCCACCGGCCCTTAGTATGTTAAATTTTAACAGCAAGTGGAACACACTGGACTCATGGTCGACCGAGTGGGATGACGAACAACCCATAAGTGACCAATTTTTCTCACACAACCCAAGGACGCGCCCGCCTGGCTTTGACCAACCGCGAAAGATCTGGAGCCAACTAAACCGCATTAGAACAGGCGTTGGTAACTGTGCCCACCACTGGTACAAATGGGGCTGGTGTGACTCCCATCAGTGTGCGTGCGGCGCCCCCGAGCAGACGGTGGAACACATGGTGCTGGAATGCCCGATCACCAAATTCAACGGACAGGCTGAAGACCTCGCAATCCTCAGTGAAGGGGCCATTGGGTATCTGAAGAAGGCTAACCTCAATCTCTAGTTTAAGTTTTTATCCAGTGACTAATATAAGTGCCATACGATAAATAAAATCTACATATCCCACAATATGAATAGAATGCCTATTTATATGTGTACACCTAAATATATAAAATTATTTAGAGATATACATACTAAATATTTATTTATTCATATTAACTACCTTCTTTAATCCCTTAATTATAAGTTATTACAATTACAAGTTCATACGCAGATCTAATCGCACTTAATATTTACTTATTTGATGATCCCATGTTAGTTAGTTTCTTTTTGGTTGGCCATACACAAATTCTTCATGTATCCGAACCGCTCTCTCAGAATTGTGTCACGAGATACGTATAGAAGTAATTCTTTTGGCTGAGCGAATCCACTTAGCTTTGTACCCGATGAACAATACCCATTATCTGTATTGTTAGCTGTGGCCACAACTGCCACTTCAAAATGTAAGGCGTTATAAGTGCAAATTACTTTTACACTAAATTAGTCTTTAAGTCAAACGAAATAAGGTTTACTCTTAAACAAACAGAACAGAGATGTTGGTCACTTCTTGTCATTATAAGCATGGAAACGAGCTTCACGGCTCTTTCACTTACGAAGTGACCAACATCTGTGGTTCTCTTTGTTTAAGAGTAAACCTTATTTCGTTTGATTTAAAGACTAATTTAGTGTAAAAGTAATTTGCACTTATAACGCCTTACAAGTTACATTTCGAAGTGGCAGCTGTGGCCACCGTTAACAATACAGATAATAAGTATATAATATAAATAGTTATACAAAGCTAATGGGATTCGCTTAGCAAATGGGATTCGAACTATAACCAGCCCTAGCTCAGACCACGGTCCTTTTGGGCTGTTATCGCACACTATGTCGTTAAACGCTTGTCTGGACCAGTATTTTTTGAATGTATGTACGTAAATAGTGAAATTTAAGTTCTTTTATAAGTATGTTTGTTATAAATAAATAAATAAATAATAAAATAGGTACAAACAATATCTAGATGTATCTCCTGCAGATACATGAAGACGACCCCGTACGAGATCGAGCTGCCGCCCGAGGTGATCTCAACGCAGTACGACCCGAGGGCCATGCGCGACGCGCTCATCGCGCAGCTCAACGAGCTCGTGCTCAAAGGTAGCTCATTGTATCTTCTGCATTATACATCATCATCATTTCAGCCATAGGACGTCCACTGCTGGACAGGCCTCCTCAATTGACTTCCACATGGGCCGGATAGAAGCGACCCGCATCCAGCGTGTCCCCGCAACCCTGACCAGATCATCCGACCACCTTGCGGGTGGCCGTCCTACGCTGCGCTTGCCGGTACGTGGTCTCCACTCGAGAACCTTTCTGCCCCAACGGCCATCGGTTCTTCGAGCTATGTGCCCTGCCCATTGCCACTTGCTAACCCTGTTTGCTATGTCGGTGACGTTAGTTCGTCTACGAATCTCATCATTCCTGATTTGATCACGTAGAGAGATCCCGAGCATAGCCCTTTCCGTAGCTCGCTGAGTGACTCTGAGCTTCCTTAAGAGGCCCATAGTTAGAGACCACGTCTCGGCTCCGTAGGTCATCACCGGTAATACGCACTGGTTAAAGACTTTTCTCTTCAAGCACTGAGGTATCTTGGACGAGAAGACACTTCGCAGTTTCCCGAACGCTGCCCATCTGCGTTGAATCCGTCGATTGATCTCTTTCTCGAAGTTGGACCTGCCTAATTGGATCGTCTGACCCAGATAGACGTATTCGTCGACAACTTCGAGGACCGAGTTCCCAACCAATACCAATACTGCATTATACAATCAATATGTTTTTAAGTACATACATACTTATATCATTGCCAAATAAATATGATAATGATAGGTGTTGTTTTTGTGTAGGCCACGAGACTCTGAGCGTGGTGGCGGACGCGGGCGCGGAGCAGGACTACGCGGCCTTCAAGCATCACACGGAGCGGATATCGCTCGCTCTCACTCAGGCCAAGCCCGCCGACGACTGCGGCCCCGCCGGTATCTATATTGTGACGCCTCGCGGATGCCTCAGGCTCTCGCAGATGAGTGATGCAGGGTGTGTGTCGTGTTGCAGGCGTGGTGCGCGCGCTGTGGGCGGTGGCGGACGCGCTGGTGGGCGGCGAGAAGCTGCTGCGGGACGCGCAGGACACGTGGGCGTCGCCCGCGCCCAAGCCGGCCCGCCCGCCCGACGCCGCCCGTACGTGCCCACTTTTTTTTCTGATTTCGACTGGTTGGTACTGTCGCGGCGTGTCTAGGACGCCACCGGTGAACGTGCTCCCTGTACTGTGGCGAACTGTTCGCGGCACGCGTACGAACACCCCCTCCTACCTAAACCTCTCCTTGCTAACTGTACCGGGCGTATTGAGACCCCGGTGAGGTTTGAAAATGTTTGTGTTATCAGACCACTTCCCATAAGGTATTCCTTGTCGATCTCTTCTTAAAGTTAAGGGCGTAAACCCTTGCCGGTGTAGCGATCGCCGGCCGTTTCTTTCTCCTTCACTTCTTGGTAACACATGACTTTAATCTTTTCTTTGCTCAAAGTAATTTCGTTTTCGCCTTCACCTTCCTCGCTTTCCCTCGATTTTTCCTTCTATTATATTGGGAAAAAGTAATGTCTTAGCAGATATATATGCCCTATCATATTTTCTCTCCTATTTTCTATAAGTGTTAGTGGTGTCCTTTTCTCTCCTATCCTACTAACGAATGTTACATTACACATATTTTCAATGTTATTTTTCTTTTACAGTGGACGAAAAATCGGACTTGGAAGAATCGACAGGGGAGACTGAAAATTCAGGTAACAACTATTCTCTCACCCAGTCGTGTAAATTGCAAATACTGAACTTATAGTGATTTGCCATCGAACGTTTTTCTAACATTTATACAGGAACGACACACGTGTCTGGCGAGCCGGCGCCGCGCGAGGACAGGGAGCACGCAGGTGAGGCCGCACTCTTACAGCTCCACGTAGGGTTTGTGAACAATGTGCCATCAGAAACTTCTATTCGGCGGTTTTTTAGCCAAATATCTAATCCTCGGCGTCTTTAATGAACTGTATAAATTTGTATCTATCATGCCGCGTAATTTCTTATTTCGCCGCTTCATTACAATATAGAGCTTCGTAAAATCGAGAAATCCCGAGGCTGAAGTAGTGTTTGACATAACGAAATAAATAACTGCAGCAGGCGGCGAGGAGGACGAGGAGAAGGGCGACAAGAAGACGGTGCGCCAGATCCTGTCGCAGCTGCTGTCCAACAGGGAGGCCTCCCACCAGGTGCGTCGCTGCTTTCGTCTTCGAACACATTCGTTTTTATCAATTCCTCCTACAAACGCACGTTTAGCAGATATCGAGTGAAAAGACGCCGCCATAGGGTCACTTATTTCCAATCGTCTGTAATAATTAGTTGTATGTATGAACTTAAGTTACGGAAGTTGACGAAGGCGCTATTTTTAACGTTAATGTGGTCGAGACAATTCGCGCTTTGAGAAAAACGGTTTGCATGGGTACTCTCGTACTCTTTTTCAATGCCTGCTCGGCGTATGTGTTTCTAGTAGGTACAAATGCACCCAACGACTTTAATATCGCGTGATATTTTTTTTTTCCACAATACATTGCTTGAGATTAGTGCGCGTGACGATAAGTCTCGCGCCTGGTTACGGTCTGGGCTAGCTACGAACATTATGTATAACTGCTATTGTTGTTCACGTTAGAACGGGATAATAATCTCGTCGGGGCTGGTGCCGGTGGTGGTGCAGGCGGGCGAGATCGGCTCCGTGATCGCCGCCACGCTCGCCTCCGTCACCTACCAGCGCTCGCACCGCGCGCTAAGACACAGGTGAGATCGGCTCCGTGATCGCCGCCACGCTCGCCTCCGTCACCTACCAGCGCTCGCACCGCGCGCTAAGACACAGGTGAGATCGGCTCCGTGATCGCCGCCACGCTCGCCTCCGTCACCTACCAGCGCTCGCACCGCGCGCTAAGACACAGGTGAGATCGGCTCCGTGATCGCCGCCACGCTCGCCTCCGTCACCTACCAGCGCTCGCACCGCGCGCTAAGACACAGGTGAGATCGGCTCCGTGATCGCCGCCACGCTCGCCTCCGTCACCTACCAGCGCTCGCACCGCGCGCTAAGACACAGGTGAGATCGGCTCCGTGATCGCCGCCACGCTCGCCTCCGTCACCTACCAGCGCTCGCACCGCGCGCTAAGACACAGGTGAGATCGGCTCCGTGATCGCCGCCACGCTCGCCTCCGTCACCTACCAGCGCTCGCACCGCGCGCTAAGACACAGGTGAGATCGGCTCCGTGATCGCCGCCACGCTCGCCTCCGTCACCTACCAGCGCTCGCACCGCGCGCTAAGACACAGGTGAGATCGGCTCCGTGATCGCCGCCACGCTCGCCTCCGTCACCTACCAGCGCTCGCACCGCGCGCTAAGACACAGGTGAGATCGGCTCCGTGATCGCCGCCACGCTCGCCTCCGTCACCTACCAGCGCTCGCACCGCGCGCTAAGACACAGGTGAGATCGGCTCCGTGATCGCCGCCACGCTCGCCTCCGTCACCTACCAGCGCTCGCACCGCGCGCTAAGACACAGGTGAGATCGGCTCCGTGATCGCCGCCACGCTCGCCTCCGTCACCTACCAGCGCTCGCACCGCGCGCTAAGACACAGGTGAGATCGGCTCCGTGATCGCCGCCACGCTCGCCTCCGTCACCTACCAGCGCTCGCACCGCGCGCTAAGACACAGGTGAGATCGGCTCCGTGATCGCCGCCACGCTCGCCTCCGTCACCTACCAGCGCTCGCACCGCGCGCTAAGACACAGGTGAGATCGGCTCCGTGATCGCCGCCACGCTCGCCTCCGTCACCTACCAGCGCTCGCACCGCGCGCTAAGACACAGGTGAGATCGGCTCCGTGATCGCCGCCACGCTCGCCTCCGTCACCTACCAGCGCTCGCACCGCGCGCTAAGACACAGGTGAGATCGGCTCCGTGATCGCCGCCACGCTCGCCTCCGTCACCTACCAGCGCTCGCACCGCGCGCTAAGACACAGGTGAGATCGGCTCCGTGATCGCCGCCACGCTCGCCTCCGTCACCAACCAGCGCTCGCACCGCGCGCTAAGACACAGTCACAGGTGCGCCGCTTCTTTACTCTCATTTTGTCCGTTTGGAGAGCCTATTCTTACGTAGTTCTGAAGATGATAATATTGTTGTAAACTTGTGCAGCAGCCAGACGGAGGGCGAGGAGGCGGAGGGCGGCGACAGGGGCAAGGGCAAGCCCGGCGACCACATCGAGGTGCTGCTCAAGGTACCTACTCGCTGCTTTTTGTCCTCACTCATTCATTTCTTCCCCTATTTGAGAACTCTTTCTCGTTGAGCGAAAAACTTTTATATCAACACAAATGTCATATGGAGCGGTCCAAAGAAATATCCTATTGCTCCGTATCTGCCCGCCTTTGTACCGAATAATGTTTCGGGATGTGTCGTATTATTTAGTCATGATCATGAGACAATATCGCTTTGATAATTTAAAGTAATGAATATGAATAATAGCGAAAAGAGTTTCACGTGTGGGTACGGTAGGGCCGGTGTGTTGCGGTGTGTGTGGTCCCAGCTGATCCACACATGTGATGTAACAAACAATAGAACAAAGAAAATTCCTTTATCCTTGAATTGTATAACGACACGTGTAACCTCTTTGGAATGTAGAAACCATATATGGAAATGACCTTAAGGAAAATCAGTATAAAAGCATTGGAAATTATTAAATAAAGGTTCATTCTAACACCGAGCTTCGTCGTATCATTATCCCCGTGCTACCACACTTCAGTGTCTCGCGGAAGCAGGGCAGGCCGTATGTGTACCGCTGAGGCCGCGCATGTGTTGTGTTGTGCAGGACGGGCTGCTGTGCCGCGTGTACTACGCGCCGCAGTTCCACCGGCTGCGGCACGCGCTGCTGGCCGCGCTGGACGGCGCGCCGCGCGCGGACGACGCGCGCTGCTGCGCCGACCGGGACAAAGGTGACGCTCCTCTTGTAATCTGCACTCTAGACACATTCATTGCTAGCTAAAGGTAGACTTCTGACCATCGCGGCTTTAACGCAGCGGCCGCAGCGTCAGAGCCGCTGCGTCTGTGTCGCAGCACCTCTGACGCTGATTGGCTTCCGAGCAGCGCGACTCCGGAGTCAGTTCCAGTTATATTACGGTAGTGCAGTTATAAAATAAATAAATAAAATAAATATTAAGGGACAATCATACACAAATCGACCTAGTCCCAAACTAAGCAAAGCTTGTACTATGGGTACTAGACGACGATATACATAATATATAAATACATATATAGATAACATCCATGACCCAAGAACAAATATTTTGCACAAATATTTGCCCCGGCCGGGATTCGAACCCGGGACCGCCGACTCAGTAGGCAGGTGTCTACCAACCGAGCCAAACGCGTCGTCTATCAGTAGGCAGGTGTCTACCAACCGACTCAGTAGGCAGGTGTCTACCAACCGTTGTTGTGTTCTTATATCAAAATGAACGGATTAATTAAAAATATCTTATTAGAAGAAGAGGAGGATGATGATATTTTGCTTCGTTACCAGCGAACGAATAAAACATAGAAGCCTAACTAGCGTCGGAAAATGGCCCCACGGATTTTGTGTCAGTTAAGGCGGGGCGTAAATTTTGTGTCAAACGGCTGTCTAGTTTGCAAATGGCGACGACGCCGAACAGTTGCATTACGTGAAAAAAGTGAAGTCTCAAAGTAAGAAAATATGCCGTACTGTTGAGTGAAATGGTGTATTAATCACTCAGAAAAACACAAAAAAAATATGGTATCAGTTTTCATACGTAAGTAAAGCCTTACTCATATTAATTTAATTTATTTTACGGAACAGATTTTGTATAGGGATGGTGTTATGCCATATGACTAATTTATATACGATATTTGAAAAAAGTAATGCAATCAGTGGCGTGCCTAGGCTTACAGGAGAGGGCAAGCCCAGGGATATGTTTTGGTAATTTTTTAGTAGGTAAATCCATTTTATTGCCGCATTAGTGTTCAATGTAAAATTTCAATAATACACAGGTCGGGCGTGGGTTTTGGGGATATGAGCTTTTTCTGAGCGAAAGTTAGTGCCTGCCTTTCCTTCACCTATTATAAGACCTGCATTAACTCATCACAATCGCACATAACAACTCCTTCCATCGTTTAAAGCCACAGTAATCACAACAACAAACAAAATCAAAACACAAGCACTGTTTCTAATAGTATTATTACCTACTTTTCGCTCAAACAAACACTAAACTAACTAAACATTTCTAAACAACGTGAAGTTAAATCACCCCTGGTTACGCGCGCGCGCACGAAATTTGCAAGTAGCCGATCCGTATCTAACTTCAAGCCCTGATACATAGGATATTTCCATGTGTTAGAGTGGGCGGTATGAACCCCGATTGCAAGCCAACGCGTGCGAGGGAGATGACTAGCGGTGACATCGATCGGCGACGAGCGCTCAGCGAGCGAGCGGCCGGCGCGCGGCGGTGGCGTGCGCGGTCGGAGCACGGACAAATTTTGAAACCACGCGGCGTCGACAAAATTTCAAATTATGAAACACGTCATGGCGCACCATTTTCTTTAAAGTGTGTACGTTTGTCGTTCACGATTAAGAATGTTTGCAAAGACCGTTCAGAAAAGGCTATGCGTTTTCCGTTAGTCCGGCAGGAAAACTTATAAGTACCTAATTATGTTTGATATTTTTCCACTAGAAAGGTTAATTGTATCGACGTTACCTACAGGCAAAATATAAATTATTACAAAGAAGGAGAAATAATAATATATACAGCACCCATTAATAACAATCATTCAAAGCATTAGTAACAACAAGGAACAAACAAGGATACCTTAAAAGATGTATTTTTTTTTAAATTCGTATGTAAGCAATAACCTTAACATTCAAGATTTATAATGAAGTAAACAAAAATGACTCTTTATTGCATTAACGATTCACCAATTATGAGTTTTCACTGTCACCGCCATGTTACCATAGACAAATGTCATGCGTTTAGTCGAATCACAGCTGGCCATTCGGAAATTGACGAATCATATTTATTTGTTAAGCGTAGCTGAGAACATTTGACTGGCTGTGATTGGTGGACCGGTGCGCATGCGCATTTCGACTATTGGGCCGGTTTTTGATGGTAACTTTGTATGAAGCTCGTGTTCTATGTTTTATTCGTTCGCTGTTCGTTACTATTTTAGTATGAAACGAAGTCCACTAAACTCAATATTCAAAAGTCGAAAGGAAGAAGGCACTTACAGCATCTTGATAAAAAACCATTTAAATGAGGACGACGAGAAATTCAGGAGCTTTTGTCGGTTTAATAAAAAGCAGTTTAATTTTATTTTATCACTAGTACTTATATATTAAATCGTACAAAATGGAATGTTGTGACACTAAGTTTATCAGTGTTTCGTCTTCTTCATCAGTGAATATGTTATTACGGTCCATTTTTGATATTTCACCAAATAACAAAAAAAACCATGTGCGATCGCCGCGATTGCGCGACAGTGCTTGCACAAACGTGGCACTGCCGCTATCGCCCACCGTCACTGTCACGGCGACTGTGACGCCGCGTTCGAACGTTCGTTCATACGTTTCTATACTAATACTATCGCTCTCTCGCCGCGTTACTGTCGCTGCGTTAGTGACGCCGGAGCCGCTCTAGTCGGAAGTCTACCTTAACGGCGTGCCATGAACGCCACCATCAGGACAACTTTATATATGTATGTACAACTATAAACCGTTTCGAAGTTACAATATCTGAAATAAGAAGTGAACGATTTTCGCAAGAAAACTTCATTTTACAAATACTAATCCAAGAATCTCAACAAATATTTTGCACGAAGCGCCTCATTATAATCACCGCTAATAACGTCATAGCATAATAACTAGATGTTCAATGATAGGATCAACCCAGCAAGTAATGGTGTATAGACATGTTACTCGTAATGATATGATTGTAGACAGAAACCTGTGCGACATCGAGGAAGGGTTCATCCGCTCGCTGGCGCACTGCGTGCCGTGGGCCGCCAAGGGCGGCAAGTCGGGCTCCACCTTCTGCAAGACCAAGGGTATGTGCCTGGGCCCTGTCCACACAAGGGCGGCAAGTCGGGCTCCACCTTCTGCAAGACCAAGGGTATGTGCCTGGGCCCTGTCCACACAAGGGCGGCAAGTCGGGCTCCACCTTCTGCAAGACCAAGGGTATGTGCCTGGGCCCTGTCCACACAAGGGCGGCAAGTCGGGCTCCACCTTCTGCAAGACCAAGGGTATGTGCCTGGGCCCTGTCCACACAAGGGCGGCAAGTCGGGCTCCACCTTCTGCAAGACCAAGGGTATGTGCCTGGGCCCTGTCCACACAAGGGCGGCAAGTCGGGCTCCACCTTCTGCAAGACCAAGGGTATGTGCCTGGGCCCTGTCCACACAAGGGCGGCAAGTCGGGCTCCACCTTCTGCAAGACCAAGGGTATGTGCCTGGGCCCTGTCCACACAAGGGCGGCAAGTCGGGCTCCACCTTCTGCAAGACCAAGGGTATGTGCCTGGGCCCTGTCCACACAAGGGCGGCAAGTCGGGCTCCACCTTCTGCAAGACCAAGGGTATGTGCCTGGGCCCTGTCCACACAAGGGCGGCAAGTCGGGCTCCACCTTCTGCAAGACCAAGGGTATGTGCCTGGGCCCTGTCCACACAAGGGCGGCAAGTCGGGCTCCACCTTCTGCAAGACCAAGGGTATGTGCCTGGGCCCTGTCCACACAAGGGCGGCAAGTCGGGCTCCACCTTCTGCAAGACCAAGGGTATGTGCCTGGGCCCTGTCCACACAAGGGCGGCAAGTCGGGCTCCACCTTCTGCAAGACCAAGGGTATGTGCCTGGGCCCTGTCCACACAAGGGCGGCAAGTCGGGCTCCACCTTCTGCAAGACCAAGGGTATGTGCCTGGGCCCTGTCCACACAAGGGCGGCAAGTCCGGCTCCACCTTCTGCAAGACCAAGGGTATGTGCCTGGGCCCTGTCCACACAAGGGCGGCAAGTCGGGCTCCACCTTCTGCAAGACCAAGGGTATGTGCCTGGGCCCTGTCCACACTAGGGCGGCAAGTCCGGCTCCACCTTCTGCAAGACCAAGGGTATGTGCCTGGGCCCTGTCCACACAAGGGCGGCAAGTATGTGCCTGGGCAAACAACAAACGCGGGGCCGCAGGCCGGGCCTCCGCAGACCAGCGACAGGACACGGCTTCCACCTGCGCGAGAACAACACCAGCAGCAGACGCAGGGAGAGTCCATCCCGATAGTTAACAACATCCATTCCTTCACAAGTCGCATTTTCCAATTTATTATTTCCCTTCATATAGCAAATGTTAATAATTGTATACCATGTCAATGTCACGCATTTTGTTTCTGAAATGACGTCAATGCAATCAAATCCACGCTAGTTCAAAAATGTTGTGACTAGTTTATATTTGACGATAATTATGTTTTTACTTGCCTTCCCTCAGACGACCGCTACGTGCTGAAGGAGATGACGAAGCCGGAGTGGCAGCAGTTCCTGGAGTTCGCGCCGCACTACTTCAGCTACGTGACCAGCTGTCGCAGCCAGCAGCAGCCCAGCCTGCTGGGTGAGTGTCCGTCGTTGACATGAGACAAAACGCTGCTGCCTGCTGCGCACTGCCCGACAGAACATCACCTCGGCAGGGCTCGAGTAGGCTGCCGCTCCCAGCCGGCTTCCGCAACCTTTACCGCAATCTCAATCCTTCTTGTGGCAGGTCTACACTTAATCCTCCAGTGAACGTGGTCGTCATTCAAGAACTTGTTGACTCGCGTCCTCGCGTTTTTTCCTTATACATTTTATAGTACTTATTTTATTTTATTTATTTATTAGGTTTGCCAACAGGTACAATACTATATAACATACATAGAAACAAATGCAGGTACGAAACATATTAGAGTATTTACCCAATTACAGGCAAACACAACATGCGTTATGAACAAAAATTCGCTTACGTTAATAACTGACTTTAAGTTTCTAGGAATAGGTAGATAACTAGATGCATCGAGGGATCAAAACTACTCAAGAATATTTAATTATTTAAACCAGCCTTAAATGTATGTATATAAATTATTTTTAAACATATTCAAGGAAACGTTTAAAATGTGTATTTGACTTTCCTTGAAGAATTTATTGTGCTCTTTGCACATTCTGGGTATGATGTTATGACAGCCAACATTGGTCCTAAATGTCTTAATAGCAAATGGCCTGAAATTACAGATGCGAACACGGGGTCTAGGAACAGTGAAGTTGATTTTCTGCAATAGCTGAGGACAATCTATACCACCGTTTACCACTTTATAAAGTAAAACCTGGTCGGCGACCCAACGCCGATCTTCGAGGTTAGCTATATTGAAAAAAGTTAGTCTATCTTTATATGTGTGCAGCGACTGGAGCTTTTTCTGGTGAACTGTTAGGAAAGAGAAATCTTTTTTGTACTCGCTCAACCCGCTGTATATTACTTTTGTATTGAGGACTCCCAGATATTACAACAATATTCTAGCAGGCAGACCAATGAAAAATAAGCAACTTTTAGGGCAGATACGTCTTTAAAATTCCTACAACTGCGCCAGATAAAGCCTAGAAGTTTATTCGACTTATTTAGAATATAGTCAATATGAGTGTTATACGATAGCTTACTGTCAAGCAATACTCCCAAATCTTTTATGTGAGAAACTTCTTCCAAGGGCACGTTATCGATAAAATAGGTAGTATTTAAAAACGTTTTCTTTTTGGTAAATTTTATATGTTTACATTTATTAATATTTTGGGAAAGTTTGTTGACTTGCGACCACTTTAAAACTCGATTTAAAGTCGTAAGGTGGGAGTCCTCAACGCTATAAATAGTTTTAGTTATTTTTAGATCGTCTGCGAAAAAAGAAAATTCTGAATGGTGAATAACATTTGCCATGTCATTGATAAAGACAAGAAATAAAGTTGGTCCTAAGTGAGAGCCTTGTGGTACTCCTGAGGTTATATCAAAACATTCCGATGAGTATCCACTCATCACTACTTTTTGACATCTTGATGACAGATAACTGGAGAACCAGTCCAGTAACCTACCATATAGGTACACCAACATCGTAAAGCTTTTGATTTAACAAATGATGGTCAACTCTATCAAATGCCTTACCAATATCCGTGTAGATAGCGTCCATTTGAATTCCTTTATCTAAGGCTTCAGAGATATTGGAAACATGCAAAACTAGATTTGATACAGTTGACATTTTACTGCGAAAACCGTGTTGGTATGGAATTAATATTGGTTTAACATGGAGTGAAACAGCTGAATTAACCAAACATTCAAATACTTATATACCTACTGGCATTTCGATTTCACATTGTCTGCATTCAAAGTTGCAGATTTTATTTGCCAGGAGAATATATGTGACGTTTTCAAGCAAAAGGGTAGTAACCCGGCCTTTGGTACTAGATTTTGTAACTGGCTACAAAATGGGAATCCGAAATTCCCTGTATGTAGCCGGTTACCTGATGAGCCTGCGTAGTGCCTATTGGTAACCAAGTTTTGTAACTGGATACAAAATGGGAATCCGAAATTTCCTGTTGAAATTTTGAAGCCAGTTACCAACTGGGTTTTTTTTCCCGTTTCCGAAGCTGGTTAAGAACTTTTAGTTAGCAAAGTACCAAAGGAACGTGTCCTTCTGATATAAGCGCCTAAACGGCAAAGTGGTACCTTTTGTTTGAAAACGTCACATTGTCAGGTTGAATCTTCATGCTACGTAGTTTCCTTTTTCTTTTACCCGTTCTCGTTTCTAATGTGATCTCGCGGTAAAACTTCGAATATAGCAATTTCCAATTTTGTTTGATTTCTTAAGCCTCCTTATGAGTGTTTCCACACGCAAGTGAATATGGTCCGCAGCTCGCATCCTGGGCGTGTACAGCGTGGGCGGCGCCGGCAACGGCGTGCTGGTGATGGAGAACGTGTGGTACGGACACCAGGCGTGCGCGCGCTTCGACCTCAAGGGCTCCTCGCGCCACCGCCTCGCGCCGCCCGCGCCGCTCGCCGTGCTGCTCGACCAGAACCTGCTCCAGCGTGAGTACACTGTAGATAGACATCCCCATAACAGAAGCCACTCAAACTAATGCTGCCGCGACCTCTTCGGACACATCACACCAGTCATTTACTTCAACACATATTTTACAATTATGTAACATAATATGCAATCACTAAATGTCCTCCAATCATCAAAACACATAGTCCGATCCACTCAATATACCCTTACAGTCACTAAACAAATCAGCAACCCGTCTCAACTGAATATCAATACCTACAAATAGATGGTCAAAGGCTACCTATGTTTGTCCTGGAGATCGATACCAAATGAAGGGATTATTGTGTGCATCAGTGCGGTGGCAGCAGCAGCTGTTCGTGGCGTCGCACACCGGCAGCGTGCTGTTCTCGTGCGTGGACCGCGACTCCGAGTTCCTGGCCGCCAACTCCGTCATGGACTACTCGCTGCTGCTCGGCATCGACGGCCACAAGCTCGTGCTCGGCATCATCGGTGAGTCTGGCCATCTGTGTCTCGAGAAAGGTGTGCTTTAACTATGATAAAAAAAAATGCTGTTGTTGAACGCGTTTTGCGAATTATTTTTATTTGTCCGTAACTATTAATATATGTAGACTATTACTGAACTGACTCGTTGTAACATTTCAGACTATATTCGCACCTTTACATGGGACAAGAAGCTGGAGCACCTGGTGAAGAAAAACCTGGGCTCGGGGCAGCCCACCGTGGTGTCCCCGGACGAGTACAAGCGCCGCTTCCGCACCGCAGCCAGGAAGTACTTCCTGCGGGCTCCCGCGCCCTGGGACCACCTCATGTAGCCAGCTGGTGAGGAGATGGGGGAGGGGCAGCCCACCGTGGTGTCCCCGGACGAGTACAAGCGCCGCTTCCGCACCGCAGCCAGGAAGTACTTCCTGCGGGCTCCCGCGCCCTGGGACCACCTCATGTAGCCAGCTGGTGAGGAGATGGGGGAGGGGCAGCCCACCGTAGTGTCCCCGGACGAGTACAAGCGCCGCTTCCGCACCGCAGCCAGGAAGTACTTCCTGCGGGCTCCCGCGCCCTGGGACCACCTCATGTAGCCAGCTGGTGAGGAGCTGGGGGAGGGGCAGCCCACCGTAGTGTCCCCGGACGAGTACAAGCGCCGCTTCCGCACCGCAGCCAGGAAGTACTTCCTGCGGGCTCCCGCGCCCTGGGACCACCTCATGTAGCCAGCTGGTGAGGAGATGGGGGAGGGGCAGCCCACCGTAGTGTCCCCGGACGAGTACAAGCGCCGCTTCCGCACCGCAGCCAGGAAGTACTTCCTGCGGGCTCCCGCGCCCTGGGACCACCTCATGTAGCCAGCTGGTGAGGAGATGGGGGAGGGGCAGCCCACCGTAGTGTCCCCGGACGAGTACAAGCGCCGCTTCCGCACCGCAGCCAGGAAGTACTTCCTGCGGGCTCCCGCGCCCTGGGACCAGCTCATGTAGCCAGCTGGTGAGGAGATGGGGGAGGGGCAGCCCACCGTAGTGTCCCCGGACGAGTACAAGCGCCGCTTCCGCACCGCAGCCAGGAAGTACTTCCTGCGGGCTCCCGCGCCCTGGGACCACCTCATGTAGCCAGCTGGTGAGGAGATGGGGGAGGGGCAGCCCACCGTGGTGTCCCCGGACGAGTACAAGCGCCGCTTCCGCACCGCAGCCAGGAAGTACTTCCTGCGGGCTCCCGCGCCCTGGGACCAGCTCATGTAGCCAGCTGGTGAGGAGCTGGGGGAGGGGCAGCCCACCGTGGTGTCCCCGGACGAGTACAAGCGCCGCTTCCGCACCGCAGCCAGGAAGTACTTCCTGCGGGCTCCCGCGCCCTGGGACCAGCTCATGTAGCCAGCTGGTGAGGAGATGGGGGAGGGGCAGCCCACCGTAGTGTCCCCGGACGAGTACAAGCGCCGCTTCCGCACCGCAGCCAGGAAGTACTTCCTGCGGGCTCCCGCGCCCTGGGACCACCTCATGTAGCCAGCTGGTGAGGAGATGGGGGAGGGGCAGCCCACCGTAGTGTCCCCGGACGAGCACAAGCGCCGCTTCCGCACCGCAGCCAGGAAGTACTTCCTGCGGGCTCCCGCGCCCTGGGACCAGCTCATGTAGCCAGCTGGTGAGGAGATGGGGGAGGGGCAGCCCACCGTAGTGTCCCCGGACGAGTACAAGCGCCGCTTCCGCACCGCAGCCAGGAAGTACTTCCTGCGGGCTCCCGCGCCCTGGGACCACCTCATGTAGCCAGCTGGTGAGGAGATGGGGGAGGGGCAGCCCACCGTAGTGTCCCCGGACGAGTACAAGCGCCGCTTCCGCACCGCAGCCAGGAAGTACTTCCTGCGGGCTCCCGCGCCCTGGGACCAGCTCATGTAGCCAGCTGGTGAGGAGCTGGGGGAGGGGCAGCCCACCGTAGTGTCCCCGGACGAGTACAAGCGCCGCTTCCGCACCGCAGCCAGGAAGTACTTCCTGCGGGCTCCCGCGCCCTGGGACCACCTCATGTAGCCAGCTGGTGAGGAGATGGGGGAGGGGCAGCCCACCGTAGTGTCCCCGGACGAGTACAAGCGCCGCTTCCGCACCGCAGCCAGGAAGTACTTCCTGCGGGCTCCCGCGCCCTGGGACCAGCTCATGTAGCCAGCTGGTGAGGAGATGGGGGAGGGGCAGCCCACCGTAGTGTCCCCGGACGAGTACAAGCGCCGCTTCCGCACCGCAGCCAGGAAGTACTTCCTGCGGGCTCCCGCGCCCTGGGACCACCTCATGTAGCCAGCTGGTGAGGAGATGGGGGAGGGGCAGCCCACCGTAGTGTCCCCGGACGAGTACAAGCGCCGCTTCCGCACCGCAGCCAGGAAGTACTTCCTGCGGGCTCCCGCGCCCTGGGACCAGCTCATGTAGCCAGCTGGTGAGGAGCTGGGGGAGGGGCAGCCCACCGTAGTGTCCCCGGACGAGTACAAGCGCCGCTTCCGCACCGCAGCCAGGAAGTACTTCCTGCGGGCTCCCGCGCCCTGGGACCACCTCATGTAGCCAGCTGGTGAGGAGATGGGGGAGGGGCAGCCCACCGTAGTGTCCCCGGACGAGTACAAGCGCCGCTTCCGCACCGCAGCCAGGAAGTACTTCCTGCGGGCTCCCGCGCCCTGGGACCACCTCATGTAGCCAGCTGGTGAGGAGATGGGGGAGGGGCAGCCCACCGTAGTGTCCCCGGACGAGTACAAGCGCCGCTTCCGCACCGCAGCCAGGAAGTACTTCCTGCGGGCTCCCGCGCCCTGGGACCAGCTCATGTAGCCAGCTGGTGAGGAGCTGGGGGAGGGGCAGCCCACCGTGGTGTCCCCGGACGAGTACAAGCGCCGCTTCCGCACCGCAGCCAGGAAGTACTTCCTGCGGGCTCCCGCGCCCTGGGACCACCTCATGTAGCCAGCTGGTGAGGAGATGGGGGAGGGGCAGCCCACCGTAGTGTCCCCGGACGAGTACAAGCGCCGCTTCCGCACCGCAGCCAGGAAGTACTTCCTGCGGGCTCCCGCGCCCTGGGACCACCTCATGTAGCCAGCTGGTGAGGAGATGGGGGAGGGGCAGCCCACCGTAGTGTCCCCGGACGAGTACAAGCGCCGCTTCCGCACCGCAGCCAGGAAGTACTTCCTGCGGGCTCCCGCGCCCTGGGACCAGCTCATGTAGCCAGCTGGTGAGGAGCTGGGGGAGGGGCAGCCCACCGTGGTGTCCCCGGACGAGTACAAGCGCCGCTTCCGCACCGCAGCCAGGAAGTACTTCCTGCGGGCTCCCGCGCCCTGGGACCACCTCATGTAGCCAGCTGGTGAGGAGCTGGGGGAGGGGCAGCCCACCGTAGTGTCCCCGGACGAGTACAAGCGCCGCTTCCGCACCGCAGCCAGGAAGTACTTCCTGCGGGCTCCCGCGCCCTGGGACCAGCTCATGTAGCCAGCTGGTGAGGAGCTGGGGGAGGGGCAGCCCACCGTGGTGTCCCCGGACGAGTACAAGCGCCGCTTCCGCACCGCAGCCAGGAAGTACTTCCTGCGGGCTCCCGCGCCCTGGGACCACCTCATGTAGCCAGCTGGTGAGGAGCTGGGGGAGGGGCAGCCTATATATGGAAGCACGGGGAAGCGCCATCTCGTGCTCACATTAGTTAATATACGCGGCTTAGGTTAATCCACGGAATAGAAAAAACAGTGGAAGTGGCATACGCCTCGGTCTCTAAGTGATCGGTTGTAGCCAAAAAACACACATTGAAATAGTTAACTACAAAGAAATCTTGAACGTGATTCGATATGGCATTCCATTACGAATGAGATTATAAACCACTGTCAGGAAATGTATTTTGAACCTCATGTTCATGTCTTAGTAATACTGTATAAATTACATGGCGTATGTTTGTTACTTACGACGTAAAGATACAAATCCAAAAGTTACAAAGGTAGTTCTGACACCTAGCGGCGAGTAGTCGACCCATGAAGCATCAACAAACGATAATAATTTGGCTACTTGACTCTAGGTGGCAGCACTTTTCTCTACACTAACCAGTGATGTGCGTATTGCGTAGCTCAGAATATCGATAAAACTTACACTGTCAACGTTATAAATAATATTATGTTTTAATATTTCATAATTTATTATACGAAAATGAGATTGAAAATAATTATAACTAATGTTTATTATAATAATACCTGTAATTGACTTATTTCCCAGCTTATCATATTATAATATTTATAAGATTTTACTCCTTTACTAATGAATGTCAATTTAGTTGGTAGGTGGATATAGTCGATAGTTCAGGAAGATACAGATGTTTTAATTTTGAAATTGGCCAATATACCCCAGCCACGGTACATGGTTTAAAAATCGTTTGCAAGATTTGACAAACATACATAAATACTAATATCGTAATTTAAATTAAATACAGCCTTGTTAAATGAATACTAAACTTATAACCTTCGTTATGATTTTTAAAGTCTATATTTACGAAACAAAAAATAAACTCTAATAATACAGGAAAAAAATATCGATAATTTTATCGATAACATCTCTCACTATTCTTGCGGGGTCAATGGACGAACGAGTAGCGAACGTTCTGGAAGGGTACGATTTAGTGACATTGGATGAAAACTACCTTATTGCATTCCTATTAAGTTCATTTTTGTATCAAATTATTTCACGTTTTTAAAATAACAAGAAATATATTAAAATCTAATTAAATACAACTTGCCGATGATACGAAATGCCACCAAGGGTGACATTTTTGGTACGGCTCTGGTTTTTGTATTCCAAAATGGAGCAATACGGCATGTTTACAATTGTTTAGATATTTTTTTCGATGTGATCGGCACAACCGTTTCTCTAAAGTCACTGCGCTTAACTGAACCAGGTTGTGAGCAACGGCTCTTAACGTTGGCACACGCGCCACGCCCCCATAACACTTCTACTGTTTTTTCTGTTCTGTGGGTTAATCACTAGAAAGTCTATAAACGAATTCGCGTTACATTTCGTATAACGTATAAGTTTTTTTCGTATAAGTTTGAATATCAATCCTTTATAATTTTATTTATAATACTTTTATTTCTTGTAGTATTATTCGAATTAGCTCATAGAAGACTACACTATACCCAAAAATGTTAGATTAAATTTAATTTAATATATCGAACTCATTCCTTCATTTATAATATTTTTATTTTTGTAGTATTATTCGAATTAGCTCATACAAGCCTACTATAACCAAAAATGTTACATTCAATTTAATTTAATATATCGATCGACCTCATTCCTTTATTTTAAAAAGTACCTATAAAATGTAAGTTCATAAATATAGGTTATGAAATGTTATTTTTTGTGTATTAAATAAAATTTATTGGTTTATAAGACGAAGTTTCCACATATCCCCATATCCTTAATCATGGTTGCAATAAAACATATCTTATCTAAGTGCACAGATGAGCACACATTGGGATTCTTGATCAAACATAACATGGTTGCTGGAGACATTTCTGATTAAACCCTTAAATGCATACAATTACACTAATTTTATTTCTGAAATGACGTAATTACCAATGAAATCCACGTTAGTTTGAGATTTCGGGACAATCTTGACAATATCCTTATTGACAATATTCAGATTTTCACTTGTGTCATTTCAGTAACGTGTAAATATACTTCATCATGCGTTTAAGGGATAAAGCGTTTCATTTATGCCGGCACCGGCCTGCTGCGCGCGGCGCCCTGGACCAGGGCCTTGCGCACGCTCAACCAGGTTGCAACTCGAGTTGACGTGTTCCATTGTTCACTCGATGAATTCACAAAAGTGTCTTTGTTTGTTTTATGTTATTATTTTTAGTACCTAAATAAGTTATCGTACAATATTGTTTTGTGTTGCTACTCTATCGCATTGGGAAACTGTAATGATAGATGTAATGTTGTTATAAATAAATAAATAATAAATAAATAATAAATAATTTATAAAATGGGCAACGTCATATCCGAATGTCACTGAAAACATTTTTGTGACAAGCTTTTATAACTGACTGTACGTTTCCTTGAACATCCATCAATTGCTTACTGATACGTACACAAAAAAAGTGAGACATTAGTTGTGAAAGTCTCGGTTCTGTCGTCAAACCGGTCAGACGCAGAACACATTTATGTGGTGATTAGTGACAATGTTATCTATTGACGTATGGTACAAGTGATAAGCGATGGCGATAATCATAAATGAGTTCTTAACTTTTATACAAAATAAAATTGACTTACTCGACGGTGTGGCAATCGTCCAGATATGTGCTACAAACTTTACTGATGCTGAAATAGAGGCCGGCAAATGTATCCTGTACGAAAATTGTGGGGAAGGACTCCGCAATATTCAAAGGAAGGGTGAAGACAAAAGAAAAAAGAACATTAAGGATGTCATTAAGATAATGCATGAAACTGACCCCGAGGCACTAAGGTAGGCACCTTTGTGGCCAAGGACTTAAGTCGATTACCGCCGGTGTCCTTTGACCACGTAGATGTGACCCGCCTTTTGAAGGACATAACTATGATGAGGTCGGATTTGACTGATTACCAGACGAGAATAACAAAAGAATTAACTGACCTAAAAGCGACTGTTAGTTCGCAAAAGGACAAAACGAGTAGTGATAATGTGACTAAAATGACGACACCGAAAACAACAAGGTCTAAAACCGCGTCATCTTCCGCGCTTAGACCACCGCACCAGGTGTTTGCGCCGAACGAAAGCATTGAGACGGTACACACTCCGACTTATCGCAATATTGTATGCAACGAGAAGGGTTCGCGTCAAGCAAAACCAGTATCTAATCAACGTACGTCGTCGATTTCAGATTGCGTGATCTCGAAGCCTGTAACTGCAAATACGGTAATTACGAAGCCGCCTCCACAAGGCGGAGTTGACAACAAAAATGAGGATGCATCATTTACATTAGTGGGACCAAAAAAGGCGAAAAAGAAATATGTAAATATGCGAGGAACTTTAACATCTAATAGCGGTAAAATACAAGTGTCGGAGTCGCAATGCTCCATTTATGTCTCGCGTATTAAGAAACATGTAACAGAGGCCGATATCATGGAGCATATTAGTGACATGGGGGAGCAATATGTAGCAGTACAGTTACTTAAACAGTACCAGGAAACGACGTTTAGCTCGTTTAAAGTAACCATCATAAGTAGTAAGATAGAAAAGTTTCTAAGTACCGACTTCTGGCCTAGTGGCCTAGTATATCGTCGTTATCGTGAGCGTCAGGCTCGAGCCGTCTCTAATATAAATAAGAATGGATAGGTCGTCACAAAACATATTTATTAGGATGGCATCTTTCAATTGCAAGTCTATTAAACGATCAGTCGAGCAAATACGCACTCTGTGTACACAGGCAGACATTATAGCGTTACAGGAAACTTGGCTCCTTGGACACGAATTAGGGTTTGTGAATGAAATACATGACCATATGGGGGATTTGCGAAAACTTCCGTTGACTCGTCAGCTGGCATTCTTAAAGGGCGTCCATATGGCGGTTTGGCGTTGCTTTGGAGGAAGTCTGTATTTCGAGACGTATCCGTCGTAGACTGCACAGAGGACAGGTTAGCTGCTATCAAAATAGATCTTGATGGCCGCTCAATTCTAGTCTTCAGTGTGTACATGCCGGTCGACATAGAAGAGAACTTAACGGACTTTACCGACTGTCTTGCCAGCATCGTTGCTACCATTGCGGATAATGAGGTAGAAACCGTATATGTGCTTGGTGATTTTAATGCACACCCCAGCGCAAGATTTGGCCGGGAGCTCGCACACTTCTGTGATGAAAACTCGTTTGTATGCGCGGACCTAGAGCTCTTGAATGAGGAAACGTATACATTTGTAAGCGACGCAAATGGTGCGAGACGATGGTTGGACCACTGTATGCTGACTCTGGCGGCAAAAATGACTATAAGAGATTTGTGGGTGAACTACGGAGTGTTTTGGTCGGACCATCACCCTCTTATGATGACATGTGATCTCAATGTTGTGGCTCATAAATCCGTGCAAAGTGATGAAAAGTTACAGTGACTCTTCTAATGTGCGTTGGGGTAATCGAGATGTGGAGCAAATAAATAGTTATGGTAAAATCTGTACCGAGAAATTGCTCAACATTGAGTATACAAAATCTAGTCAGTGTATTAAGTGTAATCATAATATATGTATTGACCACTTATATTTAGTAGATGAATATTATGAAAATATTGTTAAGACCCTACAGAAAGCTGCCATAGTTAGTAATAAGACGGTACGCGGTGCACGTTTGAAAACAGATTTTGGGGTGGAATTACCACGTTAGAGATAGTCATCAAAAGGCTCGCCTCCACTTTAACTGTTGGGTGGAAAGCGGTAAGCCGGATTCAGGTGAGTTGTACCGCAGAATGATAGACAGTCGCAAAACGTTTAAGAGTAAGTTAAAGTGGTGTCAAAATAATGAGGAGAACATTCGGCTTGATATACTAGCTAGGACTCGGGCCGAAAACAACTTTAGTAAATTTTGGCAAGCAACAAGAAAATTAAATTATAAATCGAGTGTGCCCACTAACGTAGAAAAAGCTTCGGATCCTTGTAAGATTGCTGAATTATTTTCACATCATTTCAAAGTAAAACCTCGACCGGTATGCGAAATGCTACCACAGGCAAAACTTCAATATGTGAATGATGAGTCAATAAAGTTCACACCTAGGGACGTCATGATGGCTGTCAGGCGAATGAAACGCGGCAAATCTCCTGGCTTTGACAACCTAAGTATTGAGCATATATTGTATGCGGGTGATACAGTATATTGTGTGTTAGCCAACTTGTACAACATGTGCATAAATGCCGGGTATCTGCCTGACAGTCTCATGAAGACTGTGGTAGTGCCTGTCCCGAAAAACAGAACCGGTGATCTCTCTAGTCTCAAAAACTACCGACCGATTTCACTGGGTACAATTATAGGAAAAATATTAGAGAGGTTACTGCATCCAACTGTAAAGCAAAATTTGGAGTTGAATGACGCGCAATTTGGCTTTCGTACTGGGCTCTCAACAGATTCCGCGATATATTGCCTTAAATCTACCGTGGGTCACTATTTACGTAGGGATACGTCGGTATACGCATGTTTCTTGGACCTCAGTCGCGCTTTTGACCTTGTAAACTATAATTTACTATGGGAAAAATTAGCGAAGTCTGACGTACCAAAGCAAACCGTGGATCTGTTGAGATACTGGTATGAAAATCAATCAAACGCAGTGAGATGGGGCGACTCCACCTCTAGCGAATATAGGTTAGAATGTGGGGTTCGTCAGGGGGGGTTAACCTCACCGGACCTTTTCAGTTTGTACGTGGATGATCTGATTGAGGAGCTGAGGGGTACTAAAGTTGGCTGCCATATTGGCTCAACATGCATAAATAACATAAGCTATGCAGACGATATGGTGCTTCTTAGCCCCTCAATCAGGGGTTTAAGGAAACTTTTGGGCATCTGCGAGAGGTATGCTGCAGATCATGGTCTACAGTATAATGTCAAAAAAACCCAATTCCTCGTTTTCAAGTCTGGAAAGGGTCCGGATAGGGTTCCCCCAGTTTACCTGGATGGAACTGTAGTTGAGAGGGTGGAGCAGTTCAGATATTTAGGACATGTGGTGACGGATAACCTACGAGACGACAACGATATCGAGCGGGAACGTAGGGCCACGGCAATTCGGTGCAATATGCTCGCGCGGAGGTTCGCGCGGTGTAGTGACCCAGTGAAGTTGACATTGTTTGGGGCATTTTGTCAATGTTTCTACACATGCCAGCTGTGGGTTAACTTCACCAGACGCGCAATTAACACCATAAGAATACAGTACAATAATGCGTTCCGTATTCTTATGAAGCGGCCGCGTTATTGTAGTGCGTCGAGCATGTTTGCGGAAGCTAGGGTACCGGACTTTTACGCAGTCATACGCTCGAGGATAGCGTCGTTTCGGGATCGCATTAGCTCGTCGGACAACGGGATCCTCCGTGCCCTGTCTGAACGTCTGGACTGCCAAATCCTTAAGTACTGGGTGGACGTGCATCGCGTACCTAACAAAAAATAGACGAATCAACGATAAATTGTATAAAACATTGTTAATGTCTAGTGTTAATAAGTAAGTTAGTAGTGTAAATTTTGTAAGTAGTTATTTGTAACATTGTATTTTTAATTTAATTTTAATTTTATTTTTAATTTTGTATGTTTAAAATATGGGTACACTGCCTGAAATAAAGACTATTATTATTATTATACGATTCTAAAAGGCCCAAACTCAGTAGATTTAGGTACACTATTACAGCCTTCCGTTCCCAGGGCCACATTCCGGCTCCATTATCAGACCCTGGAAACTATCTGAAGACAAAGTACTCATCAAGACGAATCAAACGAGCCCAAACTCGATGGGGTTATGTGGTTTTATTACGGAGTTCCTATGGCAACCTTCCAGCTCCATCGTCAGATCAGGTGAAAGTAAATAAAAGCTTTTAAAATACGTAAGTAATTGGTAGGTAAAAATTCAGAAAACCAGCTAGTAGCCACTCCTAATATCATTGGAGAGACAAAAGCCCACCGTCTCGAATGGTTTGGTCACGTAGAGAGAATGGGCGAAGATCGAGGCGTGTAGGTATTTGGGACGACCAATAGGACGAAGGCCGGTTGGCCGGCCCAGATATCGCTGGATCGACGCGGTCAAATCGGATTTGCGTGAACTCCAAGCCAGCAATTGGCGGGAAACGGTGCAGGATCGAGGAAATGGCGTAAATTCGTGTCGGAGGCCAAAACCCGCTTTGGGTCGCTGAGCCACTGAGTAGGTAGATTGGATGTTCTCGTTTAGTAAATAAGACAAGGAAGAAATAATACTTGGTGGCTTGATTTTAACACTTTCACGACCAGGTAAAAATATCGAAACTACCTCAGAAACGAAACCGACAGAGCCCGCTAGGGCAACCCCGCCCACAGAGCGACAGCACCCGCCAGGTGAGCGCTTGTATAGTATAGTTATTCGGTTGGCGTTGTGTACGATCTACTTTTTCGACGAGTGACACCTCTAGGTACAACCGTTTATCTGAATCCAGGTAGTCAGGTAAAAGTTACACTTCTATTAAAATTAATTATTTGTCTTGAGTTGATAATCCACCAGAATGACCTAACCACACAACAGTAGGTAGGTATTGTTTTCTTTAAGTAGATATCATCTGTGAAGTAGATCGTACTCAACACTGACGCCGGCAGCTGAAGTGAGTACAGGCAAGGAACGTACAGGTTACGAGCGCCCACCGAGCGGGTTGTTGGTCGTGAGGTGGTAAAAAAATCTTAGAATTTAAGCCATCAGCTTTCGAAACTAATCCAACACTGTTGTCCAAAAATCCTCACACTTGACTACTGCTAGAACGAGTTTAGCGGGCCTGTTATGGTGTTGTAAGCAAATAATGGAAGAATCTAGTCATTGTCGCGTACGTACCTGAGGTATAATGATATTTGCTTGTCAATTATCTGTCGCGTGACAAACACGACCATCACAGGCCCGCAGGAAGCTCGGATTGTTGCTCTCGATAGTTATTGTTGGTTGGCATCATGTTAGGTACACTAGGCATCGAATCAAATAAAACACGGGTTGTATAAATCAATGATTTTATCAGCTCTGATACAATTCGAGTGTTATTCCGTACATAATAAAATATAAACATTCCCTCCCGCGCCCGCCTCTACTGGCGCGTCTCACTTGTCTCGCATCCTATCCTACTTGTCTCACTTGATAGTCTTGATACACACTTTAACCTCAAGAATATACATTTTCAGCGTAGATCAACATTTCTGCTACCTATCCATTACGCGGGTACATTGTATAGAATGATGGTACATATATTGGATGAATTAAAACACTGTTAGTGTTATTTGAAATGCCTGGGTTTGATAGATTAGCCTAAAACTTTGCGGTTAGAAGTTCGACTAAGCAAGACAATATGCTTATAGGTAGGTACCTACTAGTACTTTTATAACCACATTGCGAAATCTACAAGGCAAGCTTACGCTGGCCGTCGTTCGTCTCAATCCTAACATTAAAAGTATAACGTCGGCCGCCGGCGCGCGCGCCTCTACTCCATTCCGTAGATTCTCGTGGCTCTTTCGTCCGTCCCGTCGCAGCCGCAAAGCGGGAGGACTACAGCTAAGAGTGTTCCGTCGTCATAAATAAGCACACTCAAGCATCCTGCCTAACATCGTGTCTGGCGGCGGAAGGGCTTTCAATGATCCCTCTACTCTACGAACATATGACCTTGTCACATTGACACGGTCTTTACGTCGCGCCTGCAGTCCGCAGTTAACTACTTAAGGGCCCTTTCAGACTAACGGCACTAGTCGTGGCGACGGCTGCAGTTGTACTAGTGCCGTTCGTCTGAAAGGGCCCTAATTTTCAAGATATACCTTCGGTAAACCACGGCACAGTTACAACAGTTGCGGGGACTGCTTACATCTTTTCCAATTCCTTTAGTGAACTCTGCGCAACATCGCACAGTATCTAATTACTTTCAGTAGAACTATGTTTACTCTACGTTGGAAGCTTTTCGTTCGCGGAAGAACCCCGAGTGTGTTCTCGCGCACATTGCGCGATTTTTGGTGATTTTATTTAACGTCACTATTGACGACTTACCTTGTAACGACAACTGAAAGTCGAATTATTAAGTAAGAATAACTTTTTACAGGTGTCATATTAAGGTAGGTCGTGATAAATGTTATATCCCAATTCCAGCATCTTAATCCATGTCGGTCGAATTGATCCTTACATTGTTTTAAATTTACAAACAAAAATATCATTTATTCGTATCTCTAAATTATAATTTATATTATAACATACACGTTAAATAAATGACATGACCATTTTAACCGTCCCCGGCCGACATCTGCGGCGAGCGGTTTTAAGTAAGTACATTATCTTGTAGGATAATGTTTAGGCGCGGCAACGACACAGATATTAAGTCATTAGGCGACGAGCCATCCCGCGCCCTCACACTATAGTGTTACAATAACGGTAGTCAGTCAACTAGTACGTAGTAGTAGTAGTAGTAGTACGGCCGGGTAGTAGGGGGGAGCTACACCCGCACACCGTGTCTGTGCTATACTTCGTGTTCAGTGTGAGCAGTAGGGTCAATCTCCTAGCGTTCCAACCGCGCGGTTCTAGCGTCATTCCTTTCTCACGATTATTACCACAACGGAAGAGCCAGTCGTTTTAATTATGATCTGACTAGGATCGCACTCGGAGTGGCTTCGGGGTACATGAGAAATTTACTTTCAACAATCATCCATTTTAACAATATTCTAATTGGAATGACGAAAAAGAACGTTTTATAAACGCTGAACATTGACCCAGTAACATACAATGATATCACGAAGTTCATTTTAATGGGAACATGAAATTTATCAACATCATGGTGCCCAGCACGAACGACTCAACGGTAATAGTGCCGTAATTATTTAAATTACTTATAAAATGACACAAAAGAGCGAAATTAAAAGTAATCTATACCCAAAATAATTGAAACACGGCGAGATTGACAAACACGCGACTATTAGCTAGTAATACGCTTAATAGTAAACGAGAGGTGCATAAGTTACGTAAAAGTAATAAATATAAAAAATGTATAACGATCATCTTTCAACGAATTTCAATATTGTATCCAACAAAATAGATATTAAAATGCGTCGAGATACGCAGCAACATATACACACGAGGCAGACCAAATGCGAACTCTTCTTTTTCAATTACGGTGTAAAAATCATAAGATATCTATCATTCTATTAATAGTTTTGGTTAAGTTTAAATATATGACGCGAGTATCAATTTCATTATTATAGTAAATGTAACAAATATATATGTAGTATGTCACTTCGTGCTTCTAAACCGTCGGCGATTTATTTTATATCGTACCTGATATGTACAATTAATAAATGAAAATGTTGAGCGTCTCGTCATTCTTATCGAAAACAAATGGTTACAATTTTTTGTCGTCTGAAAGTGCACAACATTTCCTTAAATTAATTGTAACATATCACACTATAAAAAGAATCGCATGCCATTTTGTTCAAACGAAAAATATAGTAATTTTACATGATATTTATGTATTTCCAATCACTTTTTCATTGAGGTTTGCGTAAGATACTGGTTCATTTAGAAAGCGGGCGGGGGCGGCGCTAGCGCGCGGTATGTACGTCGGGCGGCGCCGCTCGCTGCGCGCGCGCACTCACGTGGGCTCCAGCGCCGCGCTCAGGCTGCGCAGCTGCTGCAGGCCCGCCAGCAGGTCCCTAAGGTAATTAAGGGCTACGTTATGTAATAACTAATTATAATTATTATTAGGGGATAATCTTAAATATAGATAAAACGAATGACATGAATTAAGGAATTTTCCGGAGGAAGCTTTCATGACAAAAGTTCTCAGTTCAAAAGTTTATGATTGTATAAAGTAGTAGTACGTACCGCAGCGAGCCCTCGGCTTGTGCGGCGGCGCCGCGCAGGCCGGCGGCCGCGCCCGCCGTGCGCGCGCGCAGCGCCGCCGCCTCTGCGCGCGCCGCGCACAGCTCCTCCTGCACACACACACACGCACAGTCACACACACGCGCGTGCTATCGTATACAGACGTAGGGGGCGGAACACTGTACCTATTCGAATAGGTCGCGCGGCCGAGTTGTAATACTACCGACTCGTCCATTTCAAAATGAAGGAGATCGAGTTATGTTTCAAGACTTAACCTCCTCCTGCTATTTTTTTCTTAAATAAGCCATGCCCGTTACGCTTTTTTATAACTTCGATGTATAGACGAGACTTTTTTTTTCTATTCATTATCTTTTCAATATTTGGAACTCCACCGAAATACTTATTTATTACACTTTCGTCCACCAAATGATAAATAGTATCAGATTCGATATCATCGAGAACCTACCTTAAGCCTCCTTATTTGCCCTCTCAGCTGACTGACCGTCGAATCTGATTCGGGTGATTCTCGGCTCTGAAATGAAATCAATTATTGAGTTATAAGAAAGGTTTGTAGAGATTGATGTTTCAAAAATCAACGTTTGTAATTTTCCGAACCTATTGAATTTAAAGTAGTTGGATAACTTTGGAATCCATGGCAGATTACTTAACTGGTTTTCGAGCTACTTATCTTCGAGATCCCAAAAAGTGGTGGTTTGTGGTCGGGAATCGAAAAGTTTCGAAGCCCCTTCCGGCGTACCACAAGGTTCTCACCTCGGGCCTACCTTATTCCTAGCCTTCATTAACGACATGTCACAGGTTATTCATAACTCCAGCTTTTCACTTTTTGCCGATGACTTAAAAATCTTCAAAGTAATAAATACTCCATCTGACGCACTTCATTTGCAAGAGGATTTAAATCGCGTTCTTGAGTGGTCCAGTCTAAATAAATTGCCCTTGAATGTAAACAAATGTAAGCACATCAAATTCAACAGAAAACGGCACCCCCTAATAACATCATATTGCATAGAAAATGTACCCCTGGAAGAAGTTTCAGTAATGAGAGATCTGGGCGTTATATTGGATAGCCAGTTATCATTCACCGCCCATATTGATGAGATTATTAGTAAGGCTTACAAACTATTAGGTTTCGTTTGGCGCAACTGCAAGAATTTTAAAAATAAAACAGCTCTGATTACTGCATACTTTGCGCTGGTTAGAAGCGTATTGGAGTATTGTTCTAGTGTATGGAACCCTCAGTATAAGTGCCACCAAGTTCGGATCGAAAGGATACAAAAGCGTTTTCTGTTTTACTTGTCTGTTCATCAGAAGAAACTTCGCTCCCTAACAAGTTATACGGACCGACTGAATTTTTTCAATTTACCATCATTGGAGAAACGTCGTTGGATCTCTGATCAGGTCTTACTATTCAAAATTATAACTGGGTTGATAGATTCTCCGCAATTATTGAACAAAGTTGGATTTACGGTACCTAGACCTAACTCTCGCATAGCCAATTTCCGTCCCTTTGCTTTGGACAACTATCGAACTAATCTTGGATCTCACAGTGTCATTCCTAGAATATGCAGGGAGCATAATAAAATATACAAGGTGACCAGGATTGACTTATTGGCTATGTCACTAAATAAATTTAAGATATTCCTTCGGAACTGTCATGTTACGTAGTTGATAGTTTTGTGAACTACTTAGTACTTAATGTTAATGTAGTAGTTATTTAAAATTGTTATTTTCTTTGTAATGTTATCTCCTCACATTGTTTAAGTAGCTTTTAGATATGCATGTCGTGTTTGCCTATCATTGGATAGACACTCTGGCATTCCATGTACACATGTTTCTTATTGTTATTTCGTATAGTGTTGTATCTGTTGGCAAACTTTTTAATAAATAAATAAATAAATAAAACCTAAAAATTGTGATATCTATAAAAACATCGTCCGCACATAGTGTGAGTCCGTACCGTGTCGTCTGTCGGCGGCTGCGCGCGCTCGTGTCGGCGCCGCGTCGCCAGCTCGCGCTCCGCCACCAGCTCCCACCTGTCAGGATCAGTGTGAGTCCGTACCGTGTCGTCTGTCGGCGGCTGCGCGCGCTCGTGTCGGCGCCGCGTCGCCAGCTCGCGCTCCGCCACCAGCTCCCACCTGTCAGGATCAGTGTGAGTCCGTACCGTGTCGTCTGTCGGCGGCTGCGCGCGCTCGTGTCGGCGCCGCGTCGCCAGCTCGCGCTCCGCCACCAGCTCCCACCTGTCAGGATCAGTGTGAGTCCGTACCGTGTCGTCTGTCGGCGGCTGCGCGCGCTCGTGTCGGCGCCGCGTCGCCAGCTCGCGCTCCGCCACCAGCTCCCACCTGTCAGGATCAGTGTGAGTCCGTACCGTGTCGTCTGTCGGCGGCTGCGCGCGCTCGTGTCGGCGCCGCGTCGCCAGCTCGCGCTCCGCCACCAGCTCCCACCTGTCAGGATCAGTGTGAGTCCGTACCGTGTCGTCTGTCGGCGGCTGCGCGCGCTCGTGTCGGCGCCGCGTCGCCAGCTCGCGCTCCGCCACCAGCTCCCACCTGTCAGGATCAGTGTGAGTCCGTACCGTGTCGTCTGTCGGCGGCTGCGCGCGCTCGTGTCGGCGCCGCGTCGCCAGCTCGCGCTCCGCCACCAGCTCCCACCTGTCAGGATCAGTGTGAGTCCGTACCGTGTCGTCTGTCGGCGGCTGCGCGCGCTCGTGTCGGCGCCGCGTCGCCAGCTCGCGCTCCGCCACCAGCTCCCACCTGTCAGGATCAGTGTGAGTCCGTACCGTGTCGTCTGTCGGCGGCTGCGCGCGCTCGTGTCGGCGCCGCGTCGCCAGCTCGCCCCGGCCACCAGCTCCCACCTGTCAGGATCAGTGTGAGTCCGTACCGTGTCGTCTGTCGGCGGCTGCGCGCGCTCGTGTCGGCGCCGCGTCGCCAGCTCGCGCTCCGCCACCAGCTCCCACCTGTCAGGATCAGTGTGAGTCCGTACCGTGTCGTCTGTCGGCGGCTGCGCGCGCTCGTGTCGGCGCCGCGTCGCCAGCTCGCGCTCCGCCACCAGCTCCCACCTGTCAGGATCAGTGTGAGTCCGTACCGTGTCGTCTGTCGGCGGCTGCGCGCGCTCGTGTCGGCGCCGCGTCGCCAGCTCGCGCTCCGCCACCAGCTCCCACCTGTCAGGATCAGTGTGAGTCCGTACCGTGTCGTCTGTCGGCGGCTGCGCGCGCTCGTGTCGGCGCCGCGTCGCCAGCTCGCGCTCCGCCACCAGCTCCCACCTGTCAGGATCAGTGTGAGTCCGTACCGTGTCGTCTGTCGGCGGCTGCGCGCGCTCGTGTCGGCGCCGCGTCGCCAGCTCGCGCTCCGCCACCAGCTCCCACCTGTCAGGATCAGTGTGAGTCCGTACCGTGTCGTCTGTCGGCGGCTGCGCGCGCTCGTGTCGGCGCCGCGTCGCCAGCTCGCGCTCCGCCACCAGCTCCCACCTGTCAGGATCAGTGTGAGTCCGTACCGTGTCGTCTGTCGGCGGCTGCGCGCGCTCGTGTCGGCGCCGCGTCGCCAGCTCGCGCTCCGCCACCAGCTCCCACCTGTCAGGATCAGTGTGAGTCCGTACCGTGTCGTCTGTCGGCGGCTGCGCGCGCTCGTGTCGGCGCCGCGTCGCCAGCTCGCGCTCCGCCACCAGCTCCCACCTGTCAGGATCAGTGTGAGTCCGTACCGTGTCGTCTGTCGGCGGCTGCGCGCGCTCGTGTCGGCGCCGCGTCGCCAGCTCGCCCCGGCCACCAGCTCCCACCTGTCAGGATCAGTGTGAGTCCGTACCGTGTCGTCTGTCGGCGGCTGCGCGCGCTCGTGTCGGCGCCGCGTCGCCAGCTCGCGCTCCGCCACCAGCTCCCACCTGTCAGGATCAGTGTGAGTCCGTACCGTGTCGTCTGTCGGCGGCTGCGCGCGCTCGTGTCGGCGCCGCGTCGCCAGCTCGCGCTCCGCCACCAGCTCCCACCTGTCAGGATCAGTGTGAGTCCGTACCGTGTCGTCTGTCGGCGGCTGCGCGCGCTCGTGTCGGCGCCGCGTCGCCAGCTCGCGCTCCGCCACCAGCTCCCACCTGTCAGGATCAGTGTGAGTCCGTACCGTGTCGTCTGTCGGCGGCTGCGCGCGCTCGTGTCGGCGCCGCGTCGCCAGCTCGCGCTCCAGCTGGCCGCGCCGCTCGCGCTCCGCCACCAGCTCCGACCTGTCGTGAGCACGAGTCAGACAGGACGCGGCAACAGACATAATTATGGGTTGTACCTTGTTTTGCCTAACAACTTTTTGCCTAATTTCAGTTTGCCAAATTTCATTTAAACTAATATTATTTAGCATAACTATTCACTTTGCCTAATTTTCATTTGAGTGAAAGTCGTTTCGTATAATACTCATTTCACATAATCTTATTTCGTCTAATTTTATTTGGCCTAATTTTTAATTCGTATAAACATATTTTGCCTATACATTTTTGGCCTAATTTCGTTTTGCCGAATTTTTGTTTAGACTAATATTCGTTTCGTATTATACTTTTTTACATAATCTTATTTCGTCTAATTTAATTATTGCGTCTTATGACGCTCCGCTCGCTTCGCTCGCTCCGCTATCCATGGTCATAAAAAAAAACCTAACCTAACCTACAGTTTTCGGTGTTTAGCCTAACCTACTAACTGCTAAATTTTAATATACTTCCATGCAAGCAAGCATTCTGACGCTCCACTCGCTTCGCTCGCTCCGCTATCCATGGTCATAAAACAAACCTAACCTAACCTACAGTTTTCGGTGTTTAGCCTAACCTACTAACTGCTAAATTTTAATATACTTCCATGCAAGCAAGCATTCTGACGCTCCGCTCGCTTCGCTCGCTCCGCTATCCATGGTCATAAAACAAACCTAACCTAACCTACAGTTTTCGGTGTTTAGCCTAACTAACTGCTAAATTTGCCTAATTTCGTTTTGCCTAATTTTCAGCTATGTCTAATCAATAGATAATAAAAATCGACAAGGTAAATATTATTATAATTCAGAATTAGACAAAAACTTTTTAGTTAAAACGTTATTCGGCTATGTAATGATTAGTTAAAATAAGAATCGACAAAGTGAGTTTTAGATAAAATAATATTCGACAAAACAAGAGTTATGAAAATGATCATTTAGGCAAAACGAGTTTCGACAAAATAATAATTATGAAAAATGATATTATACATAATGACTTTAGATAAAATGTTCATTATGGTAAAAGTTGTTAGACAAACTGAAACTAGACAAAAAAAAATTAGACAAATCAAGGGAATACCAGAATTATGGTCATGACACAATATCAACAAATAGATAATGCGGAAACTGTTCTTCAAAATCGGATCTTTGAACGAAAACGTGGACGGGAATCCGACTTTACTCTTCGAACAGATAACACGATGTTTGGCAAGTCAATGTAACCCTAGTAGTCTTGCTCTCGCCGGGACGCGACGTGTACTCGGGCACCCGAGATCCCGTTCAAATAGGCCATTACACCGCAATGTGCCGACGTGAAATAGTTTCAGTTAAATCGAAACCGTCTTGAGTCATAAAATATACAATTTCAACATTATGTTTATGGGTGCAATTGTCTGTCTTCATAAAAAAACATTCTCTGTTAAGGAAATAAATAAAAATCGGACGGTTATCCATAAACACTTTACTGCATACGAAGCCATATATGGCAGATAATAATTTTGACCTTATTGATGTGTAAAAGTTCAAATTGGAAAAAGTTTTTTTTTACATATGCGGCAGCTGTGATATACAAACATATAAATTTAAATACATGGTAAAAAAGCTGTTGGTGATGAATTATTAAAATAGACTTCAAGACTCCGTTATGTATAACTGAGGTTTTTTACTAAGTATTTGAAATAAAATCCCGATGTTGGGAGCTGACACAGACCTGGTCCGCTCCAGCTCGAGCAGCAGGCGCGGCGCCGCGTCCTCGCGCGCGGGCGCGTGCTCGTGCGCCGGCGACGCGCGCCCCCCGTGCACCGGCAGGAAGTCCGGCAGCCGCATCGACTCCGCCCCTGCCGTCGTTATTGTACTCAGTTATACATTGCGATACAATCTACACTGCGCACAACTAAGCCACTAGACCTCCAGTTTCTGTCTGTCCCGTCATCCATCGAGAATAATATTACTGCCTAGAAAATTACGCTAATTGACCACAAAATCAAAAACAAACCATCAAAAGGATTGAATAGTACTGGGTGGTGAATTAGTGAATGTCCCAGGTCGCAGGTGTTTGTAAATATGCTATCTGGGGCTTTACAAATTACCACCCGTGGTTTGTCAAAACCAAAATCAAAATGCATTTCACAAGAGGAGACCGCTGTTGAGAAGTAAGTAATTTTTTCGTAAATTATACTTAAAAACTATCCTAATTATATTATAACTAGGTAATTGATACATGTTAGAGGAGATATAAAAGATTCTCCAAATCACTGTTTACACAAAAAAATTATATAAAATAAGGTGAATTTTTCAGAGATGTAGAAGGTCTCTAGGCGTCACGATATGTAATATAGATAGGTATAATTAATTAATGAAATAATTTAATTCCGTTGAGATGTATTAGGTCTCAAGGCGTCAAAATAAATAACTGATGCTACAAAATAATTACTTAATTAAAATTGCTTAGAGATGTATGTACATGGTCTCTAGGCGTCACAACATGCAAACCAAAATAAATTTATTTTTCTCAAACATGCAATGAAATATCGTCATAACGTACGTTTAAACAGGCTTCGAAGTGTCAAGTTTCGGGAGGAACAATTCAAGAGAACTGTAAAGGAATTTCATACAAAATTGAAGGCCTAGGCCGTAAGTATTTTTTTTTAAACATGGCGTCTGTCTTCATGAACAGGCTAAACACCTGAACCTGAATTATGTTTTTTTGAGTGATGTATTTTTTTAATTCATTGCATATGTTTGAGAGGAGCACTATACATGCCTGAGCCGTGAAGAGGGCTTGCCAGCTTCGTATCACTATCCGTACCTACTATACCTACTCGGCCGGCAAACCCTCATTTCCCGGCGTCTGCAGTAATGTACTATAAATCCTCCTGTCTAAAATTTTATGTCTTTGCCTTGGCCAGGAAGCGAGAATTTCTCCCCACGTTGTGGGCAGAAAATCCCCATACATACTAGGGTGATGTAAATATAATTCGCATCACATATGTACTCATGGCCATAGCTGTGCTAACTCGGGGCACGTTCATAGGCATTTGATATTGATAAAAAAGATGTTGAGATATATAGAGATTAATTGTGAATGATTGGCCTTTATTTTATTTATATTTTTCTGCAGTGACCACAGACCAGCCCAACATCTTCACGATCCATATATTTTTACTTGCCTGTGTGATCAAATAAGCTTCTTTTTATGAGCTATCATTATTATCAAATTGCACAAGTTCCATGCAATGACTGTTGCTACACTCAAACATCACATAGACTGATTTATTTTTGTTAATCACCATCATGAAGGAATGAACAGTATATCTTTTTCATAAATAATACTTAATAGTATATGTTTTCAATAGTTACAGTCACCAGCAGAAGTTGTTAGCACACACAGACTCTGTTATTTATTTATTTAAATAAATAAGGGTTCTACATGGTATAGAAAGTAAGAATTTTTCAAAGATCTCTAGGCACAATGAAAATTATTCGTTTGATAATTATTTTGGGTTTATCCAAAATGCAAAATTCAGAATTCCTAGTATCCACATCAGCTTTAGTTTGTAATAATGTGCCCACTTTGTATGTAATTGTGAAGTTGTTAATCAGAACACCTCATATTCATTATTTCTCTGACATTACAAAACTGAGGTAACACGCTCAATATTTATGTCATACTCATAGTTAAAATTCAGTTCAAGTAAACAATAGGTAATAAATATTTTCATTGTCTTCATTCCAAGGCTACAAGTGTATAATATCAAGCATGTATAGTAAAACAACAGTGACTCACCTGCATTAGGAGGCAGGTCCAGGGGGAAGGTGCTCCGGGGAGACATGTTCCGGCGGTCGGCCGGGTTGACGGACTCGGTGAGATCGAGGCTGAGGTGTAGGTCGGGCGCCGGCGCGCCCTCGGCGCCGGCCGGCAGGTCGAGCGGCACGCGCGGCAAGTCGAGTGGCACGTGCGCCTCCGCCTCACCCGCCGGCTCGTACAGCCCGCGCCCGCCGCCGTACCCGCCGCCGCTCCTCCTGCCCAGCGAGGCCGCAGACCCCGCGTTGTAATTCGTGTTAAACGTAAAGTCCGGCAGATTGTCCAAGTCCACTGATATGGGTCCGTTAGAGTTCAGGTAGGCCTGCTCCACTAATATGTGATCCTGCACGAAGTCCGGCAGCGACGGCATGCCCAGCGGCTCCGGGCCGGGTCGGTAGAACTGCGCGTCGGAATTGTCCGTGAACAGGTTATGCTTAGACTCGGAATTATCGACTACACTAAAAGACACCTCTACGGAACTACTCGAAGACGTATTATCACTGGCGCGGGGCTCACCGCCGTCCGCGCTCTTCTCTTTGGCTTGGGGGTCGCGGGGCGCGCGGCGCGGCTCGGGCGCGTCGAGCCGGGTGGGCGAGTGCTGCACTGTGCTCGCGTATACCTTGGGCCGGGCGCCCGTGTGCTCGTATGTCGAGTTGCCCGGTAACGACAGGTCGCGCTTCAGGAAATGACGAAACGAGAACGGGTTGTCTTCTTTCCGTGTCGCCCCGGTGGACTCTGAAAGCAAAACGAACGAGAATCGAGGCATGTCTTTATATTTAACTCACAAAAAACGACTTCCAAACACTCACTCGAAGACGAACTTTTTGCTTCTGCAGGCGACGCATCGCCGTTTTCGCTATTATTATACTTCGCTTCGTCTGTTTCCGGGGTCAATAGACGGGGAAAGTACGGCAGATCTGTTCTGTGCTGTTCGTTGTCCTGAGAAGACCCTCCATTATTTGAATTTTGGGCCGATTTCTTATTCGATACACCGTCCTCGTCCTCCGCCATGATAATGAAAATGACAGTTCGTAAATTACGTTCAAAAATCACTGAACTGGTGCGTTCGTTAAAACAGACGCGTTCTAGTTACAAAGTTAATACAAAAAAAACATTTCATTGAATCAAGTTTTAGACAACGATAAATCGTTATTAATAATCGGCATTACAATATTCACACCGACAGTATATTACAAATTAGTGGGTGGTGTTTACGACATATAAGCGTATATACGGCATTGGATGATCATTATTGATCAGGTTTCCTTTGGCAGCATAAACCTTCTAAACCCTTACAACTATTTTATTGCAGGAAGGAAGGAATTATAACGTTATTTATTTAGTAGTATTTTTATACGGGATTTTGTGATGCGAATGATGAATAGATCGAAGAAGTACAATATTTGGATTGCACAAGGAGAAGCACAATAACTGAATTAAGCATGCAGCAGCCGTACATGGCTTGCTTGCTCACTTACAAGCCTGACACAGTAGCCCGAAGTGGATATTGGCCTCCGACAGCTAGGTACGCTTGTGCTGCTTGTCACCAATCAAAAACGGGCTCTTGAAATTATATCCTAGCCTAGCTCATTATCAATTAATCACTATCATGTAGAGAAGGAATAAATGTGGGATAGAAATGAAACAAATTCAATAGATAAGTTATTTTATTTTATTATTTATTTTATCCTATTTATTTAAGGCTTCGTTCCATTACCACTTTTTTCTTTGTGACCAAGTTGCCAACCTTCAGGTAGTCACCAAAATATAGGTACAACAATCAATATATTAAAAATAATAACACTGGGATTCTTATACAACAACGAAAAATAAATTCGGTAACGATAAATGCATTTTAGTATAATTTATACTTGTTTAATTTTCTTAATAAGTATAAAAATAGTGAAACTATTAAAGATCTGAGCAATCTTAGCATTTACGGAGGTTTACATTAGGTACATACAAGTACTTTAGTTTCATGAGGAAACCCTACGAACCACAAGCCAAAACATACGGAAATTGCTAACGCTTTTTGAGAACTTTCAATCGATTATATTAATATCAGCTTAAGTTATTAATTTACAAAACGTTTTGGCACAAAGTTATAACAGCAAATAAAATTTACTACTCATTTAGTTAATTAGGTACTTTTAATTTAATGTTACACATAGGTATAGCTCGAATATAAATACATGTAGCACACAAAATCGCTCAATTATAATACGAGAACGCAGCTCAAACAATTCTACGTCACTGGGGCCGTAAATAGCATTTACTGCCCACTGCTTGGCTATAAAATTCTTACAAGTATGAATTGAGTAAGTACATTGAATAGAAATAATTTAAGAATTTCGTTGTAAGAGAATATAATAGATTGTCAGTAGGTATATGTTTTGTGCACGTGGTTGAATGCATCACGCGATCCCGCGTCGCTCCAATTAAAGGCGGTGCCGGCATTCGTTGGTGGTTTTAGACGGTAGTCCGAAGTCTCAGTTAGTCCGTCATACCCGCTCTAGTCCCCCGATTAGACGGGATGCATAAACGCATTTCCCCAACGTTAAAAAAAAAAAAAAAAAAAGGTATATGTTTTGTAGCACATGAACGTTACAGTAACAAACAGGATTAATTTAGAGTACAGTTAGAACAAGCGGTAGTAGGTATTCATGAATGTATTATATTAGTCACATTAGAAAAAATCAAATTAGGTACTATTCGCTATGTTAAAGTCATTTCGAATAACGAGATCTTTTATACTTAAACGAAAATGTTATAAACTATAATAAACATAAAAACTGTCCTAGCTTCAGTACCTACGACGAAATCTATTTTTACTTCAAGATGGCATGTTATCTGAATAACCGTAATGGACGAACAACGAGTAAGTCTATAATATCATGGTGAGCGCCTGTCTTTGTCTAGCTTCCCAAATCCCCTGCAAAATGAACCTTTATTTTGTGCGAGACTACATTGGCAACAGTGCCCAGACTCGCGAGTCGTGATGAGGTGTTCAAACTTAAACTTCATATTATGTAGGCATGTATTAAAGTTGGATGGGCGAATTTTGTGTGTATAACTTGCATAAGTTCCGCGTGCATGACGAGACAAATACTTAGACGCATTGTGTTGGGTATCTTCTCCAGCTAACATTTGCCGCAGGTGTGGCGGTGCACTAATTACAGGATATTATGGCATTGTTTAAATCAGCAGTATCAATAAATATCGTTTGGTAGTCCCAAATGTACAAATGAGTTCGGTATAGACAGAGATCACTAGCACGGCAAACTAAGTGATAACTGATAACGCTATACCAGCGATGTGACAAACAATTAGATGATTAGAAGGAAGTTAGTTCCGCGCAGCGCGATAACCGCGATGACACGAGCGGATAGCGCTCGATTGATGACAGACTATCCCTACTAACGGCGGTAGTCGACAGCTAAACAAATAATTATGAGATCGCTCTTTATATAGCGATAACACCGCTTCTGACGCTTCTTCGTTTACCTCTTTTCTTTAATTGTAATTTCTTGCGTTTCATTTCTCCTCTATGTTTTGTGAGTTTTGCAATAAAATACTAGGTACCTACCAGTTTGTATTGTATTATATCACGCATCTACGAAACGTTATAAATCTGTATTTAAGATTTTCAACGGAAGAACGCGGGATTCTTGTACAGTGAAGTAAAGCAACGTCGCATATAGTCCAATCATTAGGTAGGTATGTGAGGCCAAACGAAGCAGGACAGTCTCGCCGAAAGACGCCATGAGGGGGTCCAAAATATTGAAAAAATCACCTCACACAATGACAGATATAATACCAACAATAATATTTTATGCACACCAATAACCGTTTACAAAGTAAATAAAATAGTTACTAATACAACTTTTACAACTGGCAGTGTTAACGCTAAAAAGCGATCTATTAAATAATTCATGGACGCTCTTTAGGTACGAGTACGACTAAGAGAGTAGTTGTGATCTAGTTGCAGGTAATTTTGCTAATTTAATAGTAAAGCCTGTACCACTCCTATCCTAAGGTATCTTTCAATACCTCATCTTGATAAATATTAGAATAGAAGAATTGGGCCCTCGGCATTTTTTACTTGAAAATGTTACGTCTATAACCACGTTTTATTATTGAACAAAAATGCTGCCAGGCTGCCGAGAGTTGTGCTAACCACTTACTCGTACCTAATAAAAGAAAAATGTGACTCGCATCGGCATTCAATAAACACCTACTAACCTTACAATATTTTTTTTAACGAATAATGAATAAACATATATGTATACTTTAGTTAGTCTCAAATTCATAAGAATAAATGCCAAATGTGTTTATATTATATTAGAATGCAGTTATTGATGTATGATTTAATCATAATCGTAATAATAAATAATCGCGTAGTCGAATAAGGTTATCAGCGGTTTTTCCTATAACTCCATTCCGTCGTCCATTATTTTTCTCTGTCTACCCATTATTGTAACATTAGGCATGTATGTACACTTTTATTTTTTAATTTGTATTTAATTTTATAAATGGAATTTTAAGGGCAAGGGAATGATCATTTGGTTAAATAAAAATGGGTAGTTTTCACAAATTTAACTTTAACACAGAAAAATGATGTTTCCCTCATAGTATAAGAATAAATATACCCCGACCGAGCGCAGCGGCCATACGAGTGAGCGAGACACACGCACTGCGCACCGCTGCCGCGGCCGCGCAAAGTCGTGTATGGAAGTGGCAGTTTTTGCTTTTTGTATTATTGGTTTTCTCAGTCAACCTTTGACAACGGTAACTGTTAAATTATCGAAACGCCAGGAGGGCTTCGGAATAAATATACACGATATAAATTGTTTTATTGAAATGTCTGGATTTACTTCAATAAGTATGTACCGCCGGGTTCTGCGATTAGATGAGTGGCGGTGGAGCGACACGCGGGTGCAACCCTAGCGCTTAGTTCAATACATTTCGGAATTAGTTAACATTTTTTTATCAACCACGTCTATGTAATTTGGCAACATTTAATTCAATACTCGTCAGATAACTTACTATAATATAGGTAATAATATTTAATCAACGGCGATTTTTGCGAGTATTTTGCAATCTTCATAGAAGGCCTTGATTCACGGATAAATTATGGGTAACGCATATGGAAGAACGTCTCAGCGAATACCGGCCCTAGAGGCGAAAATATTATTGAAAAAATATTATCTAGATACTTTTTTGAATGGAAAATCTACGATTTATATACATTCAATTATTACAAAAATGAACTTCTCTCATGTTCCACTATGGTAAGGTAGTTGTTTGAGTGCATCTTAAATCTATTTGGTTCCATCGTGTCTCATCGTGACCTGCCAATTCTACGCGACCGTGTCTATGACTACAAGATGAAGTGGGCTTATATATTATATAGTATAGTAGGCATCTTTTTTTTGAGGCGAATCCGCTTTGTTTGGAAGTGAATGCGGGCAAACAATGAGATTCTAACTTATACTTTGAAATGAAAGGAGTCATAAGCGCTGTTTGTGGCCGCTGGTCGTAATGCACACACTAATGGGTACATAAGGCACTGTAATGTAGGCTAATGACGTAGCTCGTAGATACATATATATATATATAAACGACCATTAACGATGATTATATATATATATATATATATATATATATATATATAAACTGTACTCATTTAATTTAGTCAGTAATAAAGGATCATCGTACTGGATCTATCGCCTTTTACTCAACTCCGCACTTGTATGTAAGAACTAATCGAGGTGAATTCGGTCTCAAAAAAGTATTCCTACTATATGCTGTAAAGTTGATTAAAAAGCAGGGAGGCTTTTCTCTGGCCGCGTAGTCCGACTAATTGGACAATGTGATGGATTTATTCCCTGTTGGTTCGATTAATGAACGATTCCATGCAATTAGATTGGTCGGACCATCGGGAAAAAAAATGCAGTTCGTCCGATTAGTCGCACAAAGCTGTCCGATCTTTTTTTCATAATTTTTTTCCCAACTCACGCATCTCTTTGGAACCGATACCTTTCCCGTATACTGTTTAATCTTTGTGTAAGACCCAGATCCAGTTTCATATAAACTGTGTCATAGGTACCTACAATTTGTCAGTTTAGAATACGTAATTAAGCCTATTCGGTAACCCTAAACAAGTGGGGGTTTCTCACTTTCAACATCAAGCAATTTGTGAAGGTCTTCTTTTAGATAGATCGGGTATGATCAGCAAGATGTGAGAGTTTGGCGCATCTGGCCGCGGCGCACGCGTTGAGGCGCATACTTGCTACGCGCATATTTAAATCGTGCCGGTGAAATAAAATAAACAGTAGTGGAATTTTCGGATTACTAACAGATGAAAAGAAACACAATTTTATCCCCATCGTTAATGGTATACGCCTGGAAGCGTCTATTACATGCGTGCTGTCTGACACGTTGGCCCCGAAATGTACCTACGTTAGGTATGTACTTCACAGTTTTCAAACTAGCTTTAGCTGCTGGTATAATTGTTGTATGGTATATAATGAATGATTGTATGGTAGGAATCACATCGTTGAATCGGCGAGGAAGTATGACGCCTGCGCCGGTCTAGTCTCCCGCCGCGCCGAGTGCGGGGCGCGGGCTCTAAACTGCGTGGATCAGGTGACAGTCACTATGTATGTATACGAAAAACCCCGGTCTCTAGCTCTAGACGCTTGTACCTACTCAAGAACAATAGCTTAATATTTACAGTGTAGGTAAACTAAATATATTTTCCTTGTTTTTTGTTTTAATAATTTAGCACGAAGGTTAGGTGGGCAATAATGCGTAGTCCTGTAGCATTGAGATAAAGTCGTGTGCTGATCATTTCGAAACTGTATGCCGCGTAGATACAATTAATGTTATTTTAATGTTAGCTTTTTATTACGTAGCTGACTGGTCTATAAGGCGATTCGTTGAGCGCCGCCGGCATGCCGCTAGTTAGTGCTCAGCATTCCAGAGAAAATATCTTGGAGCGGTGCCAGAAAAACGCCGATACTAAATGAACGCTTTATTTTGTATGACAAATTATACTATATGCGTTACGTGTGTGTGTTATTTTTTCGCGAGCAATCGCAAAGTGAACATGTGGTAAATCCCCACGAAACATTTATTAGATTCTTGATGGTGACGCGTGAATTGATCATGCGATGTTTATTTCAACGGTTAATTAAGGAAATTTTCCGAATGACTAGTTTTCAAAATATTAGTTTGCGTTTTTTGATATAATAGTAGTAATATTTCGCATTTTATTATCTCTGTGGTCTTTCTTATGTAAATAAAGCAACATTGTGTAGGTACCTGACCAACAAAAGCCACTGCTCATATACGAAGAGAATGTTAATACTAACAGCGTCAGTCCTTTAGTAGGTATACCGAGACTTATGCATGTAGCTGCCAAATTCTCTCTCAACCCAGTTTCATCCACTGTTTGAGTGCAGGTATTATTTACCGACGTTCTTTGTGACGTTTAATCATTTGTATCTATACCGGCTCGCACCGGCGTCGTCGAGCGCTCCGGCCTACACTCGGCCCAGCATCGCGCGCTGCGCTAAACGGAAGATAAGCTGTGTACAAAAAGTGAGCATTACTCTGAGTACCCGACGGGAGCCGCGCCGGCGGAGTCACAGTCACAGTGTCCTTAGTCTAATATCACAGAGGGAGTGGCCGGGCCGTCCTCGCGGGCGGGCGGCGGCGGCGCGCGCTAGCTGCCGGACGAGGACGAGCTGGTGCTGGTGTCGCGGCCGAGCTCCGCCGCCATGATGGCCAGCGTCAGCTCCTTGCGCGCCTTCTGCACCACCCACACCATCAGCGTGATGCCGATCAGGATCTGGAAATAGACGTTCATACGTTTACATTGCGTACGTGCCAGTATCGCTGGAGAATGTGTCCGAGCCACTTGTGATTGATCGTTATTACTTTTTACGTGATCGTTCAGAACGGTATAATAAGAACATAGTCGGTGAATAGCAGAGAAATTCTACCGCAGTGGTTCTTTTTCAGTTTTTTTTCGAATGGCACGCTTCCATGCCTTTCCACGTAAATGAAATAATGAACTTAATTCTGTATAACCTAAATTAAAAAATATCAAGTAGGTACCAAACTTGGTATTCCTAGTTTCAATATTGGCTGAGCTTCCAATTAAATCAAGCAATCGTGGAAACTTCACTCACACGCACGCACTCAAATTGGTCCATCCGTTTGGGAGCTACGATGCCACAGACAAACACACAGATACCTATACATACACATGTTTAATGAACAGCATTCTGTTTTCGGTTCATAAGAATACTACAGTTCCACTGGCTTTGAATACTAGTAGGTACCTATATTTGTGAAGGTCTGGGAAAATGGAGCAAATAAATAGTAAGTACAGCAGTTACATAAAATGTTTACTCGCAGACGATCTAAACAACACCCGTAGGAATTGTAGAAACAAAGCCAAGCTGCTGCAAATGGCAAGTGATGACATTTATCCGACAAAATTTTCTTTTATTCGTTTTTCATGTCATAGCGAACGCGAGAACGATATTTCGTTCGAGCATTTTAATTATGACAATAGGTGCCAAAATGGCGCAAAATAATCAACTGCCGCAGCACGCGACATGTCTGTCAAGTCGGATAGGTTCGCGAGATCGCAGGTGCGGAAAAAGGAGGTCGAAACAGCGGAATACGAAGTATCTATCTACAGACTACCTACGTATCCAGACATATACGTTGAAATCTCTCTGACAGGGTTCTATATCATTTGAAGTACGTTACTTTGTCAGATGTTACCTAAACGTAGGCGTGTAGGGGAATGAGCAAAGTATTACCTGAGGTAGACTCAATGGTAGCGATAAAGGTTGGCTAATATAACCAGTTTCACAGGTAAAACGAGTTACGTTTGATACATTTTAAATTTAAAATAACAACGTTACAGACAAAATCTACACTTAAAACTACATACCTCTTTCTTAAGAGAAGGAAAATCTATATATTTATCCTCAGCACCTAGCACAGAAAGATAATGAAAAATGCAGAGCACCTTGGCATTCGTATTTCAAGTTCAAAGCAAATCAGGAAACGGTTTTTATACGCTACAGAGATAGCGAGCAGCCGCAGCGGCCGCTGTTCGTGATAACCTGCCACTGCTGCCACTCCTGCCGTGATAACGGGGCAGTTATCTCCGCAATACAAGTGTCAATGATAGTAAGCGATATTTGATGGCCGACCTCCGAGCTTGGTGATAACGTTCGCCGAAAATACGCAAGATAGTTCAGCCTGCGCGAAAATATAGTGCTAGTTATGTCGATAAAATACCCAGAATTTGAATGTTGACTCATGAATTTTACGACATTGTTTTGTAAATACTGGATAAATAACAAATATTGAGAAACAGATACATTGTAATAATTCAGTGGCGCCGAACTTTTAGAGTATGATATTATGCCGTGTTTGTTGTATGGACAAGTTTCCGATCGAATAACTACATAGTATAAAACAAAGTCGCTTCCTGCTGCCTGTCTGTCTGTCTGTCCTTATGAATGCTTAGATCTTTAAAACTACGCACCGGATTTTGATGCGGAGGCTTTTTTAAATAGATAGAGTGGAGGAGGAAGGTTTATATGTATAATACTTTCATAATATAGTAGAGAAACACTTTTCATTTAGTATCAGCATTGCACACGTGCGAAGCCGGGGCGGGTCGCTTGTACTCTATAAAATGCAGGACGTTCGCGACAAAAGTGCAAATTAGGTGCCTTTAAGTTTTTTTTTTTCATAAGCGATATCGGTATTATGGCCAACATAATGGGCACGTTTTGTTGTCAATTTGTAAAATGTTTTCAGCGTTCAGAACGAATGTCAGACTAATTAGTTTCGAGCCTAGTTTTTGCTGCTGCCTAGATCTTGTTTAATGTTTCCTTAATTCCATTGCTCGTAACTTGCAAATTGTACCTACCCAAGTAAATAGCACAGGGCATTTTTGCGACAGTAATATAAAGAACGTCATGCGAAGCAGACCTTACTTGTTTCAGCGATAGGAGAACAGTTTTTTTTCGCGCGGTTCGAAATAGTATTTTATGCAACCGTTGTATAAGAGGGGGCAAAAAACGCGAGTGGCATGGGTTACGATGTGAGCGCAGCGAACATCGTAAGAAAGATGCCACGAGCGTTTTTTGACCTACTTATACAACGTTGCATACAATACTTTTTCTACGACTCGACATTTCATAAATAAAATGCAAATAAACAACAAAGAAAATAATTACATGTTCCCGCTCGGAATCAACAAAATTAAAAAGAAAAATTGTCTCTGATAAACTTTTTTTTTATTGACATCCATCTGTCAAAAAAATATTAACTTATACATAAAGGCAAGAATCTTATATACTTATAAGATTCTTGCATAAAGGTATACGATCACCATACTAAACATCTGTCAAAAAAATTAAACTTATACATAAAGGTATACGTTCACTATACTAAACATCCATGCACTGAAGATAAAACTTTTTTTTTAAGTTGGCAGCAATGCCTTAGTACAAAAGTTTTTTTTTTTAATTTGCAAATTGTGTGAATGCATCTGTTCATCATGTAATCTGAGGTACTAAGTGATGGTTTTTTGGCGACATTATAACATCGGTTAGCAGTGTGTTTTTGAGCAGTAGAGTATAGACTTTTACAGACTTTCATAATTTATGTCTTTATATTAGAGTTAGTAACTATATAAATGACAGAAAAAAGTACTGGAGTAGAAAAATAAATTTACGTGCTTCCTCAGCCAGGAGGCTGGCTCGGGGGTGACGTCGATGTTTGAAAGGCGGTATCATAATAACTACAAAACTCGTATTACATGGCCAAAGGTTGTCGCCAATTACACCAACTTCGGAATAACTCCATTCTTTCAGTTTAAGACAAGGTAAGACGTACAAGAATGATAGATGTTCTTTATACTTCTTCTTTGTTTTTTTGCCAAAAAACAAATAAGTGCGGTAGACGCGAAGTTTACAATAGTTTATGGCCGCTGGAGCAACAAGGTTTCCGAGTGGAGAGCTTGAAACAGACTCAGAAACATGCGCCGGCTCTCAACGAGACGGCGACGAGGCTAAAGTGGTTGGAAGACTATATGGTTGGCATCTAGAAGAGAGGCATACAAATTAGAAAGTGTATAAAAGACCCATACCCAATATATAGGCGGTGCAAAAGAAGAGGTATAAAGAAAGCATTTAAATTCGAGCTTTATTTTCATTAATAAACTTTTTCTAATAGAAACGAGTGGCATTTGAATGAAAAAATACAATGCAAGAAATCCTTACTGCTATAGAAGCGAAAGTATTTTTTCTCAAACATGCAATGAAATGTCTCCACAAACGTGCGCATAACAGGCTTCGAAGTATCACGTTTCGGGCGGAACAACTCGAGAGAACTGTAAAGGTAATATTTCATCCAAAATTAAAGGCTAAATAGCTGAATTATATTTCTTTTGACTGGTGTATTTTTTTTTATTCCATTGCATATGTTTGAGAAGTGTTTTTGTTGGCTTATTTTGTTAAAACTCGACAAGGCGCAATGGATCTTTAGATAGCATATGGCCCGGAGAGTAAAATAGGCAACCTTAAGATATCCCAGAAGAATGCACCAGTTCCCGAAAGATAAAGCGAAATACCGGCGCCATGCGAGGGAGGCGTGGAAAGGGTCCTTTGGACGAAGTCGGTCCGGAGTGGGCGTAATGTAACGTTAGCCATGACATGACAACCTTCAGGTCGGGGGCTGCGTCAGACCGGCCACAGCGGGCGCCGCTCGGCCGCCAGCAGCGCGCCCGCCAGCTCGCGCCGCGCCGCCCCCACCACCCACGCCATCAGGCTCACGCCTATTACTATCTGCGAACGGGAAAGTGCCCTGGATCAGTTACAATTACAACAAATCTCCTTTTACTATTTTCTTACGATATCTGCTGTGCTCCGGATGCGGAATGAGGGTTTCCCGCGTGGATACAATACAAGTTCTTCCAGAGGGTTCAGTAAATGGGTGTTGAAAGATCTTATCATGCTGCAAGCGTACATAGCTGCTTTAGTTGATTACCATCGTTCTTATCGACTACTTATCTTTGTTCCCCTTTGTTTGCTAGATGAGTTCTAAGACTATGGACCTCGGTCCTGCACGTGCACATGTATGACTAGGGTCTGTGGTTGACGCTGTTCTTTCGAGCACCGAACACCGAGAACTCCGGGGTAACATAGTCATAACGCTTAGCTACTCTTGCTGCTGACCGTAGACCTCCAAGAGCTAATCGATATAAATATTAAGAAATTATACCTATGTAGGTACATAAATATAAACCCACTTTATAGCTTACATTTCATGTGTTTTTCGACAATTCCTACTTTTTTTTTTTTTTTATAAAGAATGAACGACGAGCGATAATGCGATGCAGTGAACGAGGTTGAGCTCAAACAATAGATATTAGCGGGTATTATTCTTATACGTTACAAAAATATAATTAAACTAGCCAAGTAAGATGTGTAAATCGTATTGCATGTGATAAGGTTAGATAATACTGGATCAAGTTCCATGAATGGTACTTAGGATTGATGTGTACAGTAGAGTTCATTTACACACTTACGAGAACAAAAATATCTGAACACGATTTTATGCTCCTGACAATAGGGTCGTGTTCTGATATTTTTGTTCTCGTAAGTGTGTAGATGTAAATGAACTCGACTGTACCTAACAATGTACAATAACAACCGTGAGGCATGCAGCCGATAAAGCCAATTGCATTCCAATTAATCATTACCTAATAGTATTCGTTACCATTTTTGTACATTAGAGACGTATGTGTTTTTGGCAATTCTCATAAAGAGCACTTTAATAAACGTAGTGAAGTCATACAGAGGCAGACAAGACCACATATCATGCCTCTTTTGTACAAACCTCCCTGCTACAAAGACATGTACAAAAGAAATATCGCTAATATGAGTATAACCATTTACAATACCTAATTTACCACATGAGTTACGATTATTGTCTGAACCAATATTTAATCGAAAATTGACGGAATGGTTACTGGACAAATGCTTTTACAGTGTGAAGGATTATTTGAATTATAAAAATGTTTGACATGTGCAATTATTGTAAAATTAATAAATAATACCAAATTTAAATTTTACTGTCGCATATTTACACATAATATTTGTACGCATGCTTGCATGCTGAATACGAGGACTTTTATATTATACCTTAAGACCATGTATATAACTGTATTCTGACAAATAAACAATTTTGAATTTGAATTTCGTTTTACTGTTTATATCAGACTCATTCATACTGCGTTTGAAAAATGGTTTTTTTATACAATTTTGCGGCCACGTAAGTACTTACACCCAAAAGATCCTAAATGCAATTATATGTATATATATAAGTTGGAACAAAATTTTAAAACATTCACTATAACTGGACATCCAAATTTAATATGGCTGATGACTGAATAGCTTATATAGCTTGTTTATTTTTACTAACCTATTTTCAGGAAACGCAAATGAAATCGAAAACATACGTTGGTGTGGTGGTACTCAAATATTTGTTATCTCCACGTGTTATGTTATAATTATAGCGAGCGAGCGGCGCTGCAAAATCGGTTCATATATTATTAGTACATTACTGCAGAGGCCGCGAAATAGGGAATCTTTGGCCGAGTAGTAATAGGCCGAGTGATAACAAGGCCATCTAGAGATACGAGGCCGACAATCCCTGTTCGCGCCGAGGCTTGTATAGTGCTTTTCTCAAATAAATCCAAGGAAATAATACAAATGTTCAACTTACATATATTTTTACTATACCCGCCCGCCAACTTTTTACTTTATTCAAAATTTATTTTTTTAAGCTGTTCGGGTTAATGTTTTTGCCACCAAATGTTAAGATAATTCTATTTATTAAAAAGTTACAACACCTTATTAATTAGATATTGTCATACCTTTTTTAAATAAACGTGATTCCTTGTTTATTTTATTGGATATGACGGCGGCGCACCATAAATATGGGTTGGACAAGGGCGCCATCTTACGCCCTAGCGGAACGTCGTACTGACAGCGCGCGAAGCGGTTAAAAAAGGACGCTTAGCAGATTTACTAACGTTTTTGGTTGTGAACGCTCGCGTACGCGGTGTCTGACGAATCGCTAGTTCGATACCATATTGTTTACATTATTTTGTGTGTGTTTTTGTGTAGTAGTGATTAACCTACCTTATATTGTTCCTACTGTGTTGATTTTGTGCCTTCGATTATTAAAAGTGTTAGAGGTTAAACTTTAGAAGTTAGTTTGCTTTCCCGCGCCCGTGCTTTTCCAGATAAACATGAATGATCATGACAAGGGCCCTAAATTGCCTATATCAGAAGCGGGGTCGATTGAAATGCAAACGCAAAGAGAACAAGAATTACCTGAAACTAGTAATGTTACTAAATTGTTAAGCAGCATGGAAGCGCTAATATCACGCGTACTTACAGCGGCACCGGTTCAGACAACATCTGCAACACCAGTCTCGGCAACAGTGAGTACTCCTACTCAACTGGTACAATTCAATCCAGATGACGCAGATGCCGATATAGAGGGCTGGTGCAACGTAACGGAGATTATTGTAAATAGTAAACAATTAGGAGGCGTTGATTTATTGATAGCACTGACAAATGCGTTAAGAGGACGTGCTGCGGCTTGTTTAACAAAAATTGAGACTTTCTGATTTAACCTGGACTATTGTGAAAGATACTTTGCTTGCGAAGTTTTCAAAACCTAAAGTCATCCAGGATTATTTTGATGACATAATGAGGTTTCAAATGGGTGGCAAAGAAACGGCGGCAGAAGCTGCAAGTAGATTGTGGGACATGATTGAACGAATACCAAAAGTCGAACTACCGGAGGAAATTATAACTGGTTTTGTAGTATCAGTCTTATGTTATAAGGACAATCTTATGCGCCGCGAACTGAACGCGCATACTGTTACTAGCGGCACCCAACTATTCAGGATACTGGGAGGCATCTCTGCAAAACGTCGATTAGAAAATCATGATAATCAAGACTACGAGAAGTACGAGACGAAGAGAGTTCGTATGACCGACATCAAATTTACTGGTAGATGTCATTGGTGCGGAAAAATTGGGCACAGGCAAACGGAGTGCATGAAGCGGCGCGAAAATGTGGAGTTTAAGCCTAAGGAAATTCCATCATCATCAAATGTGACAGATAAAATACGTACTGTAACCTGTTTCGTCTGCGGAAAACTAGGACATGTAGCATCGGTATGCCCTAATAAGAAAAGTAGTATCGAAGCAACGGTCAAAGAGGTCAACTCCTGCGAGCATCGAGCGTCGCGAGGTACAATGATGGCGTCGTCGGGTGAGCCTGTATCTTTCTTATTTGACAGCGGATCATCTTGCTCGTTACTTAGACACAGCGTTTTAAATAATTTTCCGGGTACTGTGCGCAAATGTCGTGTAACTCTTACGGGTATAGGAGGTAGCGATTTAGAATGTACTTCACAACTTACAAGCAAAGAACAAGTAGGTGATCTTTCATTGGCAGTCTTATTCCATATTACACACAGGTTATACCTATTTAGGAAGCAGGGTTCCAAGTGTTTATGTGCAAAGTTATCAAATGATGTTCTTGAATAAAAAATATTATTATAAAAAAAATATATATTGTTCCTGATGATGCTATATCTGAATCTGCTATACTGGGTAGGGACATTTTAGACCAAGGGGTTTCTGTGAAGCTGAATAATGAGAATTTGGTGTTTTGCACTTCGGAAAAGTTAAATTTGTACCATCTGACTTCAGTGTTGTAGATAAAATTGATTTTTCATGCGTAGATACGGATTTGGTAGGTGAAGACAGAGACTCGCTTATACGCATTCTTACGAAATATTCGGATTATTTTATAGAGGATACACCAAAGCGTCGCGTCACCACTGGCGAACTTGAAATAAATCTTATCGATCCTCACAAAATTGTGCAAAGGTAAAGCAGGTAGTAAGAGATAAGGCACAGGATTTGCTACATGCGGGAGTTATACGTGAGAGCACATCACCGTTCGCTAGCCCCCATACTGTTGGTTAAGAAAAAGGATAACACCGACAGGATGGTGGTTGACTATCGAGAACTTAATTCAAATACTCGACCCGAACATTATCCTTTGCCTCGCATAGAGGAACAAATAGATCAACTTAGTGGAGCTCTGTACTTCTCATCATTGGACATGGCGTCTGGGTTTCACCAAATACCAATCAGTCCCGACTCTGTAGAAAAGACTGCATTTGTGACACCAGAGGGCCAATATGAGTACCTCGCCATGCCATTTGGGCTTCGTAATGCCCCTTCTGTGTACCAAAGATGCATTATTAAGGCTCTTCAAGGTCTTACCACCAAACCTTTAGCATATATGGATGATGTGCTCTGTTATTCTCAGACCATTGCCGAAGGTCTGCAACGATTAGAAGAAATACTTGAGGCTTTGTCAAAAGCAGGGTTTTCTTTTAATCTTCAGAAATGCAAATTCTTAAAACAGAAAGTTGAATATTTGGGTTATGCCATTCAGGCTGGTGAAATAAGACCAAACCAACGCAAAATACAAGCTCTTGTCGAAGCACCTTCACCTAAAACAGCTTCGGAGGTCCGGCAGTTTTTAGGTTTAGCTTCTTACTTTAGGAAGTTTATTCCTGGATTCACTCAGGTCGTAGGACCTTTGTACTCGTTAACTAAATTGAAGGGTCAAATTAAATGGTCTGATAAGTTTGAGGGCATCCGGCAAACGATAATTAAGATTCTTACATCAAAACCAGTGCTAACCATATTTGACCCCGAGTTGCCGGTAGAACTACACACAGACGCTAGTTCCCTTGGTTTTGGTGCTATCCTTATACAAAAGAAGGACAATTGTCCACATGTTGTTGAGTACTTCAGTCGGCGCACACCGCTACCACTCGTATGAGCTCGATGCTATGGCAGCTGTGCGGGCAGTGGAACATTTCCGGCACTACCTTTATGGACGCCGATTCACAGTGTTTACAGATTGCAACGCTTTAAAGGCATCAACATCTAAAATTGACCTTACACCTCGGGTACACCGTTGGTGGGCATATCTACAGGCTTTCGATTTTGAGATCATATACCGCGAGGGACTTGCCATGGAATACGCAGATTACCTTTCTAGGAATCCGTTACCAGAAGACCCTTTCTCTACACCTAGCTCTAAAAACCACACCAAGGAATCTAAAGTTGTAGAGTACGTTGAGTTACATCAAGGCTGGCTAACTGTCGAGCAAAAGCGTGACATTGAAATCTCGAATATAGTTCAAAAACTGAATAATGATCAACTTCCTGAGTCTTTAGCTCGTACATATGACATTCGAAACGGAATATTGTTTAGAAAAAATTAACGGAATAAAGCTACCTCTTGGTTGCCTGTTGTCTTTCGGTCTCTAATATGGACTTTAATCAGCCATGTCCATACAGAAATTCAGCATCTTGGGTTCGACAAAACTCTCGATAAACTTTATGAGCAGTACTGGTTCCCAGAAATGTCCAAATGTGTCCGAAAATTTGTGAATTCTTGCATTATATGTAAAGCTTCTAAAGGGCCTTCGGGTGCCCAACCTATCCGTCTTCATTCTATCCCCAAGGTGTCGCTTCCATGGCACACTCTTCACATAGATTTTACGGGTAAACTTACTGGTAAAAGCGATCGCAAGGAGTACTGCTCAGTAATCATTGACGCTTTTACGAAATATGTCATCTTGGAACATACGTCTTCTATTGACGCAGCTAGCGCTGTGCATGCTCTAGAGAGAGCGGTTTCCTTTTTCGGTGCACCAAAACGCGTCATAGCTGACCAGGGTCGTTGTTATGTGAGCAGTGATTTCAAAGACTACTGTGCACGAAACAATATTGAGTTGCACTATATAGCTACCGGGTCTAGTAGAGCAAATGGCCAAGTGGAGAGAGTAATGCGTACACTTAAAAGTCTGTTCACTATTGTAGAAAATGATCCAAACAAGACATGGCAAAATGAATTAGGTAACATTCAACTGGCACTTAACTCAACCGTATCAAAAGTTACGAAATACTCACCGACTGAACTTATGATGGGTATTAAAGCCCAGTCATTAGTATTATCTAGCATACATCCAAATTCGTCAGAAGACGAGCCACGATTGGACTTAACCATTATTAGAAAGGACGCGTCACAAAACATACAAAAATCGGCAGCAGCTGATACGGTACGTTTCAATCGTGGTCGAGCAGAAGTAAAACCGTTTCGTGAAGGTGATTATGTTTTTATTAAAAATAGCGAACGGAATCAAACCAAACTTGATAAAAAGTTTAAAGGTCCATTCGTCATTACCGCTGTATTGGAAAACGACCGTTACGAGTTGAAAACTATTACTGGTACTAATCGCGTTTATAAATACGCTCACGAAAATTTGCGTGCAGTACCATCGGGTCATGATGGATTAATGTTACTATCTGATAATTTAATGAATAACGAGGAGGCCGAGACGGCGTCGTGTACTGAGTTACGTTTTAATGATAGTTCAGATACTATATCAATGTTTGGCGAAGAATATTTGACCATTGGCTCGAATACTTTATCTGGGGACTCTGACTCTTTCATCGCAAGCCCGAATCATTCACTGGCAGAAACTCCCACCGCAACTTCGAGTACTCCAGAACATTGTTTTAGGTCTGACAACGTACACTGTGGATTTGATGAGCAAGATGGTTCGTAATTTTAAGGTACGTGAGATTGATGTATTTGTTGTGTGTATCTGATAGAGATTGTGGAATGGAATAGTGACGTCCGGTCCATTTATCATGACTGGTCGAAAGGACGCTCTAGGTGACCCTATTGACGTCCGGTCCATGTCGTGTGGATGGTCGAAAGGACGCACTGGTTGGCAAGAGTAGTGACGTCCGGTCCATGTCATATGGCTGGTCGAAGGGACGCACTGGTTGATAAGATCAGTGACGTCCGGTCCATGTCATGTGGCTGGTCGAAGGGACGCACTGGTTGATAAGATCAGAGACGTCCGGTCCATGTCATTTGGCTGTTCGAAGGGACGCTCTGGTTGATAAAATCAGAGACGTCCGGTCCATGTCATGTGGCTGGTGGAAGGGACGCTCTGATTGCTTATTGACAATGTTGTGGATTGTGGATATTTGGTAGCTGGTCGAAGGGGCGGTGCTAATTTCACCATGTCTTCGTGGCTGGTTGAAAGGACGTACACGCCCGGTCCATGCTCATATTGTAGGCAGTGTGTGATGTGTATTTGAGCTCTAGTATTATCAGTGATAGTCAGGTTGGACGAGCGCGATTATAAAATAATGAGACTAAACATTGTTATAGGGGCCACATCTTCTGATCGCCCGAGGACGGTCGACTGTCAGTCTGGCCGTGACGGCGGCGCGCCATAAATATGGGTTGGACAAGGGCGCCATCTTACGCCCTAGCGGAACGTCGTACTGACAGCGCGCGAAGCGGTTAAAAAAGGACGCTTAGCAGATTTACTAACATTTTTGGTTGTGAACGCTCGCGTACGCGGTGTCTGACGAATCGCTAGTTCGATACCATATTGTTTACATTATTTTGTGTGTGTTTTTGTGTTGTAGTGATTAACCTACCTTATATTGTTCCTACTGTGTTGATTTTGTGCCTTCGATTATTAAAAGTGTTAGAGGTTAAACTTTAGAAGTTAGTTTGCTTTCCCGCGCCCGTGCTTTTCCAGATAAACATGAATGATCATGACAAGGGCCCTAAATTGCCTATAGATATCTGTTTTAATCTAATTAAATAATCTAGTTAAATATAAGAAATAAAACGTAAATATACATGGACAAACAACGTTTTTTTTTTTATTGGCAGTATGCCGTAGATTATCAATAAAAGAAATAAACCCCACTGAAACAAAATACAATCTCTTTGTTGGCCACGGCCAATAATGTTGTATGAAATTCCTTTATTGACCTCTAATTTGAAATTAGAACGAATCTTCAACAATTGCTATACAAAGACGTATTTCGCCATCTATTACCACGATCATAAGAACGGCATTTCCTTGGATGTTTGAGAAAATGATATTAAACAGTGATTGACCACAATTCATTGGACTTCTGATAAACTGTGATAAGTAATAGGATCACGGCAAGCGCCGCACTCAACGCTGAGTAATCCACTAATCTGATTAGCAAATCACTGTATAAATAAGTAGAACATCAACTCCATTTTTTATCTTGTTAGTATTTAATACAAACGGTAGAAGTTAATGAATCATTTATTCGCATGAATGAAGTGAAGATAATATAAAATCCTTGTGATTTTAGATAATTCTCAACTATACCCTCGGACTTACAAATTCCGGATTATCTTTATCTCACACGAGCGATTAATCCCGGCGAGACCGAAAATTGGCTAAGCCTTTTGCTTTTAGCGGGAAATCCCGCAGCCGTCATACCTCGTCAAGCCACATCCTCCGCGATGTGGCTTGACTGGAGGCACTGATGGAGGCGCGGCGAATCCGCTTAGTGTAAGTCGTCGACCGTGTTCCTGCACAGCACTCGGAAGCGTTCCCCAATGTGGCACTTTTAATGTTAAACATTCGTGCTCAGGTAGTGCAACAGCAGTGGGAGACATTACGGCTATCATAAATAGACATAATGCAAAAAAAAATTGGGCAAGTGCGAGTCCGAGTCGCGCATGAAGGGTTCCGTGCCATAATCTTTAACAAGTTTGTTGTATGGGAGCCCCCCTTAAATATTTCGTTTATTTTATTTTTAGTATTTGTTGTTATAGCGGCAATAGAAATACATCATCTGTGAAAATTTCAACTGTTTAGCTATCACTGATCTTGAGATACAGCCTGGTGACAGACGGACGGACGGACAGCGAAGTCTCAGTATATAATAGGGTCCCGTTTTTACCCTTTGGGTGCGGAACCCTAAAAAAGAAGATACCTACTTAGGAAAATAAAATATCAACATTAAAGAAAAACGTCAAAACAAAACCTGCTTTGACAGACGACAAGGTTTAACGCAGTATTTATTTAATATAATAAAATATTGTAGGTACTGAAACGAATTTAAGATGCTCACTTTTACATCTTTAAATGTTAGTGCGGCATACGAATATTATTGGAATTCATAAAGTGGTAATGGTAAGTTAGCAGTTTGGCTTTTACGGACACCACCTCCGGACTCCCCTCACGTCAGGTCAGGAGTCCACCAACTTCTGGGCGGATGCAATACCTACTCTGCCTCTTTGTCGAACCAGCCGCGAGCACCGAGCGCGACAGAGACGGCACACACGGTGGCGCTAAGAAGCCTGACGCGGAACCTTGACCCTTCCGTGTCACCTATTGTGTGCTAAGTATTTATGTTCTCGAAATAGGTGCTGCACTCGGGGGAGTGGGGGATCGGGGTCGGGGGCGACTTGACGAAGTAAAGTAAACTGCTTACGAATCGTTCGTGTGCTTGTACACTCCTACGAGATGGACGATTTTTGTTGAGCTGTCAATAAAAGGTTTTACGATTGTTTTCGTTTTTTGTAAAGCCGTCAATTTTGAAACCGATTACATTTCGACAATCAGTACCTAAAATACATTTTAGAGGCATTTTAATCCGACAGCAATATGCGACCTGGTTTGTGTGCACGAAATCCTGCAACAATCGTATTTGTAGCCACGCTGGCACCAGTTGCATTTACGGTAGTTCAGCTATCAAAAACATTCTTAAAAGATTGGATTTTTACCCGCATTTTCACCCACTAACCGACAATAGCTTATGCTTTCAATTCAACAGCAGAGTTTTGAGGACGTAGTTCTTCAGGATAATTAATGACGCTGCGAGTAATTTAATAGAAAATTTGTTCGACCTTTCGTAAACATTACCGATGTATCGTGTACCATGGCGTAGGTAGGTACGCATCAGCATTGATAGTGATTTGTGGTCAGTTCTTTTTAGTTTGCGCATGGCACAGATATGAAACCATAGTGGCAGTAGTGTAGTGTCGCATACAAACGAGGGACAGAGCCGCAGTGACTGGGTCACAGGCACGGGTACGCGTATGTTATGTACCGCCGATCGCACGCAGCGCTCGGCGGCTGCACTCACAATACGCGGCCCGATTCCACGCCATCATCCAATTACGGCGCAAGCGCACGTCTTTGTGGCAGGTTAACTCGTTTAAATTCAATCGAATTTAAACTAGCGGCTCTGTGAGCTATAGACCTTGCGATCACGAAATGGCTAACTTTTTTACGTTTTCAACCTCAATACCTGCGCCATATTGAAGAACTTCTAAAAACTGAAACGTCTTAAAAACTGTATAATTATTGAACCAGCTCTTAAAATTTCACGAGAATCGGTTGAGAAATGCGTCCTCTAAATGAGAACAGCCGGAAGTCCGGAAACACGAATAATCTAAACATCCGGACATACGAATGATATTTTGGCAAAGCTGAAACGGGGACGCTTCGCTCGCCGGGTTAATATAATCATATCTTGAGAGGTATTTTTTTTTCATTACACTTAACTCAGATGTACATATGAGGAGAAGGGGATCTGATGATGGTAGGAACGTAAGATTATTCTAGAATGGAATAGACCAAACCTAACGCGCGTTGCTATGAGAAGTTTCACATGGAAGTTATTATTGTTGAATGACCGACACAGGACAGGGGGTCCGCTGGTGCCGTATATTAGAAGTACAAAGGCTCATCGTACTGCGATACGAGTAGGTGGTGACAAGATGCACGGACCTGGCAGGCGAACACGACGTAGCCGGTGGCGTGCGACTCGTGCAGCACGTCGTGCATGGAGCGCAGCGTGGAGCCCAGGTACACGTTGATGAGCTGCGCGGGGAACAGCCCCAGCAGCGTCGCCAGGTGGTACCCGCAGCCGCGCACGTCGCTCACCTGGAAACACGACACTCGTTACTACTCCAGCACGACCACGGGCAGGCTATACATTGTTATCAAGCGTGGGAAGTAAGAGGGTAGCATAGCAGTCCTACATTACAAACGAGGGGTATTCTCTGACTACTCGACGACGGCATCAATCGTTTGCCATTTGTTTGCCCTTTGAGTTTTGAGCTGAACGACGGCCAAGGCTGTCGTCGGATTGGAGCGCTTCGCAAAGCGGATCTCCATCCGTACCCAATTACATGGAAAACCCTGAAGTTATTTGCCAGTACCACATGGTTATTATCGCGTTTTAAATGCGATGCGACCATCGTAGGCCTGGCGTACTGGGGTTATTTTATGCCTAGGTATAAATACGATATAGATTGTCCATAATGCTTTAATTCATTCTGCTACTGCATTAGCATCGTTAAAGCGTTAGGCCTTATCTAACAGTTGCATTAACTACAATTAACCACTACAAATCGATCGAAACGAATCGGCAATAAAAATTCAATTCAAGCCCACTTTCAACCTATTGAAGAAAACGATTCAATATAGTTGGTAGCATTTTCCGGCTGTTGAATAATCAAAATCATGCAAAGGTCAACAAGTGGCAATCGCGGCCGATCGCCGGTGTTCTACAAAGCGTGCTATTGCTATATCGGGCACCACACGCCATCGCCGACACGCAGACTGTACCGCCGATCTGACAGAGTGGATGCTGTTATGCGACCATTTTTTAATGTACCTGCAAAATTGGACAAGAAAGAGCGCGCTCTAGGTCGCTGTCGAGCCTATAGGCTATAGGCGGCAGCTTTACCAACGCACTCATCGAGCGCAAATAATTAACGCATGCTTCGCTATACTATGCCTAATCGTAATCACTAATGTCATGAATGCGCCATGTAAACATTTTAAAATTTATTTTTCATACAAATTATTGGTATTTTATTGTAAGAGGTATACTTCTCCTAGCGCACAGAGCTTTTCGCTAAAATAGAGAATTTCATGGACAGAACGTTTCGTTCAACATAACGCGATCCAGATGGCGGCACTCGCAATCGCCCAATTAGTCGGCCCAGCAGCGAATTACTTTTATTGCTATTACGTGATTATGATCAGCTTTTCACGAGCATTCCTCACAAAGCGAGCGCGGGCGCGGGTGCGAGCCGCGAATCGCTAAGTTTGGTGGCCGCGGCCGGGGTCAGTCGGTGCTTGCCGCTACAACCTTGACCTTTGCATTTAAGCTTTCTTCGTAATCCTATTTCTTTATATTAAGAAAATATTTTCTTTCGGTTCCCACGATTGTCAGTGACAATTTGTCACACATTAAAATAAATCAATTTAAACGGATTATATTGCGTATATTCATTATTTGACCTTTTTTTCTGTAATGTTACATATGTAGGCAAACTAACTAATATTTGACTGCTGCTGATCTGCAGCATACCAAACACGCGCTTTGGACTCAAGATATCACGCTTCAGACAGACGATGCAATATCTCCTACGGTCGAGCGTGAATCCTGCGGTAGGTACTGCCATATGTGAAAGGGGTCACGGACACAAAATCATCTTGAATTGGGCTTCCAATATAATATATTTCAATGAATGAGATGTCACAATACTTAAGACCAGGTGAAGAGCAGCATCCCCTTGTCTAGCATCGTGGTCTGAAGATCCTGTCGTACCTACACCTTCTCAAGGGTCAAGCAAGACTGGAGAACCTAAACTTCGATCAGGTTCATAAAAATTGCTAAAAACAGTTGACATACACCTATTTTTAAGTGTAACTTAGTACTATTTTTAAGTGTAAGGCAGTTTGGGAGTTTTCTTTCGGTGTTTCTTTCTCTTCAGCAGGCCTGAATATGACCTTACCGTCATTAATGCTCTTCTGGTACATGTGTAATTGGGTCCATCTGGGCATGTGTGTACACTTTAGTTTTCAATTCAGACTTTTTTAATAGGTTTGTCCGTGGAAAATTATGTTTTTCTCAGTCAACCCTTCGACAAGGGCAACCGGAAGGTTGTTGTTAGGGAAGCCTATACATATAATTATACGCAATGTAATCCGTGTGCTTAGTTTGTGTTTTTTGTTTGTTTCTTACTATATATAGCAACGAACATCTTAGCATATTGGAGGAGACGACGCGCATGACGAACCGCCGACAAACAGACGGCTAATCTAGTTAGCGACCACCGCGTCGTGTCTGTGTCATGTCATGTCGTCACTCCTCGTGCTTCGCTATCACTGCGCAAATACCGTACTGCAGAACACTTATCACTACCCAGAAGTCCCAGAACCATATCAAATATACAACACACACATAGTCAGACCGTGAGTCAATTGGGAAAGTACCCGGAGCGCGCCCATTTGCTTGAAATAGTTGAAACTGGAACGAAGCGGCGAAATGCCGAGCCTGCCCCGACAAACGTGCGAGCCCTGAATCAGAAACAAACAACTGCTCGTACGCGGAGGTCAAACTGAAGGAATGATCCGGAAGGAACCATCAAATTCATAACATACTTATTTCGACTTTGGGACAGTTACTAGTAAATTAGATTCGTATTATATTTCGCAACAGGGCTATTATGGATCTTGTAAGTTACGGGGTGCGGTTCAAGTTGCATAAAAACTTTTAGCATATTTTCATTTAACTACTTTCAAAATGAATAATAAACACATTGCATAAAAACAAAATTCATAATTTTGTCAACCATAATATTTAAACATCATAACCATTAATAATCATAATAACATTAGTTATAATGTTCATAAGTTATGACTTCACTTATGATGTCACTTGGTATAACATACATTCAGAATATTTATTAAAACTCATAAAAACACCTAAAATAATTATCAAGTTGCATAAATATCATATCAAATAAGTTCTAAAAAAATAGAATAAAAAGTTGTTCCCTACCTACTGAAATATTGTTATGTTTTTTTTTACCCTAAAAACGAAACTGCTCCAAAAGATAGGTAGGTTAGGGTTATTTTTTTCATGACCTTTAAAACGAAACTGCTCCAAGAGATAGGTAGGTTAGGGTTATTTTTTTTTATGAGCCTAAAAATGAAACTGCTCCAAGAGATAGGTAGGTTAGGGTTATTTTTTTTATGAGCCTAAAAATGAAACTGCTCCCAGAGATAGGTATACTCGATTTCATATACCATGGCCCGATGGACTTGAAACTTAACAATAGGGCTCATAATGTTTGCCTTTTGTTATCTAATTAGGAGCACTTCAAAATGGCACGCGTCGGTACAATCTGCATGCAACTAAAGCGGGACTAAAACATTTTGGTACTTGAAAATAAAAATACGAAATATTAGTTGTTTACGGTATTGTTTAATTATAATGGTACGGCATCTTTATAGTAATTGAATAGTAATAGCTTTATATTTAATACTTTATAACAACATTTGTTAAAATAAAAATTGTGTCAATAAAATAATAACAATCAATTTTCAGGTAACTTAAGACTAACTTACTTTAATAATATTAAACATACAACTGTGACAATAAAACATCTATTTATATCTTAATACATATTAATATATATTTTTAATTTAATAATAATAGCTAACATTTGTAAAACAAAATTTGTGTCAATAAAATAATAACAATCAATTTTCAGGTAACTTAAGACTAACTTACTTTAATAACAATAAACATACAACTGTGACAATAAAATATCTATTTATATCTTAATACATATTAATATATATTTTTTATTTAATAATAATAGCAAACTTTTGTAAAACAAAAATTGTGTCAATGAAACATTTATTTATATCTATATACATATTATTATTATTATTATTTTAATTGTGTCAATAAAGTAATAACAATCAACTTTCAGGTAACTTTAAGACTAACTTAATTTAATTACGTTAAAACATATACATTAATTACATAAAATATAAGAATTATTCGCTTTCTGACGTATATTCTTCCAAACTTGAGGTTTCGCAGGTGTTTATGATGACCGGATACACAGGGTGGGCTAAAAACTCGTTCTCCACTTTGATGACATGCTCACAAGCATTTTTCCAAAGCGTAGGGTTCGTCATGTCTACCACAGTTCTTAAATTTTGAATTACAGAATCACCTACTGTTGGTGTAATGTTCGTCTTACGAATTTGTTTCTTGACATAACTCCACATAAGCTCGATTGGGTTCAACACACAATAATAGGGGGGAAGTCTCAATATTTCATGCCCAGCCTCAGCCGCTATTTTGTCGATGAAGTATTTCTTTTCAAACTTTTGACTTTGTACAATTTCCAGCAATTTCTTAACAGTTATTTTCTCAGGTATAGTAATATGACGCTTTCTTAAAAATGCTATTATGTCAGGTTTTCTTGAATTGGTGTTGGGAATCTTTTCCTCTTGACGGCTATGATATGACGCATTATCCATAACGATAACGCTATTGGCAGGGATATTGGGTAAAAGCTGCTCCACGAACCATTTCTCGAACAACTCCGAACACATATCTTCGTGATAGTCTGCACTTGAATTTTTCAGATGTTTGCTCGAAACAAGAAGAGCCCTTTGAATCCAACCATTTTCAGTACCGGCGTGCAGTATAATTAAACGTTTGCCTCTTGAACATGGAGTATTTGTAGCACAATTTTGAGAGTCGTCCCTGTATCCTTTTTTCAGTGTGTCGTGGGTATCAAACCAAGTCTCGTCCAAATATACAGTACTTTTTCCAGTAGACCTCTTCAATCGTATATCGGTAATAAATTCTTCTCTTAATTTTTTAAGCCGTGATGTTTCCATAATGATTCTCCTTTCGTTTAACTTTCCATATTTAAAACCAAGTTTTCGTAAAAGTCTCCATAGTGTTGTTTCTGAATACGGAAATCCCACTTCGCTTGCTAATAATGCTTGATGAATCTCTGTGAGCGTTGGAACTTCATTTTTTCTATAAAAGTCGTAGACAGTTCTCCTCACAACCTCTTCTGTAAAATTATCAATTTTTTTAAAAGAAGCTTTTACTCGTTTTCGAGGGAGGTATCTTGGTCCTGATGAGAGTGATGAGACAATCCTTTTAACTGTCCTTTCCGGCACACTGGTGAATATAGACGTTTCTTTAATCAAATTTTTTTTACCCATTCGATTTAGCAATGTCTTATAAACACTTATCACCACATATTGGGCGTCCTTGCTTAAAAATCGTTTCTTACGTTGCTGCAAACTAACATCACCACTGGACGGGTTACTTGTGGGTGTTTCCCAAGGTCGAAACATAATTATTTAAGTATACGTGTAATCACAAATGTAGTCAGATGACAACTAACATGAAATATTGTTTACATTAATAAAGATTACTAGGTTAAACGATCAAGATCATTAGGTTGCATGTAAAATACCACGCCGCAAAAGGGTCCGGCCAGGTATCTTTTGTTATCACTAATCCTATTGTTAATGCCTAATTACCGTCTCAAGTGCATCGGGCCATGGTATATGAAATCGAGTATAGGTTAGGGTTTTTTTTACCCTAAAAACGAAACTGCTCCAAGAGATAGGTAGGTTAGGGTTATTTTTTTATGACCCTTAAAAGGTAACTGCTCCTAATTTGGCTCGGCAATGGGGAAGAATGAATAAGAAAAAAATATTATATTTTTGGATATATTTATTTGGACAACATTTATGCTTTAAGTTTTTATGAAAAAAGTATGATATGATAATGGTATAGTATACAAAGTGACTATTATGCTATTTGTCTGTTATGCAAATACATTATTATGCAAATAACTATTATAATTTTCGAAATTATGCAATTCGTTTGTATGCATTTTGTTTTTATGCTATATGACCACTTATGCAGGTTGAAATTATGCAATTCGTTTTATGCAAAATGAAAATTCGCAAATTGTTGTTATGCAAAACATTACACACCCGTAAGTTACGCTACCAGCTAAAGAGTTCGTTCATAGTTTCATTTTATTGAATTGGATACGATTGTCAAATTCGTTCCAAATACCAAGAAAGCAAACAAATTTTAAACGTAAACGACTAAACGTAGCACGGAGGCCACGGAGTCACGCGAAGGCGGACGGCGGCGGGCCGACGTGACGCAAGCGTAGGTATATTCCAACGAAGCCTTTTTTTAGGGTTCCGTAGTCAACTAGCAACCCTTATAGTTTCGCCATGTCCGTCTGTCCGTCTGTCTGTCTGTCTGTCTGTCTGTCTGTCTGTCTGTCTGTCTGTCTGTCTGTCCGTCCGCGGCTTAGCTCCGTGATCATTAGTACTAGAAAGCTGAAATTTGGTACGAGTATGTGTATGTAACACGCCAACAAAAAAATTAAATGAAAACTATATTGAATAAAATCGGTCCAGCCGTTTTTGAGTTATCGCAAAAATTCATAATTTTCTTTAAAATGACGTAAGTGCCGCGCGATGTTCTTAGTCCTTACACCGAACGTTATACATATTGATTAAGTGCCATACTGTATTAAAACATTTCGCTCAATCTGGTGCGTATAGTAGATAAATTCCGGAAGGTAATAAGTAATTACTGTTACTTTGGCGTTTACGACCTTTTTATAGAGCTTGAAATGTTTCTCGTAATTTAAATGTTTCTCGTAATTTTTCGTCTATTGTGATTGTGAAGGATGCACACACAAACAATACACTGAGCGTGGCCCGACATACTCTTGGCCGGTTTTTTTAAAGTATACATATAAATACGAGTATGTGTTACACAAATGTCGTGTAGGAGAAGTATGTTCAAACATCTTAACTCAATATTTCATTAAAAAAATGTTTCTTATATATAAGTAAGTATATTGGCATCGTTATCGTTACTGTCAGTAATCAAATTATATCACAATAACATTTTAATCAATTATTTAATCACAAAAAATAACCGACTTCAACGAAAATAAATTGTATTACTGAGTTACTATAACAAAACACGTCAGATGTGCTTATATAATACAGGAATAGAATATAATATGTTTATTTGCAAGAATACTTATGACTTGTTACAGGATGTGGTGTTATTATTGTTTATAGTAGGTACAGTATTCAATCGTATAATTAAACGATATGCAGTATGATGCTAGTTCAGAACAAGTACATGCATTTGATTTACTTATTCCTAACAAGGATCATCCCACCAATTTACAGTACTTTATGAAACGGCCAAGCCATACTTTTGAAGCCAAGGTGCAGGATTAGTAAACTCAGGGCTTAGGGGCTTGGCTTTTCCAGGGATTTGATAACTTTTTAACAGCGAAAGCGTTATGTATGTATGTACATGCATGGTAACGGCAAAACATTTAACTTTTTTAATAGGGGTCGGCAACTAAGTATCTGTTACCTATCCATGCTTTGGTTATGGCCCGAATAGATTTTTTTTGTAGAAGAAATGCCCTTTCGACGTCGACAGAGTTCCCCCATAATAACAATCCATAGTTCAGGACTGACGACACATAGTCGTGATAGGCTGTGATTGCTGCCTCAAGATTTATGGTGTTTCTTAGTCTACTCAATGCAAATACAAACCTATCAAGCCTACAGCAAACATAATTCACATGTTCTTGCCAATCGAGATGCTGATCAATATGTAAACCTAAGAAATTAATGCTTTACACGGGCAAATTATTATAATTGATATTTAATGGAATTGAATTGTTATTGTATGAATTAAATTGAATATAAAAAGTTTTTGTCATGTTGATATTTAAATTATTATTAAATGTCCAATTATTCATGTCAATCATTCTTTTCATGAGATCCAATGTCCTCGCTCTTAACTAATAAAGTTCTATTATCAGCGAAAAGTATACAGTTATGTGAAGTTGCTAGAGAATGATCATTGATGATATACTATTTGAGATTTCTCATGGATCTCATAATCAGATTTTCACCACAGTTTTATGGGACCACATGGAGATGTCTACTCTCGAACGCAATATTTTTTTTAATTGGTTCTTAATTGACGGAGTTCCGAGGTTACAAAAATTTAAAAAATTACAACTAAATAGAGAACCGCCTCCTTTTTAAAGTTGTTAGAAAAGGGTTATCAATCAATAATCAAAATCAAAAATGTTTTATTTGCATCAGTACAGTATACAAAGGTGTTTATATATATAGGTTTATAGTTCTGTGTACTCAGCCTGCATACAGGCGAGCAAAATGTTTGCGCGCGCTAACTTAAAATTAAAATAATCATCAATAATACTTGATATCTAACAAAACGGAAATATCAAGAGTTTGTCCCAAAAGCAAATTAGAAAAAAAATACACTTCTAATTTACAATTCGTGCGGTATGGTGTGCCGCAGGGTAGTGTGCTTGGCCCACTTTTATTTCTTATCTATATCAATGCCTTTTCGCGAGAAGTCCATCATCCAATGATTATGTTTGCTGACGATAGTACCTCAATTATAAATTATAATAACACTGTTAATTATGAAAATGACATAAATTTAGTAATTAACGACATGATAACATGGCTCAATAATAATAATTTAATAATCAATTTGAATAAGAAACACATATAATACACTTTCGACAACGAATAGCTCCTAGTGACATGAATATTAACTATGATGGTATCAAAATTGACAGTGTGAATATGACAACATTTTTGGGACTTATGATTGATGATCAGCTCACTTGGAAGCATCAAGCAGAACATATTTGTAAAAGATTGGGTAAATCAGCATTTGCTTTGCAGAGATTAGCAAAAGTAGCTAATGAACAAGCAGTATTAACTGCTTACCATGGTCTTGTAGCTTCAGTGCTCAGATATGGCATTATTTTCTGGGGAAACTCAGCTCACATAGAAACCATATTTAAAGCCCAAAAACGATGCGTGCGAGCAATGTGTGGCCTTAATATGACGGAAAGCTGTGTTCCTTTTTTTAAATCGTGGAAGATTTTAACTCTACCAGCACTGTATATATTTGAAGTGGGAACTTTTGTTAAAACAAACCCTGATCTATTCAGAACAGTTTGTCAGCAACGCAGGCTTCCAGTGCGCTCTCAATATAGGAATAATGTCTGTAACAAGGAACACAAAACAGCCCTTTACCGAAAAAGCATCCTTGGAATGGCTCCTAAAATATATAATAAAATCCCAAATTCAATGAAAATGTTACAAACTGACAAATTTAAAAAAGAGTTAAAGTCGTATCTTCTAGACAAATGTTATTATAGCCTAAATGATTTTTTAACCGACATGTAGAATAGTTTTTATACAATATTGATACTGACATAATACGCTTGAACTGATTTTATTTTTTTATTTTTTATACCATATTGACATATTTTAAATTTTATAAATTTTAATGTAATGTTTTTTTTTTTAATGTAACTATGAGCGTATTGTATGATGTTAATATTTATCTTATAAGTGAAATGAAGTGCAGTTTTAATTTTTATTATTACGTAATAAGGAACAAAATTTGTACGCCAAACGGCAAAACACAGAGTTCTGAATGTTTTGACATTACCAAATAAGATTTTATTGTAGTACCTGTGATTTACAAATAAATGAATTCTATTCTATTCTATTCTAAAAAAAAAAAATTACAAACAAATAAACAACATAATGTCAAAAGAAAATTAATTACAGAAAAAAAAGTAGAAGAAAAATAATAATAACTAGGTCGATGCAGAGTCAGCCACCGGCTAAGCTAAGCTTGCACCATAGATTGGAGCGGTTTTTTTTTCGAAATTTTCTCTTCGTCACGACCTAGCGAAATTTAATTCGTGCATTTTAAAACAAAAATTTCTAAAATCGGTTGAGAACTCACTGAGATCTGCGCATTGTCACAAAGTCCATTCGAGTCGATCCATGGGAGCTTCGCTCCAATAATAACAAAATGTCAATGCGTGTAAATTAATAATAATCAAAAAAATAAAAAATACATTTAAAGCTAGTTGTGCTCGAGGTATGCCTTTACGCTGTAAAAACACCGGTCTAAAAGCCAGGTTGTAAGGCTATGTTTAAAAATGTTTCCCTCGAGCACTTTCAGGTTTTCGGGGAGTCGGTTATAAATTATTATACACATATTAAGAGCGTTTCTTCTGTACACACTTTTATGACACCGCAGATGATACAAAAGGTTCATAATGTTTGCTCTAGTCTGCCTGTTTATAAGTTCGCCACGTCCTCTATCCTTTGAGTAGTCATGCCTATTTTCAAGCTTATCTAAAATTGAGCCCGTCCTTGCCAGCAACTAAACACGTGGCTAACTAAACGCTGTAAAATGTTGTAATATATTTTCAAACCATGACGATGTTTAGAATATTTTTTATCGATTCTATTTTTTATGTGGAAATACCCCATTTTTATTTTTATAAATAATGACACAAAGGTAAATTAAGAAAGAAAAATTGAATGCGATCCACTACAATCTAAGCAGGACTCGAACCTGCGACCTCTGCGTTTCCAGCGCATTGCTCTCCCAGCTGAGCATCGCTATGTCAATCACACCAAATCTTTCATTTCATAATTCTTTACGTTACTGGAGCGCCCTCTGCGTCATATGTGTTTAAAATGCTTATGCGCATTAGCAATACTCTAGGATGTGCGCTTTACACGCACTTTGTAGTGGATCGCATTTAATTTTTCTTTCTTAATTTACCTTTGTGTCATTATTTGTGATGTTTAGAATGTTTATATTCCGGCAAACATCGTGACTAGCGCGCATTTCTAACTCCGGCAAGCTCGCACCAACTCCCGCGTAAGTAACTCGACCTGCGAAGCATGCAACAGAGTTGTGTTCGCCAGCGTATCCCGTGAGACCTGTGACTGTGACGGCTGTGACCGACAGCACCGACTGTTTGTGTAAACAAACAACCTGGCTTTGTTTACGAGACGTTCTGAAATATACGATGTAACAGCGTCACTGTACAATTTATGCATAACAGATAAAAATAACTGATTTTTAGGGTTCCGTACCATAAGCATAAAATAAATATTTAAATGGGGCTGCCATACAACAAACGTGATCGGTTGCGTTAACTTTGCATCTCATTTGTATCGCAATACATACCAGGTGCAAACTTAACTTAAACCGGCCAGTTAAGGTGGAATAAGTGTTTGTGCCGAACCCTCGGCGCGCGAGTCTGACTCGCACTTGGCCGGTTTTTGTAGTAGTAGTTATGTTGCTATTTTGTTATGCAATGCAATTGGCATGCAGTATACTTAAATAGATCTGGAAACGTTTAGGTAGAGTATTAATCAGGGTCTCCGTATCTGTGAAAGATCATATTTCACGATAATCACGACGCAGCCGCTTGTTTTCTCGTAAAAGAGGAAAAACAATACGGAACAGTGCAGTCACTTGCAATAATTATATTTGAATTTGACACGATACAGCGGTTAAAATTATGCAGTTATAATAAAATAACCATTATTTCCTAGAGATGTACTGTGTTAGGCGAAGCATTCATTCTGTGAATTTATTTTTGCTTACTTTGTTTGTGAGGATATTTCGAGCGAACGCCCGAATATAAATGTCGCATAATTGCACTCCCTCGCGAAGTCAAAATAAAATACTGACTAACTTTATACGTGTCCGGCCTTTTCAAAACACAGAACTATGTTTTCCTTATTATTCAAACCAGAAAGGACCCCTGTTTCTACTCTAACACAACATATTTTAGGATAACCTAATTTAGAAAATTCCAAAAAGTAAGCTGATAATTTTTCTGTCTGCCAAATCAAATATCCGATATGCTTACATTATACTAATCATATTAACCTTACTCGTAACCTTGGGTTTTCCTGGAGCTGTAATATCCCTCATTTCCAGCGGGTCTTTGGCTTTGTACTCTAAATTTGTAGGCCCTGATTTGAGGGTGAACACGAACGTGCCGTGCGCGCAGCCGGTCGCAGTGGCGATCGATGCGCTCAGAATAGCCGTGGGTCATCGGGAATGCTGCTATTTTGTCTTTATCTTCAGAATGAGTGGTATTTATTTGGTCCTCTGAACACTCCGTGTGGCTGCACAGCTGGTCGCAGATCGCAGTAGACAACAACAGCGATCGATGCGGCTTAGAATAGCTGCGGGTTATCGTAAATCCCGCTATTTTGAGCGACTCGTTTCCAACTTTACGTAACTAAAGTGCATTTGAGTTTGAATTCAGATAGAGGCACATTCCATCCTTTCCAATCTAAATCGATGATAAAGAACACAATTAGGTGACTCAATAAAGAATATTGGTACCAATTCGATAATTACGACTAACAACAAAGAGTTGCTGAAAACTGAAAAATGATTTGATAACTACATCGACCCTTAAAACTCTTTGTAACATAGTTTTCAGGACGACGCTTGTACCAACAGCATCCGCCACCATCGACGATTTTATTTGTTCATTCCTCCAACAAGTCCCTCCAACTAAATACGATCGGCTCGTATAGCATGTGTGTGCCAGCTTGCATTGAACTTGGATGGGTTACCGGTCGGTCAGTTGCCTGATCTTGAATCGTTGTACTGGGCCTCTTCACCATAGTAGTAAATATCAGCAGCTTTTTGAAGAAGGAATGCCTCTGATACTGTCATAAAGATATACAATGTAAATATGAAGTTTTTACATGGTTAATCTAGTTATTGATTGCCCTTTTATTCTTTCTTAAGAGGCCTTATTCCTTTTAAAATTTATTTTTTTCATATTATGACGAATATATTGATAATCTCAACCAACTTTTTGAAGTGAATGATACTTTTTCCCGAGTTCTAGGTAGTAACGTAGCTATTTCATGCTTTCATTGCGTGCAGTCGAAAATAAGTTGAAAAAACGAATTTTCCACGTGAATTTTGTCAATTTCGAGTAGTTTTTCGAACAAAAAATATCAATGAAAAATCCAAACTGTAGGTTTCAAATATATACCAATAAATCCCAATAGCCCTGTTCTAGGAAGTAACATCAATAATATGTTGAGAAACATGTTTCATCATAGAGAAAAATGTCTAAACAATCAGCATTTTAAAAGGAATAAGGCCTCTTAATGAGCGCAAATGCAGAGCCTCTCTCCGTCTCGTCTCGTCAATAAATCGGAACTCGTGTACTGACGTGAGTTGTTATCTTGATATCGGACCCTGATCTTTGTCTATCGTCCCTTGGTTCATACTTCAGAGTTCTGGCAGCTTTTTCGAAAATGGCTTCTTAACGTTCAAATATATACATAAAGCAAGGATTTCTAGTGAAAACGGAAACGTTTCAATTCAAGTGCCACTCCTATTTAGACTGTTGCCAATCATTAAAGACTTTTTAACTTGAATGTTAAGTTTCCGTACAAGCTATGAATTTATCTGTTCTGGATAATATAGCGCCTCGGTGTAGGTACTTTAATCTAACAAAGTGCAGTTTGAGTTAATAACTTGTTTGTTTAGTCGCGCTCGCGCCGCATGTGAACGATCTCTGTGTGCGCCTGCGCGGGCGGAAGGCTGCGATTAGGCCGCCGAGCCGCCGGGCGAGGTCTCCGTAGCCGCAGCAGGCGGCTGATAACCGTGATAATACGCGCATTAACAATATTAGCAGCGTAAACAAACCGCGAACGCGTGTGCTCTCTCAATTCATAAGGTGCTAAGTTAAGCTGGTAGGAACTAGCTGTACTACTCACCTGATGCTCACTTATAACGTATTTTTCTTATCCTTCCGTTGGAGACTGCATTTTTCCAAAACGCAAAGATCTAGCCGTTCACACTAATCACTATTTAGGGCAATAAAAGTCTGTATGTAAATAAAACAGTAAGGTTGCTTTAAAACTTGGTACGTGGTGCGAAGGCAACTCTAGAATTAGTGCGCGGCAGTGGTTTCGTGACATGTGTATCAAAACTGACGCAGATTGGACAGTTGGAGGAGCAGCGCCGGTTGGCGGCTGCGATCGTACCGGTTTTGGTCGGCTGGAGGAGACGCGGACCGGATAGCCGCCCGCGAGGTACTACGGGCGTGGTGTCCCGCGGGGGGCGGGGGAAACCCCGCCGGAAACCCTCCGAGGCCGAAGTAAATGCACAATTCACGCCATGTAAGTTTGCGTGTCTGCTACTATAAGCCTTGCTGTAATAGTAACTGCACCTCGTGTCTCGTGTCTAACAGTTGCAAACTTTGTATAAACGTATAGGAAAATAGTGTTTACTGCTTATCTACAATGCGAAGCCAAAGGCCGGGCCGCGGCGGCTAGGTCAGAATCAGAATCATTATTTATTTGCTAGAATATATTTATCAGTGATACAGTCAAGTAGATGTCAAATACATTTAGGTTTAACCGCCGTCTGAGTAAGCCGTATTGCCGGTGGCTTTGGCACGTCAATGGATGTTATGGTAACCGCTACGCGTTGGCTACGAGTACGACGTAACATTCACGAGACTTCGCGATCAGATTGAGATCAGAGATTAGAACACAGAGGACTTTTCCTGTTAGGACAGGAAAATCACAGCAGAAATAATTAAATTTCGCAAGCAGTAAGCGCGCGCGAGCGTTGTATCTGGCATTTAGATATAATTGATAGTCGCTTCGTGGAATCGCGGATGTTCCTCGTCCAGGTACAGTCAACCAAAAATGTGGTCTACCACTTTTCGACTCTATTTTACATGCAATAGAGTCCAAAAGTGGTAGACCGCTTTCTTTGCTGACTGTACTAATAAATGTAACGGTCGGCCAAAACCGCCGGCAGTTGCATCGGAAGTACTTCGGGTAAATCGATTCGTGTAAAACCGGCTCACGACAACGTGGCTACAGCTCACCTACAGTCGAATTGATGATTACAACGTTACAAAATGACTGTGTACTCAAAATGAAATACTGCAATATACCTTAATATGATCTATGTCCTGTTAGAAGTTACGGGCTAACAGGTTATACAGCACACACAAGTTCCCTAGCATTATTCATAAGTTAACCTTGCTCTCCTCCTAAACCTTCATTGCTCCGCGCACGGGACCTTGTCGGCGTAGCGAGCGACAAGCCTGTCGTTGTTGGACCAGACTACTGTCAACTGTCATTCAACATTATCACGCAAGAACTAACTAGTAAACAACGGGTATGAGAAAAGCTTCGCACTTATTAGTTTGCGGAAGATTCGCCAGTATTTCGTTCGTACACAGTGCCTGGCTCTATATACGGCGCTGTCTGCTGGACATTGTTCTGTTCGGTATATTTTAGCGCATAGTAATGAGCTGCAGCTCGCATCGCGGCTCGAATTAAACCTCGGATTGGGTTGGCGCCGCGCGCCCGCTAAATGCCATTTGAAGTTCAATGGCCTGCGCTGCACCGGAATTAATTAACTTAACGTTACAAGTTAAATAGCTCCGTGACTCTCAGTTTTATCTGAAGACCGTAGTCTGATAAGGTTGCCCAAGGTCCGAAATATGTATAAGTTCCTTCCCGTCCCTACGACATGTGTCACACACACACATACCTAACCTACCAATAATAATAACTGAATGATGTGTGTCTCTGAATATAAGTGTTAGTGCAGAACAATAAAGACAAGCGACGTCAATTCAAGGACACTAGCTCTTTAATGATATCATACAATTTCAATGCGCAATAGAAAGCGGTCGTTGTAATAAAATGACGTTAGAGCCGCCGTCAGACGCCGATATACCTGGAACTCGGAGAAAACGTAGTAATGAATACATCAAAATATTATATTACCCTTCTCGGTAACATTTGGATGGAGTGGATGGAGTATAGACCAGAACTGGCGTACCACTTCTAATAATAATAATGATTAATTTAAACTGCGTAGGCTTCGCGTGCATTTTGACCGACATTTCGTCTGGGAGATGAACAATTTCCATTAACGTAGAAAAAATAAAGGTTAATAAAACATATCGTGTAGGACCCGCAGCCCGCTACATGTGATGATTGATAATATATTGTCTGATAACATGTTATCTCCCCTGTAAATAGTAATTGGCTCAGTATTCATCGTTATTGCACCGTGAGTGCTATTGGAACACGTCGGGCCAGCAGGCTCGGAGTCACACGTACTTCAGCTCTACTCACACTCGCGTAGCTGGACGGGACGGAACAACGGGTTGCTTCTCTTCGAGCTCGCTACCGAACCGCTACAATACAGCCCTGTCATAATGCCTTGATCACACGTACCGAGACAGTGGGCGAGACAGTGCTCTCGTCCCTGTCACACACAAGACAAACGGGCAAGACAGAGCACTGTCTCGCCCGTTTACTAGGTACGTGTGATCAAGGCATAACGATGCCAGTTTAATTTTCGTTAACACTTGGTTGGTTTTGCAATTGACGAGCCATTAAATTTCAGAGCCTCGGAAAGTCGAAGTATCTGTTGTCCAGAAAAAAGCATTTGAACATTTTGATTGATCTGAAAAAAAAAACTTACGGATAAGTTGCAATATCGGTCAAGCCCTTTATATATTATCATTTCCCTCGTATCAGTTCCCTTCGAAAAATCTTAGTGGCTTATTGACACCTAAGTCTTATAATCACAAAACCCGTTAGAAAAGACCATTAATAATCTAAATACTTGCAAAGTAAGGACTTTCAGTAACATGATCTAAAACCAACCCACGTAGTAGAACACTGAAAGATGGACCACGACGCTACTCAAAAAACGACGAAAAAACGATTAGTATCTTCAATTAGAAAGTACATCAGGCATCGTGCGACAATAAAATGAGCATCTTTGGGGGATCCTATTGGACATACATATGTTCACTAAAATCACCCAGATGATCGTGCTGGACATGGCATCCAATAGAATCACCTGGGTGATCTCACTGGGCATATATTCGGCTAATTCAATCACCTGGGTGATCCAATCAGGTGATCCTATTGGCCGTCGCGTTAAGACCGACCGCGTTAAGAAGAAGCTGTGCCTAATTTGTGTGAAAGAGGAAAAACTAACCGAGCAACTTCGCATTTCTAGCAATTACCGTAAGGAAGGGTTATATGACATTGAACCGAGGAGTGCGTGCTAGTTTTCCAGCGCTATGGGTCGTCATTATTTCCGCAAGGTATAATGTGTTTCCTCGAGGCGTCGCGTCGCGGTCGCAAGCGCCGGGCAGCCGGGCGGGGGCGGGTGGCACACGTACACACACAGCGAGCAGTCTGGTTCCCCACAGACAGTAAGTAGCTTGGGAGCCGTATGCCGATTTGGACAACAATAACATTATAGCAAAACCTACCTACCTCATCGTGTTGGATGTGGCCTTACGTTCTTGGTCATCCATCTCGCATCCCGTCGAAAAAAACATATTTATAAAACAACGATGTTTGTCTTGATATTTGTGTTTAGGCGGCTAGTTCTAGCTTCACTTCCACGTCTGGACGATATACATGAATACTCGTACTTCGAGTATATCAGCGAACATCAGCGGGTCGGTACCGGTATATCATATGATTATGTTAAACATTTCACTGCTGAGACACGTTCATAAGTGCGCGAGCGCTTTAGGCATCTATCGCGAACGAAAGGAAACGAAATTCTATTAGCCGGCGTTAGTTGAGAGAAGATGGACTTATATTCTTTGGAGAAGACATTTTTTTACGGACTTATCGTGTGGGTATATAATGCAGCTGACAATACATTTTAGTAGGTTATTTTGATTCGATTCGGTATTTGAAATCATGAGGCGTGCGAATTTTTATAGGAGGTAACCCGACGCCCTCTTGCAATCAGCAGTAGTGCATTAAACCCACATTAATTGCAATTTCCAGGCTGAAGCTCGGCGACGCGCGGCGTCCCAATTAGCCCGCGGACCGCGGACCGAGACAATCAGCGCACACGGGCGGGTCGCCCGCTCCCGCGGAAACTCCTTCAGACAATACAACTCCATATTAAGTTAAGTTCAATGCGCGATAGCACAGATTATATACAAGTTACTATGGCGATAGCTCGCGGCGAGTCAAAGGCGGGAATAAATCAACCGCCAGAAGAAAGGTAATTTTAATAACTACACGATCGCAGCAAGAGCTGTGATCATCATTTTGAGAGTGGTCAAAAAGCAGTGATGAACCGCATTCCGTGTGGTTGATCCATGTGCTCTGGGGCAAGTTCCCGCGGCGGGAGAACCACCCCCCGCCCGTGGCGCGAGCTGGGCCTGACGGAGCCATACCTGCCGCTATAATTGGATGGGACAAATGTCTACTAATGGAGTAATTGGCCACACAACGGACAATTTTTTAAAGTGAACTGTTAGTTAATAGTGGGCGACCATTGAATACCATTTAAATTTTCTGTTTGAATCAACTGCACTTACGATTCGCTTTAATTTTGTAGTTCCAGTGATCGGATTAACTTACTATTTTCGACTAAAGCAGGGCCGTGTATTTACTGTGCCGTTACCGTCAAAAAGTCGCCTATTTAGACTAAGGAAAAATATACCTAAGGTACCTGCTGTATGTAGGTCGTAAGCGAGTGAGGCAGGCATTTCGTTTAATAGCATTAAATATGTCTCGTTATCAGATGCCAAATGTTATAAATGGAGTGGTATTCCGATAATTCGTCTATCGTGAAAGTTTGATGTATGTACGATGTTGCGCGACCGCGCGGGACCCGTCCGACCCTCCTCAGGCGCGACGGGCCAGTGTCTAGACGGGCCCTTATGTACTCACATAAAGTTGTTAAATGTTCAGTTTCTAAGCAATTCCTGAAACCCAATCTCCCTCTTGACCACTTTTGTTTATCAGGCCATAGCACTGACTTGTGTAATAGGTGATATTTTAGAACCACTTCTAAATAGTTTACACTTAAATAGTGCAAGCTTAAAATTATGACTAAAAAATAACTTTCAACCATTAACATTTCAGCCTTGAGGCTACTTGTGGACAGTAGTGGTTGTATGTGTGGAACCTTGGAGAAAGGAACAGGGTATGTTGGCATTCAGTCACCTTCACCATGGAGTGTGGAGTGGACTACTCTTTGTAAAGTTGATGAAGTGGATGAGTATGGAGTTCAGTGTTACATTTCTCTATCTCATCGATCAATGCAGGTTGGGATAATACTTGTCAAGGTACAGTTTATATGTATGTATATATTACCTACAGACTTTTTAAGCACCATAGATAACATGAAGAAAAATATGTATTAGGTATATCTCAGTCTAGAATTTTAGACACTATTATAAATGAATGTTTTAAGTCTGCCATTTGTACTTATACTTCTGTATTTTTTTGCAATAGTTTTAATAAATAAATAAAAGTTTGTGTTCTTCTTTCATACAGCAACATAATTGGCTACCCTAATAACCACGGAAATATTTGCTATGAGGGTGAAGGCACAAGGAAACCTCATAATAATATGATTGATTATTCTCGTCATAGTTATATTAAAAACACAACCACAGCAATAAGTTTTCCTCTATAAATGAATAGAATATAAATTTCCCAGTGCATTGATTAACTAATGAGCTGCTACTATTTTCCCCACAATTAGATAGACTAATTAGGTACAGATACATTTTATACACGCATGGTGTCCTTGCCGTCTTCAATATATTTCTAGTGTTTTTAAAGCTAGTACTGGGAAAGTTTGTTTTCTTTAACATCTGCAAGTGGAAGGTGACGTCTAAAGGGCATGAGCCATATTGTATTTTCTAAGGCAAATCATTCATTCTTGTATTTTTTATGAGGTGTGCAATAAAGAGTAGGTATTTACCTACTTGTATTGTAATAATTTTAAATACCAAAATACTCATTATATTTCTACATAAGATATTTATATATTAAACATTGAGGTAGTTTTAAGAATAAACATTAATTATCTGATTTATTCAGTGCTTTGGCTATTCCTGAGTATCATTGCAATGTCATATTAAGATGTGGTAAGGTAAAATAAAAAATATAAGAAATACTCACAGCGAAAATAGTGTTTTGCAGGCCGAAAGGGATGGGCGTGAGCCTGGCGAAGAAGACGATCTTGAAGGCCTGCGGGCCCGAGATGACCTTGAGCAGCGCGCGCGCCGTGTCGTTCTTCAGCAGCCGGTCCAGCGGCAGGTGCGCGCGCAGCGCCTTCAGCGTGAAGTGCGCCACCGCCACGCCAAAGTTGGCGCTCACCAGCACCGTGCCCAGCCCCTTCACGATGCCGAACAGGTAGCCGCTCGTGATGATCAGCACCAGGTACCCGATAGTCACCGGGAAGCTCACTATCAGGAACAGCCCCATGAACAGCAGGAAGATTATCCGCGGGTCCTGCGCGTCCACCCAGTATAATATAGTCTTTAAATATTCTTTGAAAAAGTACAGAATCAACACCAGACACGTTAGCATTAAAATTGAAATCACTATGTTGAACAAGTAGCTGTATGTCGTCCTGTTGTTAATTTTAGCCCACAAACTCCTCTTTCTCGTCGCCGCCGACGGGTCCGGCTGGCACTCTTCGACGTCTACAATCTCCATGGTTGTTTTGAATTAGAATTTAACACTGTCCCATTAACGGTCGGTAACACGTACGCAGAAAACAGCCATGGCCTACTTGGAACGACGCACTGTTTTCACGTTCACGAGCGGCACAGCGAGAAGCCACAATAAGAAACATAAATTCGGGATAAAGATTGAGTCAGTGTTGCCAGGGCCAGTGTGTCATAAGTTACGTTTCATTCCTCGAAATGTTACATTTTTGCTGCGAAAGTTACATTTTGATATTAATAAAAAAACCGGTCAAGCGCGAATCGGATTCGTGTACCGAGGGTTCCAAAGGTACAAACTATAAAAGTATGGAATATTTACTGTAAATAAGTTTGTAATACCAAAAAAAATATAACCGTCACACGTACCCAAAAATGTGGCCATACACAGTCTATATTTAGCATGGGTACAACGATCGGTCGTGCGCCGCCCTCATCCAATTGCTTCTCGCAAACCTAACCAGGTCGATCCACCTGGTTTGATGCTTTCCAAGCTACGTGTTCCGGTACGCGGTGTGACGGGAAGCTGTGCATAGTGTTGAACACTGTCCATATATACAATGATCTTGTTGACGCGTTACAAACGACCATTGGACCAATCACAACTAATTTCAAAGTAAATTGACCAATGAGAATGTATAATTTTTAAGGTATATTTTTTTACAAAACGCATAATACCGCAAACAGTTTTATATTTAAAAAATCAAGGAAAAACAGCTCAGTTTTAATATGATTAGTACTGGCTAATAGAGTCTGTTAAGTGAGTCGTGTGTCGTGTCCCTTGATAAAAGCAGCCAATTCAAAATTCTTGGGGCCTTGCCACATCACCACGGCACGGCGCCGTCACCGTGAAACGGCGCGGCGTCGTGGATTTTTACGGTGGTTTTATATACGCTGACTCCGTAAAAATCCACGGCGCCGCGCCGTTTCACGGTGACGGCACCGTGCCGTGGTGATGTGGCCAGGCCCTTACAGGTGTCTGCACTGATTGTACACCGAATATATGCGTTTGATAAATTACAAAAGGGTATAGCCGTGCCTGCAGTATTTCAGGGTGTTTTTTTTTTATAAAATAGCATCTTACATCTGGGCTAATATATTAGCAAAACGGCAATTGATTTGGCTTCTGGGGCCGATGCCTTATACAAATACGGCTATACCCTTTAGTTTAAAAACTTTATCAAGGAATTGACAAGTTTTCATATTTACAAAACTACAATTTGATTACTTTTCTGAATTCTGCTTAGAAAGATAAAGTAATCAATGTTTTTATATTTTTTTCTGAAATAGCCATTTATTTTATTATTAATTTATAAAAACTTAATCATTTTAAATTGTGGCGACACCAAAACTATTTCTGAATGGAACGGTTACTTTAGTCCGATTTCTAATAAAAAAAAACGCTATGACGTTGAGGTTCACGACATTCTCAAAATTAATTATTTTTTTCGCTGTTACTAAGACAACAACCGTATTCAGGCCTAATTGTTTTCAATTGCGGTCATTTTATGTATTTTCTTATATTTCTTTAAATACAGAAGAATAAATTCAAAGATTTTTTTGCGCATATTTTGCGCGACACATAGCCCTGTCGATCTCTATATTAATTTCCACCTGTTAGAAATATGAAATGTTGTCATTTGTGTTGCCAGTTGATATTTATATTTGTTAGGTTTTTAATTTATCGCGTCTTTCAAGGGACACGACTCGTTTGACACTAAAAGAGTGCTCATTAAAAAATATATTTAAAAAATTAAAACTGACGGGAGAAAAGTAATGTTAATCTTGCGATATTGTGTAATTTTTTTTTTATTAGTTGTTAAAAGCATCATATATTATAATGTCTTGGCCGAAAGTGCAGTGAATAGTTGGACTCGTATTATCTAGGGCCTCATCTTTGTCCTCGAACTTACTCATCAATCTGTTGTTTATTTTCCAACCTCTACAAAAATGTGTTTGCTTTTTATTATGTAAATACAAATTTACGGTTTTCGGATATAGACGGAACATAAGCGCTCGTATCTTGACAGATGGACAACGAAGTGATTTGACGATCGGAAGTTCTCCTTCGGCAGGATGAGCCTTCTGAATCCTAAGAATATTTTAAGAAGGATAGCCATCTTAAATTGTGGTGCAGTCCTTCGAGTTAAAATCATTCATTTTTGTTTAGGATTTTCACATATTGTGTTATGGATCCTATCTGATTTGAGAAAAAACTGAAACACATTATCGAAATTACGATTAAGTTTTTCAGTGGTACATATGTTATATTTTTGCCCGATAGTAGATGTTATTTGGATTCAGAATCTAAATTAATTTTACCACTTCAGAATTTTTAACAAAACTTATTGAAAAGTTACGAATATTGCCCAGAAATCAAAAGTTACTTACATGTTACGAGAGAGGGTCAAAAGTTACGAAAAATGTAACAAATGTAACCATCTGGCAACGCTGGATTGAGTTCACTCCTGCCTACTATGACAAGGTTTCCACACTGATTTGACTTTGACATTTGACACTGCAATGCAATAGGCGTTTTTCTGTATTATAAATTAAAAATGTGCTTTTGCACTTAATATATAAGAAAGTATTTCGTAAAAAGAGTAAATCTGTTTATTTCTTTGGTGATAGTGAAATACAAAAAAACACTAGTGCTATAATAAAAAATGTAAGTATGTATATATAATTACATTGATAATCCGTGCAAAATGCTTTAAATTTTAAATAGTGTTACCAGACAACAAATGATGAGAAGAACTGACTGAACCCTGAACTCTGAAGTGATGTGAACCATAGATAAGAATGTAATAATCGGAAATAGATACGAAACTCTTGCTAGTTTCACGTCGCTACTAGTGCTGCCCCAAGCGGGCGTGCTCTCAACTAATGGATGTTGTATATATAACTACAACCGGTGTATATAGCTTGTATAGGTGCCTACACGCAGTTAAAAAATAAAAAACACGGCAACACTGACGTCGAGTAGACTTGGAATAGAAACAGTAGATGGCGCTGTTTTCAATTACAGGCCATGTCCTAAGAGATACCATACCATGATGTGAACTGTCAAAATTTCACACGATCAAGATTTTCGTTCGTGGCGGGGCTATAACACTGGCGATTATTTCTTTTTAATTAACACACACCATAAAAGTCTTAGATGCGGTTTTCACCGCATTAATATTAATTAGACAGTGTTGTTATTTGAAATTTATTTTCTAGTGTACAAAAAATAACCTAACCATGCCTCCCAAGAAAGCTGGTGGTGCTCCGAGCAAAAAGACGGAGCAGAAGAAGAAGGAGAAAGTTATAGAGGTAAACAGTTACATTGAGACTTAGTTTTAGTAGTTGCTAAAGAACATAAGGAGACGTGACATGCGCAGGAAGTAAACAAGATCTACCATGCCTCTCTGTTGTTTAACATTTCTAGAACTTACATATTGCTACGTATATTATTATCCGTATATAAATATTATTAATGGTAACGTCTCTGAATTATTAAATATTATTGTATAATACTGGACATACTTAAAATCTATTTTTAATCTCCTATTTCAGGACAAAACGTTTGGTATCAAAAACAAAAAAGGAGCGAAACAACAAAAATTTATACAGCAGGTAACTAGTTTCTTATTAAGTTTGGTTCTGGTCTCTACACGGGGCCTGGTAAGTTGTATAAACAACTGTCAATGTTTCAGTGTTTTTGTACTATGTTATGTAGCTATTTTCTGCTCATTCATTCAAGCAGTATAAGGGAAGGCTCATCAGCTATGCTAGCACTTATACAAAATATCCGCCGCATTCTTGTCTTAAACAGGTTTTAACAGTAGGGTAGTTTTGGGAGTAAATTGAATGGTGAACATACACCTATTACACACACACTTTGAAATAATGTAGTCATGAAGTATTTGTAAATTTTTCTAAACCAAAACTAAAAGAAATATAAACCAAAAATGTTAGTTATGTTGTTTTTATAAATCCAATTGACTAGGTTTGGGTTACAAATCCCACACTACCCTATTGTGATGTCCATGCGGCATGAGTGCAGAATGTAATTGCAACTATACCAAAACTAGTCTTACCAAGTAAGTTTAAACATAAATTCATATTATTAACTAGTTCGTAAATACAATGCACACCAGAACCCTATACATATTAGATAGAGGCAGTTTCCAGAGATCTCCCCTCCTCTCGGTCCTGGGCCTCTGCCGTCCATATCCAGCTAGGACCAACCACCTGACCGACCGGTCATGCCAGTGGTCGAGCCTTGTGTTGTATGTTGCTATGTACGATATGTTTTGTTTATATTATTATATTGTTTATGTTAGTATATGTAATTATCAAATGTTAAATTACTTTTATTTTAAATTTGTAAGAATTGATAAAGCCACCCAGGGTAATTTCTTAAAAGGGCAAAGAAAATATCATCCATGAAAAGCATTATTTTTTTTACACATTATTGATGTTCAGGCTCTAAGCTGCTAACACTAAACTGCTGATATCCATATTCAAGATTACAGTAGACAATATGTACTCATTCGTTTTATATTCTTTTATGATATCCGTCACAGTCAGCTACTCCCGCCTCAGCGCGCCGGGCGAAGGGCCGGCGACGGCGTGCACTTCACGCGGCGTGGCGCACGCGGCTAGACTGTGACGCTCGACTATCACTATTGGTCAAATCATCAGACCAATTACGTCGCGTTTCAGCTGCTTTGAATTTCCCACATTAAGGATTGTTCAATTTACTAAGCGGACACTTAAAAATAGCATAACAATATATTTTGACAATATACTTTTATTGGGCTAAATGTTATGAAAACGAAAAATACACATCGGTAAAATTTTCGGACTTATCCGGATATGACGCGTAAGTGCTTGCACATCACTTTTTGTTACTTTTCGGCAAGCTGCAAACCACATTCGTTTGAATTCATCCAGTGATTTAGCTTCTCGGCCATCCTTTCTTAAGTACCTCTTCACAATGGCCCAGTACCGCTTAATAGGACGGAGCTCCGGGCAATTTGGTGGATCTTTTTGAACAAATTAAATGTTTTTTGATTTTAGTAGCTCCACTGGCGTACCAGCATAGTGGGCACTTGCCAAGTCAGGCCAAAACAAAGGCGGGGTGTTATGCTTCCGATAGATGGCAAGTAGTCGTTTTTGAATGCATTCTTTTCTGTAAATGTCGCCACCAAATGGTTCCTGTTGCAAATTTGGATGCACCTTTAAGGCTACAAGAACAGATTGCCTGGCAAACAAGGACTTTCTTCCCGAATTTATCCATTTTTATGGGATTCTCCTCATCTGGCATATGCTGTCCAACGACGGCATTGTAGTACTGGGGTCCCGGTAAAGTACTACAGTCCAATTTGACTTACGTTTCGTCGTTCATTAAAATGCGACGAGATTTATCCTTTAGTAAAATGTTATACAGCTTTCCGCGTCTTTTTTTGACCGTGATTCCTGATTTGCACTTCTATTCGGCATTTTTTGCTTTTTATAGGTCCGTATATTACTCCTTTTTTAGGGTTCCGTAGTCAACTAGGAACCCTTATAGTTTCGCCATGTCCGTCTGCCCGTCTGTCCGTCTCGTCTGTCCGTCCGTCCGCGGCTTAGCTCCGTGATTATTAGTACTCGAAAGCTGAAATTTGGTATGAGTATGTATAACGCAGAAAAAACGGTAACACAAAAAACAATAATAAAAACTTTTTTTCGGGTACCTCGAACACCCAAAGTGGGGGTGTTTTTTTTTCATTTCAACACTAGTGTGTGGGGTGTCGTTGAATAGGTCTTTTAAAAATAATAGGTGTCTTCAAACATTATATTTTGATAAAGCCAGCAGTTTTGTAAATATTCGCTTTGTAAAAAAATAGCGTCCCCCCGTCCTCTATCTTTTCAACCACGAGTCAAAAAAATATGGAAAAATTCTTGAAAATGAGGCCTTATAAGTAATTTCAATGAAAACTATATTGAATAAAATCGGCCGAGCCATTTTAGAGATATCGCAAAATTTCATAATTTTCTTTAAAATGACGTAAGTGCCGCGCGGTGTCCTTATACTTCGAACATTACACATATTAGTTAAATGCCATATCGCATTAAAACATTCCGCTCAATCTGGCGCGTATAATCGATAACTTCCAGAAGGTAATAAGTAATTACAGTTACTTTGGCGTTTACGACCTTTTTATAGAGCTTGAAATCTATCTCGTAATTTAAACCTCGCTGTTTTAAGCCCGTCTAATTGTGAAGGATGGGCAACTACGGAACCCTACACTGAGCGTGGCCCGACATGCTCTTGGCCGTTTTTTTATATATTTTGGAACAGTACGCTTACGCTTGCTTTTTTAATAATTTCGCGAACTGATAGATCATTTCGCGATTTTAGCAGCCGCATGACTTTTCGTCGGATTTGCCGGACCGCTTCTATGCCTAGATTTCGGTAAATCTTCAAGCGTATGGTACTCCCCAAATATTTTATGATTTGGAATACCGCGGATTTTGAACTCTTGTGCCTATCCCGTCAAGCGATCGCCTCCCCGCAGTCATAGATACGCATACGTAGTGCACAAGCAATTTCGTAGGAAAAAAAGATATGCCGACCGGCGCTAGAAATTATGAAATTGTGCTAATATGTTATGTTACAATTATATTGTAAACAGTATATATAATTTAAAAGCTGAGAAAATTGTCTATACATCTAAATGTGGAGAAATTGACTGAACTGTTCCATTTCAGTGAAAAAACCGGCCAAGTGCGAGTCGGACTCGCGCACCGAGGGTTCCGTACAAACACTCCATCCCTAGGTGGTTAAGTTAAGTTTGCACCTGGTATGTATAGCGCCCCATATAAATTAGGTGCAAAGTTAGGTATTAAAAAAAAACTACTTACTAGATCTCGTTCAAAACAATTTTCGTTGGTAGTTTTTATAGTAATGTACATCATATGTTTTTTTTAGATTTTTCATTTTGTTATTTTAGAAGTTAGAGGGGGGGGGCAACTTTTTTCCACTTTGGAAGCGTCTGTCACGCAAACTATTCGGTTTAGAAAAAAAATATTTTAGAAACCTCGATATCATTTTTGAAGACCTATCCATAGATACCCCACACGTATGTGTTTGATGAAAAAAAAAAATTTTGAGTTTTAGTTCTAAGTATGGGGAGCCCCCAATATTTATTATTATTTTTTTTATTTTTGCATCAAAATCTTAATGCGGTTCACAGAATACATCTACCTACCAAGTTTCAACAGTATAGCTCTTATAGTTTCGGAAAAAAATGGCTGTGACATACGGACGGACAGACGGACAGACAGACAGACAGACAGACATGACGAATCTATAAGGGTTCCGTTTTTTGCCATTTGGCTACGGAACCCTAAAAAGGACGGGTTGCACTCCGGGAGTGCCGGCAGAAGTGAAAACTCCGATTTTATTATATCTCACTGACACTTGATTTCTATTTTAATCTCTATTTCTTACTAATGTATGTTTATGATTACGCTTCACCATCTGTCACTTACAACATTTTGTTGTTCGAAGGCCGCCTTTCTTTGAAACAGACACGGTTGCTAGGTTACCGACTGACTGTTGTTTGACGCGCGGATCTGTCGCGAGTTTAACATTTTTTACCCATCTAAAAATTGCCAAGCGCCGCTAAAGAAGTTTTCACTTCAAAAAAAAATTCTTCGACATTCATTTGTTTTTTGTCACCTGTTGTAACAAAACCCCTTACTTCATCAAACTTTATCACTGATTTCACATTGTTTTTGCACTATTCTGAACTTTATAAAACAATACACCGATTTAAACAATCACCTCTTTTTAATATGCATTATTTACTTCACAATGATTAACATAAGTCACAATCACGTCTTTGCGGCAATGGCGGTTGAGAGAAATATTTTCAATATTTATTTTTTCCCGTGGCCCGCCTGCTAGAAATTTGGCCGATACATTTTTTTTATATTGGTGCAACGTTATAGCTATTCAGAATTATTTTATCATGGATGGCAATTCAACAAAACCAACGAAATAATTCGACCAATGACAGCGAAGCCGTGCGCCTGGCGCAATTCAAGCCCAATTTCGTTAGGCATACGCGTGTGCGCCTAAAAAGTTCAAGGGGCTATTGGCGATTTTTCGCAGAGAACACTGCCCGGTACACCATGTGTGCACAATTGATTTGCGATCTTCTAAATTAATACGCTCCATCGTGAAAAATAATTGACACTGGAAGACCAAATATGTAGCAATTAACGTTGATAGCTTTTCTAATGTCCTCGCCGTTAATTGTTTATCAATGGTTTTTAAATCAGAAGTTTCAATGAGGTTTTCGAGTGTCCGCTTAGTAAATTGAACAATCCCTATTTTGCACTTTTCAATAATTATTATCACATCCAAAATACATTTAAAGAATATGGATAGAGATACTTTTATTTTACCCTTATCAGTTAAAGTGCATATATGGCGCATATTTCTTATTGCAATTTGTCATGCATGTTTCTATCTCTTCCTCCTGATCTGGACAAATATTTCTATCTATATTTTTATACAATACAATGCAGGAGAAATGGACTATGAAGCAACACACCACTTATGAACATCAATAAAACAAAATTCCAGGTAGAAAAACAAGTGAAAAGTGGCGGCGTCCACCCCGCCAAGCCTGTGGAGGATAAAAAGAAGGACAAGGAGCAGAAACTCAAGGAACAGAAGGAGCTCGCCGCATTGTTCAAGCCTGTGCAGACACAGAAGGTGGAGAAAGGTACTCCACCAACCTTACTCCACGTTACACTAACAACTCCTGCAAAATATCATTTTGATCTCTTCAAGTTGAGAGTGAAGAAGTATTTATATGCAAGTTGTATGCCTAATGTTACTTCTCTGATAATTTCACACCAGGTGACATTGTTATTCATGTACTTGTATGTGAAAGCAAAATTAACATTATAACATTTATAACGATAGATTTAATACACGGATTTTATAATTTTCCTATTAATATTGTGTGTGTGTGTGTGCAGGCGTGGACCCCAAGACGGTGGTGTGCGCGTTCTTCAAGCAGGGCCAGTGCACGAAGGGCGAGCGCTGCAAGTTCTCGCACGACCTCACCATCGAGAGGAAGGTTCGGTCACTTTGTTTTACCCACAATATCAAAGTCAAAGTCAAATTATTTATTTGCTCAAATTGTGGTACATAGAGGTGATACAAACATGTTTTCAGAACGGTACAATTTGCCAATATTTGGCATGCAAAATAAAATTATCCACAAACTAAATGACCTCATTGTTTACCAGCTTGTAGGTACATGCTGACATTAATCTAGCCGTGTTCCTCTTCCAGGCTGAGAAGCGGTCGCTGTACGTGGACATGCGCGACGACGACACGATGGACAACTGGGACGAGGAGAAGCTGAAAGAGGTGGTGGAGAAGAAGCACGCCGAGGGCGACAAGCAGCGCCCCACCACCGACATCGTACGCGCCCCACTCACTCCCTTCGGAATAGCACTCTAGCTTACAGTCGTCATTTAAAAAAGGGCCGGTCAAGGGCCGAGATCTATCGGATCGGATTACGCTGTACTCGACATGTTGTCCAGTCGTATGACCGATATTGCATGTCATCCACAAAAATAAAAAAGGCGTTGATGAAATAAAAGTAGGGGCCAAAGAGGGTTACAATCGAAAGGTGCCTCACATCGAAGATCAAATTGTATTAATAGCGAAATTCTTTTAAACTCGTTTCAGATCTGCAGGCACTTCCTGGAGGCGGTGGAGAAGTCGAAGTACGGCTGGTTCTGGGAGTGCCCGAGCGGCGGGCGCTGCATCTACCGGCACGCGCTGCCGCCCGGCTTCGTGCTCAAGCGCGACAAGAAGAAGCTGGAGGAGAAGAAGAACGAGATCTCGCTCGTCGACCTCATCGAGCGCGAGCGCGCCGCGCTCGGCCCCAGCCAGACCAAGATCACGCTCGAGACCTTCCTCGCCTGGAAGAAGAAGAAGATCAAGGAGAAGCAGGTACGTCGGGCGGGGTCGCGCTGTCGCCGAGTCCACGCCCCCGACTGACGGCTTGTCGTGTCGCGCTCGGACGCGCACCACGCCCCCGACTGACGGCTTGTCGTGTCGCGCTCGGACGCGCACCACGCCCCCGACTGACGGCTTGTCGTGTCGCGCTCGGACGCGCACCACGCCCCCGACTGACGGCTTGTCGTGTCGCGCTCGGACGCGCACCATGCCCCCGACTGACGGCTTGTCGTGTCGCGCTCGGACGCGCACCACGCCCCCGACTGACGGCTTGTCGTGTCGCGCTCGGACGCGCACCACGTCCCCGACTGACGGCTTGTCGTGTTGCAGGAGAACCTGGCGCAGGCGGAGGAGCAGAAGCGCTCGGACTTCAAGGCGGGCCGCGCGGTCGGGCTGTCGGGCCGCGAGATGTTCTCCTTCGACCCGCAGCTGGCCGCGGACGCGGACGACGCCGACGCGGACGTGGACGTGCGCGGCTACGGCAGCGCCGACGACGACGACGACGAGACGGAGTACCGCGAGGTGCAGTTCGACCTCATCGGCATGGAGGCCTCCGAGGTGAGTGCCGAGAGCTTCCTTCCGAACATCTTCCTAGGGACATGTAGATGACTCGAGAGCGATCGATTACTCGAAAGTAGATTTTCTCGTGGAGGTTCCGTTTGTCTGTGTTCCTGTTTTGTCGACTATAGCTTGTCGACGGCGTGATGAACCCAAATTCTTTTATGTATTTTTTATAAGCTATTATGGTATTGGTATTATGGTTTTAATATATCACGTATACATATATGCTCTTTCCCGCTTATGGCATGAATATTAAATTGCACAATTTTAAGTTATATTCACGAACTGTTTTTCTGTACGCGGTTAAGTTATCGTTGTGTTCGATGATGCAGTTTTATTACTTATATGGAGATAATTCAGGATTGCTATTCATTATAAATGGATGATAATATTTCAAAAATTAATGGTTATCCTTCTATTTACTATCAAAATGTAAGGGGACTTCGTTCTAAAACACTTACATTCTATCGGAACCTTGCTTTGGCCACATTTGACATCATAATATTGACGGAGACATGGTTAGTGGATGGAATACTTGATTCAGAATTGTGTGATAATAGATACGTTGTCTGGCGAAGGGATCGTGATCTTAGTTTGACTGGGCAGAGCCGCGGCGGAGGTGTACTTATCGCCACTCGCCGAGAGTTAACCGTTACCCCGCAGCCGTCTTATCAGTCCTCGGCGGAGGATCTTTGGATTTCGTTGTCAATTAAAGACACCTGCAATAGGCCGATAAATGTCCATCTATGCCTATTGTACTTATGTAAACAAAATAACGGTAATACATTTTCGCAGCAATTAACCAATTTCTTAAACAAATTAAGTTCCGTGATATTGGACTACCCAAATGATAAATATTTAATAATTGGCGATTTCAATATGAGTAATATTTCTTGGACGGCCAGCTATTCGGTAATGGTTCCATCTGGTTGCGTTAGTGGTGATGAGTGCGGTTTTATTGACGACCTTGAGACGCTTAATCTCAATCAATACAACGGGATCTTCAACAGATTTAATAAGATATTGGATCTAGTATTATCCAACGATACTGCATGTGTTACTGAGTGTGAAAATCCACTTGTGCCTATTGACCCGTATCACTTACCACTGATTATTCGCATTAAGTATATCGTGATTGAACCTCTGCAGCCGGCGCCGCAAACTAAGTATTTTTATAATAGGGGCGATTATAGCTCTATTAATAACGAGTTGCTAACTGTAAATTGGGATTATGAGTTTTCATGTCGAACACTAGATCAATCTCTTGATTTCTTTTATGAAACCTTTAAACACCTTAGAGATAAATTTATACCTAGTAAGATAATTAATCGTGATTCATACCCTGTTTGGTACTCTTTGCCTTTGAAAAAGGCATTAAAAGAAAAGTACAAACACCTAAAGAAATATAAACTATATAATAATATAAGCGACTTAAACGCATATAATATATTAAGGGATAGAGTAGGGAAATTAGAGCGAGAATGCTTTAATACATATATAGATCGTGTTGAGAGTAATATTGAAAAGTGTCCAAAGCAGTTTTGGTCGTTCGTTAAATCGCGCTCAACTTCCTATAGCTTGCCCAGTAGCTTAAAATATGGTAGTAAGATGGTCAATACAGGTTCTGAAATTTGTAATGCATTCTCTGACTATTTTTCCTCCACTTTCTCATCTCCGAATGGTACCGACAATGGCCGCCCATCCAATTCTTGTCTCGATTCAACAACATCTATAAATAGTATTGAGGTTGATCCTACTATTGTTACAAACATATTACTGAAACTAGATCCCTACAAGTCTGCCGGCCCCGACGAGCTGCCTGCCCAGTTCTTGATTAACTGCGCGAAAACCTTGACATGGCCCATTGTCTTGCTTTTCAGGCGATCCTTCTCCGAATGTTCCTTACCATCGTTGTGGAAATCAGCCTATGTTACTCCGGTACATAAAAAAGGACCCAAAAATGATGTGACCAACTATAGACCTATTTCTAAACTATGTATTATTATATCTAAAGTATTAGAAAAAATTGTTAACGTACAAGTGTATGAGGCCTTAAAGAATTCTTTCAGTCTCAATCAACACGGTTTCCTTCAGCGTAGGTCCTCGGTATCTAATCTTGTATTATTAAATGAATATATTACTAAAGCTATGGATAGTGGCTGTCAAGTGGACGTCATTTATACGGACTATAGCAAGGCGTTCGATAAAATTGATCACGGTATACTGATTTCAAAATTGTACAACATAGGAATAAGTGGCGATCTGCTAAGGTGGTTCTCGTCCTACATAGAAAATAGATCTCAGGCAGTCGTCATAAATAATTATATATCAGGGTGGGTTACAGTTCCCAGTGGGGTCCCTCAAGGGTCTCTGCTCGGACCTCTGTTATTCAACGTGTTTGTTAATGATATAAGTAAATGTTTTATTCACTCTAAACTTCTTTGTTTCGCTGATGACATGAAAATTTATTTAAGGATAAAATCTAACCATGACGCACTGTTACTGCAGGCAGACCTCAGTCGCCTCGATGAGTATTGCCGGCTTAATAAGTTGGAATTGAACCCATCTAAATGCTATGCAATGACTTTTTCTCGCAAGCACAACTTAATTCCTACTTCTTACGCATTGAAAGGCCAGCCGCTAGAAAAGGTCACGCAAATGAGAGACCTCGGTGTTGTACATGATTCTAAACTCATTTTTGACAGGCATATAGACAGTATCGTCGGCGGTGCTTTTAAGGCGCTAGGCTTCATAATGCGTAACTCGACTCACTTTACTCAAGCGAAAACGTTAAAAGTTCTCTACTGCTCCTATGTGAGAAGTAAACTGGAATACGCTTCGCAAGTATGGAATCCTTGTTATAGCAAATACATCGACAGAATAGAGCGTGTCCAGCAAAAATTTCTAAAGTACTTGTGTTTTAAACTTAAATCTAATTATAGTACATTTAGCTACACTGATATATGTAAGAAACATCATCTAATTCCTCTACAAAAACGACGTGAGATAGCTGATATAACCTTTATTCTTAACATTACCAGCGGCGTCACTGATTGCCCTGAGTTGCTTGAGAACCTCTCATTCAATACTCCCCTTCGTTCTAAACGGCATTTTCCTCCCATATCTCTTAAATCTGCATCATCGAATTACAGACAAAATAGTTTTCTGACGCGTGCAAGTCGTAGCGTGAACAATTTAACGAAGGAACTGGATATCGACATATTTAACTGTAAAATTCCTTCTGTGAGACAAAGTTTGGTGACAAGGTGCTTTAACTAGGTGTGTTACATAGTCGTTCACCCGCCTGGGTTTAAAATATACTTTGCCATTTTTAGAGCTCGTGTAGTGTAGTGTATTGTTTTGTTTACCATTTTCTTCTCTTTTTTTATACTTTTTCTACAGGGTGTAACCGACAGCGTACCGAAAACGAAAACCGTAGTTTTAGACCATAATCACGAACTGAAAACGAGTGTTCATTTTCTTGGAAAACTCAAGGATAAGATTTTCTAGAATAAATTATAAAACTCGACGCGCAATGTATTGCGTCCAATTCTCTCGGGTGCAGACGCGAGGGGAGGGGAGCACGCGGCAAGCATCAACCGTTCTAGGCGCTACCCACTCCACTCACGCGTCGTCGGCGCAAAACATACCGTTACGCCAATGCGCATCGAATGCCATGAATGAATGCAACCACAAAAACAACGCAACCACAGATGACAACTAGTATGTAGTACCTAACACCAATAACAACTGACCGATAAATTAAAACAGTCTAAAAAGATTATTTTCATTCAAGCAAGTAAAGCAAATAAAATGTGCGGGTAGGTAAACATGAATCATGCGTCCGACCGTAACGGCCAATGGGCGCGTACTAACTGGCCTGGCGGATCAATGACCGGCCAGTACCGTTATCTGTCCCACTTCCCGCGCTTACATAATACTGTTTGTGATACGTTGCGTGTTACGCGGAAAATGCTATTTTCATGCGATTTTTCATGAAAATTTGTTACCGGTAGATTTCGACTAACGGAAAAATAAAGAAAAAATAAAAAACTCGCGAGGAAAATTTGTGAATTTTCTCAAAGAAATTTCCACGATTTTCCAGCCGAGAATAATGGTCTGAAGCCATGGTTTCAGTTTTCGGTACACCGTCGGTTACACCCGGTATACAAGATGAGATGATGTGAAGTGATGAGTGTCGCACTTTAATTTAAGATTAGTTAAATTGTTTCTATCCGTGAGATCCTGTAATTGGCTTCCCTGCTTTCTATTATATTTAAGTTTACTCAAAATTGTTAAAGCTGTTGGTTCTCCTAAATAAATAAATATTGTGGACGGTGACTTGGTATCACAGAGAAAATGTTTATTGCATTTTCAATTATGCTTGCTTTTATAGGTATATTATTCTCACATTTTTAGGAAGCAGAAATCGAAGTACTTTTGCTCTATTTGTTTCGGTTTCCAGCAATTTTAGTCCGTAAGCACAGGGTGGACACAGACACAGCCTACTAAAAACTAAATTTGAATTGTTAATGTCAATGTAAGTGTGTAAGACGCGCAGGGTTGCCTCAGATCCATTGGGATAACTAAGTTGGTACTTTAGTTGCACATAAATATAAAATATATATATATATATATATATATATATATATATATATATATATATATATATATATATATATATGACGAATATTATAGGAAATTATGACAACCACACAACACAACGGTAGCTGTGATCATGGCCACGATAGTGGTGGTGATGGTGATAGTGTTGGGTGGTTGTTGTGGTTGTGGTAATGCTGAAATGATGGTGTTCCCGATTGGAGGTGGTGATTGTGATGAATTGATGATGTTGATGATGATGATTTCGTGGTCATCATCATCATAGACATCACGATCATCGTTATCATCATCATCATTCTTCACCATGACCATCACCATGAGATTCAAAACCGTCATCATCATACTTAATCATGATCATTCATCACCATCGCCATTTTCACCAACAGTCACCACCATCATCATCATCGTCCTCATCATTACCACCATCACCAACAGTATTTCACGAGTTACCCAATACCTTATATTACTGCAGTAGTAGTTAAAGAAAATTAGATTCAAAAGTAAGGAAAATTTGGCAAAATTAAAGGACAACTTTTATCTATCAGGATATGTAGGTTATAGAGCAAAGTTAAATTTTATCTACTGATTTACCGAACCGAGTTTATATTTTTGGACTCAGTATTTTAGGAGGTAAGGGGTGTGCGGGGACTTCGTGAATTTTCGCCTATATTCATAAATAACTTCAAAACTGTTTAATTTAAATTTATAACAAATATATATTTGAGATTTTCATAACGTACCCTTTCATTTGATATATGTCACACGATATAGTTTGCATTTTGCGAACGATGTCCCCGCACACCCCTTACCTCCTAAAATACTGAGTCCAAAAACTTAAAAAAAATAATCAGAAAATAGTTCTATATCTGGGTGGTTCTACTCACAAGGGAATTTTCCGCGGCTCACCTTATTTTGTATAGTTTTTGTAGGCAAATTATATTGATTTACGATCGAAACTGTACAACTAACTGGTTTCTAGACTTTCTAGTATGACACTGAAAATTAGCTAAGCCCTAAATATATAATAATAATAATAATAATATAATAATAATCATTTATTCAATAGCTCACACAATTTTACAGGTTAGCAATTTGGTACCTCTTTTTAAGTATACTAAGATACCTGTGTTAAGAGGCACCGCTCTTCCACGCAATGTATTAATGAGCACAAAGTTTACAAATAAGAGTCTTAACAAGTGACATTAACATTACATTTATAAAATAAAAAGAATTAAAAGTTACAAATTAAAACTGACAATGAAATGAAATAAAGTGAAATATCTATCGCTCGTACGACTATCTGACTATAGAATTAAACTAAACAGAATGTAGATAATATATTTTACCATTAATCTTAAAGTATTACAATATCTCACTCTTCAATAATGAATAAGAGTATTTTAATACGGCGGTATGTAAGTATGTGTGTGTGTGTGTGTATAATAATGGGCGTGAGTGTGTTACTAGATACTGTGAATTTTGTAGATAATATTATGATAACAGTGTTTCTATCTCAGAGTAAGTTTTGTTTTTAACCACGTATTCAACTTCTTTTTACACTCTTTGTGGTTCAAGGGGTAGATATTTAAATGTTTGTTGACTTTGTTATATAGGTTCGCAGATTGGGCCATATATTGTCTTTTTGCGAATATCGATTTTGTAGCTACAAAGGGGATAACATTAGGGATTCTTCTTCTGAGGGTATTACGATTGCACTTGTAACTAGTTGTTTTGTGTCTTCTTAAAACTGTATTTAACACATATAATTTTCTAACCGTTAGTAATTCACAAAATTCTTAGAGGTCCTTAGTGGGAAATAAAATAGGCTTGTAGTACATTACCTTGAGTAGAGCGCGCTGGGCTCTTTCTAGTTCAAGAAATTTAGTTTTGGTAGCTCCACCCCACACTGGAATGCAGTAAACAAGGACTGATTGGGCCAGGGACACGTAAATTTGATTTATTAGTTTTTGACCAGCTACTTCCCTTAATTTTTTAAAAATATATATTAATTTTCTTATTCTAGACATAATAAGTTCCGAGTGAACATGCCAAGTTAGCCGCTGATCTATCATGATACCCAAATATTTCGTACTTTCTACTTTGTTATATCTCTCAAAAATTGTACTTTAAAGTGCCAAATTCTCAGTCTCCAGGCATGTCTCTCGGACGAAATGAAAGCTTAATGGCTGCATCATAACTGCATTTTGAGTATGTACGTAATATTTTCGTTAAAATAGAAATCTATAATATATGTAGTTTCAATGTGTTTGTCTAATTTTACCTTAAGTGCGAAACTTATAAATAAAAAGGGTATTATATTTTGTCCCTCGTTTTTTACCTCAGTCTCCTGCTACATCAAAACACGTTAAAATCAGTTTGAGTTACCACGTCTAGCGCGTTGCTGTTCGGTCTGAGTGAAAGATCGAAGTGAAGTTAGCATATAAATGATCGCGTTTGTCTCGGTTCGCGGTTGGCTTAGTCGCTACGGCGAGTTGTGTAAGTGAAGTTGTGCTACGGCCACTCAGCTTATCAGTATCCTGGCCCGTATTTATTTAAAATCCACTGTTTTCTATACACTTTTTTTGCATTCATAGGTCATAAATTCGTTGCATTAGAGTACAGAACTGCATGATTTCAATATTAAATGTTGCATTGACGTAGTTATTGGCTAAAAACTTATAATCTCAGTATCCTGTCCTCAGTCTCCTGGGCCCATATATTGTTTAACCTCTCGTATGCCGTGTCAAAAATTTGCTAATCAACTTGAAACCAACTGATATTTTAACGTAAAGTTGAAATTGTCCTGCGCGGATCCGCGTTGTGGCATAATAAATAAATAAAATAAAATAAAAATAAAATAAAAAGCCTTTTATTTCCTAATACTTAAATTACAAGATATTATTATTTAACTTAATTTGTTTTAACGTAAGGAACCCCTTTCAGGTGAAGGCCTCTTCCAAAGCCTGCCATTTTTCGCGGTTCTGCGCTATATGGTGCCAATTTGTTCCTGTTATTTTCTTTATATCATCCTCCCAGCGCGTATAAGGAAGACCTTATACGCGAGGAAGACCTCTACAGCGTTTGCCCTGTGGTCCTTTCCAAGCTGTGACAGTTTTGGTCCATCTGTGGTCTGCCAGGCGCGCTACATGCCCGGCCCACTTCCATTTCAATTTTTGAGCATGGCTTAGAGCATCAATTGCTTTTGTTTCCGATCTTATTTTAGTATGTCGTACTTTTTGAATTTTCTTTATATTTAGCATGCTCCGCTCCATTCCCCTCTGACAAGTCGATATCATATTTCTTGTTTTGTTTGTGAATTTCCATGTTTGGCACGCATATGTCAAACATGGAATGAGACATGAGTCCATGACTTTCTTTTTTATGTTTACGGGCATGCTGCTTTTAAAAACTTCTTTAAGGCTCCAGTATTTACTCCAGGTTTTCTGAACTCTCCTTTCTACCTCTTGATCGTTGCTATTTTTGCAGAATCCAACTTGTTTTCCTAAGTATATGTATTGATCTACATATTCTAACGGTTCGTTATCTACTGTGATATTTTTCTTTGTATGGTTAGTCATCGTTTTCGTCTTAGATATGTTAATTTCGAGACCTACTTGTCTGCTAGCTTTGTGAAGGGTTTCGATCATGTATTGTAGTTGTGACGTCGTTTCTGAGAACAGTACTAAATCGTCGGCGAACCTAAGGTGAGTTAGGTATTTCCCTTGAATTAATAAGCCTTTTTTATGCCAGTCTAGTTTCTTGATGATGGATTCCAGTATCGCAATTAAAATTTTTGGAGATAACGGATCGCCTTGGCGTACTCCTCTTTTTATTGGAAAACTGTGACCAATGTCTTCTAGTTTGACTCTACTAGTACTTTTATTATATATATTTTTTAAAATTTCTATGTATTTTAGTTCTACATTTTGTGCTTTTAAGGTTACCCATATACTTTCATGCGAGATCGTATCAAAAGCTTTCTGGTAATCAACAAATGCGATGTATAATGGTCTTTGGTACTCCTGGTATTTTTCGATTATCTGTTCTAAGCTATGTATATGGTCGATAGTAGAAAATCCCTTTCTAAAACCAGCTTGTTCGATTGGTTGGTGTCGTTCTATTGTGGAGCTTATTCTGCGATTTATAATCATAGAGAAAAGCTTATATGTTGTTGGTAACAAGCTTATAGGCCGATAGTTTCCAATATCCTTTGGATCGCCTTTTTTATAAAGTAGGATGATATCGGATTCTGACCATTGGTTAGGCGCCTCGCAGGTTTTGATAATCAGGTTGAACAGCTTTTCTAGAGGGGATGCCAATATGACTCTCGCTGCTTTAATGGCATCGTTGGTGATATTGTCTGAACCTGGACTTTTGTCAGGTTTTAATTGTTTTATTGTCTCTATTATTTCTTCGCAATTTATCGGTTCTATGCTCTGCTCTCCGTATTGAGCGGAGTCGATTATGATATTATTGTTTTCGCTTTGTTTAGCATTTGTAGCGCTGTATAAATTTCTATAAAAATCAGTTGCCACGTTGATAATGCTGTTTCGGTTGTATTTTGTTTTTCCTGATTCATTTAGACCTTCAATCCATGCTTTGTTATTTCGCAGTTCTCTGTATCCTTTTTTCAAGCTACCTTTTTGTTCTATATGTTTTTTAATTGTCCCCATTCTATGTGCCTTGTAGTCTCTTTTTATATATTTACTGATTAGTTTAAATAAAGCTTTTAGTTCATTTTTCATAGCTCGAGTTTTGTTTCTGTTTTTCTGTAGTTCCTGTCTTCTTTTTATCAGATTTTGGGTAGATTCTGCCAGTACACGGCTATCAATAGTAGAATTATCGCCTTGTTTTGCTGTGTGCAGGCTATTTTGGATGACTTTTATTAGCTTATCATTGTATTCCTGTACTGTTTCGTTTATGTTCGTGTTTTGTAGAGCACATAAATATTCTTGTAGTGTATTTTTGTACCGTGTAATTTCTTGTTCGTTTTTGAGTGGGCTCATTCGTTGGTTTTTAAATTGGGCTCTACACTTTACTGGTTCATTTAGTGTTAGTACCGCCCTTAGTGGTCGATGATCAGATGGATAATTTAGATTTAGAGTGCCTATATTTTGAAACATCTGTTTTCTGTTGGACAGTATATAATCTATTTCGTTTTTATATTGTCCATTTGGCGAGCACCACGTCCATCTTTTCTTGGTTTTTTTCTTGTAAAACGTATTTATGATTGCCAACTTATTTTCTGTAGCGAAGTCTACGAGTTTCTGTCCTCTGGCGTTCCTTTCTCCGTAGCCATTTTGTTTCATTACAAGTTGTTCATTTTTTTTGAGGATTTCCTATTTTTGCATTGAAATCGCCCATCAGTATGAAGTCTTTATGTACCAATTTCATAGCGTCGTAGATATAGTTGTAAAACGCACTGATCTCTTCTTCACTGGCAGCCTCTGTTGGAGCATATACTTGTATGATAGACAGTTTTTTGGTATCTGATACATTTAAATTCAGTACTGCAACTCTTTCTGATAATCCAATGTAGCTTTCTATATTTTGTTTAAGATATTTATTTATTATGAAGCCGACACCGTGCTTGCCTGGTGTTTCTCCTGTGTAGCATAAGATAAAATCTTCGAATTCCAAAATTTCGTTGCCTAGGCGGCGCGCTTCTGATATACCAATGATATGCTTGAGCTTCTTTTAATTCGATTAAACGTTCGTGCGTGGAAAGGGTTCTAACGTTATACGTTGTTATGTAGAGCTGGTTTTTATTGCTGTTTTTTGAGGGTATTGTAGATATTGTCTTTGGAAGGTTTCGGTCATAATCTTCCACGGTGACCGACCGGCTTGGAAGATGTGATTTTTTTTCTGATAATTGTTTTTTCATTAAGCTTTCTGAGAGGAGCTCTGTTATTTGTTATAAAATGTTGTTATTCTTATTTTCTTCTCCTTGTTTTTTATTATTTATCGTCACAAAGTTAAGCATGCCTGATTTAATTACACCTTCTGAAAAACTGGCTGATCTCTGCGGTGTAGTGTGCAATGATGTCGTCTTATTTTTTTAGAGTGGTATGCGGAGCAATGTCTTCAAAGTTTGTGTTCATTTGTGGCGAAATAGATAAATTTCTCTTCCTGTTGTCGTGCGTTGTCTGATTATCTGCCTTATTTTCTATAATAACCAGTTTATCGTATTTAATTACGGCCTTATTCCCTCTCTCTTTCTCTAGTTTAACTTGTTCTTGCAGCATTTTTCGCTTTTCCAGTATGTATTGGGGATAGTCTTCCTTTATATAATAAACAGTATCGTTTAGTTTTCCCTTTTGCTTCATAATACTGATTTTTGTACCCAGAGTACTGAACGTTACTGTAATAGGACGGGTTTTTTCTGATTTTCGACCTATCCTCCAAGCCTCTTGGATATCGCTGCAGTTTATTTTTATTGAGAAATGCTGGCTTATAAAGGATATAAGATTTTTTTCTAGATGTGAATACGATTTTTCATTTTCCTCTATACCAAAGAAAACTATATTTCTCGCTCTCGCTTGTTTTTCTAAAAAATAAAGGCGTTGTTCCTGATTCTCTATCCTTTCTTTGAGTTTTTCCTGGTTTTCTTCAAGTGATTTAAATTTTGTATTCAGTATTTTGTTGATATTTTCTGTTACTTTTTTAGTTACTTCTTCAGCATTCTTAGCAATTGCATTTTTTTGTTCATCCAGGTCTCTCTGTATCTGACGAAGAGCAGCCTAATAACTTCCTCCATTTTTAAGAATTTTTATTTTTAATGTTTATATAATAATACTAAACTTGGCTCCGACCGAATGTTTTCCGGTGATCACTGGTTGAAGTCTATTGATTTTGATGCGCTCTAGTGACAAGTAGTGGAACTAAACAAAGTGGCTTTTTGCGATTTGAAAACTTGTCGATAGATGGCGCTGTCTCCGATAACCTCAGCTGTTGCTCTTAGAATGAAGCAGTCTTGTTTACAGTTATTTTTGTAGGTTATGATAATATATTTGAATTTCACTGCGACTAACCTTTCTGTAATGTAAATAATATTCCGTTTTCAATTACCGGCCTCCTTCCGGGATATTATGGTTTGGTATGTTCTTCAAAAAATCCTCATACCACAAAAATAAAGTCACTTTAATCTGCAACAGTTTTTGGTGTCTTTGAGCACTTATTCTTCACTTTTTTCACAAACTATCACTTGTCGTTATATCTCTTCGTATTGACTCTCTTCAGGACTAAATTTTATTTAAAAATATGCAATATTTATATTTTTTTAAGCAATATTTTACGGACTTCGATACTGACAGTGGCACAGTAGCGCCCTCTCTCGTTGCGGCATACGAGGGGTTAAATGTTCATAAATTTGGTATATTTTATTTTTTTGACTGGCCTGTTTGAGATCAGTAAAAGAACGACCTCCGCTAGGCATTAAGCTACTTTTCTGACCTTAGATGCTAAAAAAATGGTGTGCCGCAAATCACTTCATTTTCGTCCCTCCTGAATAGAACCACCCATCTATAGATTACAGGAAAACATACAAGAAGTCTATGGTATTAAAAGTAACACCGTTTAACCAGTACGAATATTTATATTTCGCTCAATGGACCAATTAATTAAATTTATAAAATAGCATAGCAACAGTATTTGAAAGAGTGTAGATATAAATTATACCTTTTTAGATAAAATTTAACTTGGCTCTATAACCTGTATATCCTGATAGATAAAAGTTGTCCTTTAATTTTGCCAAATTTTCAGCTTATTTTATTGAACTATAGGTACACAACTTTACAATATGATCTTCGCAGCCAACACGATCCCTACCCACTGCCCCTGCGGCGTGAGGTAACTCGCTTTGAGGACACGCGACTCTTTCTCGTGCGAGATATGCTACATATCCCTTTCTGTACAGTATCGTGAGAGAGTGAAGGGTGATGCTATGTCGCGCGACATGAGTCGTGAACCATAGTTGTGCTAGACGGACAGGTGACATCACAATAAATGTATGGCACACGTTCGGAAAATTTGTGCTGAGCGAAAATCAGAAGGTAAAATAAAATTAGCCGGAAGATCGAGAAAATTCTTTACATTCGGTCAAAATTTCAAGGTTATATTGACGTCATGTGACATCAGTATGAGACACTGGGCATCTTATCTTGTAGACTTTTAATCGAGATCAGTGATTTTTATTTCGATACGACTCGTCTCTCGTTCGCAATCGTCGCAGATGGGAGCGACCACTCGCTAAACGACGCTCGACGGAGGCGGCCATTTAAATATTTCTGCTATTTTTTACTGATTTTGCATACCTAAATTATTCCGTGCAAGTCGGTCTTTTATTTTTAACAATTAGAATAATTACAAATAAAATGAAATAAATACGTGCATGTGTATCGCAGGTGGACGACACGGGCACGAAGGCGGCCACGGACCGCCTGCAGCAGCTGGGCGCGGCCGCCACCAACGGGGACGCCGGGGACAGCGCGGACAGCGCGGACAGCGGGGACAGCGCGGACAACGCGGACAGCGCGGACACGCCGGCGGGCGCGGAGAGCGCGGCGCCCATCAACGAGAACCTGTTCCTGGACGACGAGCTGGACGAGGAGCTGCAGGGGCTGGACCTGGACGACTGATGCGCGCGCCGCTCCGCCTTCCACGTCCGAGCCGGGCTCCAACACATCGTTTTATAATCATTTTATCCGATTTAAAATCCCGACCCCCGCCGCCTTCGGATGTCGATTGTTTACCTATCGAATTGTGAATTCTAGTTTCCGCGTTATCAATTCCGATAAAAATAGTGAATTAATCGGTATTGATCAATTCAATTGATATAGTAAGTTTCACAAATGCTTCCGACGCGACGAAGGCTCACGGTCCGCGAGTACATGGAGAGTGTATTTCCCCTCAGCATAGACCGCACCCAAATCCTGGTTAGTGACGCTTCCACGCCCGCTCTGTCACATCGAACTCGGAGACATGATTTTGTACACAATTTGGGGAGTTTTCAGTTGTGACTGTATATATAAACGTTAAGACACGATGAAAATAAAACTACTTTATATTTAAATCGATTCATTTATTTTAATTACTAGTTGTAATCCATCGAAACTACCGGTCGATGCTTATGCCTACTGAATAATAAACATCAAACAATCTTTTCGATCCAATTTCATCAATAGCCCCTTATAACATGTTACTAATTATATAAACAGTAGATTGTTTGACAATGAGTTAAAATAATCCATTGTAATACGAAGTGAATATAACAAATATTTTCGGAGTGTCACAATGGCTTTTAGCCACGCGGTAAACGCAAACACTGCTTTTCGGTTGCGAGAAAAATAAAATTGAAATAATGTTTCCCGCGGCGGCGCCCGTGCTCGCCCTCCCGCAGCCGCCGCGGCCCTCGGGCGAGGGGCAGCCCCATGCCAGCGTAGCTAAACCAACCTAACTTTTCAGCAAGAGAAGTGAACCATACAATATTCTTTCTCCTTCCTGGCGCCGAGATGAGTCCGGTCCGTGAATTACTTAAATTATATTTATTAGTGAAATCTGCAGAATAACGTGAGTCGTAATAAACCTTAGAGTTCTCTCTCGGCCCTGTACTGGTGATGTGCGTCACTGCGGCTGCGGGAGGGCGAGCCAGCGCGCCGGGTTGTGCTCGGTGAACAGCCGCAGGTCGGCGGCCGCGAACCCGCGCGAGCGCATGCGCGGCAGCACGTTGTTGAGGATGTGCGCGTAGCCGTGCCCGCCGAAGTCCGCCTGCAACACACACACACACACACACCCGGCGCCACGTCAGCAGAGAACGGTACGTAAGACCCCTATGCGGAGCGAGAAGGAGCGAGAGCGTTGATATATAATTCTTTACAATGCATGTGCTCGAAAAGAGCGTATTCTAGGCATTCAAACTGTGCGGAAAGTACTACTTTTCCGCACTATTGCTTTTTACTTTTCAATTTTTTTTTAATTTCTAGCCGTATCTGACAGCCAGACGCAAAGAGGTTTTATTATTTACAAAAAGTTTGATAAACAAGTCAAATACCGATTATTATCACGTATAAAAGTACAATAAAATCAATATTTCATTAATTAATTCATTTAACACGTCATTAATTACATTAGATATAAAATTTGATTAATAAACGAACTTTAAATCGTTATTCATTAAATAAATTTGGCTGAATGTACACGCGCTTGTGCCATTTCGACATAAGACGAATATTAAAAAAAATACTTTTGCACATGCGCTGTAGTTAGATATGTCGAGCGCGGTTTACGAATGACTCCGCCATTTTTTATTGATGTCTAGTTTATTATGAAGTTGTATTGTGCAAATCTGCTGAAATAATGGCGAGATAAAGGGACGACTCATGAATTTAAACCCGTAAAATGTTATTGAAGAAGTAAAAAATGTGAACGACAGCTTCTTGTTGGATAAATCAAATCAAAACACTTTTTTTCCAATGTAAACAGTCTTTGTGAGTATTAAAGTATTTTCTATTTTCTCGTACCTACATGCATAGTAAAGTTTTGTACGGAACTCGTGTGTAAGATGATTTCCGACTCGTGTTCGTTTAATCACTCGCTCGTACCTCGCTCGTGACTAAAAATCACACTCTTCTGAAATCACCTACCTTCCACACTTGTATCGTAAATAACTATTGTTTGTCACCGACAAGCACGGTGCCGGTAAGTATGGGTGGAAAAACATTTGTTCTCAATAAAGAATAGGATCGATTGACACCTTAATTTTTTTTTCTCTACTCAGTTTCGACCGGGTTCGATTCCGGGTTATGCATGAGATATACGAAAAAAAAAATTGAATGCAGTTTTTAATAAATCTAAAATCGAAGCCGTGGTTCCTAAGAACAGATTTCCCTATCTCTTATAGTTTTCGTTTTCTCCATACTGACCCATTTGCATTGATCACCCGGTATATTATTAAAGACACGAAGCTTTTAATGTAGCGTATACGCGATGCATTTGTCGTCGTTTCTTAACCCATTAAAAAAAACGTCACGGTAAGTACTGCAGCAAATGAAAATATTTACTTTTACGGTACCGTTTTCACATTTTTTTAATGTAATATCAGACTGTAGACACAGTTTGCAGACAAACTTGCGGCACTGGAATGTCTCAGGTCCAGTACCGCAGGTCCACCAAAGACAAGTTCAGTAAAACGGTTACCAGGCGGTGCTTGGTGTGTATGTCGTGCGACATGAGCACGCGCTGCGCGAGGCCGGCGGCGACGAGCGCGCCGATGAGGCGGATGCGCGCGGCGTCCGACGGCATGTCGCACTCGTGCGCCAGCTGGTAGTACGACACCTCCGTGCCGAACAGGTCGAACTGGCAGTACGTGCCCAGCTCCGCGAACGACAGGAGCTCTTCCTCGTCCAGGAGCGTCCCTGCAAGTTGCCGGTGGGGTTACAAGCTAGAAGCACATGGCAGATGGCGCCGCTGTTAACACAACTCTGTTTAAACTTACGCAGTTGACAATGCGGCATACGCAATGATTGTACCTGTACCTACTACTGGAGAAGCTGTCAAGACAAGCGTGTTATAGACTCACGGTCGAGATGGCTCATGACGGCCTTGTCGGCGCGGCCGCCGGCCTCCAGGTAGATGCGCACGATCTCGGCGGGCGCGGCGCGCGCGCGGTGCGGGTGGAAGCTCACGCCGCAGCGCACCTGCTCCGCGCACTCGCCCGCCGCCACGATCGCGCGCCGCTCGAACTCTGCAACACCACCACACCACACCACACCACCACGTCGCGTCACCAACAACATTTACAAATAGGTACATATGTGGTTTACCAAAATCGTACAATCATTCACCCTTTATGCAAAGCTAGTGTATTGATTTCGATAATGATCAAGTGATCATTATCGATCGTATCGCAACGTATTGATACTTAATTACCTAAGTATCAATACGTTAAGGTAACAAAACTGCGTCGGCTCCTCCAGCATGTGCCGGCACAGCTGCTCGGTCTACTGGCGCTCACCTCTGATGGGCCACACGCTGGCGATCTCCCCGATGAAGCCCGCCTTGACGCTCCTGTCGCCCACGCAGCCCTGCGTCAGCTCCTCCAGCATGTGCTGGTACAGCTCCTCGGAGGAGCGGTGCAGCACGTCGTCGTGCTGGACGTCCGCGATGTAGAAGCCGGTGCCCGCCACCACGTGCACGCCCGTCTCCAGCGCCACGCGCTTCAGGAACGACAGGTCGCGCGCCAGGCCCTCCGTCGAGTTCTCCACGATCGTACCTGCGGTTTTGATTTGAATCAGTTTTTATCCTCCACTACCTACGTCTCTGGTCCTTTGATCGATATCACAACCTTTCCTTTTGTTTCTTAGTTTTGAGGGTTCCGTGGCCAACTAGGAACCCTTATAGTTTCGCCATGTCTATCTGTCCGTCCGTCCGCAGCTTAGCTCCGTGGACCGTAATCATGATCGTTAGTACTAGAAAGCTGAAAGGGTATAGCAGGATAGCCTAAGAAAAAGTGCCCCCAGCGTTTTTGGGTCGAAACTATAATCAGACGATGGCTTTTAAGGAGGCAATACCCTGCAAAAAGTTTCATCCCTCTGTTACCCCCTGGGGGTGAAAAACACCCGATTAACCCCAAAACTGTTTTATTTATTTTTTCCTAAACTATGAAAGTGACGAATTTCAAATTTTGTACAAATATTAATGAGACTAAAAGCTATATTAAAAAAAAATATGACCCTCCTAACCATTTAAATTCTTGTAAAAAAAAGTAAAAAAAAATAATAATCACCCTGTATAACAAGTTCGGCTCTTGGTACACACACCATTTTTTTTCCAAATATGAATCAATTTATATTCTACATCATACAAAAGTTTCATCGACCTAGCCCAGAAGGAACATTACGAAATTAATATGAATCGGCTCTTTGGTGCCTACTATTCATTTAACTCCTACTAAGAGCCTTGCATTATTTTTTATTAATAAACAATGGCCTGCGATCAGACCGCTGTTTGTGACCGATTAAAAAAATTGAAAATCAAACGCGGGCAGTAACGCGGCCGCGGGTAGTGTTTTGTAGGGTTCCGTAGTCAACTAGGAACCCTTATAGTTTCGCCGTGTCCGTCTGTCTGTCTGTCTGTCTATCTGTCCGCGGCTTAGCTCCGTTATCATTACATTAAAGTACTATAAAGCTCTAATTTGGTATGAGTATGTGTATGTAAAACGCCGACATAACGGTAAAATAAAAATAAAAAGAAAAACTTTTTCGGGTACCTACCGCTTTTCCCCTAAAGTGGGGGTGATTTTTTTTTCGTTTCAACTAGTGTGTGGGGTTTCGTTGAATAGGTATTTTAAAAATAATAGGGGTCTTAAAACATCATTTTTTGATAAATTCAGAAGTTTTGTAAATATTCGCTATAGAAATCCAAAAAATAGCGCCCTCTAACTTTTCAACCACGTGTCAAAAATTATGGAAAAATTCGTAAAAATTTGACCTCATAAGCACTTCCGATGAAAACTATACTTATTGAATAAAATCGGTCGAGCCGTTTTTGGGTTATCGCAGAATATCATAATTTTCTATAAAATGACGTAAGTGCCGCGCGGTGTCCTTATACTTCGAACGTTACACATGTTAGTTAAGTGCCATACTGTATTAAAACATTCGCTCAATCTGGCGCATATAACCGATAACTTCAAGAAGGTAATAAGTAATTACAGTTACTTTGGCGTTTACGACCTTTTTATAGAGCTTCATCTGTAATTTAAACCTCGGGCTTAAAACCGCTATTTTAAGCCCGTCTATTGTGAAAGATGGGCAACTACGGAACCCTACACTGAGCCGGCCCCGACATGGTCTTGGCCTGTTTTGTTTTTAATTATATGGTTGCAGGACCGAGACGTTGCGCATTAAGCATAATATAATGAGTAGTGCCTACTAAACAGTACATTCATTTTATTTTCGCAATGTTCCTTCTGGGCTAGGTCGATGAAACTTTTGTATGATGTAGAATATAAACTGGTTCATACTTGGAAAAAATGGTGTGTGTACCAAGAGCCGAACTTGTTATACAGATTGATTATTATTATTTTTACTTTTTTTTACAATAATTTAAATGGTTAGGAGGGTCAAAACAGGGGGTTTGTTCAAAAATGCAAATGGGTTTGACCACTTTGTAGTTTAGTCTTCACCATACAAACAAAGGTTAACATGTTAGGTAATGTATGCGTTGGTATTATGGGATTCACGTAAAAGAGTTGCTTTCAATTTCGTAGCGAAGTGGTAATTTATACCGCGCAGAAATAGACAGACAGACAGACGGACATGGCGAAACTATAAGGGTTCTTAGTTGACTACGGAACCCTAAAAAACACTGCCGATGGTCCGATCGCAGGCCATTGTTTATTAATAAAAAATAATGCAAGGCTCTTAGCAGGAGTTAAATGAATAGTAGGCACCAAAGAGCCGATTCATATTAAATTCGTAATGTTCCTTCTGGGCTAGGTCGATGAAACTTTTGTATGATGTAGAATATAAATTGATTCATATTTGGAAAAAAAATGGTGTGTGTACCAAGAGCCGAACTTGTTATACAGGGTGATTATTTTTTTTTTTACTTTTTTTTACAAGAATTTAAATGGTGAGGAGGGTCATATTTTTTTTTAATGTAGCTTTTAGTCTCATTAATATTTGTACAAAATTTGAAATTCGTCACTTTCATAGTTTAGGAAAAAATAAATAAAACAGTTTTGGGGTTAATCGGGTGTTTTTCACCCCCAGGGGGTAACAGAGGGATGAAACTTTGTGCAGGGTATTACCTCCTTAAAAGCCATCGTCTGATTATAGTTTCGACCCAAAAACGCTGGGGGCACTTTTTCTTAGGCTATCCTGCTATACCCTTTGGTACGAGTATGAGTATGTATCACGCCGACAAAACGGTAAAATAAAAAATAAAATAAAATAACTCGTACTTCTAAAGTGAGGGTGATTTTTTTTTCGTTCCAACACCAGGGTTTGGGGTGTCGTTGAATATGTCTTTTAGAAATAGTAGGGGGTCTCCAAACATTACCTTTTGATAAAGTCAGCAGTTTAGTAATAATCGCTCCGGAAATAAAAAAAAATAGCGTCCCCTCCCCTCTAACTTTTCAACAAAGGTTCAAAAAATTATGGGAAAATTCATGTAAATGAGGCCCTAAGTACTTTCAATGAAAACTATATAGAATAAAATCGGTCGAGCCGTTTTTGAGTTATCGCTACATTTCATAATTTTCTCTGAAAGGACGTAAGTTGACTTCCAGAAGGTAATAGGTAATTACAGTTACTTTGGGCGTTTACGACCTTTTTATAGAGCTTGAAATCTTTCTCGTAATTTAAACCTCGGGCTTAAAACTGCTGTTTTAAGCCGTTATTGCCGCCTATTTATGAAGGATAAGCAACTGCGGAACCCTACACTGAGCGTGGCCCGACATGCTCTTGGCAGGTTTTTTTTATCCTTAGTTTAATTTTCAGAACCTTACCTACGTACATCACGAATATCTCTAAACGGTAGGTAAGTAATTTAAAATAAAGAACCGTATACTGTGAAAGATATTGCCATATAACATAGGGAACAATTTAAACGCTCACCAAAATGGCTTTTATACCCCAAAACTAAATTCCAAATAAAATTAATTGCCTCCATTTAAATTAAACCCACTCTATACAGTACTCCCCAAATTAAATCATTTTGTATTCAAAAATCGATATACATTACACCAGAATAATTTTATGTTTAGTCAGTATATCTTTTTGCTACCCAAAATGGATTTTTTGCTCACCAAATATTGTTTTCATAAAACATCAAAATTATTACCAAAAATATCTTTATGCTTCCCAAAATGGATTTTTTGCTCACCAAATATTGTTTTCATAAAACATCAAAATTATTACCAAAAATATCTTTTTGCTTCCCAAAATGGATTTTTTGCTCACCAAATATTGTTTTCATAAATTAGTGTTTCAGCTAGGTAACCATCTAATCCTGATCACCTTTCAGAGCAGATCCGACTCGGCCGGGTTAGGTTAGGTTAGTTTTTTTTTTATATCCCTAAAAATCGCTCCATAATGTGCGGTAGTCATTATTAGCTATGCTACCTATATCAATTTGAAATTTTCTCCATACAAATTGTTTTTTTTTCTTTATTTTCCGAATTTGACCGAATTTTCGGACAAGATTTCAGATTCATATTTTTGAGCCCCGAGAGCCCCCCGATACCGAGTTTTAGCCGCCTAGCACCAATTTGAAATTTTGAATCGTTTTTTTTTTCGATATTTTCCGAATTTGACCGAATTTTCGGACAAGATTTCAGATTCATATTTTTGAGCCCCGAGAGCCCCCCGATACCGAGTTTTAGCCGCCTAGCACCAATTTGAAATTTTGGTGAAAAAAGCCATTTTGGTAAGCATTTAGTTTTTTGCCTCAGCAAAAATGACTAAAATAGAAGTAATAATATAAAATATTGGTGACATCCATTTGACAATAATATAGATTATTTGGTCTGAAATTAACTTTAGCGGTGTTCATATATTTTTATAGCATGTAAGAAAAATAATTATTTGCTTTATTTATAGAATAGTTTGGGATACACTATTTGGTGAGCATTCATCCGTTTTGGCAAGCATTAAGAATTTATTGGTACCTAGTAATTTATCAACATATTTGGTAGTCGTTTAATCATATTTGGTAGGCGTTTAAACACAAGCCTATAACATATTCGGGTCATTGTCAGTTCAAAAAACAAAATTTGTCCCTTCGGTGGTCAAAAGTTAAGAGCTTGTACGAATCTAGGTTATGTTGCTATTACATCGGATTATACAGGGTGTCCCTAAAACCAACGCCGAAATGAAGAGGGGTGATAGAACAGCTCATAAGAAACCATATTAAGTTAATTTGACCTTAATAAAAAGTTCATGGTTTTCGAGATATTTGCATTTTAAAAAAACTCGTGACTTTTGAGGCCCTGCGTCACTATGTCGATTGCCACCACTGCAAATTTAGGTATTTTTTAAATCTGTTTTTTGCAGGATGTTACTAAAAACATATCCTATCGAATGTAATTTCAATTTATTACATATCATGATGCTTTGTCGGTAAAAAAAAAAAAAACGAATTATAGCAATTTATTAAATTTAGCCAGCGGTTTTGATCGAGTTTCATTTAAAAAAAGTATTGTAAACTAACATGGCACACAACATAAAAAGATAGTAAATTTATTGTAGTTTTCAAAAAGGTACAGCATTTTCTAATTTACGCAGCAGTTTACGAGATATTGATATTTTACACCAAAAGGAGCTCATACTGCAGTTATTCCATAGTATGGTACCAGAGCCCCTACTAGGCTCAGAGTTTGAATTTTGAACAAAAAATAGATTCAAAGAATACACAATTTGAAATTGGAACACAATTTGAAATTCGAATTCAAGTCGGCTTTCTGATTAAAGAGTATTTTAGTAATTTTAGGACACTTCGACAATTCGTTTGATGTTCTTTATTTAGTTTGGTTTCTTATTTTCTTATATAGACTTGATTTACCAATAGAACTCGTGTTTGCCTTGTGATTTGGATTTTTGGTACAATTTAACTTTGCTTTGTGCATCTTGGACTCGAGTTCTGCCTATTGATTTTAACTTCGATTTACTTTGGCTCTGTTAAGATTAATTGTAGTGCGTTTGTTACAAATATGCCAGAGAATTATACTCCTCAAGAATATGCCAACATGCATTTTGTCTATGGGGAATGTCAGGGTAACTCTTGTGCTGCAGCTAGACTCTATCGGGAAAGATATCCAAATTTAAGGCATCCGGACCATCGAGTATTTCGAAATGTTCATCTCGCATACTCACAAGGCGTTTTGCCTGGTAATCGTGGTGGATTGGGAAGACCTAGAGGAGATTACGATGAAGATGTTTTACAAGAGATTCAAAACGACCCATCCACTTCGACACGGAACATTGAACGTAATTTAGGGATATCAAAATCTGTTGCCAATAGAATATTACGTCGATATGGATATCATCCATACCACATACAACGTGTTCAAGCGTTGCTGCCCCGTGATTACCCACTTCGTGTTCAGTTTTGCCAGACAATGCTGCAAAAACACAGAGAGGATCCCAATTTCATAAATATGGTTTTATGGTCTGATGAAAGCACTTTTAAGAGAGATGGATTTATGAACATGCACAATTTACACAGTTATGCATTAGAAAATCCTCATTTAATGAGGGAAGATCGGTCGCAGTACCAATTTAAAGTGAACCTCTGGACTGGAATATTAGATGGGAAAATAATTGGCCCATTTGAATTACCAGAAACGCTGAATGGTCCAAGTTATCTGCATTTCTTAGAGAATGAGTTGCCAAATCTTCTCGACGACGTACCTTTAGCTACGCGGAGGTCAATGTGGCTGCAGAATGATGGCTGTCCAGCACATTATGCATGCGAAGTGCGACTACATTTAAACCAAACTTATCCACAGAAATGGATCGGCCGTCTGGGTCCCATTTTGTGGCCTCCTCGATCTCCAGACCTAAATCCTCTGGATTTCTATTACTGGGGTTATATTAAAGAAAAAGTTTACAATGAACCGATTAACAGTATAGCGGAGCTGAGACAACGCATTTACGCAGAGGCCCAAAACGACGTATCAAGAAGTGCACGTCACATCAGTCGAGCATTTTTAAGGAGATGCCGAGCTTGTATTCAAGTCAATGGCGGACAATTTGAACATTTAATTTAGTTACATAAAACAGGTATCGTATTTTTTTAATTGATTAATCTAAAAAGTTTTTTTATTCACTTAACAGATAAAAATGGCAACCAGTATTATTTTTGCATTATCTTATAAACCGCTAAATAATTAAGTCACTTCAATACCATTTTAAAAACAACTCTAAATTTGCTATCTTTTTACGTTATTTGCCAGGTTCGCTATGAACATTTCATTTTTTTTAATTCTAAAATTGAATTGTGTTCCTATTCTAAATAAAGTATTCTTTAAATCGATTTTTTGTTCAAAATTCAAACTGAGCCTAGTAGGGGCTCTGGTACCATACTATGGAATAACTGCAGTATGAGCTCCTTTTGGTGTAAAATATCAATATCTCGTAAACTGCTGCGTAAATTAGAAAATGCTGTACCTTTTTGAAAACTACAATAAATTTACTATCTTTTTATGTTGTGTGCCATGTTAGTTTACAATACTTTTTATAAAGGAAACTCGATCAAAACCGCTGGCTAAATTTAATAAATTGCTATAATTAGTTTTTTTTTATTTTTTTTACCGACAAAGCATCATGATATGTAATAAATTGAAATTACATTCGATAGGATATGTTTTTAGTAACATCCTGCAAAAAACAGATTTAAAAAATACCTAAATTTGCAGTGGTGGCAATCGACATACTGACGCAGGGCATCAAAAGTCACGAGTTTTTTTTTAATGCAAATATCTCGAAAACCATGAACTTTTTATTAAGGTCAAATTAACTTAATATGGTTGCTTATGAGCTGTTCTATCACCCCTCTTCATTTCGGCGTTGGTTTTAGGGACACCCTGTAGAAGAGGGAACGTTCTTTATTCTCACAGGCATTTAATAAAAAAATTTGGCCCTGGAATCCTTAATTTTGCAAATGTCCACCGGAACGAGGCGCACCTAAATCTGACAATGACCCATTCACTACGAATTTGCTAATTTCAGTATGTAGTGTACTATAGCAATACCTACTTAACGCTACGCGCTAGTGAGAATCTATGTAGGAAAGTAAATTTCGCTACTGGTTACAAATGAAGACACAAATGACACAATTAAGGTTAAGTTAAGACCACAATGAGGTTTGCAAAAGTTTACTTGGATGATCGAGGTATTTAGGTAGATAATTTTCATCAATTTCACTACCCAAAAGTTGTCTGGAAGAGATCGCTTTTTAGCGATAAGACCGCCTGTTGTCTACCGTTATTTATTAATGGCATTTGTCTTGTTTCCTTTTGTAAACTTTTATTGGTGTGCAATAATAGTATATTACTGCCGAGGCCGGGAAAAGTCAGTTCGTGGATGAGTATGAATAATACGAATCTGCGAACTGACATTCCCGCCGAGGCTTGTATAGTGCTTTTCTCCAAATATGCTTGGAAATAATCACCAATCTACATTTTAATTTAATGTATCAGTACCATGAAGTTCATTTGGTACTTATTTTTTTAGGAATAGGAATAAAATTTCGGGTCCGAATCATATGTTTGATTTAAAACAAAATATATGAATAAGAATTAAATATATATGAAAACACAATAACAAAAAATATGCACATAGGTAATTATAAATTTTAGTTAAATGAACAACTTCTAAACACACTGTTTTTTTAGAAACCATACCATATTTATCATTCGGAGAAGATCATAAGTTCAAAATAACTTTTATATTGATTTGGACACAATCATTTCTGTTTTATTTTTTATTTGTTTACGTTTGGTACACTTATTAATTTTCAAATCACTCATTAAATATCATCATATTATTAAAATTAAAACTGTCGTGAGAAATCTCTAATAAATAACTAAGAATCATGAAACTAAATTAACCGCATATAAGATTATTATTCAAATTGTTTGTCCGTTATTCGAAATTTGTCGACATTTTAAATACATTGACAGTAGCAGAGCAAAAAAATGTTCAGTGCAAGAACTAAACGCAGAGAACAATTAAAAAGTTTATAATAGTTTTTATTTTTTAAATTTAGTGGACAATTGGCTGTATGGTGAATTATCAAAGTCTTTGAAAAAATTAAAAGTAAAAATGCAGTAACCGACCAAATTAAGATTACCCTCATTTGTATGAGACGTTATAAACGGAAGGTGTGTTTTTTACTTAATCGCCTTATTTAAATAATATTGATTTCCCGGCTAAGGCCAATAATATATATATTTTTTAATTTTCATTAACGCCTTCTAAATATAACGAACGATTTCGCGGTCCAGTTTTACTACATTAATGGCAACATTTCCAAGCAAGTTGGAGAAAAGTATATTGTTGTAGATAGATCACAAATTAGTCAGGTTTGCACTGACCTCCTCCCGACTGCTTGAACATGTTGACGTCGTTGAGCACGGCGCTGGCGGTGTCCGGGTCGTTGAGCGTGAGGTTGTACCGCGAGGAGTACGGGTACTGGCGCAGGTAGCCGACGGAGTGCAGCGATATGTGCTTGTTGGGGAACTTGGCGGCCAGCGCCGTCGGCGGCCGCCGGTAGAAGTGCGTGAACTCCATCGACAGGTGCTCGTGCGTCAGCGTGCGCCCCAGCGCCTCCGGCGCGACCTCGCCCAGCACTGCTCACACACACAATATACTCATATCGGATTCTAATTACTAATTCCCTTCTAATTCCGTGAGGACGACCCCGCTAATACTCCCACCTACGCTATTGTCGTTTTTTTGACGAATACCTATACTTACCTACAGACTATACAAACCGGCTAGAGACAAAACAAGTTTCTGTCTAAAAATATGTTGTGACTATCTTCAATTTCTGACTATCGGTAGGGGAGACCGGGTATGGAAGTCACATTTTATTTCTTTTGCATTTTAAGTACTATTGTTTTTAGTTGGGCATGATAAAAGATAATTTAATGGATAGTGTATTTATTTGAGTTTAAAAATATATCAATACTTTTTCACTAACATTATGTATGGAGGAAATATTTTTATTTTTATGAATAAAGAGAAATGTGACTTTTAACCCCGTGTCAGGGATGGTTGTCACAGGTGCTGGGGTACGTAATCGCATAGTAAAGTAAGAGGAATATATAGATAATACACACATTTATATCTAACGAACTTTTTTCTTGTTGAAGATAAAAATGTTTAATGTAAGTTACTGTAACGGAAAATAACGAAATATTCGTAATTAATAAAAAAATCTCAATAACAATTTTTTTTCAGCTAGTAACTTATATAAACTTAAATGATGTATGTAAGTCACTGTGACCAGGAAAGTAACGAAATACGTATTCATAATTAATAAAAACACCCAAAAAATAAATTTGCTTTCAGCTAATAAGGTAGTCACACGTGACTACCAGCCCCCGTCGACCTGAGACAACCTGCCCCAAAACACGTTTTAGAAAATAATCTTACAATATAAATTCAAATGAATGTTTCCACTAAAAACCTTATAACAGTATGATTATACACAAGTTCAACTTGAACAATACACGAAGAAGCATATTAATATGCAAAATAAAAGTGTACCTACGAGATTTAACACAGATGCACAAAAAATACTTTTACTGGCGGAAAAAAGTAAACGAATGTGGCTCCGTCACAACATACCGGAGCCGACTGAGGTAAAGTACGGAGGGGGGTTTAGCTCTCGCGATCCTTGGACACCGGTCGGTAAACTGATTCGTGCCTTTAGTTGTCAGTTATGGCTGCTGTGACAACCAACCCGTGTGACTTCCATACCCGGTCTCCCCTACTTTTATTCAAAAATTCATCAACTACCTACTCGCCAACCCGGTTTGCGTTTCACCATCCGACTTAATCGTACCATGTCATTGTATTAATTGTATTGTCATCGAAGTTCGTAAGTTAGGTTAGGTATAGTAAATTACAGCTCAGTCGGTGCCCAGGCAGTGGGTCAAATGTAACTCAAGATTTGAATACAGACAGACAACGGAACAAGTGCAAGTAAATAAAAGCTTGTAATAAATAATGTAGGTAATGAATACGGAAGGATCAGCAATAAGTTCGCTACGTCTACATCACGCTTGCACGATGTTACTATTCTCTGTAACCCCTGGCAAAAAGAGGTGCTATAAGTTTAACATTATTGTGTAGATATCTGTTGAGTATGGTTTTATTAAATCGAAAGGCTTTCCGTCGAGATGGTTCTCAGTGGTTGGGTCGGGGATTTGTATCGTATGTTTGGGCGTCACATTCATATCTCATATCCTACCTACTGCTTGCAGGGCGTACTTGATGGAAAAGTATCCTATTAGGTACTAATATTAGATGGGTTAGGTACCTATCTTGCATTTTTATTTGTGGATGTAAATGTTTATTGTTCGTCAAGGCAAATCAAATGAGTCCAAACCTGGTGGGTTATAAAGTTTAGAAGTTCCTATGGTCACCTTCCGACTTCATCATCACTCATCAGACCTGGTCCATATTGGTGCCATATTAATGTATTGTCATCGGAGATACATAGGTACCTACTCAATAGTTACATTTGAGTCCCAGCGAACGTAAGGAAGTGGATTAAAATTAGCTTCCAAGATTTGACCTGAACATAGGTAGGTAAGTACATATTACAAACATTGCAAGTTAAATAAAAGCTTATACAATGAGCTGCCGAATTGCATGGCATGGCCCATAGTTTAATAGTAATATATTTTTATTTACACAACCGTGACTGGCGAACAGTATTTAAAAATTATATCTTTATGAATGCGACAGTAGGTAAATAGTAACAACTTACCAGTTTGCACACGACCGCTCATGTTTACAGTATGATTGATAATGATAATACACAACTACTTATCAGAGTCATCAGTTTACCTAACTATTTATCTCTAATATTGGTCTAAAACAAACTTGTATAACTTACAAAACTTGGAAATTAATAAAATAATGAAATAAGTAGCAAAGTAAGTGTTTTTGTGAGTTTATCTGAGTAACTCGTCTGTCGTGTGATGGCTCCGCGGCCGGCTGAGACACTGCGCTGTAAGTATAGTGTAACGGCTCATCGCACTATACTCGCGTCGCCCTGATAAGGCAGAAATTTAATTATAGCATTCTTGTGAGAATAATTCTACGCTGCGTGTTCATGGCTATAGACGCTCGTCGCTCGTCAGACGGATAGTGCGCGGGGCTGCGGCCTGCGGGCTCGATAAAGACGGTGCATGCCGTCCGACGCGGCACGGAGGCCACGGAGTTTTCAATATCCTCCTTTATATGAATTTTATTAAAATAACCGATGGGTGTTGCCATAACATCCACACATATAATCCTGGAAGAGTGTGGATCTTCGCATTTTTTCACGATTGAACATAGTTCGGCGCACATAATTGTTGCTGGTATCATCTTTAACTAAATATCCATAGCAACGAGAAAACAATGACAATCAGTTGTCGTAGTTCACTGATGTATGGTTCCATTGTTTACCACGCACTTGTGAAGAATTGTTACTAAGTAGGTACCTATAAGTATACTGAAAATATTGAATACTTAATCACAATGCCTATCATAGTGAAAGAGTTCACTTGGAAGCAAACTCCCACAGCGGTGAACATTACGATACCTCTGAACCCTGTGAAAAAGGAAAAGGTGGATTTATTCGCGAGCGATTCGTATATCAAGGCGCATTACAGCCCGTTTCTGTTCGAGGTGTTCCTCCGCCGCGACGTCGACATCGACCGCAGCAATTGCCTCGTGCAGGACGACCTCATCGTCCTCGACCTGGTGAAGAGAGAAGAACAGGATTGGGAGACACTGGAGAAAGAATTAACGAGGACCGAGAAGATGAAACTGAGACAGGAGATTCTGGAGAAATGTCAGGAGAAAGCAAAAGAGGAGGCAGAGCAGAAGAGGATTAAAAAAAGTCAGATGGATCGATTCACGGTCCAGAAGGCGATGGAGATAGACTCGCGGCACCACAGCCTCATGGACTCCAGGAGAGACGAGCAGCGCAAAATCGCCATGGATGCTTTAGAGGACTGGAGAGTTAACGCGGACAAGGGGAACTCGAATGAGGTTAAAATAGTCGAGTTGCCGGATGTGAAGGAAAATGAAGATAAAATAGTAGAGGTGAAAGAAAATAAACCGATATTGAGTGAAACACCCAAAACTACAGACAGCACGGTAAAAACGGAGCTTGGGGCTCAGTCGAAAGTAGTGCCGCCTGCGAAACCCCGCCCCAGGAAACCAGTGAAGGTGAGCAAAACAGCAAATAAAATAAACATAAATCGCTCTTTAGATATTATCGTCGTCACTTACCTGCCTGAGAAGGATTATCATTTAACAATGGAATAAAGTGACGAGCAATTTGTAAAACAGCTCTTTTATTGTATTGCCAGCTAGGCTAGATCTAACTATCTACCAGGCTAAGATATATTATATGTGAGTGCAGACTCCGGTGAAGTCGGAGTACGTGGAGCAGAAGAAGGCGGAAGCGGCTTGGCGCGTGCTGCCGGCGGTGCGCGCGGCGGGCGCGTGCGACGTGCGCCACACGCCGCGCGCCTTCCCCACGCCCAGCCGCGAGTCCGCGCGCGCAGAGGAGGAGGCCTGGCTCAAGAACGTCACGCTTGCGCGTCGCGCCACTGGTCAGCACCACCTTATAGTAGCCGAAACACTCAGCGCCACAAGTGAAGCGGATCATCAGCTTAACCCCTCGTATGCGGCAACCAATTCAGAATTTGACACCTCGGTGCGGCCGCGTTACGTCATTGTATGCTGCCCGCTAGAACGTATCCGTGCTTAGGCAGTTCATGAACTGGCACGGATACGCGTCTAAGCATACGAGGGGTTAAATTATGCTACGGCTGAGGCCGCTCGACTATGCCTACATCAGGCCACGAAGATTTCGGAACTGAGAAAGCCTACCGAACGATTGTGTCTAACGGGCCGGCCACGACTTCGCGCGACCAGCGTGGGAGCGGGAGGTCCGAGCGCCGTGTTCCGCTTATAGGCGCCCGCCGTCGCTCGTCGTTTCGCTGGTCGCGCGAAGTCACTTGGCCGGGTCGCAACGTATGAACCCCTCTATATACAGAGGACGAATAATACAGTTTTTGAGCTTCGGAGCTCATGGTGTGGTCCGTACGAATGAATGAACGAAAATCATTTATTTGCGAGAATTCAAGTGTGTACAATTAGGTGACATTTATTTATTTATTTAAACTTTATTGCACAAAAGAAAAACTTAACGTACAAAAGGCGGACTTAATGCCATGAGGCATTCTCTACCAGTCAACCTTAGCATTCATATCAGACAACATATATAATTGAATAAGATGGCTGTAGGGTTCGTGTCGGAGGACCTGCGGCCGGAGGAGCACGACCCGCAGTGGTGCAAGAACAAGGGCGACGAGTTCTTCCGCGCGGGCAACTTCCTGGGCGCGGTGAGCGCGTACACCCACGGCCTCCACCTATCGGCGCGCCTGCCCAGTCTGTTCGCCAACCGCGCCGCCACGCACTTCGCGCTCGGCAATTTCAACAAATGCGTGAGTCGCACCTGTCTACCCAGCCATTTCTAAATTATTGGCTCGAGTGGCACAGCCTTTCTCATTGAATTAGCAAAAGGGATAACTTGACACAAAATAACTTGATAATATATGTAGTCCTATTCCTACAGGTAAGATGGGGGGAATGGCGGTCATTAAGCAATTATAGGTACCTAACTGACTTTTTACATAGCTTATATAATGGGCTATAGATATACATGAGGCACATTATCAATCTATTACGGGTTTCTTATTTTTTAATCATTTTGTAAAACCCTTCGTTGACCGCTATTACCCGCAGATGCGGGTAATAGCGGTCTACTGTTGGGATATTACCGGTCTTTCAAAATTAACACGGGGTTGCTTCCCACAACGAAATAAAACGACAGTTTATTCATAATTATCTTTTTTTTTATATTTTAACCTAAATTAACTAACTCTTAACCAAAAATAAGTAACTCATTTTTTATAAAAAAAAAACAAACAAGTATTATTAATTATTTATATTTCTACTTTGATAATCACATTGAGACGCATAGGAACTCTCTTTTACTTAGATTCTAACCATAATATTATCTTTTTTTTTTACCAAAATCAACTCTTTTTTTTAAACAAACAAGTATTATAAATTATTTATAATAAATTGTTTAATAAATCCATACGGGGTAATACCGGTCACTGACCGGTATTGCCCGCTTAGAATGATTGCCATTATCCCAAAATACGAATTCTTAGGTTAATCACGAAAAAACGTACCTAAATACTTTCTTAAAATCCAAAAAGCACATGGGATACACTTGTAAACGTGTAGTAATTTACTTTAAGAAAGATAATTGATTGTTATAAATCACTTTAAGCTTACCTTTCACCGAATTTTCGATTTATTACAAGAAAACACGTCTGACCCTGTACACGGCTGTCAATGGCTGTCAAACTCACTGCGCGACTGCGCTGCGCGTGAAGGAAAATGGCGCGGCTTGGTAAATAAGTTTACTCGGCCGCATACTAGATGGCGACACTAGTAGCGATTGCATAATGTTTTTGAAGTTTTAGATTTGACGTGACCGGCATTGCCCGCTGACCGCCATTCTCCCATCTTACCCTAGACCCTTAGTCATCAGTCTACACATACTGCCTCTCCCTCCACCAGAACTACCATACACAGGTAAAGGTGTGGCCGGTGCGCGAGGAAACAAACACCAATAGGATTAGGTACCTGCTTAGAGTCGCTCGATATAAGTCCGCCCCTCAGTTACCTAGTGTGTTAGTTCCGTCAGAGACAGCCTCACTTACGTTGGTAAGTTAAGTTGTAGTACATACTGCTAATAAAAAGAAACTAGGTACTGGGAGATTTATGTATGGCGATATTGGCGATGTTGTAATATCAGGATCGATGAAGGCAGAGTGTTCAATGAGAGACTAGTTGTATTAAATTTATTTTGATAGTGCAATCCTATTATATTTATGCACAAGTATTATTCCTTTATGTATAAATATGTAGCGCGAAACTATTATGTATCGCTAAACATACCTACGTTAAGTAGGTAGGTACATGTGAACTGCTTATAATCTGTCGTTTCCACATGTGTATGTTTGTAAGCGTGGTAGATCTGCAATGCAACAGTTATTTGTAGGTGAACGACTGCTCGTCGGCGCTGGAGCTGCTGGTGCCGGCGTGCGCGGCGAACCGGCGCGCGCGCGCGGCGTGCATCGCGCGGCGCGCCGCCGGCCTGGCGCGCCTCGGCTTCCTCTCCAAGGCCATCGACGAGATGAAGGCCGCCGCGCGCCTGCTGCCCGACGACGACTCCATCAAGCAGGACATCTACGCCATGGAGCGCGCGTGGGAACAAAATCCGGACTCCGATTGAGCTTCCGGATTCCTTTCTAGATATACTTGCAATTTACTATTCTACTGCCCAAAAGACTTTGATGCGGAACATCGAAAGAAAGCTTTAAAGCTCGACAAGTAAAAGCTCGCGACGTCTTTATGTAAGTTTAACGTGAATTTTGAAGCCAACATATGGCCGGGACGACTGTCGACTTTTTATCGTTTTAGAAAACTCTCAGCGGAATCGGCTCGGACTCGGAATGAAAGCTCCTATTTGGTTGCTGTTGATCGCTATATTTAGTTTTCAACTCTCCATTTGATTTTACTTTAAATTGATGATTATAATTATACCTATTGTTTGCGGCCTTTGAACATTTATAGTAGGTACATACGTAGTAACTAGGTAGGTACAATAAACTATAACGCTTCTCATACCTACTACCTTTGGAAAATGTTTACCGTACGTGCAGACCGTATTTATAAATAATGTATACCTAACTCACCTAATTTGTGTCATTATTTGACCCTTGTACCTAAGAAAGATCCCTCACTAGCGTCTTTTGAGCTTTAGCGTCTTGCCAGGCCCCGACCCTGATCACACTCCACAAAAAGCGGGGGAGGTTTTATTCCGTAGGCTGCTGGGTGTAACTCGTAAAGAGTGGGTGCCACACCCGTAGAGTCGGGTATGCTCTGCTGCCAGGTCCGGCATAAAATAATAATAATTGACTCGACGATCATTGTCCCGATAGTCGTTTCGGCGAACGGTCTTATAGCGAAAAGTCTCGACAAACATTTTAAGAGACTCTCGCTAGATGGCTGGATCAAGGGTCAGATACAGAAGGCGGTACTCCTGGACACGGCGCGCATCGTCAGGAGGTTCCTCTCTCTGCAGCCCTAACCACCGGTAGCCTGGGCCCTGCCCCGCTGCCGGCGGCACCCTAGGTTAGGTTTTTAGGGTTCCGTAGTCAACTAGGAACCCTTATAGTTTCGCCATGTCCGTCTGTCCGTCTGTCCGTCTGTCCGTCTGTCCGTCCGTCCGCGGCTTAGCTCCGTGATCATTAGTACTAGAAAGCTGAAATTTGGTATGAGTATGTGTATGTATCACGCCGACAAAACGGTAAAATAAAAACTAAAAAAAAAATTTTTTTTCGGGTACCTCTCGAACACCTAAAGTGGGGGTGATTTTTTTTTTTCGTTTCAACCCTAGTGTGTGGGGTGTCGTTGAATAGGTCTCTTGAAAATAATAGGGGTTTTCAAACATTACTTTTTGATAAAGTCAGTAGTTTTGTAAATATTCGCTCCGAAAATAAAAAAAATTGTGTCCCCCCCCCTCTAACTTTTGAACCACAAGTCAAAAAAATATGGAAAAATTCATGTTAATGCGGCCTTATAAGTACTTTCAATGAAAACTATATTGAACAAAATCGGTCAAGCCGTTTTTGAGTTATCGCCAAATTTCATATTTTTTCTTTAAAAGGTCGTAAGTTGACTTCCAGAAGGTAATAAGTGATTACAGTTTCTAGGGCGTTTACGACCTTTTTATAGAGCTTAAAATCTGTCTTAACTTAAACCTCGGGCTTAAAACAGCAGTTTATTGTGAAGGATGAGCAACTACGGAACCCTACACTGAGCGTGGCCCGACATGCTCTTGGCCGGTTTTTTTATAATGTATCTATATTTTGTAATTACGTCGTTGTATTTTACTTTTTATATAAATTTATTGTAAAAAAACTTAACCTAAGAAATTAAATGAATATACGAAACAATAATAATAATAAAATGTTAATTGGTGCAGCTGACCGTAGCTAGGTGCCTACACTACAACCTACTTTGAGCATTGGTCCCACCAAGGGTAAGGAAGCGATTAACTGTAGACTATTTTTCGCTCAAGAAACAAAACATGTAAGTATTAATATTTGATCGCTGGCTGTTCCACTGCCGGCGACTACTGTCTCTTCACTGATTGATGCCAGCGATGAAAGATAGAGTGGTACTCGCTTTACGGTCGGAACTCACGCTGAGAGACCTGCCAGCAGTCATTTTACTGCAGTTGTCATCCAGTTACTTGAAACAGACTTCTAATATCGTTGAATACCTGAGTTTCGCCTACAGGACTGCATGCTCCGCCACCCGCCCGTCATATTCGAACACTCGCTTATAGCCGAGCAATATAAAACTATCTGAACTGAACTACACACTCGCTTCTCGCCAACTTGTTTCTAAGTAATCGTTCTAATAGCTTTTCGCTCTTCGACGGCGGTGGGACCAGTGCCTTGCACCGATAGGCGAGTTTAATCTTGGAAGTAATAAAGGAACCGCGAGCCAATTCTCGGATTCCAAATAATTAGGTACCTATTAGAATTAATATAAATGGTGCCATTTCTCCGTCGGATTATTGAGTCGAATCTGGAACGACCTGGAATCGGCTCGCATTCGCCGGTAATAAGCTGATAAGGGATAATATAATACTGGACGATAGATTTTTGTTTTGAAGGTTAGGGTCGATACATCGTACCCAATCTAAATGGAAATAAATTAGACCAAAGAAACTAATAAATAATATTAATAGAAATAATAATTATATTACACACCTAGTTAAATACAGTTCACTCGGGGGCTTGGCTCTTGGTGGGCTTGGCGAGCCCCAGGTCGGCCAGCAGCGCCTGCGGCGACGGGTCGCGGCCGCGGAAGCGCCGGAACAGCTCGCCCGGCGCCACGCCGCCGCCGCAGGCCAGGAACGTGCGCCGGTACCGCCCGCCCACGGCCGCCGCGTCCCGCGCCTCCGCCCACGCGCCGAACACGTCCGCCGCCAGCAGGCGCGCCCACAGCCGGCAGTAGTAGGCCGCCGCCCACTCCTCCGACACCACCTTGCCGAACGACAGCGGGTGCGAGTCGTACTTGTCGAACGGCAGCGCGTGGTGCCGCGGCCACTGCTGCTTCACCACGTCGCGCCAGAAGGCCCCGCTCGAGTGCAGCTCCAGGTCCAGCCGCGCCAGGTACAGCTCGCGGCACAGCGCGAGGCCGGCCATGTGCGCGCGCGCCTCGCGCAGCCCGCGCGCCAGCCGCTCCGGCAGCGGCGCGCCCGTGCGGTGGTGCGCGCCCAGCGCGTGCAGCGTGCGCGCCTCGTGCAGCCAGTGCAGCAGCACGTGGCCGCACGTGTCCGCCGCGTCCCACTCCACGTTGGACAGCCCCGCCACCTCCGAGTACTCGACGGTGGTGAGCAGGTGCCGCAGCGCGTGCCCGAACTTGTGGAACAGCGCGCCGACCTCGTGGAAGGCGAGCAGCGACGGCCGGCCCTCGCTCGGGGCCTGGAAGTTGAAGATGAGCGCGGAGAGCGGCGCGGCGCCGGCGGCCGCGCAGCGGTTGCGCAGCGCGACGTGCCAGCCCGCGTCGTCGAACACGCGGATCTTGTCGTGCTGGCGGGCGTACGGGTCGAGGTAGAAGCCGGCCACGGGCGCGGCGCCGCCGTCGAACACGTCGTAGAACTTGACGTCGCGGTGCCACGTCGGCACGTCGGGCCGCTCCTCGATGCGCACGCCGAACAGCGAGCGGCACAGCTCGAACAGGCCGCTCACCACGCGCGGCAGAGGGAAGTACTCCCGGATCTGGTCCTCGTGGAAGTCGTACAGCGTCCGGCGCTGCTTCCGCTGCCAGTACGGAATGTCCCAGGGCTCCAGCTTGAAGTCGAAGCCCCGCTCCCGCGCGAACCTCTGCAGCGCGTCCAGCTCGACGTCCTGCGCGGGGCGCGCGTGCTCGAGCAGCCCGTCCAGCACGCCGCACACGTTCTCCACGGACCCGGCCATCTTGGTCTCCATGCTCATATCGGCGAACGTCTCGAAGCCCAGCAGCTTGGCCTGTTCCGTGCGGAGGGCGCGAATTTTTTCTAAATGCGTGCTGGTCTCCAAGTCCTTGTTGCCGTAGCCGGAGCAGCGCTGCACGTGAGCCTGCCAGGCGTTCCACCGCAGGCGGCGGTCGGGGCAGTACTGCAGGAACGGCTCGTAGACGTGCGGCTGCAGCGTCAGCGTCCAGGGGCCGCGCGCGCCGTCGCCGCCGGCCGCCATGGCCGCGAGCAGGCCCTCGGGGAAGTCGCGCACGACCTGCGGGTCGGTGATGGTGTCGGAGAACATGTCGGTGGCGGCCTGCACCTTCTCGCGGAACGTGTGCTTCTCCTTCTGCAGCTCGGCGACGGTGCCGTGCAGCTTCTCCAGCTTGACGCCCGTCTCGTCCAGCCCGTTCAGTTTCCCCTCCAGGATGTATTTGTCTAGCAGCCTCTGCTCCTCGTCTGTGAGTTTCTTGAGTTTATTTTTCTCGTGGACGGCGGCCTGGAAGATGGGCACGCTGTTGAACTTCGTGGAGCGGGCTTTGTGCGCGCGCTCGTGGATCTTCCTGTAGGAGGCGGTGGGCATGAGCGAGCTGTTGCCTAGATACAACACCTTCGCCATGCCCCAGGTGAGCTCGAGTGGCGCGTCGAGCTTTTCCAGCGGCTTGAACACCTCCTCGAAGGCATTCTTGGTCGCGGGCGCGCTGCGCTCCACCTGCCTCACGCCGTTCTCGTAGTCCAGGCTCTGCTTGCTGATGGACGCGATGCACTTCTCGATGGTAACGTCGCTGAATTCGGGGAGACCGTTGTCCCCCAACAGTGTGTTTGTGTCTCCATCTTCCCCTATTTCTGGAATACTGACAATATACTATAATTAAAGCATGTTCTGGTACGGTTCTAGACAAATAATAAAAATATGCTAAAATAAGGCATGGTAAATCCCCAGAACCTGAGATTACTAAAATTTAAAACAAATGAATGTCTCGAATGAACTGCAATGTACTTTTGATAGAATTAATAGTGTTAAATGGTGCAGTAGTGGGCGCTATTTAATACAATAGTGTTGATAAGGTACCTATTGGAAAATAATATAAAGTTTTCCAAGAATCTCTTGACCAAGGATAAACAGTCCAAATGTCATAAAAGTTTTCTCTCTAATTCTACAAATTTTAATTGGTAAATGATTATCTTGAACATATATATCAATATAAAACCTAGTTATGAACCTACAATTAAGCTATGTTAATTAGGTACTAGTCAAACTCAACCTGTGTCATTCCCAGTGCAAAGGCACCCATCACATTTGCCACTTTTTTGTTTTAAAGGATATAACTATGTGTAGTTATAAATTACATACCAGTCTAGTCTCATCTTTATTTATACTTTTTTCTTTACCATATTTGGGTAATGAATATCCTATAACAATCTTTTTCTGTCCCACTATCCCAGTACCTACTAAAATTGGTTAAAATCTGCCCGCCATGTCGGCGTGATGAGTACAAAAAAGATCGAGTACACGGCTAGCGCCATGCTGTTAAGATTTTTAAACTGTTAAGTTCATAGAACTGAGCTCATGTGCATATACACAACTTCTACAGACTAATAATTGAAATAAAAATGTAAGTATCAACAAGTGCTTTATTTCTAATTCAATACAAATCTAGAATGATATAATAGTATAGATAAGGGAGAGTTCGCGGCAGAAAACCGGGATCTAAGAAATCCAAAGCTTAGAACAAGGTTATAAAAATTACACCACTATTTCAAACCTGCACATGTAACGTGTAAGTAATATACTTGCTTGTTTACACTTATGGGGTAATGTTATCTCATTGATTTGATTAAATTTAGCAGGAAACAGATAACATTTGTCAGGAATATTGGTCAATTTTTTTACAAAACAAATCAATGTAACTTACAGTACGACATATCCCGCGTTGCGTTTACTTTGGTATAATTGTTTCTTTGCTTGTCGTGCTATCAATTTGGTTCGCAGGAACGACAATGCCATATTATTCGAAACTTAAATAGAAATCTCTAATATATTTATTTCATAATCCTACACCTAGCCGCAAACTAAATGACATTTGTACTGTCAATGTCAAGCGTACCGTCAAAAAATTACAAATGTCACTTTCATGAAGCTTTCATGATTGCTAAAGACATTAACGCACGTAATGCATTTGCGAATAATGATGGGCTGTGAATCAGTTGTCTGGAAACTATTTTCCGCATATAACTTTTCCATCTATTCCTGACCACGTCGCTAGTTAAAATAATCGTTAGTAATAGCGGCGTGATTATCGATCAGACCGGCCAACATTTCAAATCGTCTGGTAGCCCTTTACATTACATTACTCCGTCTTACACTACTCGTGAAGATGGTCAAATAAAAATAACCCAACTTCGCTTCGGTCAACTTCGCGATACCCTGACTCCACACTATCACGAAGTTCACCGAGGCGAAGTTGGAGTTTCTGCAGCGAAGTGTTTGTACAGCTGCCGGCAAACTTTTAGAGCATAACCTTGACTGCGTTGTAGCCGATTTACGTACAAAGGTACATGCGCAGATCCGCCATTTTTCTTCTAAAAGTTTGCCGGCAACAATACACTATCATATTCACCCTAATTCATATTCGCGAGTTTTGTCGCTAGGGATAGTGTGTGGAGCTGGGGTTATGATAGTGTGGGAGGCGCTGGAGAAAGTCATACTTCGGCCAACTCTGGCTCTCTCAACTTTGCGATAGTGTCGATACTCTTGATTGCACCACACCAATGCACACCATGCCAATGAGGGTTCCCGACTCGTTCGAGGTGATGACGACAAGTACCGGAGCGACGACGAGTTATGGGTAGGTGCGTTTCCGATGTGAGGCGGGCGCTGCGCCTGCTACTGGGAGCTACCAACACCGCAAGGTATCAGTCGTATAAAGCTGCCTGTCCCTTGTCCACTGAAGCGAAGCGGCAAAAATGTACCGATCGGGCTGCGTCTTTAAGAAGTTACATTTACAGTACGTCCAGAAGAGCTGTTCTCGGCTACAGGCCACTGTTGTAAATTTTTTGCAATTTGAAATATTCTCGCTATTAGAGGTACCTACTCTAGTAATTAAATTCCTCCACATGTTTGTAGGATGCGACGTCGGACGCAGCTGGTGTCTTGGGTTAGGTAGGGGAGTGACTAAGAAGAATGAGGGTCTATCTCTAGTCATTGCATTCAATGCCCATACTGAAGTAAGTACGAAGTAGTTGAGTAGTCGTACGTACAAACGAAGAGACAGAGTTGACTACACACTCATAGTTAGACCTTAACACGTTGTACTAAGGTTTATATTATTTTACACATGTAGGTACCTACAGTTATCAGTTTCTTCGATAGTACCTAGGTACATATAGGAAACCAGATCAGCATAAGTATAATATAGATCTGTCGGACACATTGTCAAATATTACAAAAACAGTTCATGATGAGCGTCTCTTTAGAAAGATGTTTTAATATTTTTTTTATTAGTTCGGATTTTGTCTATAAATATCTAGGTACGTAAAGCCACCGGTAAATGCTATAGCACCTGTAGTAATCACATAATCAGTGTCGCCTACCCAATCGCGGCAATCTTATCGGCGCCTGCGCCCCTGGCCGGCGCGCGGCGGCCGGCGGGCAGGCGGCGCGCACGCGCAGTCGCCCGCCACGCTCCCGATCCCGACATGTGGGCCCCCGCGCTCGCGACGTGCGCGGCGCTGCTGCTGGCGCTGCTCCTGCGCAGGAAGGACCCCGCGCCGCTGTTCGGGGTGTACACGCAGCCCGGCAGGTGGTACTACCTCAAGTATGCCGTGTTCGCCTGCATCTATTATTTCAGGAAGGTAAATTTGGACTTTGATGTAGGACTCTGTCTGCCGTGGGGGTTGATTTGGCAAATTCTGTTATTTCCTATTTTTGCTATTAAATATCTGAAATGTATGAAAAAAAAAGTATGTAGCTAATTCGCGTTCTCTGGTGTCAGAGGCCAAGACCCTCTTTGGGTCACCGAGCCAGCTTAGTAAGTAAATAAGTAAGCTAATTCCTATTATTACCTATTCTGCAAATTCCTGGGTTTAAATCAAAGCAGTCGATTCACTATTTAGCATTTATTAGAAATTATGTAGTTACCTGTATTAATATAAATTAATAAACTACCTACTCAAGGAAAATACCGCGCTCAAGTCATGTTTTTAGGGTTCCGTAGTCAACTAGGAACCCTTATAGTTTCGCCATGTCCGTCTGTCTGTCTGTCTGTCTGTCCGTCCGCGGCTTAGCTCCGTGATCATTAGTACTAGAAAGCTGAAATTTAGTATGAGTATGTGTATGTATCACGCCGACAAAACGGTAAAATAAAAACTAAAAAAAAATGTTTTTTTCGGGTACCTCCCGTACACCTAAAGTGGGGGTGATTTTTTTTTTCGTTCCAAAACTAGTGTGTTGGGTGTCGTTGAATAGGTCTTAAAAATAATAGGGGTCTCCGAACATTATTTTTTGATAAAATCAGCAGAATAGTAAATATTCACTCCGAAAATAAAATAATTAGTGTCCCCCCCCTCTAACTTTTCAACCACGGGTCAAAAAATTATGGGAAAATTCGTGAAAATGAGGCCTATAATAAGTACTTTCAATGAAAACTATTATTGAATAAAATCGGTTTAGCCGTTTTTGTGTTATTGCAAAAATTCATAATTTTCTTTAAAATGACGTAAGTGCCGCGCGGTGTCCTTACACTTCTAACGTTTGGTTTAGTGCCATACTGTATTAAAACATTTCGCTCCATCTGGCGCGTATAATCGATAACTTCCAGGAGGTAATAAGTAATTACTGTTACTTTGGCGTTTACGACCTTTTTATAGAGCTTGAAATCGTTCTCGTAATTTCCGTCTATTGTGAAGGATGGGCAACTACGGAACCCTACACTGAGCGTGGCCCGACATGCTCTTGGCCGGTTTTTGGGATGGTCATCAATGTTTTCTTGACGCGTTTCTTTTCTAGATTATGGGATCAAAAGTATGATGAGTTAGGTAATCGTTACTTAATCATTACCTATATATTTAGATGGGTAATATGGATAGACAACGACAGTGAGTCTTTGGCATATTAAAATACATACGAAACGGGTTTTGCTGTCACCGAAGACGAATATCGCTCTACACGTTTCGAATCGGTTCGCGATTCATCATAAGGAGAGCCAATCAGTCGCGGCGGCGGCCAACCAAGCACTGCGGACTATACCTAGCTCATTAAATAAACTATGTAGCGTGCGTCATTAACTGCCGGGGCCAGTGTCAAGGCGGATTATGTCCGGGTACCTATCTCTATAATTCTCAACACTGTGTTATCACAGGTGTAATTAGTAGGTATACTGATAAACACCTGATGGCTAATATTATTGATTTGTCATTTTTTTAATTGGATCTGTTGATAGTGGGCATTTTTCTTCTAACTTTAAAATCCGAAGACTTGATAAAACATTAGAACTTTTCCCAAAAAATTAATTCACTTCATCGAGAAGAAATCGTAATTTCGAAAAGACAAAAGATTTATACTTATTAATACAAATTGGGCAAGTGCGAGTCCGACCCGCGCATGAAGGGTTCCGTACCATAATCTATAACAAGTTTGTTATATTTTATTTTTAGTATTTAAATATAAATAAATAAATAAAGCACCGAAATCGTTATCGATGTTGTATGTGAGGAGTTTCTTTGATTCCTCATGGATGTGATGTCGTTATCAGAAACGGAGTGATTACATACTCTTTGGTTATCAGATCTTCACCAAAATTTGATAGGATCAATCGGGCGATGATGCCTCCTCTCAAACAAAAAAAAACATATTTCTCTGTATCGCACACCTTCTGAGGTGAACACATGTATAACTACCGTAAAATAATAAACAACAGGCGGTATTATCGCTAAATAGCGATCTCCTCGAGACAACCTCCAGGAGCTATTGCTTACATAAGTCACAGTATAATAAAGAGTACTAACGTACAGTATGGACACTCCCTGCCTCCCGCCGAAAGTGCCGCCCACCCGCGCTCGGTTACCTCTTACCTCGCAGTTACCGGCTGGCAAGGACGCGACCACGCGGTGCGCAGAGCGGAGGCCACGTATAATATTCAAATATTAAACAAATACTTTTGTAATGGGCGTGTGTTGTGCTGTGTACGGTTTTTTAAGCTCTATAAATAACAAAAATAAAAGAAAGTTCTACAGATTCCCATTGGATGAATCAAGGCCAGTAGATACCCAGTTATTTTCAAAGTTTTTTATGTTTTAGTAGAAAACCAACTTACAATAGGTACTAATGTTTAGTATTTTTTTGCCCTATCCGTTTTCGACCTAAACCTATCAGATCACACTGAAAACAACACAATATATATATGAACAAAAAATCATGTTTTCAAATTACGTTATTTTTTGGTGGCCTGAATTTCCTTACAAAAATTTAGTTACTTCGTTTATACTGATTCAAAATATGAAACTATTTGTATAAATCCAGCTTAGATACCCACCTTACAGCGTAATATGATTCTTATTTCTTCCTAATTCGCGCAATGAGTTTTTAGTCATTGAGGTTATCGAATTTGAACGCGGGTGGAATTAGAAATCGTAGTTTAACATTAGTTTAATTTATAAGCACACAAAATTAATTCGACGCCGCTATTACAAGGTAATCTCATATTGCTGCACATTGTGTTCCCGACTCGTGCGTTCAAAATGGCGGCAACCCTAGCATGTCTTATCTCACTCACACAAGCATGGTACGCGTTCACCTACACGAGCTTAGACTGTGTGCGTAGCAACGCGTTTCTTTCATACATTTCATCGCCATTGTCCGAGGTGTGCATAAGTTCTTATTTTTTGCAGTATGCGAATACGGGGCGTGCGGCGAGCGCCGGAGGGCGTGCGGGGCAAGGCGTGCGCGCGCAAGTCGACCCCGCCACCATGGAGCGCGCGCAGCCCTTCAGCGACCACCCCAAGGTATAACTCTCGTGGCCAGCACATCCGTCAGGTCCACGTGCTCCCCCGGCAGCAGGTCCGCCTCGCGACTATGGAGCGCGCGCGACCCAGTTTTTATCAAATATATCAAGGAAGGACTTCGGATGCTAAGCTGACTACCTGATAAACACCGGGTGTCTCCATCACGATGACACTGTGACAATAGCCCGAAGGAAGTCAAGGAGAGAACATCATCCAGAAAGGAATGGAAGATATTAGGAAAGGCACATGTCCATTTGTCCAATATACTGGCCGGAAAAATACGTTTGTAAGCTTGACACTACTGAAATAGCAATGAAGCTTAAAGGACGCTACAGTGTAAACGCATGTTTACCTTAATAAGTGCCACAGAGGTCGCTAGAAACGCAAATTGCTAAAGGTGTAGGTATAAAGGTATAAGAAAAATTCGACGCGATGTAAAATTCGTACAAGTGGTCTTATGGCGTTATTTTTATGTCATAGGGGGCAAACGGATCGCCAGATAAATAAAAAGCGATTGCCGTTGCCCATAGACACCTAGCTGCAACACCAGAGGAGTTACAAATACGTTGCCGGGAATGGTCAGACGCGTGGGCTAGTAGATCGCGTTTGATTTTTCTTTATACCTAGACCTAGACTTTTGTGGCAATCCTGTACGTTTCATAATAATAATTACACGTTCCGCGATGGGAACGGGACCAACCTCTGCCGTAATGCGTATGTCTGGTGTCTCATTGCAAAACGTTTGGCAATGTTGCAGGCTTTCGACGCGGTGTTCTTCACGTCGGCGGACACGGGCGCCGGCGCCGACGGCACCTACGTCATGATGGGCTGCGAGCGCCGCCCTCTCGGCATGTGCAACGGACTCTTCTACATTGCGGTACGGGTTGTCTTATTTGCTACCGTTTTGTCTGCGTGAAATAATGGATATTTTTTTTTTAGATCTACCTTAAGTTATCTTATCTACCTACCTACCCCTGTAGCAGCCAGCCGGGCCGGGTTAGACTACAACCTTATTATACTGCAAGAAATATAAGCCCAACTTATGTTTACTAAATACTTCTACCACCTGGATACCGATTCACTTACTTACTTACTTTATTTCGATGGAGATTTATTATACATAGGTATATATATTTTTATACAACAAACAGCTTTTACAATTTTTGAATAGATTGAAATAGAATAGAAAAGGGAAGCCAGGACACAGGTTACAGGTTTACAGGACATTTATTTTATTCTTTGACGTAGGACGACGGACTTAGACTTTGTTTATCGTTTTCTATAGTGTTCATAACACAAGCCTAATAATAGAGCTTACTGTGGAACTACATAGATCGATTTATATGAGGTGGTCCGATATGACGTGTTATTCATATTTGTATGCTCCAGTTGCCAGGCAAGGGGTTGCTGTGCAGCGCGAAGCTGCCGGACACGGTGCTGTTCGGCGCGGAGCCCGGCCAGTTCGCCGCAGAGGGCATCCGCATCACGCCCGAGGAGCCCATGAAGACCTGGCGCCTGCAGTACCAGGGGCCCATGTGGTGAGAGACGGTCGCGTCACGCAGCGAGGGTGCTACTCCTCTCCGCACCAGTGTACCTACTTACAATAGCATCACGCCCGAAGAGCTCTTGAGGACCTCACTGCCCCAGACCAAAGGTCTCATATGTTTTGAGAGACGTTGTAGATCTCTAATATCAAATGAACACACTGGATGAGATAATACCAAACTACACAAAAGAGCTGGATATCGACATCTTCAACAGTAATATCCCGGCTGTAGGTAAGGCGTAAGATGACGAACGATTTTTTTAAGTGAGCGTGCTTTAACCGAATCTGCTGTCTGGTGCAATGATTAAATTAGTTCTTTTACACTTAGTTTGTAGTCACAGGTAGTTGCGATGTTGTGCATTGTGCGAGCACTTTATTTTTGTATAAAATGTCACTACCGGTGGGAACCTGTAATTGGCTTTCCATTAACCTTTTGACCGCCACAGTCGGCTGTGGCCGTCAACAAAAAATCGTGCCCCTGACGCCACGTCGGCCACAGCCGTCCAAATTTCAATGATCAAAAACTTTGCAATTCTAACCGCTACAAGTATTTTTCAATCCCTGTTGATTTTGGGGCACATCTTTTTTGTTTACTCTGGCGTCAGTGGCACGTTAAATTGCTAGACCGCTTGGCGGTCAATAGGTTAACTACTTCTAAGAGCAATGTATTGTATGTAGCTGTTGGTTCTCCTAATAAATAATAAATAAATAAATAACGATAGGTATAGGAACCTACTTATATCAACAGAAGACGGCAGCGGCGGGGAAGCGCACCTCGCTCACAGCGATTGCTCGTCCAAATAATAACTTCGTGTCATAATGGCTTATTTTAGCCCCTTGTCAAACAATCTAGTATGGTTATTACTATGGTAGTGGCATTTGTGTGTGTCAGGTACCAGAAGGACCCGTCGAAGGTGGTGGAGGTGTCGTTCGAGGGCGTGTGGGAGGCCGGCAGCGACTACTTCGACTTCGACAGCGACCTGCACCCGCCCGCCGTGATCCGCTCCGTCGCGCGCGAGCCCTGGACCCGCCAGTACTTCGAGGGGCTTAAGACGTAAGCGCCTGATATTTTCGAATCAAAGTTCTCCAGCTAGTGGCGGCTTAAAGAGGGGTCCATCCGGGCGGCCGCCCTAAAGGGCGTTTCTTTCATGGTCTAGGGCGCCTAGCCTAGGGCATCACGCAGTAATGACTCGCTCAGGGCGCCTGTATGGCTAAGGCCGGCCCTGTTTCCAGCATCTTCTGTTCCGTGGTCGCTCAAACCATATCACACGCCCTATATCCATCCCCTGATATTTTATCAATAAAGTGAGATGCCGTGGATTTAAGTGGCAAACTTCCTAGGTCACCCGAATAATTGTTTATCCCTTGCCCAGCATTCTGCCATTTAAACAATGTCCATCATTATTACGCTTGTACTGATAGGGTTCCAAACGTTTCTGGCAGTCAGGCCACGAAGAATGCCACGAAGCCAAAACAAACTTCTTTTACTGTGGTCGAATCACATAAATGGCCCGAATTTCAATGTAGTTTTTTTAAGTATTTGCCAGAACCCACAGAAACCGTTGCGTTTTAATATTGACGATCACGAATTTCGCGTTATGCACGGGTCCAGGCGCATCATTAATAAGTTAATTTAGTGCATATTAATTATGTATTGTTTAATGTTTGTGATCTAGTAACAATATTTTAGGTTTTCTGCTACTAGCACTCATTAAAGACTTAATGCCTGAAGTAAACATTTGAATTTAGAACATGTACTTACTAACTGGCAACATAATGTTTGGTGCAGGGCGCACCAGTCGCACTACGAGCAGTTCGGCTCGCTGGCGGGGCACGTGACGCTGGGCGGCGAGCGGCACGCCCTGCAGCTGGCCTCCTTCCGCGACCACAGCTTCGGCGCGCGCCGCGACTGGAGCCTCATGCATCGCTATGCCTTCCACCAGTTCTTCCTCGCCGACGGCCACCGCATCAGCGTCGGCGTCGTCTGCCAGCCCTCCACCGCCACCAGGTACAAGTGCAAATAAAATGACGATGCAACGTATATAGTATCGATACTATATATCTACTCTTGATACTAAGCTACTATACTAAATACTCTTGATACTAAAGTATATACTTTATATGTGTTTGAAATGCTAGCCAGTCATGGAAAAAGGATCAAAATTGTTTTCTATTGCGAGTGCTAATTTAGAATCCCGAGCAAGCGAAGGATCCTGAGCGTAGCGAGAGATTAAAAAGTAGGCACGAGAAGCAAATGTAATCGTAATCGTGTATGTTCTGTGTCAGAATCGAGATGGGCGTGGTGGCGCTGCCGGACGGGCGCGTGCTGCCGGTGCAGTGGGTGGACCTGCAGCTGTGGCAGCACGGCGAGGGCGGCGCCGCGCCCCGGGACTACGCCTTCCGCTTCCGCGCCGGCGACCGCCTCTACACTGTCCAGGTCCGTGCACGGGCACTAAATATACTTACACTATAATAAACTACATACCTACAACGCCCGGCAACCGTCTTCTGCGTATTGTATTACTTAACCTATTCACCGCCAAGCGGTCTAGCAATTTACCGTGCCACTGACGCCAGAGTAAAAAAAAAAAGATGTGCCCCAAAATCAACAGGGATTGAAAAATACTTGTAGCGGTTAGAATTACAAAGTTTTTGATCATTTAAAATTGGACGGCTGTGGCCGACGTGGCGTCAGGGGCACGATTTTTTGTTGACGGCCACAGCCGACTGTGGCGGTCAAAAGGTTAAATAGAACTAAATAAAGAGGCGTGTGTGTCTCACAGTTTGACAGAAGCCCTGATGTTAAAGGTTAAAATTCGTTGATCTAACTCGCCATGGGTCGTTCCACACGCGTTTTGTCGTTCCTTGTTATTGATATTAAAAAAATATAAGCTACACCTAGCAGCAAACTACCATACATACAAAATGATATAGTTACAGTAGGTTATTGGGAAAAGTGAACTTTAAGTTTTACGAAGGTATCCATATTAGGTATATAGAATAAAATTAGTAAGGCAGACTAATAAATTAAATTTGAAATTTAACAATCCCTCGACCCGGCTAACTTACTCCTACTCTACCTATAAGTAGCATCTCGACAGACATGGCTTTTGATTAAAAAAAAACTGGCCAAGAGCATGTCGGGCCACGCTTAGTGTAGGGTTCCGTATAGTTGCCCATCCTTCACAATATACGAAAATTACGAGAAACATTTAAATTACGAGAAAGATTTCAAGCTCCATAAAAAGGCCGTAAACGCCAAAGTAACAGTAATAATAATAACTTATTATAGTTCGAAGCCCATTTCTTAAGCGAATCCCATTAGCTTTGTACCCGATGAACAATACTCATTATCTGTATTGTTAACTGTGGCCACAGCTGCCACTTCGAGATGTAAGGCGTTATAAGTGCAAATTACTTTTACACTAAATTAGTCTTTAAATCAAACGAAATAGTAAACCTCGTTTCGTTCTTATACAAAGAGAACACAGATGTTGGTCACTTCGTAAGTGAAAGAGCAGTAAAGTTCCTATCGATGCTTATAATGACAATGAAGTGACCAACATCTCTGTTCTCTTTGTTTAAGAGTAAACCTTATTTCGTTTGACTTAAAGATTAATTTAGTGTAAAAGTAATTTGCACTTATAACGCCTTACATTTTGAAGTGGCAGTTGTGGCCACAGGTAACAATACAGATAATTTTATTTTATTTTATTTATTTAAACTTTATTGCACAAAACAAAAGTCAATACAAATGGCGGACTTAATGCCAAATGGCATTCTCTACCAGTCAACCATAGGGCCAAACAGAGAATATAATGAGTATTGTTCATCGGGTACAAAGCTAAGTGGATTCGCTCAAGCAAAAGGATTATTTCTATACCTTCTGGAACTTATCGATTATACGCGCCAGATTGAGCGAAATGTGTGAGTACAGTAGAAGTATAAGAACACCGCGCGGCGCTTACGTCGTTTAAAAGAAAATTATAAATTTTTGCGATATTTCAAAAACGGCTCGACCGATTTTATTCAATATAGTTTTCATTGAAAGTACTTATAAGGTCTCATTTTCATGAATTTTTCCATAATTTTTTGACCCGTGGTTGAAAAGTTAGAGGGGGGGGGGGACACTATTTTTTTTATTTTCGGAGCGAATATTTACAAAACTGCCTACTTTATCAAAAAATAATGTTTGGAAACCCCTATTATTTTTAAAAGACCTATTCAACGACACCCCACACACTAGAGTTGAAACGAAAAAAAAAACACCCCCACTTTAGGTGTACGGGAGTTACCCGAAAAAAAGTTTTGTTTCCCGAAAATAATAAACTAAAAAAAAAAAAACATTTTTTCGGGTACCTCCCGTACACCTAAAGTGGGGGTGATTTATTCTTTCGTTCCAATATTAGTGTGTGGGGTGTCGTTGAATAGGTCTTTTAAAAATAATAGGGGTCTTCAAGCATTATTTTTTGATAAAGTCAGCAGTTTTGTAAATATTCGCTCCGAAAATAAAAATAATAGTGTCCCCCCCCTCTAAAACTTTTCAACCACGGGTCAAAAAATTATAGGAAAAATCATGATTATGAGGCCTTATAAGTACTTTCAATGAAAACTATATTGAATAAAATCGGTCATGCCGTTTTTGAGTTATCGCAAAATTACATAAATTTCTTTAAAATGACGTACGTGCCGCGCGGTGTCCTTATGCTTCGAACGTTACACATATTAGTTAAGAGCCATACAGCATTAAAACATTCCGCTCAATCTGGCGCGTATAATCGATAACTTCCAGAAGGTAATAAGTTATTACAGTTACTTTGGCGTTTACGACCTTTTTATAGAGGTTGAAATCTTTCTCGTAATTTAAATCTCGGGCTTAAAACCGCTGTTTTAAACCCGTCTATTGTAAAGGATGGGCAACTACGGAACCCTACACTGAGCGTGGCCCGACAAGCTGATCACGGATCTAAGCCGCGGACGGACAGACAGACAGACGGACAGATGGACATGGCGAAACTATAAGGGTTCCTAGTTGACTACGGAACCCTAAAAACCGCATACAAATCGGACCATCCGATCGGAAGCTACGATGCCACAGACAGGCACACAGATACAGTGCGTGAGCTGACAGAATACGATTCGAGTTTTATACCTGTCTTTCATGTCACGTTCTTACGCGATCTAATAAGGCACTGATGGTGGTCGAAACGCCCTCGCGATCACCCATCTGATATAGTAGTTTTGTGGCAGGTATTGGTAGAGCACTCGGCGACGCACTACGTGTCAGCGGAGTGGGAGGCGCGCATGGAGGAGCGCTTCTGCCGGTTCGTGGTGGACGGTGTGCCCGGCCGCGGCGCCTCCGAGTTCCACTACCGGCGCCGCGGCGGCCGCCCCGCCGCCCGCAGCGACCCGCCGTGGTTCCGCAACATGCAGCACACATAGATACGTGGTGGACGGCGAGCCCGACTGCGGCGCCTCCGAGTTCCACTACCGGCGCCGTGGTTCTGGAGCATGCAGCACACATAAATAAATAAATAAATATTAAGGGACAATCATACACAAATCGACCTAGTCCCAAACTAAGCAAAGCTTGTACTATGGGTACTAGACGACGATATACATAATATATAAACACATATATAGATAACATCCATGACCCAAGAACAAATATTTTGCACAAATATTTGCCCCGGCCGGGATTCGAACCCGGGACCGCCGACTCAGTAGGCAGGTGTCTACCAACCGAGCCAAACGCGTCGTCAAATAATACGGCCCTAATTATATTGTATCTTAATATGTACTAAAGTGTATTAAATTATTTGCAAGACTGGGAATCGCATTTTGTTACTTTTTAACGATTATCCTATCTTTGTGCACAAATGGTGCACAAGTATTAACAAACTAAATTGATGACATAATTAAATTTGACGGCGCGTCTATAGAAATGTCATCGTTAAGAGTGTTCCAGACGTAGTGACCGGTCCGGACCGGACTAAATCGAGTCGTCTGGCACGCTCCGACGGAATGCAGAACACTGGTGCATCTCGGGTCGTGTAAAGCTAGCTTTATTGGATTGCGTTCTAATCTACCCACTTATAAAATAAATGACACACGAACGGCTCGGAGCTCATAATCCATTGTCATCTCGTCGAAGCACCACGTGTTCTGCAGAACGTCATTCGTGATTTGCATAACGGTTAAATCTAATTACAGTGCCGGTTATATTTCATGATTCTTTTTAGTCGATTTGTGAATCAGTGTAATTAAAAGTGTGATTAATCGTAATAGTTGATTTCTTTAACTCCTCGCCCGCATACCCACGTGTCTGCTATAAATGGATCCTCCACAGATAGAAGGTACGATTGAGGATCCTGGGCCCACTGTGCTTTTATCAGAAGTGGGATCCAAAGGGCATTCTTCAGAGGAGGTTGATAACCGTAGTGCGACGACGGCAACCCCGTATCTGTTGCTGAACATGGAAGCGCTTTTGACTCGTGTGTTGGCGGCTCCACAACCGCAAACACAGGCGGTCCAGGCCAGCGGTATTACGACGCAGCTCGTCAAATTTGACCCCGATAGTGCTGAAGCTGATATCGAAGGTTGGTGTAACCTGACGGAATTTATTGTGAATAGCAGACAGCTTACGGGAGCCGAGTTATTGTTAGCTCTTACGCATGCGCTTAAAGGAAGAGCCGCCATGTGTCTCACTAAGTTGCAGCCTACGCAAATAACCTGGCCGCAGATCAAGGAGTTGCTTATTGCGAAATTTGCAAAACCCATGTTACCTCAAGATTATTTCGACGAAATTCTCCGCTTTCTAATTACAACGAAAGAGACTGCATGTGAGGCAGCCATGCGTTTGTGGGGCTACATAGAAAGAATACCACGTGTTGAAATGTCAGAAGATATGACAGCCGGATTAGTGACTTCCGTCCTGTCTCAGAGAGATAGCACCATACGTCGAGAACTCCATTCTCATATAATACAGACTAGAGCACAACTATGTCGCATACTCAACAGTGTGTCACTGAAGAGACGCAATGAGAACGGAGACATCAATGAACCTGAAGCGAAGAAGCCTCGTACCTTTGATCAACGCTTTTTGGGCACATATCACCGCTGCGGTATCGCAGGGCATAAAGCGATTGATTGCCACAGGCGACGAGAAGAACGAGATCCTTTAAAGAAGACATCCGAGAAGACACCGAAGAATCCAGAGAAGCCGACGAGTTCAAATGTTACCTGTTTCGTGTGTGGGCGACCGGGACACCTCGCATCAACCTGTTCAGAGCGCAAAGGAGGCGGTGGAGCACCGGCGGCAACTAAAGAAGTGCAAGTTTGCGAGCGCAGAGTAGCCAAGGGGACGCTGACTACATCACTCGGTGAGACCGTTTCCTTTCTTTTTGACAGTGGATCTGCCTGCTCATTGGTAAAGCGTAGCGTCTCTGAGAAGTTGCCGGGTACATTGCATAGAGATTTAGTTGAACTAGTAGGCATAGGTAACGATAATAGCGTCGAATGTAGCTCTCAGGTTCTTAGTTTGGTAATGTCTACCAGGGCATTAAAGTTTCAGTTTTATTTCACATCATCGCGGACGACACAATTTCGGAACGGATACTAATAGGTAGGGACTTGTTAGACTTGGGTGTAGATGTTAAAATAAGTAGGAAAAATATCTTATTCTCGTGGCACAATGAGATCAATGCGATCGACACCTTTGACTGCACAGACATTGACACGGACTTAAAAGGAAAAGACCGGCTGGCACTTATTAACTTACTTAGAAAATACAAGGATTTCTTTATCGATGGTGTACCCACCCGCCGGGTGCCAACTGGTGTATTACGCATTGATCCCATAGACCCCCATAAAACCGTACAAAGAGGTCCGTATAGGCTATCCCCCGTTGAGAAAGATGTAGTTAATGAGAAGGTTCAATCTCTTCTAGACGCAGGTGTTATTAGAGAAAGCACGTCACCTTTTGCAAGTCCCATCTTGCTTGTCAAAAAGAAAGATGGCACGGATAGGTTGTGCGTCGACTATAGGGAGCTGAACTCAAATACAAAGCCCGAACATTACCCCTTACCCAGGATCGACGAACAGATCGACAGATTGCATGGTGCATGCCATTTTTCATCTCTTGATATGGCATCTGGCTATCACCAGATTTTAGTAGATAACGATGGCGATAGCATAGCAAGGACAGCCTTTTTAACTCCGGACGGGCAATACGAGTACCTGGCGATGCCCTTCGGACTGCGAAATGCTGCGTCAGTCTATCAACGATGCATTAATAAGGCCTTAGGGTCACTAAAGGATCATGTAGCGCTAGCCTATATGGATGACGTCCTCTGTTACTCCAAGGATGTAGCTCAGGGACTGCATCGGTTGGATATCACGCTCAAGGCCTTATCAGAAGCCGGTTTCTCTTTCAACATACGTAAATGTAAATTCATGAAAAATCAAATCCACTATCTAGGCTACGTCATCAAGGCCGGAGAAGTTACACCAAATCCCCGCAAAATAAAGGCCCTGGTAGATGCCCCCATACCCAAAACGGCTACTCAGGTCAGGCAATTTCTGGGCCTCGCGTCTTACTTTAGAAGATTCATACCCGGCTATATCCGTATTGTTGGACCTCTTTACCCCCTTACAAAGCTGAAAGGCCCTATCAAGTGGACCGAAACACATAATGACATCCATAAAAAGATTGTAGGTATCCTCACATCCGAGCCCGTATTAACGATCTTCGATCCTGAGTCACCCATAGAACTGCATACCGACGCCAGCTCGGATGGTTACGGAGCGATCCTCATTCAAAGAAAAAATAACGTACCCCATGTAGTTTCATACTTCAGTCGCCGAACGACCGACACGGAATCGCGGTATCATTCCTATGAGTTAGAAACTATGGCTGTCGTTCGGGCGGTAGAAAATTTCAGGCATTACTTGTACTGTCAACACTTTACTGTCTTCACAGATTGTAATTCTCTGAAAGCTTCTAAGTCTAAAACGGACCTAACTCCCCGAGTTCACAGATGGTGGGCCTTTCTACAGGCCTATGATTTTGATATCGTTCATAAACAAGGCAGTAGCATGGAACATGCGGACTTCCTTTCTAGAAATCCCCTCCCGAGTCCCGAATTGAATGATCTCCAACCCAAACCAACCGAGACATCGCAAAGGCACAAAGTCATTCACTTTGTGGAGCTGCATCAAGGTTGGCTCAGCGTAGAGCAAAAGCGTGATACCGAAATACAGGATCTAGTCACAAGGCATAACAATGGCGAACTCCCCGAAGGAATAGCGCATACGTACGACGTGCGTAATGGCATTCTATACAGAAAGATTGAACGCAACAAGTGCAGTTATTGGCTTCCAGTCGTACCCCGCTCATTGACATGGACTTTGATCAACCATGTGCATACCGAGATTCAACACTTGGGCGCAGATAAAACTTTAGACAAAATTTACGAGCAATACTGGTTTCCCCAAATGTCTAAACAAGTCCGTAGGTTCGTAGACTCATGCATAGTTTGTAAGGCATCCAAAGGATCCTCGAGAGCACAGCAGGTCAGACTTCATCCAATCCCCTAAGTCTCGACACCGTGGCATACCATCCATATCGATATAACTGGAAAGTTGAGCGGCAAGAGCGATAGAAAAGAGTATGCATCGGTGATCATAGACGCTTTCACGAAGTTCGTTCTTCTTGAATATACTCAGTCACTTGATGCTGCCTGCGCAGTCAGAGCCCTTAGGTCGGCAGTGTGCCTATTTGGGGCACCTAAAAGGATCATTGCCGATCAGGGGCGTTGCTACGTCAGTGCGGAATTCAAGCAGTTTTGCACTACTCACAACATAGAACTCCACCTTATTGCCACGGGTTCAAGTAGGGCAAATGGTCAGGTTGAACGAGTGATGCGCACACTCAAGAGTCTACTTACCATCGTTGAGAACGACCCAAACAAAGCGTGGCGTGATGAGCTTCCCAACGTGCAGTTAGCAATTAACAGCACTCGTTCGAGGGTAACAGGCTATACACCATCAGAATTAATGCTAGGAATACGCTCGCAATCTTTAGGCCTATCTCAAATATCACCTAACGTCGAACCGGCAACACGTTTAGACCTCGAAACCATTCGCAAAAACGCATCCACTAACATAGCAGAGGCTGCGTCAGCTGAGAAAAAACGGTTCAATCAAGGCAGAGCAAAAGTCAAACCGTTCGCGGAGGGCGACTTTGCTTTCATCAAGTGTAGTGAGCGCAACCAAACGAAATTGCATAGAAAGTTCAAAGGCCCATTTGTTATAACTCGCGTTCTAGATAACGATAGGTACGAACTTCGCTCAATTAGTGGCACCAATCGTCTTTAAAAATATTCTCATGAGAATCTACGTTCTGTACCCGGGGGCTTTGAGGGCTTAGTAGAAGTAAGCACTAGCTTAAACAGCGATGAGGAGGCCGAGACGGCGGTCCATGGTCAGGAGAGTGGGGAGGTTTCATCCGATGATGATAGTGACACGCTCTCTGTGGCAAGCTCTCGCACATCGACCGCCAGCTCCGCCACTCTGTCTGCTTCCGAGAATGATGAGCCTGAGTTGACTTGTAAGTAATCGATGCATGTGTAAGTTATTTTCGTGGCTACACTACTTAAACTGATGAACTGGCCTACATCGGGACCACCGTTCAAGTTTAGGTCAGTGTGTGATGTATTGAGTGTCGAACTACTGTTCTAAGTTAAGGGACTGGCTCATAAGGGTCGACGTTCTGTTTTACTTACGGCAGAGTTGAAGGAGGTCGTAGGGGCAGCAAAGAGTGGTTGCCCGGTCCGACTGATTATAAGTTTTGGCAAATCATCGTAGGGGCACTAATGAGTAGTCGCCCGGTCCGATGTGAGGTGCTATGCGATAGCGATGTTATAGAGGTGTCAATGAGTGATCGACCGGACCGATATCGATAAGTTAGTGTGTGTGTGTGTGTGTGTGTGAAGAGGATGTCAGAGATGGACGAGCGTATGCCATGAAAAATCTAAGGCGATTCATTTCTTTCTTTTCAGAATAGCCAGCGTATGAAGTCGCACGAGGACGCGCGACACGTCAGTCAGGCCGTGACGGCACGTCTATAGAAATGTCATCGTTAAGAGTGTTCCAGACGTAGTGACCGGTCCGGACCGGACTAAATCGAGTCGTCTGGCACGCTCCGACGGAATGCAGAACACTGGTGCATCTCGGGTCGTGTAAAGCTAGCTTTATTGGATTGCGTTCTAATCTACCCACTTATAAAATAAATGACACACGAACGGCTCGGAGCTCATAATCCATTGTCATCTCGTCGAAGCGCCACGTGTTCTGCAGAACGTCATTCGTGATTTGCATAACGGTTAAATCTAATTACAGTGCCGGTTATATTTCATGATTCTTTTTAGTCGATTTGTGAATCAGTGTAATTAAAAGTGTGATTAATCGTAATAGTTGATTTCTTTAACTCCTCGCCCGCATACCCACGTGTCTGCTATAAATGGATCCTCCACAGATAGAAGGTACGATTGAGGATCCTGGGCCCACTGTGCTTTTAAATTAAATACCTACCTACTCTTGATTTATTGTTCCATTGGATCTACACTCTTGATCTATGCAAGACTTGATGCATCAATTGTAATTTATAATTACTATACGATTTGATACAATAGGTATAAAGAAAGATCATTTAAAGTATCTTGTCGGGAGAGGTCCGAATATGTGCAGCTTACGTAACTTCAACTTCATAAATAGTATTTAAATGTTACCTATCAATATTAGAAAAAGCTAAACTTCAAGACTTTTGTCGTGTTTGGATCTAAATAGCGATTAGATTAGATTACGCTTACGCACGTGTCAGGGAAGAGAATACACGCGATCGCATGCAGCTTACTTCGCTCCAGCTTAAAATTGGACTTATACAATGCACGTACTAGGTATAGGTACAATGCAATACAACAATTCTTCATTGCACACCAACAAGAAAAATGTTACAATTGAAACCTTAATATATAAATGGTAGACAATAGGCGGTCTTATCGCACTAGGTTCCTACACATATTAGGTATGTACGATTATAGGAGTAGTTCCTGTCCCATACTCGTCAATCATTCATTACTTCAATTGGTTAATGGTAAACAAATACCAAATCTGACCCTGACAGAGCCTCATGGCTGCTCCAGTTTCTGTTTCACTTCCTTCGAGCGCATCCACTGCGCGCTCGCCTCCCCCCGCAGCGACCGTTCGTTGAGGGATATGAATATGACGTACGGGTTACCCATGTCCTGGCTATTCTACAGGGCAGTCCATCTCCTTTCGGCTCCCAGTAACAGCACCTGCTATAGGAAGAAGCAGCAATCGATTCTAAATTTTACGTGAGTCTTCTGAAAACTACTACTAGTCTAGTCTAGTTACCTACCTCTAGAGTCTAGTACTACCTTAAGTTTTATGTCGTCGATGTCAGCGGTAGTTGTGAATCTTTTATAATAATAATAATGTGTTGGCTTGGGAGATTTCGTACAAAGTCAAACAATGTGAGGGACCAGAGAGAGACGCGCACCAGTTAAGTTCACGGCAGATTCCTAGAAGATGAACTGAATGTGACAGCCAAAGACTAAACGGGTGATGTAGTGTGAGGAACCGAGTGCTAAGTTTATAGCTAACAATGATACTATACCGGCGGAGCGGAGTGTCCTCTAGGCCATCATCCGAGCGTTAGGCCTTCATATAAGTCGGTCGGTAACCAAGAGTTACTTTTAACAACACTGAAAAAAATTTGGGAGTAGCTCACTGAAAGAACAATAAATGCAACAATGCAGCAATGTACGTCGGCGAGTCCACTCCCTACCCGACCTTGTTCCCGGTGCAATTATGCGCTAATCGAATTGTCTGCCGAGTGCCGCTTGATGGGATAATTGCGCACGCGCCGACGGCCGCGCATCCTCGTCCTTGCGACTCGCGCTGCCTACGACGGGGTGCCCGCTCCCAACACATCTCTCGCATGCGCACACCACTACGTACAGCGGTACAACACCAAAAAAGTTGCACTTGAAACGCAGGCCGTTAGTGCCGCTGCCGCTCACAGTCAAACACAATGCTGTATCATTTATTTGTCACGTGATAAACGCAACCATCAAACGCCCGCTGGAACTAGAACCGATAATATATTGACCGATAAGTCAATAACTTAAAGCTTGATGTATTTTAGATTTTCTTAACAAGTGAATTGCGCCAATGTCTTACCGTCCATACCTACTAAGTAGGTACGATACGAACAAGGTACACATGTTATATTGAATGGTTGTGAGTGTCAGGATGCGTAGGTACATCGACAAATGGAGCTGCGGTATACGTCGGGACTGTACCACAGCTCGATTTGTCGATGTACACCCGCCATTCTGACACTCACGAATGTTTGTCTTCGCATTTTGAACCAACAGAACTGATTAATCATACATACTTCGTACAAGTAGGTATCTTCTTGGCCTGCAAAGACAGGAGACCCCAAACCTTTTGTAATGTCACCAGGAAAAGAGAATCAACTTAAGTTGTTGCGTCGGTTTGTTCACAAGTTTATCATTATTACGTAAAAACCATGAAAATAATATTCTACGCCATTCTGCTCTTTCTCTGACAAAGTACCTACAACTCCATGTAGCCAATCAGAGATTACCATTATATATTTTGATTGAGTAACTATTTAATTTATGAGAATAATAATATGTAGGTACATAAATACTTATGTAAGTATAAATAAAAACTTATAGTAGGTACCCAAAACTAAACCTAAAAATACAACTAAACATAGACAAAACAAAGCTAAAATAAAATTAAACTGATTCAATGGGCGAGCAAACCGTCCGCCAGCTCTCCGATTCCGGTCGCCTGTTAACGTCACGTCACGCCTTTTTGAAATCTAAACTAAATAAAACTTAAACATGGTCCTTCGAGCAGGATACTTTTTAAACAACTAGAGTGAGCGGACCAAGTTGTGAGCTGAGTCTAGTATGGATTATGATAAGTCGTTATGATCGTGCTGTGTGTATGGCAGCGCCGAGGGCGGCTGAAGTGGCCCGGGTCGGGGCGCGGGCGCGTGTCGCCGCGGCCTGCGCGCGCGCCGCAGTCGCCGCCGCGAGTCGCCGGGCTGCGGTGCTTACGCGGTGTCTGCTGAGTTGAAGTCACGTCTCATGAAGTGCCGTCTCTAGGGTAAACTGTTTGTTGACAATTTTATGATACATATTTTTATATGATTTTTAAAGGTTACCTACAAAATTTGTGAGGAATTTCGTTTTACGTAGTAATGGGAGCTTCATACTCGTACATTGTGATTTTTTTTACATGACTACGAAGAAATTCATGAATTATCACTCAGTATTATCGCGGTAAACTAAAGACCTCAACATAAAGTTTCTTAATATCATAAATAAAGGTATTTGGAATAACGATGTAGGAACTTGAGGATGTGATACAGGGCACTATTTGGAAGAGTTGGTTTGGAACCTAATGTATTTACTCCAACTTTGACTGAAGCCAGGGGCTGGTGGATGGCTACCGGACTAAATTAGCTTAGTTTTACGTATACTACCTACATCTGTGCCATGTGAATTCATCCGATACCAAAATTTGCACGTTGTGACACTACTTCCCGCACGAATAGATTATTTCAAATCAAGTTGTTCTAAATTTCTCAACTTGCAAAATTGACATGGAAAGTTAAATTTAAAACAAACTGTGGGTTTGAACAAATTTCTTTCTTTCTGATAAACATCGCCATTCATTTACCTATTACGCCTATAGTGACAACCAAACTCATTAAGATTTCTGTCAATACTTTTCAAGACACCGTAATATCTTCGTAACGAACTATATACCTAGTCAAACCACACAAAGTGACTCACTTGACAGCTCATTTGCTTGGAAGAGTTAGCGTGGTTATATAGTTGAAAAACATTTTATAAATAAATGAGTATGAGTATGACAAAGCGGGGCTGTTTCTCTCTCGTCTATGTCAAGAATCCTTTGGTCATTCGATCTAGGGTTTTTGTTGTCCGAATAATTAGACACTAGGAGAAGAGAAGTTATCAAATAATTCCTGCAACGAAGAGTAAATCAAAGGTATAGGTAAACGGAAAGTTAGCGGGTGTTGTAGAGAGTATGGACTTCGACGCGATCTTGGAGGACGTGGGCGGCTGGGGCCGCTACCAGCGGCTGGTGGTGTACGGCGTGCTGCTGCCGGCCGTGCTGCCGTGCGGCTTCCACGCGTACGCGCAGCTCTTCATGGCCGCCGACGTGGCGCACTGGTGCCAAGCGCCCGCGCTCCAACACCTCGCCGACCAGGATCTAGTGCGCAACTTGAGGTACCACTACCTTCTTTATTTTTTCCTCCGTCAAGGACGTAGTTGCTGCTCTTCTACAAATTAATAAGAAATATATGTCACCCAACTTTTAGCATCCCGATGGAGCTGAAAAACGGCGTGCTACAGTACTCGCAGTGCAGCATGTACGAGCTGAACTACTCGGCGCTTCTGGCCGAGGGTGTCGCCGTCGCCTCCTCCGACACCAGCGCCGGGGAGCGCCCCGTCGTGCCCTGCGCGCGCTGGACCTACGACCGCAGCGTCTACCGCAGCACCGTCGTCAGCGAGGTACTGTCCCGCTCACCTATACTCCGGTGCATAGGCTACACAGAATAAGCTCAAAATAAGCTGCACTAGTGCCTTCTTCTGTTTATAATATTCCCTTGTACCCACATCATTTTGAGCACTTGATCACCTGTACCACGTAGTCTCAAGCACAAGAACGAACGGTGCACGCACGCACCTGGTACAGGGTTAGCTTCGAAATAATTATCCAAATATTCCAGCCTAAAAACGGTTTAACCGCAGCACTACTTACACAATGTGAGCAGTAGTTCAGCACTAGTTACTCAATGGCCACTAAGCACAGCCAAAATCGCATGGGGTAGGTTATTTTAGAATTATATAGGCAATAGGCAAGAAGTTGACTGCGATCTCACCCAGTGTGAAGTGACGATAAAACGAACTGCCAAATCACTATCCACTAAATGATGCAAGATAATAATTGTCAGGAAAATAAAGGAATACGTAAAAAAACCGGCCAAGAGCATGTCGGGCCACGCTCAGTGTAGGGTTCCGTAGGTCCCCATCCTTCACAATAGATGAAAATTACGGGAAAGATTGAAATTACGAGAAAGATTTCAAGCTCTATAAAAAGGTCGTAAACGCCAAAGAAACAGTAATTACTTATTACCTTCTGGAAGTTATCGATTATACGCGCCCGATTGAGCGAAATGTTTTAATACAGTATGGCACTTAACCAATATGTGTAACGTTCGAAGTATAAGGACACCGCGCGGCACTTACGTCATTTCAAAGATAATTATGAATTTTTGCGATGACTCAAAACCGGCTCGACCGATTTTATTCAATATAGTTTTCATTGAAAGTAATTATAAGGCCTCATTTTCATGAATTTTTTGACCCGTGGTTGAATAGTTAGAGGGGGGGGCGCTATTTTTATTTATTTTCGGAGCGAATATTTACAAAACTGCCAAAAATAATGTTCGGAGACTCCTATTATTTCTAAAAGACCTATTCAACGACACCCCACACACTAATGTTGGAACGAAAAAAAGTAATCACCCCCACTTTAGGTGTAGGTATTTTTATTTTGCCGTTTTGTTGGCGTTATACATACTCATACCAAATTTCAGCTTTCTAGTACCACGACCGTAGGTAGTAATGACCACGGAGCTATGCCGCGGACGGACCGACAGACAGACAGATCGACGGACTTAGGTAGTTGACTACGGAACCCTAAAAAGAGATGCAAGTTATAATTGTCAGGAAAATGGTTCGCGGGTGGGAGTTGCATGCACTCTTTTACGAAGTATATTCTTGAGACTTGAATTTTATACCATCTCATATCATATCATGTCTCAAGCAAATTAATTTCATTTCATTTCTCTAGACGCCAAGAGAGCTAGCCGCTAAGGAATGTTTGGTTTTCCAGTGGGACCTGGTGTGCAACAAGGACTTCTACCCGACCCTGGCGCTAGTGCTGCTGGCGGTGGGCGGCCTCGTCGGCAACTACATCTTCGGCTACCTGCAGGTGCGCGTGCGCTCGAGTCGAGCGGACAGCAGGCAGCGCGCGTCCATCCAGTCTACCATACAATCCACTAACCCATATTTAGTTTTTGTTCCTTTCTTCTTGTCACTAATTGTCTTATTCAAGCCTGCATTAAAAATAAGAATTAAAGTATTTATTATATGACCAAATCGGCGTTGGGAAAATAAACTCGATTACTTAACACTAATGAACTCATGATTTCCTGTTTTGCTCTATTGATCTAGGTACTGTTATACATAGCCCGTGTACCTAAAGGGGCACGTATTTGGATATCGAAGGCATATCTAAAGTTAAAAAGTCTACGATCAAAATATCGAAAATAATGAAATTATGAATAATGATATGAATAATTTATCATTTTAGCGAAAATCGTTTCATATAGGTAACACTACTCGCAGAATTTTATTATAGCTTAGGAATCATTCATCGAACTTCATTAGACGTGTTTCTATACTCGATTAATATGCTTCAACGACAATACATTTTATTGAGACGCTCTATTTGGCATACGATATATGTATTAGGCTGCGAAAGTCCTAACCTCGCCGGTTAGGCCGCGTGCCGACACAGAGCACCCTAGAGTGTTTTTGCAAAGCCGGAGCAGCCCTCGCCCACCGTGACAAAGATCGGGAGACCGGACGAAGAAAGTACGGACAACCGAGCATTGACACGCAAGGTCGGAAGGGCTGCTCTCGCCGCAGCGCTGGACCTAAGGTGGAGTGGTCTTCGTCTTCCGTGAGAAAACATGACTGTTTATATTATTTTATTATAGATATCCAAAATATCAACAATACAAAACCTACGTTTAAAAGATCGAAAATTGAAATAGCGAACGATCTTAAATTAGGTGCCCGGACCTAAGCTAGGCGTAGATTATCCTAGAAATAATGAGTTCGTATTCCCTGACCATAATCGTGTGACGTGCAGGACACGCTGGGGCGCAAGCCGGCGTTTTTCATCTATCTGCTGATCGAGTGCGTGTTCGGTGTGGCCACGGCCTTCGCGCAGAACTACGCCGTGTGGGTCATCTATCGCATCGGCGTCGGCTTCACCGTGCCCGCCATCATGGCCACGCCTTACGTGCTGGGTTAGTACCTACTCAGTGGAACGACCTTTCATCTCCCTAGAATGGGTTCCCTCTATGTCGCATACTTTTGTTTGTCCGAAACTGTTTTAGCATAACAGACTTGGCATATTAAGTTTTCGACGAATGGTAATGTGGCAGAAACCTTATTTGGCATAAGTTCTAACTTACCGAAAATGTGTTTGCCCGAAATTGTATTCGCATACTATTGTTTAGGCTGATTATATTTACGAATAATTTGGTTTAGCATAGTGGTATTTGGCATATCATCTTTTGTCCGAATCTATCTTGGCATACTTAAATTGCTACAAGAAAAGCAGGTTAGGTTAGGTTATAACTGAATCCCTCGCAAAAACGATCAGCTAGCAGAAAAGTACGTTAGGTTAGGTTAGAATTGCGTCCCTCAAAAAAACGAACTGCTAGCAGAAAAGTAGGTTAGGTTAGAACTACGTCCCTCGCAAAAACGAACTGCTAGCAGAAAAGTAGGTTAGGTTAGGTTAGAACTTCGTCGCTCAAAAAAACAAACTGCTAGCAGAAAAGTAGGTTAGGTTAGGTTAGAACTGCGTCCCTCGCAAATACGATCAGCTAGCAGAAAAGTGGGTTAGGTTAGGTTAGGTTAGAATTGTGCCCTCAAAAAAACGAACTGCTAGCAGAAAAGTAGGTTAGGTTAGGTTAGGTTAGAACTACGTCCCTCGCAAATACGATCAGCTAGCAGAAAAGTTGGTTAGGTTAGGTTAGGTTAGAATTGTGTCCCTCAAAAAAACGAACTGCTAGCAGAAAAGTAGGTTAGGTTAGGTTATAACTGAATCCCTCGCAAAAACGATCAGCTAGCAGAAAAGTACGTTAGGTTAGGTTAGAACTTCGTCCCTCAAAAAAACAAACTGCTAGCAGAAAAGTAGGTTAGGTTAGGTTAAAACTACGTCCCTCGCAAAAACGAACTGCTAGCAGAAAAGTAGGTTAGGTTAGGTAGACATGATTCGAACAAACAAAAATATGCGCAAATAAAATATGACAAATGAAATTATGCCTAGTTATTTTATGCGTAGACATGATTCGGACAAACAAAAATATGCGAAATAAATTTATGACAAATGAATATCTGCGTAATCAAAATATGCGAATCTTGATTATGCCAAAACAGTTTATGCGGAAAGTCAATTCTGCCTACATAGATTATGCCATGCAAAATTATGACCAAAAATATTATGCCAAAACAGGGGGAACCCCCTAGAATATTCCTTGCAAGTTGACTTACGTTCGTGTTGTGGTGTGCAGCGATCGAGCTGGTGGGCCCGGCGCACCGCACGTTGTGCACGATCCTGTCGAACATCGCGTACTCGACGGGGCTGATCCTGCTGGCGGGCGTGGTGTACGTGATCCGCGACTGGCGGCAGCTGGCGCTGGCCACGACGCTGCCCTTTGTGGCCTTCTTCCTGTACCTGTGGCCCATGCCCGAGAGCCCGCGCTGGCTGCTCGCGCGCGGACACTTCGAAAAGGCTGAGATTATCCTCAAGAACATGGCCAGGTCTCTTCTCTAATCAATCAAATATTAGCTTGATTCTACTAGATGTTTCACTTGCTCTTGTAACCTTGCCTAAAAATGACCAAATGGTCGCTCCGCCCAACCAACTGATATTGTGATGCAATGTAGTTACCTCAAAATATTATTTAAAATCATTCAGATACTACTTACTAGCGCGAAGCAATTCTAAAGGAATGGGTAATTCAACTTGATTGCAACTATACCTATATTAAGGAACAATCTTTTAATCTGTTAATTTTATGACGAGGCCTCAATAGCCTCAATAGCGTGATTTCGTAGTTCCCCATGGCCAAGATGGCGTATCGTTAAGCTGACAGGTAGTTCTGTTTAGGATTAACAACAAGTCGCTGCCGGCGAACTACATGGTGCACCTGCGGCGCAAGTACGAGTCGGACAAGCTGCAGCTGGACCTGGAGAAGGAGAAGGCGCGCAAGTACGGCATCCGCGACTTGTTCCGCACGCCCAACCTGCGCAAGAAGACCATCATCATCACCTTCATCTGGTTCACCAACACCAGCGTGTACGTGGGGCTGTCGTACTACGCGCCCGTGCTGGGCGGCGACGAGTTCCTCAACTTCTTCTTGGCCGGCGTGGTCGAGCTGCCCACCTACCTGTTCCTGTGGCCGTCTATGGAGCGCCTGGGCCGCCGCTGGACGCTCTGCATGAGCATGGTGGTCGGCGGCGTCGCCTGCCTCACCACCTTCCTGGTGCAACATGGTACGTTTATTCATTAAATAAATTAAATACGATACTTTCATGCTCAATAATTATGTGAAAACGATTATTGTATCGTTGACTATGTTGTGACAGAGGAATACGTGACGCTGGCGCTGTACTGCGTGGGCAAGATGGGCATCTCGTCGTCGTTCGTGGTGCTTCCGCTGATGGCGTCCGAGCTGTACCCCACCGTGGTGCGCGGGCTCGGCATGAGCCTCAGCTCCGTGCTCGGCATGCTCGGGCCTATCTTCATCCCGCTCGTCAACTATCTGGTAACGATCACATCACTCGAGCTGTACCCCACCGTGGTGCGCGGGCTCGGCATGAGCCTCAGCTCCGTGCTCGGCATGCTCGGGCCTATCTTCATCCCGCTCGTCAACTATCTGGTAACGATCACATCACTCGAGCTGTACCCCACCGTGGTGCGCGGGCTCGGCATGAGCCTCAGCTCCGTGCTCGGCATGCTCGGGCCCATCTTCATCCCGCTCGTCAACTATCTGGTAACGAACACATCACTCGAGCTGTACCCCACCGTGGTGCGCGGGCTCGGCATGAGCCTCAGCTCCGTGCTCGGCATGCTCGGGCCCATCTTCATCCCGCTCGTCAACTATCTGGTAACGAACACATCACTCGAGCTGTACCCCACCGTGGTGCGCGGGCTCGGCATGAGCCTCAGCTCCGTGCTCGGCATGCTCGGGCCTATCTTCATCCCGCTCGTCAACTATCTGGTAACGATCACATCACTCGAGCTGTACCCCACCGTGGTGCGCGGGCTCGGCATGAGCCTCAGCTCCGTGCTCGGCATGCTCGGGCCCATCTTCATCCCGCTCGTCAACTATCTGGTAACGATCACATCACTCGAGCTGTACCCCACCGAGGTGCGCGGGCTCGGCATGAGCCTCAGCTCCGTGCTCGGCATGCTCGGGCCTATCTTCATCCCGCTCGTCAACTATCTGGTAACGATCACATCACTCGAGCTGTACCCCACCGTGGTGCGCGGGCTCGGCATGAGCCTCAGCTCCGTGCTCGGCATGCTCGGGCCCATCTTCATCCCGCTCGTCAACTATCTGGTAACGAACACATCAGTCCATGCCCGCTCTTTATTTAGCCTAGATCATTTATGTTATTATAATATCATCCCTAAAAACTAACATCTACCTCATTTCAACCAAAGTCTGGAGATATTGGGCTCTTTAAAGATGGAACATTATTTTCGATCCTTGTTTAGCGTAGATAACATCGTATCTCCTAGTTTGAGAGTATGCCATGTGTACGATAAAGGCACGGAACCAGTGCTCGAGGGCCAACCACTGAGGTCGGGAGCCCTGTTCACCGGGTCCGGAATAGCGTATAACTTTATTACGGATTTTAATCGAGCGGCGAAGGGTCTCGGCATCTTCACTGTTCACGTTTCTTCGGGCGGTTGTCATAGTAAAGCTTGTCGGTCGGCAGGGCTCGGACATCATGGTGCTGCCGCTGATCATAATGGGCGGGCTGCTGGTGCTGGGCGGCGTGGCGAGCCTGCTGCTGCCGGAGACGCTGGGCCAGCGGCTGCCGCAGAGCCTGGAGGACGGCGAGCGCGCGGGGCTGGACACGGAGTTCTGCTGCAGCCCGCCGGTGCGCGAGCAAGACCCGCGCCTGCCCGCGCCGCTGCGCCGACACCTGGACGCGCCCCGACACCTGGGCGCCATCGGCATCGGCACCCGCGACAACCGAACTATCAATAAATGATATTGACACCCGACATAAACTTGAAAAGCATTTATTTCTAATTTACTTACCAAAATTAAATACTGGAGATCACCTCCGAACTTCGAAAAATGTAGGTATTACGTATCGTGTGGTCTCTATAGTAGTTTATGCAACTGCTACATAATGAGTGGTCATAAAACACGAGTGTGGTTTTATGAAACGAGCCATAGGCGAGTTTCATAATATATAGGATCACACGAGTGTTTAAGACCTAACCAGTATGCATGTTGCAGTGTGCATGTTGTACAGTTGCATACACTACGTTATCTACACACATATTCATAATCATTAACATAGATTTTCTTTTATGGAAAAAGAAAGACTCAATCCTGCCAGTCAGTTCGCGTAGCAGAGGAACAACATGAGCACCTGACTCGCGCGGCAGGGGGGGGGGGGGAGGTCACCATAACAGTATCAATTTTTATAACAGTATGAATTTTGGCGACTTCGGTACTGTTATGAAATTACATCTCTGATTTTGGTCGCTGCCAAGTAATGTAGGTCCTTACTTATAATATCTGAACTTGTTATAGGAATTTATATAGACGCGACCGCGACGAAAACGCTTATATAGTCAGTGCTCTACGCCTTATAATCATTTAAAATAGAATACAAGTGATTTTTAACTATAGATATATATTACCACGAAGCTGAACACTCAAGCAATTCAAAAGTGAAATTGGTTTTTTTAACGGACTTACCGTTTAGAAGTATTGACAATATTAAAATTTAAGTGATCGTTAAAATTTGCAATTCTTATCGCGGACTGTGCTGTGCGTTAACAAGTGGATACGGCAGTCAGCGCCTACAGCGCTGATTATCTCAATGGCTAAGTGGACGGCGCGACGGAGCTGCAGCGCTTAAAGCGCTAGCATTACCTGCCGCGGTCGGTGCAGTGGTCAGTGGCGGCCGCCAGCGGTCAGCGCCTGCAGCGCTTATCATTTTCGGCACTTGACAGGACTGCGCGGCACCCCTGCAGCGATTGAAGCGCTTGCATTTTATATAAGTATAATCAAGTTCAGTAAGTAGCAAACAACACAAAGACCGCCTGCAGGAGTAAGATGGCACAAATAGCAGCAACAGGCGCTAAAACCACTACTACACTCACATACCGTAAAACTGTGGGAATTTATTGTCATAAATGTAAATTAACTGCAGAGGTAGGGAAAAGCGCGTTATGTTCAGGGTGTAATATGACATATCACCTGGACTGCGACGGTTACCCAGAGAAAGTTTACAGGCTAATGGAACCTCAAAAAAGAGAAAAGTGGCAATGTAAATCGTGCATAAGAAAACCTAAACCAACCTGTCCTTTAAACAAACAAATTACGCCGCCTTCCCACGTAACGCTTCGGAAAATTAACAAAAAGAATAACACGACGAATGAACCGAGAGCTGAAACTTTAAATATTATACCAGCAGAACAAAGTATTAAGCCTAACTCTCCCGGATCCGTAATACGTACAACACCGACTGAAACAAACTCGCTGACACTCACACCCTTGGATCAGTCGCTGGAGTCGCACTTGGGACAGGCCGATACTGCATTATCCTTAGATTCACAAACTAGTGCTGAATGTGAGTTATCTGCGATCTCGACAAGATCACCAGAAAAACGGTCAAAAAGCGTTGACTTTTCGGTAAACGATATGATAACTGGACTAGAGATGAAAGCGGAAATAAATAAACTCTCCTTAGAGCTTGCCTCTACTCAGAACCAGTTAGAAGAGGTGAGCATTGAAAATAACGGATTAAAACGAACTATTGACAAATTGCACAGAGAAAATGAAACACTAAAAAAATTATGCAACTCATCTTACTTCAATAGCTCAACTGCATTCGACAAAAATAAGAGGCATTCTATTCAAAATAACAAACGTCTGGCCTTTACCTCATTAAACTTTACGTCTACGCCATCTTCCATCGGCAAAGGTAAAACACAAGGCTGCGCCGATCCGAATTGTGCGGCAGAGATACTTCGTTTAACCGATCGTATAGAGACTTTAAACGAAGAGCTGAAAAAATACGAAAAACAAATCTCCGACTTACGCGCACAAGTGGAACAGCTTTCGCGGAAAATACCCCAGCCTTGCAATACACGGATTGAAGAAAACGGGACTGATAATTCACACTGTCCCTATGCACTCTCGACTCTGAAAAATGAAATGACATCCCTACTGAAGGCGAAATTATGCATAATTAGTAATCACACTAACTCCACGCTGCAACGGGTAAGGGACGCTTTCATGTGTGAAAATACGTGTACTTATCTTACACCTGGAGGAGGAACACGGGAACTTTTCAGAGGCCTTGGACACAAACTGCGTAATTTTACTTCGAACGATTACTGTATTGTATATATTGGCGATGAAGATTTTAAATATAGCATGAAATATAATAGTTTGGTTGGATATATACATAAACAATTAAGTGAAGTGCAACATACAAACATTATCATCTGTTTGCCTACTTTTAAAACTAGTAATTACTCGAATCTGTTTAACAAACGTGTTGAAATGTTTAATAATTTGTTATACAAGAGCAACCAGGAACACGAATACAGTTACATTCTAGGCACAAACTTAAATCTGACATATAATAGCGACATGTTTTCCCGTTTTGGCAATGTAAATCGGCACGGGTTTGAAACGATCCTTAACGACTTAATAATTCTCTTGTCATCAATACCAACCAACCATATTATTACAAATGATATTTCTGAGTCTCAAGTAGATAACTCAATATTGACAAGTGAACATCCTTTTTTTCGAGGCTAATCTAAATATTCTTTATCAAAACATGCAAAGTATATGGAACAAGGTCCACGTGCTAAAAGCATTCTTAGAAGATTATCCACAAGTACATGCAGTATGTGTCTCCGAGTCTTGGCTAAACAAGGAAAAGAAAGACTTACTTAAAATAAATAATTATAATATTTGTTCTTACTTCTGCCGAGAATATCATGAAGGTGGCGGAGTATTTATCCTAATAAACAATGGCATTGAATGTTATGAGAGACCTGATATTTCATGTATATCTTTGGAAATGACCTTTGAAATATGTGCTGTAGATTTGCCTAAATTTAACCTGTTAATTATTAATATATACTGGCCGAATAGTAAAAGAGATACTGAAAACTTTTACTCGTGTCTTAACAAATTATTGAAATTGATTGCTCGGATAGATAAAAATAAACAAATTATAATTGGAGGAGACCTAAATACAGACTTTTTACTGGAAAGTAACGAGAAGGCCAGATTATGTAACTTGATGCTTTCACATAATTTCCAGCAAAGAGTTCAGGAAGCTACGCGGGTTACACGTTATAGCTCTACGTGTACCTATTGACTTATGTTTTACAAATTTTAATTTTAAGGCATCAAAATTGACTGTAAAAGAACTCGGGTTCTCTGATCATAAAGGTGTTTTGATCAGTACACCCATTTCCTCACCTACAGTACAATCCTGGGTTATTAGGAAAAGAATCTTTAGCCACAAAAATATAGAAAATTACAAAAAAGAACTTGGAAAAATAAAATGGGATACTATAATTAAAAATGATAAAAATATAAATGAAAATTATAATTCATTCGCTATTACACTAAAAAAACATATTGAATAAATGCATCCCAGTAAAAACTTTGACCATAAAACCCAAAACTTCACACCTAACACCCGGATTAAAAGTATCGTGTCGTAATAAACGACTTCTCAGACTACTGGCGTCACAGACCAGAAACAAAATCCTACAAAATCATTATAGAACATATTGTAAAATACTAAAAAAAGCAGTGAATCATTCCAAAAAAATATATAATAAAAATCAATTCGCAAAAGCCAGCAATAAAATCAAATCAATGTGGCAAATAATAAATAGAGTAACAAATAAAAGCCATTCAAAAAATAAAGTAAACTTCAAAATTAAGACACCAGATGATAGAATAATTAACGACCCAAAAAATATAGCTAACATTTTTAATATTTTCTTCTCCTCCATTGGAAATAGTCAACCCATCCCCGTTAATAGATTACCTTTACTAAACTCTGTAACTAACTCTTTTTTCTTAAAGCCGACTGAACCTAAAGAAATAAGTTCTATTATAAAAAACCTTAAAAATAAGTCCTCTTACGGCATAGACGAAATCCCTCCTACCTTAGTCAAATCCTGTGCGGAGTTCCTCACAATTCCCTATACACAACTTGTAAACCAGTCATTTTCTCGGGGCATCTTCCCAGACGCATTGAAAATTTCGATAATAAAACCTATCCACAAAAAAGGAGATAATTTCGACATAAATAATTACCGTCCAATTGCACTATTACCGACATCAGCAAAGATTTTCGAAACTGCAATGGTAAAACGTCTTTATAGTTTTTGCGAAAAATATAACATCTTTCATCAAAATCAAAACGGCTTTAGGAAGAACCACTCAACTACCCTAGCAATATATAAATATGTACAACAGATACTCAATATTATAAACACAAAAAAGTATGCTGTAGGCCTCCTGCTCGACATGAGTAAGGCCTATGATAGAGTCTGTTATATAACCCTATTAGACAAGTTGTATAACATTGGAATTAGAGGTACTGCCCTGGAGTGGTTTAGGTCTTATCTAAAAGACCGCTTCCAGTATGTAGAAATAGAAAATGCAGACTTCGATTCAGGTAAAATGGAACACATTAGATCTGATAGAGTACCCGTAAAGGGTTCTATCCCCCAGGGTAGTGTTTTAGGATGCATACTATTCCTTCTATATATAAATGATCTCCCTAACATATTGGAAGAGCATAGTATGCTTTTTGCCGACGACATATCTGTATTGTTTTCTTGTACTAGTGTTACCGAAATAAAAAATAAATTAAATTCAACGTTACATACAATTACAAGCTGGCTGCAATCCCATAACCTTCTACTCAATGTAAACAAATCTAAAATAATTCAGTTCAAACCTTACCAAAAAGTACCATTGCTAATAGATTATGAATATAATAATACAAAACTAGATACCCTGAGCACTGCCACTCTATTAGGCATAGATTTAGATTCCAATATGAGCTGGACAAACCACATTCGAAAATTAACTAAAAAGTTATCGTCCTTTATCTATGCCCTCCAGCACCTTAAGCGCGAAACTGATTTCAAAACAGCTCTAGCAGCATACTACTCGTATGCTTACTCGAGAATATCATACGGTTTAGTCCTATGGGGAAACTGCAGTGATATTAATAAAATTTTCATCTTACAAAAGAAATGTATTCGAATCTTAGTTAACATAGATCGAATGGAGTCATGTAAACCTTATTTCATTAAACACCAAATATTAACCGTAACTTCCATGTACATTTTTGAATCATGCAAATTTATTAGAAAACATTTTAATTTATACTCACCTAAACCAACGACTAAACCTAAAAGAAATGATCGCCATCTCAACCAACTTAAAATGCCCTTCTCAAAATTAAAACTCGTCACACGCAGCCCCCATTACATGACCATTAAAATTTATAATCATATCCCAAACTCCTTGAAAAACATAGATAACCCAAGATTGTTTAACAAACAGTTAAAATCGTTCTTAATTACTTGTTGGTCTTGTTGAATTAATGTGTATTCAGCTGAGTATGTTAATCTTAAGTAACTGTAGCTTTATTAAAATTAGCCTACTGATGTTGCTTGTGCCCTTGCAGGGCGTCACATGTATCCCTTGACTTATTTATAAATCCACCTATGTCTGTAATGTGATATGCAATAAATGTTCTATTCTATTCTAATTTAACAAGATGGGTGTAGATAAAAATACTTACAAACTTATTTATTGCTAAAGTGACCTGATAAGGTTCGTGTACTATGATTGTACCCACGGCCGGTGTGTCACCTTGTTGCCACCCGCTCGTCCCGACGTGTCCGACATGTCCATCATGTCCGACATGTCCGTCATGTCCGCGGCGCGCGGCGCGGCGTCGCCTATCGAGTGTCGCGCGGCACGGTAATGGAGCTAGATCGTGGTGCAGCAAAACAACCAACTAACTTGAATAGGTACTTTATTTTTTATACAAAACAATAATGACACATTTTTACTTATTATAAACGTTGAAATAAAACTACATCGCATCTTAAATTTCTACCGAGTCACACAATCCTTGCCCTGTGCAGCCCCGCGCGGGGCGGTAGCGGCCCGCGCATGCGCACACGCGCACGCGCATGCGCACTTGGCACACGAGGGGCAGCCACATCGCAAGGGCTGATCCTTCCGCCGCATCAGTGGTTTCGAGCGTGAGAAGAAGCGTTATGTTATCGGTAACCCGTGGACTACGTGTAAGAGAATTCCGAGGTACTAATAATATAAAATAAAAATGCTTCCACAGGTTAGACTCGACGGAGGGTGCGTCTCCACTGAGGGGACGGAGCCTGCCCCGCCCTGCTGGCGTGCCAGCGCTACATTGTTTGACATAAAAACATTTTCATCATAGCCGAGACCATAGTCTTCCTTTAATTGTTTATCATAAGCCTTTCAGCTATATTCAATATTTAACATCAGGCTTTAAAAAAAACTGCGATCTCGAACCGAAAACAATGCGATCTCAGATAGATGTGTCAGCTTGAAAAATTTAAATGATGTCAAGCAACACATTTTTCATCACACTTGCTTGTAAACAAGGGTTTACATGCTAGAAAATCGGTCAGTAAGTCGTATATTACGCCCTAGGCTGGTAAGTAGTTTTGGTATTGACTACTAAGTAATACTTAATACTTTTGTTTTATTTCCTCCAAAAGTGTGATGAAAAACGTCGTACGTGACTCTGGTGGTAAAGGAATTCCATACTTGTGTCATTAAAGCCCTCGCCTTCGGTTTCGGGCTTCTAATGGCTACTCGTTTGTAATTCCTCGTTTACCACCCTGGTTACGTGATGTACTATTAGTATTACGGCACAAGCTCACACAAGCTGGCGCACGAGGCGAGCACCGGTGCTAACCTACCGACAACATCCAATAACATATTCTCTGATGAAATTTAACAACTGTAGGTACAATACTAATTAATACTAATACTTAAGTCATTTAAACTTATGTCTAGAGAAGAGTAACGAAATGCAAACAATAATAAAAATCAAAATAAACCTTAAAATTAGACGACTACGTTATAAAAAAAGGGTTTGATCGCCATTTTTAAACTATATCCACTGTACTAATAAACACCTCCATTTAAAATGGCAAATCACTGGTCATGGCGTGGTCATTGCAGGCGTTCAATGAAAAACAAAAATGTTCATTATTTTAACGCGGCTCTCTAGAGATTCAGTCTCCTAAATAGGTATCTTAGTAAATGCAAAGAGAGCAAAAGCAATATAATTTTGATCACAGGCGGCTTTTTGAGATCTCCTCCTTTCTAATGACTGAAGAACGACGACTATATTCTACTGTTTGGAACATCGGGAAAAATATCTAGGGTACCACCAATACTTAAAGGCTTATGTTTTTAATGGATCACCAGATATAGTAAAATGTACCAGCAAAAAAAAAAAACACTTTAAACTAGCAAAAATTGTAAATGAGCACCAAATTTAGAACACCAATTTTATGTCACCATAAATATTGCAACTTGCTATCCTATTTAAAGCAAATAACTCAATATTATCACCGTTTGCATTTAATCGTTCAATTGTCTAACAGAAACCATCAGCCCGTTGATTTTCAAACCTGTTTTCTCTTGATAGTCACGTTTAATTAATAATTTTTCAACCCAAAAAAGTAAACGTACTGCAAATATCGATCACCATTTTAATATGAAATTACATTCAAATATAAATATCATCTTGTAACCTAAAAAAAAAAAGATTAAATGATCGATAAAAAAGATGAATGACAATTATAATGTTTTTGGGTAGCTCTGTTATCTCAATTCCTAAAATCAAGAAAAAGCGGTTCGCTTACGTATTTGCTGGTAGCAGTTGGGTTTTAAGCGCTTAGCCGACAGCTGCCGCGGTACGCTCGCTTCGCTCGCTCGGCTCGCGCGCTGTTGTGGTGCTGCTAACTGCGAGTTCTAACCTCACCTACTTTACTGGTAGTAGTTCGGTTTTGGCGCTTTGCCGACCGCTACCGCGTTATGCTCGCTTCGCACGCTCGGCGCGGTTGTGGTCGCAGTCCTGACCTAATCTGACCCATTAGGTAATCTAATTAGTACTGTTGCACTAAGTTTTTGGGAATTACGTAGGGTGCGCGCGGTTTGCATTCCGGGAGAGCGGGGAGAGCCCGAGACCGCGGTAGTATGCCTACATTGTAAATCAATCATAGTGGGTATAATATATCTGGAAGAGATCCCTTAAAGGGATAAGTTCGCCTTTGTACATGCTTATTCTTCTGTAATGTGTTTTTCTTGTTTTTATGTACAATAAAGTGTTTACATACATACATATGATTTAGGTGCTAATATCGCAATATTTTTGTCGTCGAAAGGTGCACATTTACTACATTTGGCGTTCGAATATAATTAGAAGTGCAGTCATGACTAAAATAGGTAGAAGCATTGTAATTTTAGGCTATCCTATTGATACAAGTAATAATTTCACGACATATATATGTCGCAGTCATCTGGTTGAACTGCTATTTGATTGAATGACTAGCGCGTTAATTGAATGACAACATTGAATTGAATGACTAAAGGACAACTCGTCAAGTTGTTTAATATAACGTTCAACGTCTTGCTCTTGACTGAACGTCATTTAGCATTTCAATCACCTGACTGATTTTACGTCTGCTCTGTTCAAAGGGCTATGTTACAATCCGCTAACTAGTTGGACGTTGAGTGACGCTTGTTCAATCAACGTTCGGCCTAGTTCTTCTTCAATTGAATTTTGTCATTTAATGAACGCGCTAGTCATTCAATCAAATAGCAGATTCAACCAGATGACTGCGACATAATACATTCACAAGCAATGTTTGACAACTCCACGATTCAAAGATTTTGTTCGCATAGAATGCAGTCAGAGTCCCGTGCATTGTGAAATGATTTTTGTCAAACGTTTTTTGTGAAATGATAGTAAACCCTCGCGAGGCCCGCAGGCTTCGGCGCGACTCGTCGGGTCGCGGCCAGCGGTCGCGGCCAGCGGCGGCACTCGACAACGCGGGCGGGGCACGCGAGCCAGTTCAGATCACACTAGAAGGGACGATCATTAAGTACTATAGTCGGAAGCGCAGAAAATAGGTACACTACGCATAGAATTTCAGGGTCACGGCTGCGGGTTCGGCCGAGTCGTAAAAGTACCTACCCTCTCGGCCTTGTTCGTCCGGAACGGACGGACCGGACGGGGCCTAGCGCACGAGGCGCAGCACGCGCACGAACATGTACACGATGTCGAGGTAGAGCGCCAGCGCCGCGAACACGTAGTCCTCGGGCGAGAAGCCGTAGCGATGCTTCCCGCCCACGATGAGCTGCGTGTCGTACACCAGGAACACGCACAGCACCAGCACGCCCAGCGCGCAGCTCGCCTGCCGCAGCGCCGGCGCGCCGGAGACGGCCGCCGCCGCGCCTGCGACCGAACACGTTGTAGTGCGGCGGCTGCGGCTGCGGCTGCGGCACTGTGACCGTGCGGCGAACCGACGGCGCATCCGCACGGATCTATGCCGCCTTATGGATCAGGGTCTCATAACTTTTGGGAGGGGTGCGTGACGGTCGCGATGACGACTTTTGATATAATATTGGTCAGTGTAACGATCGAGTGGTATAATAAACGAATAATATAATCATAAGAATGGTATAATGATTATTTGTTATAATACGTTTAAAGGCTCGTGTACTAGAGTAATGATTAGGTACGACGACGAGCGAAGCGAGGAGGAGTTTTAGGTTATCTTGCAAATATAAACATTATATCAAATGTCTTTAATACTAAATGTAATTATACCCAATGAAATTATACTTATTGTTGTTACATCTAATGAACCATTATACCTATCAAATGTTATTTTATGTAGTGAAATTATATGAAACGTTTTTATATATAGATATAGTTTTTACACACCCACCATTTTCAACACCCGATGAAAAAAAAGGGGTGTTATAAAATTAACATGTATAGCTATATGTGTATGTAAATGTTTATTTGTGGCATCGTAGTTCCCAATGGACCGATTTAATGCTGTTTTTCTAATCGAAAACCTCGTCTGTCACGATGATTCTTAGCAAACTTTAATTTGAATAAATTACAGGATCTCAGATCTTGGTCAATATTTGAAACTAAGGATTCTACATTACACAATACACACTCTTTCTCTTTTGGAGGACCAGTAACTTCTGTCGGGATATTAAACATTTTGAATTTAAATCATTGATACAAAAGATCGAAATAAATTTAAATTTCTTATTCTCAAAGTTAATCATTTAAGGTTGGTTTGTCGTCCCGTCAAAATTCAGTACAGCGAAAAATATTAATACACTCACCGAAGAGCATCAGGACGAGGCAGAGGACCAGAATGGAGCCGTTCATGACGGTGAAGTCGATCCTGGTCTGGAATGCGAAGATGGTCAGCGCCAGCACGATGGTGAACGTGATGCCGCCCGCGATCAGCACCTGGAATGCACATCGATTGGTAAATTGTATTACCCGTTAAAATAATTTTAATCGCTGTCACGAAGTGCGTCGCCCGATCAATTTTTTCACGAACACAAGTTGAAAATACGTCAAATGGGTGCCGGGCGACCGCAGATACCGGCCCACTAGTAGGCAGGAGCACGCCACGCCCCTGGCTCAACTCTTGCACGTCATACAGGCAACACGCCACGCCCCTGGCTCAACTCTTGCACGTCATACAGGCAACACGACACGCCCCTAGATCAACTCTTGCACGTCATACAGCCAACACGCCACGCCCCTGGCTCAACTCTTGCACGTCATACAGGCAACACGACACGCCCCTAGATCAACTCTTGCACGTCATACAGCCAACATGCCACGCCCCTAGCTCAACTCTTGCACGTCATACAGCTAACACGCCACGCACCTAGCTCAACTCTTGCACGTCATACAGCCAACACGCCACGCCCCTGGCTCAACTCTTGCACGTCATACAGGCCAACACGCCATGCCTCTAGCTCAACTCTTGCACGTCATACAGCCAACACGCCACGCACCTAGCTCAACTCTTGCACGTCATACAGCCAACACGCCACGCCCCTAGCTCAACTCTAGCACGTCATACAGGCAACACGCCACGCCACTGACTCACCTCCTGCACGTCATACAGGCAACACGCCACGCACCTAGCTCAACTCTTGCACGTCATACAGCCAACACGCCACGCACCTAGCTCAACTCTTGCACGTCATACAGCCAACACGCCACGCACCTAGCTCAACTCTTGCACGTCATACAGCCAACACGCCACGCCCCTGGCTCAACTCTTGCACGTCATACAGGCCAACACGCCACGCCCCTAGCTCAACTCTTGCACGTCATACAGCCAACACGCCACGCCCCTAGCTCAACTCTTGCACGTCATACAGCCAACACGCCACGCCCCTGGCTCAACTCTTGCACGTCATACAGGCCAACACGCCACGCCCCTAGCTCAACTCTTGCACGTCATACAGCCAACACGCCACGCACCTAGCTCAACTCTTGCGCGTCATACAGCCAACACGCCACGCCCCTAGCTCAACTCTAGCACGTCATACAGGCAACACGCCACGCCACTGACTCACCTCCTGCACGTCGTACAGCGCGCAGGCCGCGCCGACGAGCGCGGACAGCGACAGCGTGAGCAGCAGCAGGAACAGGTAGTTGTAGGGCACGCGGCGCCGCGGCCCCTCGCAGCACATCAGCAGCAGCGCCGTCGTCAGGTACGTGCCCAGCGACACGCCGCTGCAACCCACCACCCACTCTTATACATGCGGTCTACTCAACACCGCGGGGATCGCCAGCCATCAATACTGATCTCGCAAGAGCTACGCATACAATTGAAATTATAACTTTTATTTACAACTTTTCTTGTTTTCTTGTCTGTCTGTGAAATGTAATTATTTCTGTGTTATCTGGAGCTGCGCGCGCATTTTTCAATCGTCGCATTTTTCTAGGTAATGCCTCTTAAATTGACAGTGACGTGACTTGACATGGACAGCGCTATTGTCTGGGCAGATTTTATTTTGTTGTCGACTTTGTTCGGAAATCAATAAAACTTGGTCTGTTGGTAAAGTTGCTTATGCTGAACAAGGCAGGCCCAATTTCACGATATGTCCTAAAAATTTGAAGTCGATCCCAAACCACTCAGTTCTTATATTTATATATGATAGTTTACGCGAGGTTTGGCACTGACTTCGAAGGGTGAGTCAAATGTAATCTGCACTTGAACGGGTTATTTTTGGCTTTTTAGTTTTACTGAAGTCGGTTCTTTTTTTTTTTGTTAATTTTTTTATTTTTTTTGCTTTTTAGTGATTCATATAAAATAATTATGGCGGGGTGATCAGGGAGGTCTTGAAGGCATGCGTCTCGTTTGAATTATCTCCTAACTCCTAACCGTTAAGGAGTTGTACCTTCCATCATCAGCTCAGCATTGGAAGATAATGACTACCATAGGCAAATACTTAAATAGTTGTCGAAAATATATAAAAAATATTATGAGTGCCTATAAAATTTCAGGAATTCCTTCGATTCCTCATGGCTCTCGTCATCCGATCTTCACCAAAATTTTATGGGACCAACCTTGAGATGTCTATTCATGAACCTAAAAAGAATTTTCCAAATCGACTTATAAATGACGGAGTTCTGAGGTAACAACATTAAAAAAAATAAAAAATAACATACAACCGAACTGAGAACCCCCTCCTTTTTTTTGAAGTCGGTTAAAAATGTATGGATTCTTTTTACTAAATTTCGTATTTTGTACCAAAATTTAGTTGTAAATGTCCTCATTTACAACTAAATTTTAGTGCTCGAAATACAAAATAAATAATTCAACAACAAAATAAAAAAAAATGGTCCCATAATGTACGATTCCCACCGAGCGGGCCGGGCCGGGTCGGCTGCCGCCGCGTCGCAACGGGCGCTCAGGCAGCCGGCGGCGGCCGACCGCGTCCAGTGACCAATTCGGAGGGGGTCGGCTGCCGCCACGTTCCAGCGGACGCTGGAGCGCCCGGCGGCAGCCGACTGCGTCCGTCCAGCGATCAAATTCTAGGGCGACGGACGTGCGAGCGGAGCCGATGGCGCGCGGCGGTAACTGAACGGAGCCGATGGCGCGCGGCGGTAACTGAACGGAGCCGATGGCGCGCGGCGGTAACTGAACGGAGCCGATGGCGCGCGGCGGTAACTGAACGGAGCCGATGGCGCGCGGCGGTAACTGAACGGAGCCGATGGCGCGCGGCGGTAACTGAACGGAGCCGATGGCGCGCGGCGGTAACTGAACGGAGCCGATGGCGCGCGGCGGTAACTGAACGGAGCCGATGGCGCGCGGCGGTAACTGAACGGAGCCGATGGCGCGCGGCGGTAACTGAACGGAGCCGATGGCGCGCGGCGGTAACTGAACGGAGCCGATGGCGCGCGGCGGTAACTGAACGGAGCCGATGGCGCGCGGCGGTAACTGAACGGAGCCGATGGCGCGCGGCGGTAACTGAACGGAGCCGATGGCGCGCGGCGGTAACTGAACGGAGCCGATGGCGCGCGGCGGTAACTGAACGGAGCCGATGGCGCGCGGCGGTAACTGAACGGAGCCGATGGCGCGCGGCGGTAACTGAACGGAGCCGATGGCGCGCGGCGGTAACTGAACGGAGCCGATGGCGCGCGGCGGTAACTGAACGGAGCCGATGGCGCGCGGCGGTAACTGAACGGAGCCGATGGCGCGCGGCGGTAACTGAACGGAGCCGATGGCGCGCGGCGGTAACTGAACGGAGCCGATGGCGCGCGGCGGTAACTGAACGGAGCCGATGGCGCGCGGCGGTAACCGAACGGAGCCGATGGCGCGCGGCGGTAACCGAACGGAGCCGATGGCGCGCGGCGGTAACTGAACGGAGCCGATGGCGCGCGGCGGTAACTGAACGGAGCCGATGGCGCGCGGCGGTAACTGAACGGAGCCGATGGCGCGCGGCGGTAACTGAACGGAGCCGATGGCGCGCGGCGGTAACTGAACGGAGCCGATGGCGCGCGGCGGTAACTGAACGGAGCCGATGGCGCGCGGCGGTAACTGAACGGAGCCGATGGCGCGCGGCGGTAACTGAACGGAGCCGATGGCGCGCGGCGGTAACTGAACGGAGCCGATGGCGCGCGGCGGTAACTGAACGGAGCCGATGGCGCGCGGCGGTAACTGAACGGAGCCGATGGCGCGCGGCGGTAACTGAACGGAGCCGATGGCGCGCGGCGGTAACTGAACGGAGCCGATGGCGCGCGGCGGTAACTGAACGGAGCCGATGGCGCGCGGCGGTAACTGAACGGAGCCGATGGCGCGCGGCGGTAACTGAACGGAGCCGATGGCGCGCGGCGGTAACTGAACGGAGCCGATGGCGCGCGGCGGTAACTGAACGGAGCCGATGGCGCGCGGCGGTAACTGAACGGAGCCGATGGCGCGCGGCGGTAACTGAACGGAGCCGATGGCGCGCGGCGGTAACTGAACGGAGCCGATGGCGCGCGGCGGTAACTGAACGGAGCCGATGGCGCGCGGCGGTAACTGAACGGAGCCGATGGCGCGCGGCGGTAACTGAACGGAGCCGATGGCGCGCGGCGGAAACTGAACGGAGCCGATGGCGCGCGGCGGTAACCGAACGGAGCCGATGGCGCGCGGCGGTAACTGAACGGAGCCGATGGCGCGCGGCGGTAACTGAACGGAGCCGATGGCGCGCGGCGGTAACTGAACGGAGCCGATGGCGCGCGGCGGTAACCGAACGGAGCCGATGGCGCGCGGCGGTAACTGAACGGAGCCGATGGCGCGCGGCGGTAACTGAACGGAGCCGATGGCGCGCGGCGGTAACTGAACGGAGCCGATGGCGCGCGGCGGTAACTGAACGGAGCCGATGGCGCGCGGCGGTAACTGAACGGAGCCGCTTACGCGCGACGACAGCCGAGCACCTCCGTCCGCGTCCGCAAGCGCCCGATCGGTCGGCAGCGGCGCCAATAACATTCGAATATGGGATCTGACTGTCGTAAAGAAACTTTACATTCATTTGGCAACTATTTAGATGCGCTTCAGCGCGCGCCGACTCCGCCCGCTCGGTGGGAATCGTACATATTTCAGTAATAATACATTTTGCGTAACTCAATGGAGAAAAATTTGTAGGACATATCGTGAGATTGGGCTTACCGTGGTCAGAAGAAACAATTTTACCAACTCACCAAATTTTATTGAAATCTGAGAAAAAAAGAAATCGACAACAAAATAAAAATTTGCCCGTCTACGTTCAGGTTAACGCATCCTAGATGCGATCAGCGCTCGGGCGTGCAGTTCTTCTCCGCGGCGCCACCCATGCTCCCAGTTCCTAGTTCCCAGTTCCCACCGGGAGATCAGCGCTGGCCGAGAGCTGGCATCTTGCTGAGGTGGGACCGCATCGAGCCACGGCCAAAATGTTTTTGTTTTTATTGTTACCTCAATTGAATTTTTCAATTTATTTATTTGCTTGAACATACATTACATAAAATTAATAAATTAAATAAATGCATGGTCCGCCACAGTATGGCATGCAAACTTAACTAACTAACCTAACTTAACCTATTGTGTTTTATATCATTATTATCGTTATTATTATTTTTTATCACTTCTGTCACACATCTCTATGTAAATAATTATGTATTATGGTCACGTCATGAATAAATGTATTTCTTTCTTTCTTTCTAAATATAATTATGGCAACAAAATATTTTTGACGCCATAAAAAAATTTTGGCACCCCAATCCAGTATCACCTAAAAATCATATTACAGTGAAACCTGGATAACTGGGACTTGAAGGGACCAGCAAATTTGTATAGGAGGTATAGATTAATGTCTGTCCCATTTAGATAGGGTTCCATTAATAGAGGTAAAAAAGAGGATATTCCAGTTATAGAGGTGCGATTATTAAATAAAATAGGTAGGTAGGTGGTGTATTTCATAATGATTATACATGAATTATAATCGTTGGCAGAAATAAAAAGGTACCTCATAAACAGGAAATATTAACACTTTTTTATAAACAGTACAAAAATACAAATTAAATAAATCTGACATTTTATATTGTCCTTTTTTAGGGGTCAGCTATTAAGATATTATTTTTAGTTAATATAAATTTAATCTTAGGTATAATGTTGATATTTCAACATTGGTGTGCAAAAGAATAGTGATTTTACTGTCTCGCGTTTTGAAATAAAATGAAGTCCCAGTTAGAGAGGTAATGGATTGACATTATCGCAGTTATAGAGGTCGAAATCTTTAAATTCAAAGATAACCATTATAAAAAGATTGTTTGAACTCGAAAGTCATTTAATCCTTTTACACACACACAATTAACGTACATAAGGAATATTTGGAGAAACATAGGTTTATGTACTAAACACAACGTAACATTTATAAAAGGCTAGAGGTGCAATGATTGCGCGCGAGTTGTTCGTGCCGTCTGGCGAGCGGAGCGGCCGGTGTCTACGGGTGAAACCGCGCGGGGAGGGAGCGGCGTTGTTATGGCAACGCAAAATGGCTGCGCGCACGACGACGATTGCGAGCGTTAGGGTCCCGTACGGTGCGTTAGTGGGTTCCGCCTTATACCATTTATTAAAAGTATTTAACTTAAAATGTAGTCTCAATAATAGAGGTTAAATACGCCCGCTGTCTCAGTTATGGAGGTAATTATGAAGACATAATCGAAATAACGAATCTCAGTTATAGAGGTCTGTTTTGTCACTAACAGAGGTAATTCAGGGGTAAAGTGTGGGGACAGCAGATGAGTTCCAGCTATGGAGGTTTCTCACTTATCCAGGTCCCACTTATACAAGTTTCACTTATTATTATGAGCCTATTATGTCCCACTACTGGGCAAAGGCCTCCCCCTCTTTTTCCATCTGTCGCGGTTTTGAGCTGTATCTGGCCAGTCCTTCGAAAATGAGTCCAAGTCATCCCGCCATCGCCTAGGGTCTTCTGCCACAGAGTGGAAGCCCCACAACTCGAAACGGAAAAATCATATCAAACACAAAAAAAAAATTACTTGCACCAATATAGGATACCCTAAAATTACAATGCTTCTACCTATTTTAGCCATGACTGCACTTCTAATTGTATTAGAGCACCAAACTTAGTGAATGTGCACCAAATTTTGACGACCAAATTATTACGACATTAGCACCTGAATTATATTCCTATGATTGTTTGAAAATGTAGGCACACTACCAAATATAGTATATTAACGCCAAATTAAGTAAGTCTCCCCGCTTCCCCGGACTACACACCGCGCGTTTCGGACGCACGTGGACGTGATTTCCAAATGAGTTGTGAGCTGCGGATATAAACTTAGCGAAGGTCAAACCGAGCTGTTACCAATAAAGTAGATTAATGGGTTAGGTTAGGTTAGAACTGCGACCACATGAAGCGAACCGCAGAACACCGAACAGCAGAATTGAGGATCGCATCGAGCGAGCGCGGCGCCGGCGGGGCGGACCCAGGGTTGGGTGAGCGTGAGCGCACGTTGAGCGGGAGAGGCTTGCTAAGTTTGGCATCACTACACTTTATTTGTACATTTTATAGCAAATCAGTAGTTTATTTAGGTAAAAACAGCGCATTTTGGGCTTTTTAATAAAAAAAATTAGGTTACAGGTGATATACATATTTGTGAATGTAATTTCATATTATAATGGTTATACATTTTTGGAGTACGTTAACTTTTTTTGGGTTAAATGATTAATGTGGAGTTATTTACTTTCTAAAACTTTCTACATAAAATTGATGTTCTAAATTTGGTGTACATTCACTATTTTTGGTAGCAATTTTTTTTTTTGTTAATAAATTTTACTCTATCTGGTGATCAGTACCTAAAACAACTTTTGGTTATCCTTTTTAAATTAATTTGGGGATAAATTTTGGTGCTCATTTACTATTTTTGGTAGTAAAAAGTGTTTTATTTAGCTGTTACATTTTACTAAATCTGGTGCTCCATTAAACATACCTGAGTCTATAATTATTCACGTATGCCAGAACATATGTACCAAAACGATGAAAAACGCATTATATTAATTAACGATTGGCCAGAGATAGTCGAGCACAGAGATGACAGATGAGAGGCAGCAGACAGACATAGCATAGCACAGGCACTCACAGGAAGAGTCCCGCGTTCAGCTCGACGGCGCGCAGCAGGCGCGCGTCGTACAGGAAGCAGGCCACCGCGGCCGCCGTCACCGCCAGCTGCGCCATGATGATGGCGTACACCTTCCGGATGAAGCCCTGGCGGATCTGCTTGTCGGTGAAGTGGAAGCGCGCGTCGAGCGCCTCGTGCTCCTCGCGCGGCGCGTTCATCTCCACCTCCGGGAACGAGATCACCGTATCCTGTCAACGAAACATACTCCCATTTATTTTGCCTCAAAAACAAACAGCAAACAGGAAAATCGGATTATCATAAAAAAACCATAGGTACATCACTTTTCTTCTTTCCAGGCATTTTGTCGTAGCTAAGTATCACTCTTTCACTAATCAGGCACGAATGACCGGTTGAAAAGGTATTGAGTGTTCGGTTTCAATTTTGCTTAATCCGCTAACAGTAATTACTGTGTAGCAGAATGTAGGTACAGTCTAGGACATTGAAACACGTAGGTACCTTTTTCGCTCCTGTTACAATGACAATAAGGGTCAAAAAGGTACGAGTTTCACTTTCCTTCACTGTACGTTGCCGCATCCTTGCCTTAGTTATGGTCGGAGGAAATCCCTTGATCAATGTTGCCATGCGGATATTTCGGGTAGGTACGAGGGCCACTCAATAAATACTTAGCCTACAAAAAAAATTATGAAAATGTTGGAAAAGTGGCGATTTATTTTTCAACGTTGTCTCCTTTTAAGGAGGTCTGCAAAATAGGTCTCTGTGGCGGCGATGACCTCCCCATTCGACCCAAGTCATGTTTTATAAATATCAACCTTCATACAAGAAAGGGAAGGCATTTACCATCTTAAAATCTTGTTCGGCTGTAGACGGATTGGTAGTGTCATGAAGAGAAAAGTCACCGTCCATAAACGTGGTCTCGTATCATGACCGACCTTAATTTACGTCTCTCGACGTACTGTACGTAAAAAAAAATAACCGGACTACAAATAAAACCCCGCCTGGACGCTCCTCGGACGCCCTCTAAACTAGGACAAATCCGGGGAAACCCGGGCGGATGGCAACCCTAGCTGTTGTCTATTATGTCAAGCAAGGAGGTCCCTATCAAAAGCTCTATTAGAAATAGTCAAGTATTCGTAAAAAAATCACGGGTAAGTAATTAAATTGTATACAATTAGCTTTTTTAATGGAGTTAAATAAGTTAGATAGTTAAGGACAAAAAAGGCATCATGTCTCTTACCCTGCCTCACATACGGTTGTCAAACTTGGATATTTGATTCCACAACTAACAGAAAGCTAACATCTTGTTAAAGAGCTTTGGAACGCAGCTTACTAAAAATAAAATTGAAGGACAGAGTCTGCCACAGAAACATAAGAAAACAGACTGGCGTGATAGATGCCTTATCCTTCGCACGAGGTCTGAAATGGAGGTGGGCGGGTCACGTGGCACGCTTCACTGACAACAGGTGCACGAAGATCGTAACTATGTGGGGCAAAAGCAAGGTGAAAGGTCCAAATAGAGGCCATTGCATCAACGAATTGGTTAAACCTGGCAAAAAATCGCAATGAGTGGAAATCTTTGGAGGAGGCCTACACCCAAAGTGGGGTCCAGGTGGCAGGCATATCGCATAAAATTAATATATATCACAACTGCTAAATTTGCCAATGGAATAATATAAGGCTTTTTTTTTTTTAAATGGAGTACATAGTTTAAAACAAAGTCACTTCCTGCTGTCTGTCGGTCCCTATGTATGCTTAGATCTTTAAAACTATGCAACAAATTTTGATGCGGTATTTTAATAGATAGTGATTCAAGAGGAAGGTTTATATGCATAATTGAGCAGCATTGCAATTGTGCGAAGCCAGGACTGGTTGCTATAACATAACGACACCTCTAATACTTACTCATATTCTTTATCTACATAATAAATCATTGAAATATTACTGCTGTATTCTAAAAGGAAAAATATTTTTTTAAATGAATCTGGCTTTTCTGGCTGGACAGAATACCACTATGATGATGATGATTGAATAACTATAAACAACTGTGATGCAAGAGATCTCATAGAACATTGGTGTCCCAAACCTAACTTTGGAAGATATGCTCTGTTAAGGCTGATAACATATCAACATTACTTAAAAAAAAAAAAAACTACTATCATAAATCTACTTGCTTTAATCTTAAAAAAATAATAAATTGTTGGATAAAATTAAAATATATTAATTCAAAACAAAGATATGCCACATGTACATGTACTATACATTAAGAACACAACATCCATGCAGGACCCATGATGTTAAGTAGTTTCCATAGCCTATAAATGAATGCTTACAACTTGCTTGCTTCACTACCAAAAAATTCTTACCGAGTTGTTGATCCCCTGCTGTGTGGTGATGTAGGGCGGCGGCGCACCCTCAGGGAAGAATAGGTCTTCCTCTTGTTTTGAATTGTTGGCTGCTTTAGCCATCTTGGATTTAGGTACCTCTAGCAGTGGAAAAATAAATAGTTTTATTTATAGTTCTTATGTAAATTTTTCCTGCCACTCTCATTCTATATGGAATGCAAACCGGTAATTTTTCCTATGGAAATTACCGGCTATTTACCAGTTTGCATTCCTTAATTCTGATCCCGCTTAAGAGTGATGCGATTGTGAAGTTGTTTAACTGAAAAAGTTGCTAGTTGTCAGTTCGCACCAACTGCTAGTGACGTCGCACACAAACTAAGCTACATGCAAGGCATGCAAGCTTCTGGTGACTGCATTATAAATATTTGGCTGTGGAATATCCAAACATGTTGCCTGTTGCGTCACCCTGGCCGTCCGCGATGCAATGAACACGGTCAAAACCCAAACACCTACAACTTTCACCTTAAATACGCCGCTTTGTATTAAGCTTAGGTACATATTTCATTTTAAATAGGCATTATATATTGGCAGGAGGAAAATACCCATTAGTTGTATTGCACTTGTCAAATCGAGAACCCTCACTAGGGTTTAATTTAATTTAAATGAACATAATTGACCAAAAAAAGAAATGTAGCAAACATGGTGAAATAACTGAAAAAGTATATCATAAGTCATAACTATTTATATTATATTATAACAGATGAGACGAGAAAGGGTAAAGTATCGGTTCGACTTACCAAATTAAATAAACTAGTCACCATAAACACAAAATTTATAATAATCTAAAACTAATCACAATATTCAATATTCAATCCGAGTGATACCCAACTGTCTCAGTCAAATCAATGCCAAAGAGAATATAAACACTACGTTATCATTGTTATCATGCTAAAACCCGTTCCAGCCATTCGATCCTACCCGATCCGATCCGATTGATCGGATAATGTGTAGTGTAAATCCTGACAGAATGAGGATTGTCAAGAGGGCGCTATTTATAAGATTTATATGGCAACAATTTTGCAACCAATCGCAACCCACTATAATGACATTAGTTTTAAATACCTGTCAGTTCAGTCAGTTCCTCTATGTTAACCTCGTAGTATCATTTAATGGAATGCACTCTTTTACTGACTGTTTTTCGTGTAGTAAACACATGTACACTTTATTTATATATTTCTGGTCAGGCTTTAAATCTTGGTCCATGCTTTAAATAGATCCTAACAATTACACTACAAATTATCCGATAATTAGGATTGGATCGGACGCCATCTGTTGCCCTGGCGGAACGTCTAACTGACAGCGTGCGAGGCGCGAAGCAATTTGAGAGAAGTTTACCGTAAAACTACCCAACTATAGTCCAGTCCTTACAACTATGATCCAATTTAATCCGAAAATTACTCGTTAATATTATGACAATTTATTATGAATAAACTCTAAGGTGAACAACATAATTAAAAAAACCTTAAATAAAAACGTATAAAATCACTGATAGAATATGGATTTTGATAAAAATAAACCAGTTTTGTTTTGGACCATAGTTGGATGATTGGACTATAGTTGGGTTTTATTATCGTATGGCTTATTTTTTTCAGTCAAAAGTTTGTACATAATATGACAAACACAAAACAAAAAAAAACCGGCCAAGTGCGAGTCGGACTCGCGCATCGAGGGTTCCGTACAAACACTTTCCATCCCTAAGTGGTTAAGTTTACACCTGGTATGACAATTCAAAACAATTTTCGTTGGTAGTTTTTATAGTAATGTACATCATGTTTTTTTTAGATTTTTCATTTTCTTATTTTAGAAGTTAGAGGGGGGGGGACCAACTTTTTTCCACTTTGGAAGCGTCTGTCACGCAAACTATTCGGTTTAGAAAAAAAATATTTTAGAAACCTCTATATCATTTCTGAAGACCTATCCATAAATACCCCACACGTATGTGTTTGATGGAAAAAAAAATTGAGTTTCAGTTCTAAGTATGAGGAGCCCCCAATATTTATTATTATTTTTTTTATTTTTGCATCAAAATCTTAATGCGGTTCACAGAATACATCTACCTACCAAGTTTCAATAGTATAGCTCTTATAGTTTCGGAAAAAAATGGCTGTGACATACGGACGGACAGACGGACAGACAGACATGACGAATCTATAAGGGTTCCGTTTTTTGCCATTTGGCTACGGAACCCTAAAAACGGAGCTCTCTACAGTTAAATATCTAGATTTGATAGCTATTCCCTGGCATCCTAAGTCAGGGCGTGCAGGTCGCCTAGCTCCCCCAGTAAAGTATCTTACAGGGCATTCCTCCTTCGCATATGAGCAGTTGTTTGTTCAGCCCCACTTGTGGAGATTGTAGTTGCAACAGCTAACTCCTGTCCTAATTCTATTAAGCGTGACCCAGATCCTTCGTGGTTCATCAAAGCCGGGCCGTTCCTTAGTTGGATCAAGGTCAGGGCTGCTTAAGAGAGGTGTATCCCAGCTTTTTCTCCATTCTGAATCGGTACAGAAACTTACTGGGCCTTGAATTTGGGAGTCTGACCAGATGGGTCTCCGGGAGTGGAGGCGTGTATCAGGAAGATTGTCCAGCGTTTTCTCAATAGGTAGGCTGCCTTTGCCTATTTTTTCCCATTCCCGTGATGCAGCGTGCGCTCTTCTTATATCTGGTGGTGCAATATGAGACAAAACCGGGAGCCACTGTGTGGGCGTGGGCAAAAGACTGCCAGATATTGTACGCATGGCGCTATTAAGATGGACGTCGACTTTACCCGTGTGCGCGCTCCTGTACCACACTGCAGCACATTACTCAGCCGTGGGGTAGACTAAAGCCAAGCTGGAGGTGCGTAGATCACGGCCTTGTGCTCCCCATGTAGTACCCGCTAGTTTATTGATTAGATTGACCCTAGTTTTCACTTTTTGACGTAAATTCTCTAGATTAGGTCAGGGAACGGTCCAGAGTTACTCCTAGGTATTTCGGGTTGAAGTTGTGCTGAAGTTTTTTGCCACACAAAGTAACGTCGACTTCTCTGCGGGCGAGGCTATTAGAGAGGTGGAAGGAAGCTACCTCGGTTTTAGTCGGGTTGGGGCACAGTCTCCATTTCGTGTAGTACTCCTTCAGAATTTGCAGGTCTTTTGTGAGCGTCGCTTCTCCAGTTGCGAAGTCCTTGGATTGGACTGTGAGAGCCAGGTCATCGGCATACAGAAACTTGTCACACTCCGTCGTGGGCATATCGTGCGTGTAGATGTTAAACAAGAGAGGGGCCAAGACCAAACCCTGAGGAAGTCCGTTTTTGACCTGTCTAAATCGGCTTTCCTTATCCCCAAGAAGAACTTCGATATTGCGCGGGGCTAGCATGCTTTTGAGGAGACGTAGGATCTTTACCGAAGGTATTATTTTGCTGGCCTTATGCAGTAGTCCATCTACCCATACCGTATCGTATGTCAAAGTCAAAGTCAAAGTCGAGGTCAAAGTCAAAGTCAAAGTCAAATCATTTATTTGCTAGAACACAGTGTTTAAGGTCTTATAATTCAATATTTGTTTCCAATGTGCTCCGCCTGCAAGCAAGCGTGCAAATGTTTGAGCGCGATATATATTATGCTGCTTTCAGATCAACGAACACTGCTAGAGTTTTGTGACTTCTCTGGAAACCGGCTTCTATATGGCTGGTGAGTGCAAGGACTTGTTCTCCGCAACTGCGGCCAGCACGGAAACCTGCCTGTTTGATGGGGATTTTAAGATCGACTATATCCTTGAGACGGTTATAACGGTTAGACGGTTACGTGTTCAGAGAAGCTTATATGTGACGCTAAGGAGAGAAATGGGCCTGTAGTTAGCTGCATCTTCAGGAGATTTCCCAGGCTTGAGGAAAGCAATCACATTCGACTTCGCAAAAACTGGGGGCAGGGTGGTTGTGCTATAGATGTCGTTGAAGAAATCAGCCAGCCATCGGATAGCCCGTTTGCCCAGATGGGTCAGGAATTCTGGGAAAATATCATCGATACCAGCCGATTTTCCACACTTTGTTTGCTTCAAAGCAACAGACACTTCTTCTGGCGTAAAAGGAGAATCTAAATGGTTCTGATCCTGTGCTAGTGAATTCAGAGTATAATTGTTTTCGCGTTTGATGCTTTTGGCGAGATCTTTGTTAACAGTTGCGCTCTTGGTGACACTCTTTAGACGCTCTGCTATTTCATCCGGGTGGATTGCTGCTTCCCTATTTTCTGGTTCCGAAGCACCCCCGAGTTTGCGTAATAGTGCCCAGCTTTTCGTGCTTGAATGGGTAAAATCCATAGATTCGACGTTATCTAGCCATTTCTGTCGGCGACACTCATCCAGTTTCGCAATCAGGTCGTTAGCTGTATCGGCATCCTGTCTGGCAAGGTACGTGCGGTACGCGTCTTCGTTCTCTTTAGTCCATCCGGGTATGTATTCTTTACGAAAACCCCTAGGCACAGATTATATACAAGTTACTACGTAACAGATACACCACTCGTTTGGACGGCAGGCGTTGCCACCGCTATCGATGCCCCCTCCCGCGGGTGACGCAACGTCATTGGAATGTGCGCTAGGGTTCCCTCCGTTATGTAAACGCTAGCTTTTTCTCGTGCCTTCGCTCGTTTGGTCAACCAGTCTAGTCAGCAGAGGCGTGGCGTCCATACAACCCGATTCCCACTGGTTTGCCCACTTCAGGACGATTGAACACCATTCTCTATTGCTTCCGAAGAAAAAGTACCCCAAAATCAGTTCCGGCTTTAATCTAGATTAAATTAATCGGCAGAGTCTTCGATTAACGATTAACTAATCGTCACATTAATCGATTAAATTTCACGATTAATTCTCGATTAAAAGTTGAAACACGCTCATTTGTGCTTTTTACGAAAATACATACAATATGTCTTGTCCAGGGACTGAAAAGGTACCTTTAGAAACGGTTTGAACAGGGTCTTTTCTTTAAAAAACCCTGTTACCTTTGCATCCTACCGTTCCCTCTTTCAGCTCGCCGCACGCCGCTCTCCGCTCTCCGCACGCCGCTCTCCGCAAGCCGCTCTCCGTTTTCCGCACGCCACTCTCCGCTCTCCGCATGCCGCACTCCGCTCTCCACACGCCGCTCTCCGCTCACCGTACGCCGCTCTCCGCTTTCCGCACATCGCTCTACGCTCTCCGCACGCCGCTCTCCGCTCTCCGCTCTCCGCACGAGTTAAGGGTGCTGCAACGCCCAAATCCTCTCGCGTCAGCGATAATTATCGCATATCAGCATCAACGCAGTAAACACCTTTCTGGGACATGCGTCAATGCTGAAGATGCAGAAATTAGCTATAAATAGTAATATTAATTAATTTTAAGATTAGAATACTTTTGATTGTAAAACTGTACTGTTACTCTGTTAGTTGAAATAAAGATTTTTTTTAACTTAAATCTCTGCCGTTCACTTAATTGGCGCTGAGGACAGGATTCCCGTCGTTTTCCTGACACGTCCAGTGACCGATATTTCGCGATCGCACCGTGCCGGGCAACGTACGTTTCAACGTTTCAACGGGAAGCCGAACAAATAAATTTATTAAGTAACGCAAGAAGACCAGTCGCAGCAGTAACAAGCAGCCGATCCAGAACGCTGTCCAACTCCAGCCGACCGGAAACAATCCAGAAGGTTCCACCACCGTGAGGACTCGTGAAAGCAGCCGGGGGGAATGTGAGTCAATCTTTTTCATCATCCTTTTCTTGCTCCTTTTATACGTATCCTCACTTGTATTAAATATATGTGTGTTATTAGGGATTAGCAACGCCGTAATAACATTAATATATCGTCATTGAAGGTATCAAATTCTACTTTCAATTGACATCGTTAGTTAGGTACTATATAAAATAATAAGTAGTTATTACTGTTGAGTGTATTTATATCGCAATTTTAAAATAATGGAAGGAATTACGGAAGTTCCACAGTCACTCATCAATCTTATCCCGCTTTTTGAAGGCAATACGAGACAATTGCCAGTTTATATAAAGAAATGCGAGTATGTTATTAGTAGGTATACTAGGAGTCCCGAACAGGACCGATATCTGTACGAGATTATTACTAGTAGGTTAACAGGGCAAGCAGCTATTTTAATAGCCGAACAGGAGGACATCACAACATGGGATGACCTCAAGTTAGCCCTTAGTAAGCATTTCGGGGATCATAGGAACGAGCATGGCCTCAAATTGGCTTTAGAAGGACTCGTTATCCAAAAGGACGAAAGTTATTTAGAGTTTTGTCAACGAATTCAGCATCATCTTGGGATATTACTTGCGAAAGTCACAGAGACAGTAGCAGACCCGAATACGCGAAGGTCCAAAGGCGAGCTTTACCATCAGTTAGCTTTTGATACCTTCACCTACAATTTACCACAGAAGTTAGTTGAATTAATTTACGATAAAGGCGTTTTTATGATAGATACTGGTAGTACTAGATCGTTTATTAGTCCCGAAAAGGTAGAAAAATATTACAAAAACTATAAGCAACTGGAAAGATTTGAAGTGGTCAGTACCCACGCATGTAGCAAACATGACACGGTTGTCTCTATCCCGTTACCTAAGATTTTCAATAGCTTAGAGCGGCACAAGTTTTATGTATATAGTGTCGATAGTAAATACGACGGATTAATTGGTAGCGACCTGTTGAAACAATTAGGTGCAAATATTGACATGAAAAGTCAAATGTTGTATACAAATACAACACGAATACCTATTGTTTACACGCCGCCAATGCGAGAGAAACTCGAATTACCTCCTCGCAGCGAGTTACGGGTCAAGTTACCGGTAAATTTATTAAATGGCGATGCCATATTAGACTTTAAACAATTTACAGAAGGCATAAGAATGCCAACCGCACTTGTTAGCTGTGTCAATGGATACGCTACAACTGTGATTCAGAATTATAAGTCAGAGAAATTGACTTTAGTAATTACGGCACCTTTCAAAGTCGAGCCTTATTCTGATGAAAAAATAAATTTAAATTTTTCGCAAGACGTGACCTCCACGAACCAATTATTGTCAGAAAATCTCTCAAAATTGAGATTGGATGACTTGAATAAAGAGGAAAAAGAACAAATAAGTCAGTTATGTGAGGAATATAAGGACATATTTTACTGTGAACATATTCCGTTATCTTTCACTAACCAAGTGAAACATAAAATTCGAACGGTCAAAGAAGACCCTATATATATTAAAGCGCATAGAATGCCTCCTGTCCAGACACAGGAAATTAAAAAACAAGTGGAAAAGATGCTTAATGACAACGTCATTCAAGAGTCACACTCTCCATGGAGTGCCCCAGTCCATTTAGTACCTAAGAAGATGAATATGTCAGGAGAACAAAAGTGGCGTATGGTCATTGACTACAGACGTCTTAATGACATCACAGTTGATGACAAGTACCCGCTACCAAACATAAATGACCTGTTTGATATGCTGGGAAAAAGCACATACTTCACCACTTTGGACCTGGCTAGTGGGTATCACCAGATCGAAGTGAATGACGAAGATAAGCCCAAAACAGGCTTCAGCACGCCATTTGGCCACTATGAGTTCCACAGGATGCCCTTTGGACTGAAAACGGCTCCAGCGACGTTCCAGCGAGCCATGGACAACGTCCTGAGAGGACTTCAAGGAATACATTGTCTTGTATACCTTGATGATGTTATAATCTTCTCAAGCAGCCTTCAGGAACACATAATCAAACTGAAAGCAGTATTTGATAGGTTCAGAGAAACAAATTTAAAAGTCCAATTGGATAAGTCCCACTTTCTCAGGAAGGAAGTCCTCTATCTCGGACATACCATAACGAGTGAAGGACTTAAACCAAACGACGACAAAATTACTGCGGTACTTAATTACCCCATCCCAAAAACCACTACTGAAATAAAAAGCTTTTTAGGACTCATAGGATATTATAGGAAATTTATAAAGGATTTCGCAAAAATTACTAGACCAATGACTGTATGTTTGAAGAAAGGGAAAAAGATTTTATTAGATGATGAATACAAGGAAAGCTTTGAACTTTGTAAGAAAATATTAACTAACGCACCATTGTTGCAATTCCCAGATTTTAAGAAACCTTTCATCTTGACGACAGACGCTTCAAACTACGCAATAGGCGCAGTATTATCTCAAGGAACCATTGGTTCAGATAAGCCCGTAGCATACTTTAGCAAAACATTAAGCGACACTCAAGTCAGATACAGTACTATAGAAAAGGAACTTTATGCCGTAATAGAGGGTGTAAAACATTTTAGACCTTATCTGTATGGAAATAAGTTCTATATTTATACCGATCATCGTCCCCTCGCTTGGTTGTACTCGTTGAAAGAACCCAACAGTAAACTTACGCGATGGCGATTAAGGTTAAACGAGTACACATTTGAAACTTTATATAAAAAAGGTAACCAGAACACGAACGCTGACGCTATGTCTCGTATAAAACTTAATATAACAAACGATGACAATGAGTCAATGACAGTTAATGTAGACGAACAAGAACAAAAAATACAAAAACACGTAGAGTCACTTGTCGATCAAATAACAAAACTAAGTAGGCCTGAATCAGAACCAGAAATAGAAACTATAGAGCTTTCAGATTCAGATGATGGAGCCACAGCTCACTCTGTCTCGAACCGAGAACACGAAGGTATCCCAATAATGAATGAAGCGATAGATATGAAACCTAAACAGATTTTAGTCTATACTTGGTTCAAAAATGATATCAGTGTCAAGGATAGTTCTAATAAAAAACAGAAAATCCTTGAAGTCCACATGCCAGTTGGGAACGAACAGTTAGTTAAGAAATTCTTAAAGGAATATGTAGATTTTAAAAATAAATACTTTATTTATTTTGAAGCACCAGAGTTTCGAAAGACCTTCAGTCACGTTGTAACGAAACTTTACAAGAAAGGTACGCAAAACTTAGTAGAATGTACAGAACGAGTTGTGAACATGACGGATTAAGATGATATAAAAGAATTAGTCAAAAAATATCACGAAGGCAAGACATGTCACAGAGGAATAAATGAAACTTTAGCCAAACTTAAAAGGTCGTATTGGTGGAGCAATATGAAAGAAACAATTTCCGCAATAATTAATTCATGTGAACAATGTCGCAAGATGAAGTATGAAAGAAAGCCCATTAAGCCATTTATCCAACTCACTCAAAATCAGGAATCACCATTCCAGGAAATTTTTATAGACCTCTTATTTATTGAAGGTAAATATTACCTAACAGCAGTAGATGCCTTTAGCAAATTAGCACAGGCAATAGGTATACCAAATCGAAGCACTCCAGAAGTCGTAAGAGCTTTGATTAAGTATTTCAGCATGTATGGTATTCCCAGGAAAATCAGTTGTGATTCAGGTGCAGAATTCAACAACGAACTAATGAAGGAACTATTGAGTTTATATAAAATTGAATTGCACATAGGAACCCCAAATAACCCTAATTCGATGGCTATAGTAGAACGATTTCATTCTACTCTAATTGAAATTTACCGTTTAGCAAAATATGATAAAAGCGAACAGGACGCGGCATCTGTCATGACCTATGCTATAATGGCCTATAATAACTCCATTCATAGCGCAACAACGTTTACCCCATTCGAAATGGTTTTTGGTCATACAGACACCGGAAATCTGTTCGATATAGATAGGGAACGAAATCTTATGCAAAAATTGCTTATAGACCACAGGAAACGATTAAAAGTACTATATGAATATGTTAGTGAGAAATTAGTAAATGATAAGGTCAAAGTTAGGGAAAAGAAAGGAGGCGAAATCCCACCAGAAATTAAGGAAGGCGATACGATTTTTATGAAGGACACGAGAATCCGTAAAGCTAAAGAGTTACCTAGATTCGAAAAAGCTAAAGTTATAGGCAAACCAGATAGGAATATAATCCCTGTCCAAGTAAAAAAGCGTAACACCCGAGTAGCACTCAAGAATATCAAACGACCTCCACAGGTGGCGTGTGATATTACTGATGGCCCTGGCGCATCAGGGATGCAGCCTCAACATCCAAAACCTCGAGCGGAGTCCGGGGATAGCTCCAGTCAAGATGGGTACAGCTCTGATGAGGACTAGTTCCTGGAGCATTATTAAGACAATAGATCTAGAATCGATAAGTTTATTATTAGAAGCTAATTTAGAACAGTATAGTAAGTTGAAACAAATTATTGATAGTAACATAGATACTAGAAGAGAACTGATGGGTTTAGAAGTACAAGTAAATTCTTTTATAGAGCTTTCTAGAGATAGATTATTACAGATTCTGCCAACGGCAAGAACAAAACGAGGTATTCTCAACCCATTAGGATCAGTTGTTAAATGAATTACGGGAAACTTAGATAACGACGATGCAATTAGATTTAATACGGCAATCGATAATATGAAACATAAGGAGACATCAGTAGAAAATAAGGTAACATTACTTCAAAAAGCTCTTGATAAATTAGTAAACGTCTCAAGTGACATTAATTTTAACGTTAAACATTTAGGTTATAAAACTAAACAATTAGAGTCAATTCAAAAAGAAGAGTTTAAACTTTTTAATTTGGTTTCCATAATGAACAGCGTTTACCAGATTCTAAATAACTTTCGGACTATTTATAATATTATTCAGGAAATAGAAACCGCCATAGCTTTTAGTAAACTGTCAACGCTACACCAGTCCGTAATAAATTCAACTGAATTAATTAATGTTCTTTTTGAAATAGAGAAACACGCTACTGTAGTTTATCCAGTTTCAAAAGAAAATTTAGTTAAGATAGAACGTAGTATAGAATTAAAATCATTTATTAGTAATAATCGCTTAACTTTTGTATTAGATATCCCACTTATTGAAAAGAACACATATATTTATTACAAGATTATCCCTATTCCAATATATAAACCTGAAACCGATAAAACATTCACAATAATTCCCAAATATCCATTCCTCATGATGAATAGATTGCAATTCAAACCTGTAGCTAGATATTGCGAGGAAATAGAGGAAGACAAATACCTCTGCACTGATGATGACGTCGTGCAGCATCCAACAGCAACCTGTATAGAACAACTGATGCTACTTAAAGATAGCCTCACAAAATGTAACCAGCAGACAATCAAAACTGAAGATACAATTATCCAGAAAATTACATCTGACCACTGGCTCCTCTACACCAGAAGAAGAGCAGTGATAACCGAAACCTGCGGAGATGAAGTCTCCAAACACAACCTAGAGGGAACATTCATACTGACACCAACCAAATACTGCGAAACCCAAATAGATGATATAACCATAAAGACAACGAGCAATACTACAACAACCAGCTATACATTACCGTCTGTAATATTACCAGAACCGCAGCTTCAGATCCAGAGGAACGAGAACGAGGTAGATCTTCGAGGCGTGGACTTCAGCGATGTAAAGGACATCCTCAACAGCGTCAAGTACAATAGTGATAGTGATGATAGTGAAAGCTATGTCATTAGCTATAGAGTCAGTGTGTGGACCATTGCGTTATACGTCGCAGCACTTATTATAGCATTAACATATATCTCCCATAAGCTACATTCTATATTTTTCAGACGAAATTATCTGAAGCCAACTGTGTCACCTTCAGATAACTTCTCTCTTGAGGAGGGAGGAGTTAAGGGTGCTGCAACGCCCAAATCCTCTCGCGTCAGCGATAATTATCGCATATCAGCATCAACGCAGTAAACACCTTTCTGGGACATGCGTCAATGCTGAAGATGCAGAAATTAGCTATAAATAGTAATATTAATTAATTTTAAGATTAGAATACTTTTGATTGTAAAACTGTACTGTTACTCTGTTAGTTGAAATAAAGATTTTTTTTAACTTAAATCTCTGCCGTTCACTTAATTCACGCCGCTCTCCGCTTTCCGCACACCGCTCTACGCACTCCGCACGCCGCTCTCCGCACGCCACTTTCCGCTCTCCGCACGCCTTTCTCCGCTCTTCACTCTCCGCTCTTCACTCTCCGCTCTTCACTCTCCGCTCTTCCCTCTTCCCTCTTACAGTAATACGAGATGGTTTTTATAGTGCGGTACTCTATGATGTCCAGGCAGGGACTAAGACTTATAAAAAGTCTTATCTTATTTTTTCTAATATTAATCGAGAGAAAGTTGATCAAATTAATTTATCCATTAAAAATTTAATCGCTAAAAATTAATCGACAATCAACTTACTCGAGATTAAATCAATCGGAACTCGTACGATAAGATTAACGAATCGTCAATTTTAATCGTTAATCGAGATTTAAAAGTTAATCTTAATCGTTAATCGATTAACTTTTGCCCATCTCTGCTGGGAGCGCGGAAATCATGTTTTTTCAGTTTAATTATTAAAATAATACAGATTTTGAAAATGTAAGACGTATTATACATTATAGATAACATCTCGTTATGTTATTATTAAAATAAGTGGTTAAGTTAAGTTTGCACCTGGTATGTATAGCGCCCCATATAAATTAGGTGCAAAGTTAGGTATTAAAAAAACAACTTACGTAGTACAACCTTACTAGATCTCGTTCAAAACAATTTTCATTGGTAGTTTTTATAGTAATGTACATCATATGTTTTTTTAGATTTTTCATTTTCTTGGGATCCCTTTGATTCCTATAATTTTATTGTGTCGATTATCGATAGTCAGAAAATGTTCTCCATATTATTTATGCTCATAATTGTCAATGTTCAGAAAAATTGTTAAGCATACTGCTTGTTGAATCTAACAATAATATCCAATAATGTCAAACATTATACGTATCAAAAGTCACAAAGTACATCTCCATAATATCTGAAGTCATATCACTCATTGTTCAGAAATATTTTGTGTCATATATTTTAATGTATTATTATTTGAATGTATATTATCTTTTTCCCGAAAGTATACTAGTCATATTTTTTATCACTCTATTATTGGTATTATTATTTTTATTTATTCATATTAGATTCTGAGCTGAAGTATATTACAGTCAAAATGGTTCAAAGACCGAAAACTGTAGGTTAGGTTAGGTTTGTATTATGACCAAAAGTAGCGGAGCGTCAAAATTCTTCTCGCTTGCCTGCCTGCGTGTTTGCATGCATGCTTGCTTCCTTCCAAGTTATTTATTAATAATTTTTAAAATTTTAATAAAAACTTTTGCTGACTGTACTTTTTGTTAAACATTCATATTGGCGTTTGACCTGAACAAGGACCAGGACCAATTGCGATACGAAAAGTACAGTCGGCAATAGCTTATTAGTAAAATTTAAAAAAATATTAATAAAAACTTTTAATTAATAAAGTGGAAGGAAGCCAACATGCATGCAAACAGGCAGGCAGGCAAGCGAGAAGAAGCCAACATGCATGCAAACAGGCAGGCAGGCAAGCGAGAAGAATTTTGACGAATATTATTATTCTGAAGTATATTATAGCCAAAATGGGTCAAATGACCAAAAATAGCGGAGCGTCAAAATTCTTCTCGTTTGCCTGCTTGCCTGTTTGCATGCATGCTTGCTTTCTTCCAATTTATCTTTATTATAGATTATTCTTTATTATTGTTATACACCAACTGTGTTATGTATTGGAGTTTTATGATCAATGATTTTATAGTCCGTAATTTTATTCCTATTTATCGTAATTCGATCTGAAATTATTCAATTTGAGATTCTACAAAGTAATAAGATAGCAATATCAAAACTTATGACGAACAAATTTATGACAATCAATAAGTATGAGCCTCAAAAATAGTACCTTGGAAAATATGAACATTGAAATTATGGCTTTCGACAATATGAGTAACAAATAATATGACTAATAACGGTATTCACAAAAAAAAACGGTACTTAAATTTTCTACGAATCAATATAGACCCCATTTTCTTATTTTAGAAGTTAGAGGGGGGGGGGGCACCTTTTTCCACTTTGGAAGCGTCTGTCACGCAAACTATTCGATATCATTTTTGAAGACCTATCCATAGATACCCCACACGTATGTGTTTGATGAAAAAAAGATTTTTGAGTTTCAGCTCTAAGTATGGGGAGCCCCCAGTATTTTTATTTTTTATTTTTTTGCATCAAAATCTTAATGCGTTTCACAGAATACATCTACCTACCAAGTTTCAACAGTATAGCTCTTATAGTTTCGGAAAAAAATACCCAACTGTCTCAGTCAAATCAATGCCAAAGAGAATATAAACACTACGTTATCATTGTTATCATGCTAAAACCCGTTCCAGCCATTCGATCCTACCCGATCCGATCCGATTGATCGGATAATGTAATGTGTAGTGTAAATCCTGACAGAATGAGGATTGTCAAGAGGGCGCTATTTATAAGATTTATATGGCAACAATTTTGCAACCAATCGCAACCCACTATAATGACATTAGTTTTAAATACCTGTCAGTTCAGTCAGTTCCTCTATGTTAACCTCTGTAAGACAGGTTGTCTTATCTGTGGTTTTGATAAGGTTAGGTTTGCAATCTATATATATAAAAGAAGAAACTGACTGACTGACTGACTGACTGACTGACTGACATATCAACGCACAGCCCAAACCGCTGGTTCTAGAGAGTCCAAATTTGGCACGTAGGTTCCTTATAAGGTGTAGAGGTGCACTAAGAAATGATTTTTCAAAATTCACCCCCTAAAGGGGTGAAATGGGGGTCCAAAGTTTGTATGGGGAAACAAGATTACTTAGACTATTTTATTCAAAACTTCACAGGAGTATTTCTAACGATAAATGAGTAAACACGTGTTTCAGGTTTTTTGAAAATTCAACCCCTAAAAGGGAGAAATGTGGTGACAAAGTCTGAAAATCAACATGGGTATTGTTTTTATGGTTTATCGGGTCGCTGATTACGAAAACCGCAACGATTTTAAAATCCAACGTGGCGGACGTGAATTATCATCTCCCCTGTAGGGGTGAAATGGGGTTGAAATGTCTAAATACTAAACCGCTGGTTCTAGAGAGTCCAAATTTGGCACATAGGTTCCTTATAAGGTGTAAAGGTGCACTAAGAAAGGATTTTTCAAAATTAACCCCCTAAAGGGGTAAAATGGGGGTCCAAAGTTTGTATGGGGAAACAAGATTAGTTAGACTATTTTATTCAAAACTTCACAGGAGTATTTCTAACGATAAATGAGTAAACACGTGTTTCAGGTTTTTTGAAAATTCAACCTCTAAAAGGGAGAGATGTGGTGACAAAGTCTGAAAATCAACATGGGTATTGTTATTATGGTTTATCGGGTCGCTGATTACGAAAACCGCAACGATTTTAAAATACGTGGCGGACGTGAATTATCATCTCCCCTGTAGGGGTGAAATGGGGTTGAAATGTCTAAATACTAAACCGCTGGTTCTAGAGAGTCCAAATTTGGCACATAGGTTCCTTATAAGGTGTGAAGGTGCACTAAGAAAGGATTTTTCAAAATTAACCCCCTAAAGGGGTAAAATGGGGGTCCAAAGTTTGTATGGGGAAACAAGATTAGTTAGACTATTTTATTCAAAACTTCACAGGAGTATTTCTTACAATAAATAAGAAAACACATGTTTCCGGTTTTTTGAGAATTCAACTCCTAAAAGGGAGAAATGTGGTGATAGTCTGAAAATCAACATGGGTATTGTTATTATGGTTTATCGGGTCGCTGTATCCCGGAAGGAAGAGGGAAGAGGGAAGAGGGAAGAGGGAAGAGGGAAGAGGGAAGAGGGAAGAGGGAAGAGGGAAGAGGGAAGAGGGAAGAGGGAAGAGGGAAGAGGGAAGAGGGAAGAGGGAAGAGGGAAGAGGGAAGAGGGAAGAGGGAAGAGGGAAGAGGGAAGAGGGAAGAGGGAAGAGGGAAGAGGGAAGAGGGAAGAGGGAAGAGGGAAGAGGGAAGAGGGAAGAGGGAAGAGGGAAGAGGGAAGAGGGAAGAGGGAAGAGGGAAGAGGGAAGAGGGAAGAGGGAAGAGGGAAGAGGGAAGAGGGAAGAGGGAAGAGGGAAGAGGGAAGAGGGAAGAGGGAAGAGGGAAGAGGGAAGAGGGAAGAGGGAAGAGGGAAGAGGGAAGAGGGAAGAGGGAAGAGGGAAGAGGGAAGAGGGAAGAGGGAAGAGGGAAGAGGGAAGAGGGAAGAGGGAAGAGGGAAGAGGGAAGAGGGAAGAGGGAAGAGGGAAGAGGGAAGAGGGAAGAGGGAAGAGGGAAGAGGGAAGAGGGAAGAGGGAAGAGGGAAGAGGGAAGAGGGAAGAGGGAAGAGGGAAGAGGGAAGAGGGAAGAGGGAAGAGGGAAGAGGGAAGAGGGAAGAGGGAAGAGGGAAGAGGGAAGAGGGAAGAGGGAAGAGGGAAGAGGGAAGAGGGAAGAGGGAAGAGGGAAGAGGGAAGAGGGAAGAGGGAAGAGGGAAGAGGGAAGAGGGAAGAGGGAAGAGGGAAGAGGGAAGAGGGAAGAGGGAAGAGGGAAGAGGGAAGAGGGAAGAGGGAAGAGGGAAGAGGGAAGAGGGAAGAGGGAAGAGGGAAGAGGGAAGAGGGAAGAGGGAAGAGGGAAGAGGGAAGAGGGAAGAGGGAAGAGGGAAGAGGGAAGAGGGAAGAGGGAAGAGGGAAGAGGGAAGAGGGAAGAGGGAAGAGGGAAGAGGGAAGAGGGAAGAGGGAAGAGGGAAGAGGGAAGAGGGAAGAGGGAAGAGGGAAGAGGGAAGAGGGAAGAGGGAAGAGGGAAGAGGGAAGAGGGAAGAGGGAAGAGGGAAGAGGGAAGAGGGAAGAGGGAAGAGGGAAGAGGGAAGAGGGAAGAGGGAAGAGGGAAGAGGGAAGAGGGAAGAGGGAAGAGGGAAGAGGGAATAGTTGGTTTCTATGGATTATCAGGTCGCTGATTACTCTTGATCTCGATTGTCGTCAAGGCCAGTGCGGGCGGCGCGGCGAGACTGGACGAGTAGTCATCGGGAAACTTCCTGCAGCCGTAATAAATGCATTCAAGCTTTTCAACAATAAAACGGCTAGACGGATATGCATGAGGGATAAGCAGATAATATCCTAACTTTAACAAATAGCCTAATTTTTAACCTGAAAAAAAGAGCATCGTTCCCGTAGGATAATGTATATTGTATAGGAACGCGGGCGAAGCCGCGGGTTAATGCTAGTACTGTCATACAGCTACAGCTCTCTCTTGGCTTGCGACTGAAAATGAACATGGTGGTTTTGTTCAATACAAGTTATTAATTATAAATTAATATGTGACTTTCATTTATGATATGGACACCCGGCCCACACAACCATCATGACATGGCGCTGCGGACATAAAATAAATATAGAACTCAAGGGGTACGTCGTAAACTTATTAAAAAACTTAAGTGCAAATACAAAGGGAGTTTGCTGGGTGACGCCATATAACTAAAGTGAAATTACAAATAGAACATCATAATGGATATGCTACGACCACCAGCCCCACTAAATTTATCGAGCAAAAACATAAAACAAGCGTTCAAAGAATGGAAACAGAAGTTCACACTTTATTTCACGGCGAGCGGGGCCGCCGAACGATTAAACGAAGTTCAACAACGTGCTCTCCTATTGCACAGTGTCGGAGATGAGGGCCTAGCGGTATACAACACGTTCGAAAATAAAGATAACCTAAAATATCAGGAAATACTAAACAGACTAGAAGCTCACTGCAGTCCTCCCAGTAATGAAACATACAACAGACACATGTTTTTCACTAAAAAACAGAAACCGGGGGAAAGCTTTGAGGAATTCGTTACAGAGTTGAAAAAGAGTAGCCAGGACTGTAATTTTGACAGCTTAAGAGATGGATTGGTTAGAGACCAAATAATTATAGGACTAGAGGATGAGCATCTGAGAGAGAACTTGCTACGAAGTACTGATCTGAATCTGGAAAAATGCATAAATATATGCCGAGCAGCGGAGGCAACAAAAGAACAGATGGTAAACATCAAAAATAAAGAGGTCAACAAAATAGAATATAAAAAAATGAAGCATGAAAATGAAGACAGACACATAAAAGAAAGAGGACGTCCGACAACAAGAAGCTCATCGCATAGCAGGCAGCCATCACATGGAAGAATCAGGGACCAGTCACAGTCAGGAAACACTAAAAGAACTTGTGGGAAGTGCGGCAGAACACATAAGTTTAGAAATTGTCCAGCGTACAACAAAAATGTATGAAGTGTGGAAGATACAACCATTTTGCTGCAATGTGTTTCAATAAAATTGAATCTGTAAGTAGAGATTGGTACATTAAACTGTTGGTAAATAATGTAGAAATAAATTTTAAAATAGACACAGGTTCACATGTAGATATATTAAATTCTGAGACTGCTGTAAAATTAAAATTAAATATGTATGAGAAGAAAGATATAAAATTGACTAATTTTGATGGATCCTCTATTAAAATTGAAGGTGCTTGTGATGCTCAAATAAAATATAAAGAACTAGAGTGTATGACCACATTTTATATTGTGAATTGTTGTAGGACTGGTGTATTAAGTTATTCCACTGCTGTGAAATTGGGAATTATAAAAAATGTTGATGTAATTAATGGCAATGTGAACCAAATGCTTCAAAAGTACAACAATTTGTTTTCAGGTTTAGGGGAATTAGAGTATCAATATAAAATAAAATTGCAAGACAATAGTATACCTGTAGCAGAACGACCCAGAAAAATACCTTTCAAATTAGAAGAACAAATTAAAGCAGAACTGGATAGAATGGAAAGCTTGGGAGTCATCAGAAAAGTAACTCAGCCAACGGAATGGGTAAATTCAATGGTAGTCACAAAGAAACCAGGTAATAAAATTAGAATTTGCTTAGATCCACAAAATTTAAATAAATATATTATTAGAGAAAGATATAAAATGAGTACTTTTGAAGAATTGGTTGCCAGAATGCCAAGAGCAAAATACTTTAGTGTTCTAGATGCTTCAAAAGGATTTTACATGATTAAATTAACCGAGGATAGTCAGTTATATACTACATTCAATGCAGGAAACTTTGGTAGATATTGTTATAAACGGTTACCATTTGGTTTGAACTCCGCTCCAGAAGTGTTTAGTAAATGTTTTGCAGATATATTTAAAGATATTACAGGGGTTGAACAATATGTAGATGAACTTATAGTATGGGGAGAAACTTTAGAACAGCATAATGAAAGGTTAGAACAGGTCCTAGAAAAAGCAGAAAAATCTGGTGTAAAGTTTAATAGAGATAAATGTCAATTTGGGGTAACAGAAGTAAAGTATGTAGGTCATATATTAAGCGGTGAAGGTATAAGAGCAGATGATGAGAAAATAAGAGCTATAATTAGTATGGAGGAGCCAAAGAGTAAGAAACAATTGCAGACTATACTCGGTATTGTAACATATGTATCAAAGTTTGTGCCAAACTTATCAGATGTAACATATTCATTAAGAGAATTATTGAAAAAAGACTCTGTATTTATATGGGGAGATAAACAGAAAAAAGATTTTGAAAAACTTAAACAATTGTTAACATCTCAACCAGTTTTGAAATATTTTGATATAAATAGTCCAATTACATTATCGGTAGACAGTAGTAGTACAGGATTAGGTGCTGTATTGCTACAAAATAATGCTCCTATAGCGTATGCATCTAAAGCTTTAACAGAAACACAGAAATCATGGGCTCAAATAGAGAAAGAAATGCTAGCAATTGTTTATGGATGTAAAAAGTTTCACCAATACATATATGGGAGACGTGTAATAGTAGAGACTGACCATCGGCCTATAGAACATATAGTGAAAAAATCAATGAATGAAACACCATTAAGATTACAAAGATTAAGACTGCAATTACAAGGATATGACTTAGATATAAGATACAGACCAGGGAAAGAATTGTTAGTAGCCGATGCGTTGTCTAGATCATATGTAAATGATAGTATATGTAACAAAGACCTTGATGAAAAGATAGAACTACATGTATGTCTTGTAAAAGAAGGAATTGACTTAAAGAAAACAAAATGGGATCAATTAAAAAATGAAACACAAAAAGATAGATTTATGTTTATTGAGTAAATATATACAAAGTTCATGGCCTTCAGCCGAAGAAATTCCACTACAATTAAAGTTCTATCATTCTATAAAAGATGAGTTATATGTATCAGATGGGTTAATTTTTAAAAATACTGCTGTTTTGGTACCCAGATCATTAAGGAAAGAGATGCTTAGAAAAATACACTACAATAGTTTAGGAATGGAAAAATGTAAAAATAGAATTAGAGGTTTATTGTTTTGGCCATTTATGTGCAAAGAATTAGAAGATTTAATTCAGAACTGTGATCTATGTCTGAGATACCAAAGAAATCACTCTCATGAACCATTAATGTTAAGAGAAATAAGTAATAAACCATGGGACATAGTAGGATGTGACATGTTTTTTCTGAACAACAAAATATATATGTTAATAATAGACTATTTGACTAAATATGTGGAACTCATAGAATTAAAAGATCAATCATCAGAATCCCATATAAAAGCATTGAAAACTGTATTTGCCAGATGGGGTATTCCTAAAATATTATATAGTGATGATGGGTCTCAGTATAGAAGTGAACAATTTAAAGCGTTCAGTAGAACATGGGAATTTCAGCATATAGCTTCTTCACCTTACTATGCTAGATCAAATGGTTTAATTGAAAGGCACATTCAGACGATAAAAAAGATGTTCAAAAAATGTATAGCGGAAGGTAAAGATATTTATTTAGCATTGTTGGAATATAAAAATACACCTATAGATAAAGAGTTAAAATCAAGTAATGAGTTGTTTATTGGAAGACAGGTAACATCTTTTTTACCGACTAAGGATAGTTATAAGAGAGTTAACTATAATAATGTAAAACAAAAGGTAGAGGAAAGGAGAAGGAAGTATAAATATTATCATGATAGAAAGAATAAAGGTCATATAAGTAGATTTAATAAAGAACAGAATGTGTATATACATGACAAAAATTGTAGTAAGAAATTAGGAGGAAGGATAGTGTCAGATGAAGATAAATATAGAAATTATATGATAGATACTGGCGAGTCTGTAATTAAAAGGAATAGGTATCATATTTTTAAAGGATCTCCAAAAACAAATTGGCATAAGGCAAGAAAGCATGTAACGTTTGAGTTGGACCGAAATGAAAATATTATCAATGAAAATATGTATAATGATGATTATAATGAGAATGTGAATAGATCACAGCTAGATGAATCTGTAAATGTAAACAATGGAGATTATAATAATGTCAGAATGACAAGGTCAGGCAGGGTGCTTAAGAGGCCTTCTTATTTAAATGATTATGTCTCTTAAGAGCTCTACTTATTAATTAATTAATTTATTTCCCTTCGCTACATCACAGCCTACAATACTGGTAAGTCCTTTAACTTTATAACTATTCTCTTATTATATTGTATTGAATATATTGTTTGTTTATGTATGCCATGTATTATTCTATTTAGGTATATGTGAATATGTCCCGCCAACGTATCGCAGCTATGCTCGATTCTCCCGAGGCTGTCGTGTCCCTCGACCGTCTCACCAAAGAGTCAAGTCTTCAAGACGTTGATCCTGGAGACGTTGGTGCTGTTTCTTTTTACCAACTATTAAATGAAGTGGTTCGTCCGTTCCCCAAACAAAAGATACTAGTAAAATTGATTTGCGATTTTTATATTCCCGCTTTTGTACCCCTTACACCTGGTAATTATTGTGCTTATTGTTTATCGTGTGTTCACTTGGTTTGTGCAAATCATCGCAAAATTAATATAAAAGATTATTTGACTTCTGCTCAATACAGTAATTCTTATCGTTTTTTTTATTCATGTACTTTATGTTTTAAAAAATTATATACATTAGAAGCTATTAGTGATATTGCTCATGTTACTATGTATTAATTGTATTTTATAATATGTTTGTAAATAATTAGAAATAAAACAAATGTCTGCTTAGCGAATTGTTTATTATAACTGTGTGTTTTATTGTACTTAGATAATATGTCTCGTCAACGTATTGCGGATATGATCGATGCTCTCGAGGATTTTGTGTCCCTCGACCACATCAATCCTGACCTTGCTCAAGTTAACAATGATATGTCTGATTCTTCTAATGATGAGCATGATTACCAGGATGCTGTTGAGCGTCCACGCCGCTATATGATTGTTTGCCGTGTTAATGTAAATTGTATTGTCCAATTGGATGTGACCTTTGATCCAGTTGTAAATGTGTCCCATATGTCGATACGCGAAATATTAAACAATTACAAGTACACTCGCCACCCTTACAGTTTTTACAGAAATTGGAAAATTGTTAAAAATGCTGGGGTGGTCCGATTTCTTTGCACCCGAGTGTATATATATAAGAAGATGTAATTTACAAAAGTAATGTATAGTATAAAAGTGCGTTTGTTTGTATAATCAATGCTTAAAATGTAATCTAGGTGATGGTTTTTAAATAAATTGGGTTTAAATACATGCAAGGTTTTTATATTTTTTTTTTTTTTTTTTTTTTATAAAAGAGAGCTTTAATCATATACAATAAGAATATAGGTTAGGTTAGGTTAGGTTAGGTTAGGTTAGGTTAGGTTAGGTTAGGTTAGGTTAGGTTAGGTTCCACGGACCTGCTCGGTTGTCCGAGTGGGCGGGGAGGTGTACCCCGACGTGGCGCGTCCCCGGGTGGTGGATAGGGGAACGCCCCGGCTGCAGATGTCGAGCCGGGGTAGGACATAGTCCCGCGAACCAAACACTGGGGGGGAAATGGGGGGCTTTGGCCCAGGGGGGGATAGGGGGCTTTGGCCCGGCAGGAGCTCTCCGCGCGTCCCTCTGAATAGCAGAGGGCGCAGTGGACGAGTTCGGAGGAGGAGCTGTGGGACTTTTGTCCCCGGGAGGGTTTTTTCCGGTCTCTGATTGACATCCTTGGGAGCGGAGGAGCCGCTTACCGCATTTCGGGGCCTTTCGTGGGCTAGTGGCCATTAATTGGCGTGGGATGGCGGCCTTCAAGGCTTGCGGTGCGGCGGGTCTGGCTGGCACACACTGTGTCGGCTGGATGAGTTTCGGCTCCCCGTCGGGCAACCCGTAACCTGCACTGAGCGGACCGGGGGAGCTGCTTATTGAGAGCAGGGCTGCGTGGAAGAAAACCACTATAAAAAAAATTACCCCAATCCCAAGGTGAGCGGATCGTGCCGATGGGATGCATGACTGGAGGGAGTCCAGTCCCGAGCGTGCGGGGGAGCTCACCCCCGAAAAAAGAGACAACGATGTGGAGACATTGTGATTACGCCATGGACAACAGCAGTTTGAATATTCCCCGTACATCCGTTTCGGCGGATGGCGGCCCCATCGTATGCGGGGGGGGCCAAAACTGCTTCGTGGGCCGGCAGGGTGCCGGCTCTCGTGAACACGACACTGCAACACTGAACCTGGATACCGATTGCCTAGCGATAAATAACGAAGAATTAAAGGAGAGGGCGCGCACTAGCTCGCCAGTGGTGGTTATCGAGCGCATGATGCCTCGACCTGGATCTCGCCCGCTGTCAGTGACTCCGAAGGAGTCTAAGAGCGAGACTACAAAGGAGGGGGATAGTGATTCGGACGCCGGGAGCCTTGTAACTGTAGGCTCCAAGCCCGACGACGAATGTGGAGGCGGTATGGTCGAATTAGACTCGGCCATGAGCTGTGCCTCGGCTGAGGACCCCGGTCGGTTCTTTCGAAAACGTGGCTGGAGCGAATCGGAGTCGGAACTGGATTCGACTCTCGAACAGAAGGAGACCAAGACCTCCAAAAGAGGCCGCGGTCGGCCAGCGTCCACCGGACACTACGTTGGCATTTCTAAGGCCAAAGAGGAACTCAACCGTCTCAAAAGGGAGGAGCTCCGCTTGAGAGCAGAAGAGGAGGCTGCCAGTCTGCAACAGTCATTCCTGAAACGTCCTCAGACCGGCAAGATAAGGCTGACTTTAGATCAGTCAGGCGCGGAAGACGAGCTCTCCTTAGCGTCGCTCACAAAACGAGCGGAGGACGGCTTGGCGGCCATAGCCCTGGTTGCGTCCAAATCAGGGAACTTGAAGGGTACCTTCATAAGGACCCTCAATGGCGCCGTTGCGACTATCAAAGATGCCTTTCAGGTACTGATTGATCGCACATCCACTGAGGAGACGCGTCGACTTCAGGCACAAAACGACCGCCTGCGTGCTGAGCTAACAGAGCTTCGCGAGGAAATGGCTCAGCTAAGATCTGAAATCCGAAAGCCCTCCGAGAGGCAGCCACCGGCTTCCTCTCAACTCACAGAGACTGCAACACCTGCCGGTCCAGGTTCTACCAACGTAGACGATGTGGTGCGGGCCGTAACAGTGCAGGTGGGGCTCATGCTGGATGCGAGACTGGGAGCTCTTGAGCTCGAGGGTAGGCTCTTGCCTGCCCAACCAATGCGGCCCCCGTTGGCCGCCGACCGGAAAAGACAAACGGGGCAGGAGTCTGCGCCTGTTCCGAAGCCGCACACGGTACCCTCCGGTAAGCCGAGTATCGCAACGGCTGCGAAGATAGGACCCCCGAACTTCACGGAGGAGCCCCAAAAGGGTAAGAAGGGGAAGGGGAAAGGGAAGAAGACGAAGGCAAAGACAGTTGCCATTGTTCCCCCGGCTTCTCCTTCTGCGACGCCAACACCTCAGCAGGGACCTACGGATGAAGGCTGGATCGTAGTTGGCCGAAGGAAGAACAAAAAAGTGGAAAATCGCAAGTCGGCTTCCCAGCCTCTGCCTCAGAAGCAGAATCCCAAGCGACAGAAGCCGCGTAAACTACGCCCCCCTCGCTCGGCGGCAGTGGTACTGACATTACAGCCTGCCGCGGTAGAAAAAGGGGTTACGTACGCGCAAATGCTTTCAAAAGCAAAGGAAAGCGTTGACCTCAGTGGCCTTGGCATCAGTGCAATAAAATTCAAAAGAGCGGCTACCGGCGGCAGAGTGCTTGAAGTGCCGGGTATCGATAGTGGGGAAAAGGCCGATTCTCTGGCCAGACAGCTGGCTGAGAAACTTGGGCAGGATGTCCGGGTCGCCAGGCCTACAAAATGTGTAGAGCTGCGCATTTCGCAAATGGATGACTCAGTGTCGTCCTCTGAGGTTGTGGCTGCTGTTGCAAAAGCTGGCGGTTGCGAGGAGGGGCAAATCAAGGCTGGGGAAATCCGGACGAATAACACCGGCCTTGGCACAATATGGGTCCGCTGCCCTGTCGCCGCAGCTAAGAAAGTAGTAGAGGCTGACCGCGGCCGGCTTCAGGTGGGCTGGGTTCGTGCCGCAGTCAAACTCCTGGACCCACGCCCCATGCGCTGTCACAAGTGCCTTGAAAAGGGGCACGTAGCGGCACAATGTGCGAGTGCCACCGATCGTAGCAATCTGTGCTACCGGTGCGGCAAGCCAGGCCATCTAGCGGCTGGTTGTGTTGAAGCACCACAGTGCGTGGTTTGTGATGCTGCAGGGAAAAAGGCAGATCATAGGCTAGGCTCATGCAAAGCCCCGGGCCCGAAGACGCTGAGGTTGAAGGCTGGCACTGGCCCCCGGGCCCCATCCCAGACCACCCAGCCATCTGCATCACTATGCGTGGGTGCGGAAGAGGAGGATCATATGGCCGTCGAATAGAATATGGCACTACGCATTTTACAAGCGAACCTCAACCACTGTGCCAGGGCCCAGGACCTCTTGTTGCAATCTCTGGCACAGTGGACAATCGGTGTTGCGGTGGTCGCGGAACCCTATTCGATTCCTCCTCGGGATGACTGGATAGGAGATGTTGATGGTCTGGTGGCACTGGTCGTGCGCACTGTGACGGGCTGTCCTCAGTTGACTGGTGCTGTAAAAGGGAGTGGTTACGTGATGGCGCGATGTGGCGAGGTCTGGTGTATGGGAGTTTACTTTTCCCCGAACCGCCCTCTAGTGGCTTTTGAGCATTTCCTAAATGTTATTGGGGCTCGAGTCAGGCAGGTTCACCCGAGCCCCGTAATCGTTGCAGGTGACTTTAACGCCAAATCCACGCTTTGGGGCTCTCCGGCTACGGATGCGAGGGGCGCAGCTCTTGCAGAGTGGGTGGTTGCGACAGGCCTCGTAGTTATTAACCAAGGCTCAGTAAACACGTGTGTGCGTCAACAGGGTGGCTCGATCGTGGACATCACTTGCGCGAGTTCCCCTCTGGCTCGTGATGTCCACGGTTGGGAAGTCCTGGAGGGTATCGAAACTTTATCTGACCACCGATACATTCGGTTCGAAATTTCCTCAGTGTCACTCTCCCGGAACAATCTTGACCGAGCTGCAAGTGGTCCAAGGTGGGCCCTCACTAAACTTGACCGGGACCTCTTAGAGGAGGCAGCAATCATAGAGGCCTGGCTGTCTACACAGGAAGGTGAATTGGTGGTCAACAGTGAAGCGTCCCAGCTCCGGGAGTCCATGACACGGATCTGTGACGCAGCGATGCCCCGGGCTAAGTGTCTGCCACCAAAACAAAGCGTGTACTGGTGGAACGTCGAAATTGCGCAGTTGCGTGACGGCTGCATAGCCGCACGGCGCCACTACATGCGACAGAGAAGGCGAAGGCAAACTGACGAAGACGAGGAGCGCCGTCTTTACAGTGTTTACAAGGACTGGAAACTGAAGCTCTCTGTGGCGATCGGGGAAGCGATTGAGGCGAGTCGTGCCGAATTCCTGGAGACCCTCAATGCTGACCCATGGGGAAGGCCATACAAACTCGTCCGGAACAAATTACGGCCCTGGGCGCCTCCGTTGACCCAGACGCTCCAGCCTGAATTCGTGACCCGCGTGGTTGAGTCACTCTTTCCGGACAGAGTATCCCAGGATCCGCCAGTAATGGCACCACGAACGGCGATGGTAAGGGTGGAGGACAACGTTCCGCCGGTTACTGCTGGAGAGCTTGGTTGGGCAGTCTCACGGCTTCGTGCCAAAAACACCGCCCCAGGGCCTGATGGCATTCCGGGTCGTGCCTGGGTCTTGGCCATGGAAGCTTTGGAGCCGAGGGTGCTGCGTCTCTTGACTGCGTGCCTGGAACAGGGATGCTTCCCGAAAGAGTGGAAGTCGGGGAAGCTGGTTCTACTTCGGAAGGAAGGTCGGCCAGCCGAGTCCCCGTCTGGCTATCGTCCTATAGTGCTGCTTGATGAAGCGGCTAAGCTCTTTGAGCGTATAATTGCAGCTCGCATCATCAAGCACCTGGAAGGAGAGGGGCCCGATTTAGCTGACTGTCAATTTGGCTTTCGTGGCGGCCGTTCAACAGTCGATGCTATCCAGCGGGTAAAGTCGATGGCACAGGAGGCTGTGTCCCGTGGCGAAACCGTCCTGGCGGTCTCACTTGATATTGCGAATGCCTTTAACACCCTGCCCTGGGATACCATAAAAGAGGCGCTTCGCTATCACCAGGTTCCCCTTCACCTGCTCCGTATCGTACAAGGCTACCTCAGTGAGAGGTTTGTCACTTGGCCTGGACAGCAGGAGTGGGGAAGAAAGGAGATGGCATGCGGAGTTCCACAGGGGTCGGTCCTAGGTCCACTCCTGTGGAATATTGGATACGATTGGGTGATCCGGGGAGCCCTTTTGCACGGTGTCAACATATACTGTTACGCTGATGACACGCTAGTGACGGCTCAGGGACCGAGCTACCGGGACGCAACGATCCTGGCAACGGCAGGCGTTGCACACTGCGTTAGCAGAATTCGGCGGCTGGGATTGGAAGTGGCTCTGACAAAGTCAGAGGCAATTTGTTTTCACGGGGCGCGAAGAGCACCACCGGCTGGTTCGGAGATTGTGGTAGGAGGAGTCCCGATTGCTGTCAAGCCAACCCTGCTTTACCTTGGCATTGTGCTTGACAGCAAATGGAACTTTAAAGCGCACTTTGAACGTTTGGCGCCAAGACTACTCGGTAGCGCAGCTGCGTTTGGACGAATATTGCCAAACTTGGGAGGGCCAAATGCGTCATGTCGACGCCTGTATGCGTGGGTGGTGCGCTCCATAGCGCTTTATGGTGCCCCAGTTTGGGCGGAAGCACTCAGCGGGGACAATATTGCTCAATTGCGTCGGCCACAGAGGGCAATGGCTCAGAGAGTGATACGAGGGTACCGAACAATAAGCACGGATGCTGCGTGTGTGCTGGCGGGGTCGTTACCATGGGATCTGAATGCGAGGGTCCTTGCGTCACTATACTGGTGGCGCAAAGAGGCGCAAGAACACGGTAACTTTCCAGCACCTCGTGAAGTTAAGGAGCGCCAAAAGGAGCTCATGCAGCAGGCGGTACAGATGTGGGGGCAACGGTTGGAACAGCCGAGAGCCGGCACCCGCACTATAGAGGCGGTCCGTCCAGTCCTCAAGGAATGGGTGGATAGACAGTCCGGGGTTTTAACATTCCGGCTGACGCAGGTACTGTCGGGGCACGGTTGCTTCGGCAGCTACCTGCACAAAATAGCGCGAAGAGAGCCAACCCCGGAGTGTCATGAATGCGGAGCCGGCACAGACACAGCCCAGCATACCTTTGCTGAGTGTCCGGCGTGGGGCGATGAGCGGCAAGAACTGTTCGGCCGATTAGGGCAAGATCTTTCACTGGAGGCCGTGGTAGAAAAGATGGTCTCGAGTGAAACGGCCTGGCGGACGATGCTCAAATACTGCGAGCATGTTTTATCCGAGAAGGAGAAGGCGGAGCGCGAAAGGGAGATCTGGGTCGACGCCGACCCGATGCGCGCCCGCCGTGTTGGTCGCAGGCGTGCTGCGCACGATCGCCGCCTGCCTCCATAATTATGACCTCCGGGTGGCAGACACGGGGGCGCCTGCTACCCATAGGACAGAGGTCCCCGAGGCGGAGAGTGTGTCTTGTGTTCGGGCACACTCCCAATAAAGATGTTAAAGGGACTATAATCCCCAGAGATGGGCCCAAACGGGCAACTGTCGGCGGAGTCGCGGATGTGTGCAAGAGCGTTCCCGTGGCTCCACCCTGATGCAGAAGCGAAGAACACCCCAGGTTTTTAGTCAGTAGAAATCTGACATATCCACTGCGTCTCCCCCGAGGCGCAGTGTCGATTCTATGAAGATTTTCCTGGGTAAAAAAAAAAAAAAAAAAAAGGTTAGGTTAGGTTAGGTTAGGTTATCACATGTCAGGTGTCATGCATGTCTGTGACACGTCAGGGGGGTTTCCGGCTTCTGACGGCGTCTGCGGGGGCCGAGTTTCTGGGATTAGCGTGGGACGGGACAACAGTCGGCACCTGGGGAGGGAACCCACGGGGTAGGGGCTTTTGTCCTCCCGTGGTTGGGTGAGGGGTAGGGGCGTTTGTCCTCCCGTGGCGGGCCGAGGGGTAGGGGCGTTTGTCCTCCCTTGGCGTAGAGGGGGTCGTGGGGTAGGGGCGTTTGCCCTCCCACGGCCGGCTGGGGGGTAGGGGCGTTTGTCCTCCCTCAGCCAGGAGGCTGGGACCGAAGCACCGTGTGTCGGTGGCGGTCCTAGCTTCCAGAGGGTCCCTCAGCGTGTCTCTGCAGCAGCAGAGTTCACGGCTGTATATGGGACGTGGAGAGGGGGTCGTGGGGTAGGGGCGTTTGTCCTCCCATGGCCAGCTGAGGGGTAGGGGCTTTTGTCCTCCCTCAGCAAGGAGGGTGGGACCGAAGCACCGTGTGTCGGTGGCGGTCCCCGCTTCCTGGGGGCTTGGGGAAGTAGGTGAGGGTAAGGCACACTGCTATGCTACAGTGAGTCTTTCGGTGAGGGTTCGCCTTAGGGCGAAAGTGCCGGTGGTGTCGTGGTGACATGTTCGCGATCCCATGGCATCACCGCTACGGCACGGGTTGGCAGCATCCCAGAGTTTTAGTGGGTAGGCTAGTCCTTCGCGGACTAGAGAGCCCCACATAACCAATGCGTAATGTCTGACTCTACCCCCGAGGGTCTCATATTACGTAGTGGTATGCAATTCAATTGTCTGGGTAAAAAAAAAAAAAAAAAAAAAAAAAAAAAAAAAAAAAAAAAAAAAAAAAAAAAAAAGGTTAGGTTAGGTTAGGTTAGGTTAGGTTAGGTTAGGTTAGGTTAGGTTAGGTTCCCCCCCGAGGGTGTCCACCTTGTCGTGGTGGGGGGGCTCAGTACCTGCGTTGTGCGCGCGCGGGGAAGCCAAGAGACACCAGGGAGGGGGCCTACGGGCCAAGACGGGCGGGGGAGACAGGTGCTGGCTGGTGACTTTGGCCTGCGTGGGTCCTGGGGGCTCTGACCTTGTGGTTGCTGGAGGATTTCGGAAGGACTCTCGACGTGTCGTAGCTGTGGGTGGCTGCCTGGCTAGTGAGCCTCCTGCTCCTCTGATACTGCCTACCTGCCAGGAAGGATTGTGCATTTCGATTTCTGAGAAATCGAAAACGCAAATCCATTCCCCAGGCGCGTCGGCTGTATTAGCGAGGCGGGAGGATCACATGTCAGGTGTCATGCATGTCTGTGACACGTCAGGGGGGTTTCCGGCTTCTGACGGCGTCTGCGGGGGCCGAGTTTCTGGGATTAGCGTGGGACGGGACAACAGTCGGCACCTGGGGAGGGAACCCACGGGGTAGGGGCTTTTGTCCTCCCGTGGTTGGGTGAGGGGTAGGGGCGTTTGTCCTCCCGTGGCGGGCCGAGGGGTAGGGGCGTTTGTCCTCCCTTGGCGTAGAGGGGGTCGTGGGGTAGGGGCGTTTGCCCTCCCACGGCCGGCTGGGGGGTAGGGGCGTTTGTCCTCCCTCAGCCAGGAGGCTGGGACCGAAGCACCGTGTGTCGGTGGCGGTCCTAGCTTCCAGAGGGTCCCTCAGCGTGTCTCTGCAGCAGCAGAGTTCACGGCTGTATATGGGACGTGGAGAGGGGGTCGTGGGGTAGGGGCGTTTGTCCTCCCATGGCCAGCTGAGGGGTAGGGGCTTTTGTCCTCCCTCAGCAAGGAGGGTGGGACCGAAGCACCGTGTGTCGGTGGCGGTCCCCGCTTCCTGGGGGCTTGGGGAAGTAGGTGAGGGTAAGGCACACTGCTATGCTACAGTGAGTCTTTCGGTGAGGGTTCGCCTTAGGGCGAAAGTGCCGGTGGTGTCGTGGTGACATGTTCGCGATCCCATGGCATCACCGCTACGGCACGGGTTGGCAGCATCCCAGAGTTTTAGTGGGTAGGCTAGTCCTTCGCGGACTAGAGAGCCCCACATAACCAATGCGTAATGTCTGACTCTACCCCCGAGGGTCTCATATTACGTAGTGGTATGCAATTCAATGCATTTCTCTGGGTAAAAAAAAAAAAAAAAAAAAAAAAAAAAAAAAAAAAAAAAAAAAAAAAAAAAGGTTAGGTTAGGTTAGGTTAGGTTTAGGTTAGGTTCCCCCCCGACGTGCTGCCACCTTGTCGTGGTGGGGGGGCTTGCGTGCTCCTGTGATCCCTGAGGCTATACCGGATAGGGTTACCCATACCGGGAAGGCGAGGGGGGAGGAGCCAGACGAAGAGCAGCACATCCCGGCGGGGGGCTTGTTAGAGCCTGCCGTTCGGGATGGACGGGCCTTTAGGAGGCCTCGTGGTGGTTACTCTGCGCTCCTCTGCAGAGCAGAGGACTGTGCAGACGTGACTCTGAGGTGAGGTTGACCCGATACATCGGGTGGATGGTGGTGGCTTCCTGTTTGGAAGCTGCCAATGAGGGGAGTTTACGCCAGCTCGCCTTGAATCCCGGAACCCGCAGTGTCATTCCAACGATCCCCAGTTCAGGCGTTAATGGGGTACGGGTGGCGCTGCGGACCGGAGGGCTTGCCTTAATTGGCCGGCCCGCGCTAGGTTAAGTTTCCTGTGAAACCGCCCGAAATCACAGATGTATTTAGGGTTACCCAGGTACAGGGGGCACTGCCTGGGTGGACTGATTTTTTTTCCCCCATACTCGTGGGATCAGAAATGTCAAGTTCCAAAAACCTAGGATTAAGTGCTTTAGTTTTAAGTGAAGGTAGTGAGGAGGTACCTGCTGCGTGTGACGTAGATCAGGAGATCGTGGAGTTGGAGGATCCGGAGGTGGAGAACTCGGAAGCAGTGCGTTGCACTGCTACGATCAGGGGGGCTGCAGGCCGCTATAAGAAAAAAAGTCAAGGCGCTAAGAGGCAGAGAGTCGGTGGAAGTTGCTCACAGTTGTCTGGTGAGTCAGGCGAGGAGGCTGAAGCAGGGCTAGTACCGGTTGTGCGTGGAAGGGGTCGTCCCCCTACGACAGGGCAGTATGTGGGCCTAGCCAAAGCCAAATCTGCCCTTAATGCTGCTATGCAGGAGGAGCTGAGGCTTGCAGCAGAGAAGGAGTTAATGGAGATAGGTACCAAGGCGCGTCATGCTCGGGAGGTACTTCCTTCACAGTCGGCAAAGTGTGGTGAGGCTTTGGCTTCGGAGTTGAGTGATAGAGTGTTGGATAGTGTGGAGTTAATCACCTCTATTGCTTCGAAGTCCAAAAACCTGAAAGGCACTTTTGTGCGTGATCTGAAGGACGCTGCCGAAACAATTAAGGAAGTAGTTCTGGAGTTGGCTGGAAGGTCACAATCGGATGAGTCGAAGAGGCTGCAGGCTGAAAATGATCGCTTGCGAGCGGAACTGGTTGGAATCCGGAAAGATTTCGAGCTGCTCAGGACCGAGGTGCGCAATCAGCGTTCTAGCCCAGTGCCCTTGTCCACGTCAGGGGACGGTGGACATGGTATGCTTGAGGGTGTGCAGGCATACATGGAGAAGTTTAAGCAGGACCTGATTGCGCAAGTGGGCGCGATTGTCAATGCGCGGTTTGATGCTAGGCTGGCGGGGCTCGTAACGCCGGCATCGCGTCCTTCGTTGGCCGCTGATAGGCTGAGAGTCCCTCAGGCTTCTACTGCTGCTTCGGGGTCTTTGCCTGCAAAACCAGTAGCTGGTAAGGCTGTCGCTGGTGCCCCTAGGATGGTAGCGGGGAAAAGGGGCAATAAGCGCAGGAGGAAGAAGCGGACGATGGCGGCAATTTCAGCCCGTAAGCCTCAGCCACAGTCACAACCTCAAGGGCCTGAAGTGGTAGTGGAGGGCGCACCTGGAGACAACTCTTGGGCTACGGTAGCTGGAAGGAAGCCCAGAAGAAAAGTGATGGTAGGGAAGAGCGGGCCGCCTCCTAATGTTCAAGGGAAGGCGCCCAAGCTTCGCCCTCCTCGGACACCGGCAGTTACGCTCACGTTGAAGCCGGGGGCCCTTGAAGGTGGCCACAAATATGAAACGCTCTTGGCGGAGGCCAAAAGCCGCATAAAGCTTCAGGAGGTTGGCCTTACCCAGGTGCGTTTCCGAACGACGGTCACTGGAGCACGGATGCTAGAGATTCCTCCTGGCACCGAAAATGCCGAGAAAGCTGCTGATGCTCTCGCAGTTAAGCTCCGGGAGGTGTTGGACAGCGATGTGGTGCACGTCCATCGTCCTGTGAAGTGTGCCGAGGTTCGAGTGTTGGGGCTTGACGACTCGGTGACTGTGGACGAGGTCGTGGCCGCGGTGGCCGGAGAGGGGGGGTGTGGCACTGAGGCAATTAGGCCAGGTGTAATTGCTCGCGGCGCCAGTGGTCTGGGATCACTCTGGCTCAGCTGTCCAGTGATAGCGGCCAAGAAATTGGTGGAAGTTGGTCGAGTCAGAGTGGGTTGGGTCTCAGCAAGGGTGGTGCTGCTTGAGCCCAGGCCTTTCCGATGTTTCAAGTGTCTGGAAACGGGTCATGTGGGGGCCAAGTGTGATAGAGGGGTAGACCGTAGTAGTGTCTGTTTCCGCTGTGGACAACTCGGTCACAAATTTCGTGAATGTTCTGCTGCTGAGGCGAGCTGCGCTATATGTGTGGCAGCCAATAAGCCAGCAGGGCATTCAATTGGTAGTAAGGAGTGTCCCAATATCTTCCCTGATGCTAAAACGGCGGGAGAGAAGGCGCTTGAAGGCCCAGTAGCCAGTCAGTCATCGCAGCGGAACAGGGAGGCGGAGCCCATGGAAACTGTTCAATAATGGCCTTACAGTTTCTGCAAGCTAACATCAACCACTCGGCTAGGGCTCAGGACCTGTTAGTCCAGTCTATAGCCGAGTGGCAAATACAAGTGGCGGTGGTGTCAGAGCCTTATTTTGTTCCTACTGGGATTGGCTGGGTATCTGATCAGGAGGATGGCGTGGCTGTCGTCGTTTCGAATGGAAGCATCCTGCCTTATGACAGAGTTTCAAGGGGTGTCGGTTACGTGCTCGTAGTTATGGAAGGTCTGGCCGTTATCGGGATTTATTATCCCCCTAGCCGCAGCTTGGCTGATTTCGAACGGATGCTGGCGGAGGTTGGAGGTCTCATAAGACAGGTACGCCCAACACCCATTTTGGTTGCCGGTGACTTTAATGCCAAGTCTACGGCATGGGGGTGCCTCGGGACTGATCCTCGTGGTGAGGTGCTTGAGGAGTGGGCGGTGGCACAGGAATTGGTGATCCTGAACCAGGGTTCGGAGAACACGTGCGTGCGGCAGCAGGGCGAATCGATCGTGGACATAACGTTCGCGTCCCACGCCCTGGCCCGCCGTGTTCTAGACTGGAGGGTGGAAACTGGTGAGGAGACCCTTTCGGATCACCGATATATCCGGTTTAGCATATCTGTGGCCCCCACTCCTCTCTTGGAGGGAAGCCAACCTGAGGATGGCCCACGTTGGGTGTTGGGTAGACTTGACCGACAACTTGCCAAGGAAGCGGCTATCGTCGAATCCTGGGGTACTGCTTCGGAGGTGGTGGAGCAGGTTGACCAGCAGGCCGAGCAGCTTGCCACTTCACTAACGCGCATCTGTGATGTGGCTATGCCTAGGGCAAAATCAGCCTCCCCAAGGCGGCGAGTGTACTGGTGGCGCCCGGAAATCCACCAATTGCGGAACGCTTGCGTGGCTGCGCGCCGCCAGTATGCAAGGTACAGGAGGAGGAGAGTGCGCGAACAGGGGCAGGAGGACGCTCTGTACGATGCTTACAGGGCCGCCTGTAAAGCGCTGCAGACAGCAATAGCACAGGCCAAGGAGGCGTCGTGGAAGGAGTGGTTGGAGACTCTGGACAGAGATCCGTGGGGGAGGCCGTATCGTGTCGTCAGGCAAAAACTCCGACCTTGGGCTCCCCCATTGACCAGCACTCTTCAACCAGAGCTTCTGGATCAGGTAGTGGGTGCGCTTTTCCCGGAGCGAGGGGAGTTTGAGCCGCCGTTAATGGCTGCCACTGTCGCACTGCAGAACTTTGAGGCGGAGGTGCCTCCGGTGTCTGAGGCGGAACTCGAAGTCGCTGTACTGAGAATGCGATCTAAGAAGACGGCGCCTGGTCTTGATGGGGTACCGGGGTGCGCCTTGGCAATTGCGTTGGGGGAGATTGGTGAAAGGGTCAGGGCCATTTTCACCGCTTGCCTGGAGCAGGGGCGATATCCGCAAAGGTGGAAAACGGGTAGGTTGGTGCTCCTTCGAAAGGAGGGGCGCCCGCCCGATCAGCCGTCGGCCTATCGCCCCATTGTGCTCCTTGGTGAGATCAGCAAGCTCTTTGAGCGTGTGCTTGCTGCGCGTCTCACCAGGTGTATGGAGCCGGGCTTGAGTGAGTGGCAGTTCGGGTTTCGGCAAGGTCGCTCGACTCTTGACGCGATTGCCCGCGTCAGGCGTCTCGCTGAGGAGGAAATTTCGCAGGGCGGGGTATTGATGGCAGTGTCTCTGGATATCTCCAACGCCTTCAATACCCTGCCCTGGGAAACTATTAAGTCGGCACTACGGTACCACAATGTGCCAAGGTACCTACAGCAAACGATTGCTGACTATTTTGCAGGGAGGGAGGTCGCCTATCCGACTAAGGATGGCTGGGGAAGGAGGGCCATGTCGTGCGGTGTTCCACAGGGTTCGGTATTAGGGCCGCTCCTGTGGAACATCGGTTACGACTGGGTGCTGCGCGGGGCCACTTTGCGGGGGGTCAGCGTAACGTGTTACGCTGACGATACTCTTGTGTCGGCCCGTGGTAGTACATACCGGGAGGCGGCCTATCTCGCTACGGCTGGCGTGGCACATGTGGTCCAGAGGATCCGTGCGTTGGGCCTGGAGGTGGCCCTTCACAAATCTGAGGCCCTAGTCTTCCACGGGCCTCGAAATGCGCCACCACCGGGAGCAACATTAACGGTTGGAGGAGCTACCATTGCCGTCGGGTCGACAATGAAGTACCTGGGACTTGTCCTCGACGGCAGATGGAAGTTCCAGGAGCACTTCCGGCGCTTGGCCCCTAAGTTGGTGGCTGCTGCCGGAGCGCTCGGGCGGATCTTGCCTAATATAGGAGGACCAGGCGGAGTTTGTCGCCGCCTTTACGCAGGGGTGGTGCGCTCAATGGCGCTCTATGGAGCGCCGATATGGGCAGATGCCCTGAGCCCACACAACGTTGCTCTTTTGCGGCGTCCACAACGCGCGATGGTGCTTAGGGCAGCAAGGGCATACCGTACGGTGTCCTTCGTGGGGGCAAGCCTGATTGCTGGCAGTCCGCCGTGGGATCTTGAAGCCGAGGTCCATGCTTCAGTGTATCGGCGGATGCTGGCAGCCAGGGAGGGCCAGAACTGGCCTAATCCGCAGGAGGTCCGGCAGTGGCGTGAGGAGGCCCGTGGTGTCCTCTTTGGAAGGTGGGAAGAAAGGCTAGGTCTCCCGGGGCCTAGTCAAGACCTTGTAGCCGCTGTTCGGCCTATTCTTAAAGAGTGGGTCGAACGCAAGCACGGCGCACCCACCTTCCGCCTCACGCAGCTCTTGACCGGGCATGGCTGCTTCGGCAAGTACCTGTGTGAGGTGTTGGGCAGGGAGGCAACCACGAGGTGTCACCATTGTGACGGAGGGACCGTGGACACGGCGCAGCATACGCGCGTTGAGTGCCCTGCCTGGGCGGAGCCACGCGCAGCTCTGTCCGCGGTCATTGGTGCGGACCTTTCCCTGCCAGTGGTGGTGGAGATGATGGCTGGCAGCGAGGAGGCTTGGGCGGCTGTGGCGGCCTTCAGTGAGGTTGTCATGATCCACAAGGAGGCGGCGGAGAGAGAGCGTGAGGACGACGCCAATGCTCTGCCGCAGCGAAGAAGGAGACCAGGCCGGCGTCGGGTGGCCTTTGCGGGCCGTATGATGCCGCCTCAGTGAAGGTCTGCGGGAATAGGGTCGAGAGCCCATTGCCCGCATGAAAAGTTGAGCTACGGGGTGCTGGGTTGGATTTCACTTCCCGGTGCCCATGGCCTCCATGCGTCGGACCCGGGGGGGGTTCGTCGCTCTACTGGATGGGGGCCGAGGAGAGGAGGACGTGCCCTAGCATCTGGTGCGTCCAACAAGGAGGAGAAATCTGGGAAGGGGCCGCTGTTAAGTGGCCGCCGCTGGCGGGGTCGCGGTTGTGTGCGGAAGCGTTCCCGTAACCCCGCCTCTTGCGTTTTGGCGGTATTTCGTGGTAGGTTTTAGTCGGTGCGAGTCCGACATAACCCGTCCTCACCCCCCTGAGAGGACGGGTATGCATAAGGCATTTCCCCCACGTTAAAAAAAAAAAAAAAAAAAAAAAAAAAAAAAGGTTTAGGTTAGGTTAGGTTAGGTTAGGTTAGGTTAGGTTAGGTTAGGTTAGGTTAGGTTAGGTTAGGTTAGGTTAGGTTAGGTTGCCTGTAAAGCGCTGCAGGCAGTCATAGCACAGGCCAAGGAGGCGTCGTGGAAGGAGTGGTTGGAGACTCTGGACAGAGATCCGTGGGGAAGGCCGTATCGTGTCATAAGGCAAAAGTTGCGGCCTTGGGCTCCTCCATTAACCAGTAGTCTCCAGCCAGATCTTCTGGATCGAGTCGTGGGTGCACTTTTCCCGGAGCGAGGGGAGTTTGTGCCGCCGTTAATGGCTACCACTGTCGCACTGCAGGTCTTTGAGGAGGAGGTGCCGCCGGTATCTGAGGCGGAACTCGAGGTCGCTGTATTAAAAATGCGTTCCAGGAAGACGGCGCCTGGTCTTGACGGAGTGCCGGGCCGTGCCTTGGCAATCGCGTTGGGTGAGATTGGCGACAGGGTCAGGGCCATTTTCACTGCGTGCCTGGAGCAGGGGCGATTTCCGCAAAGGTGGAAAACGGGTAGGTTGGTGCTCCTTCAAAAGGAGGGGCGCCCGCCCGATCAGCCGTCGGCCTATCGCCCCATAGTGCTCCTTGGTGAGGTCAGCAAGCTCTTTGAGCGTGTGATTGCTGCGCGTCTTGCAAGGTGTATGAACCCGGACTTGAGCGAGTGGCAGTTTGGGTTTCGGCATGGTCGTTCAACGCTTGACGCGATTGCCCGCGTCAGACGTCTTGCTGAGGAGGAGATTTCACAGGGCGGGGTGTTAATGGCAGTGTCTCTAGATATCTCCAATGCCTTTAATACTCTGCCCTGGGAAACTATTAAGGCGGCACTAGGGTACCATAATGTGCCACGGTACTTACAGCAGACGATTGCTAGCTACTTTGCGGGCCGGGAGGTTGCCTATCCAACTAAGGATGGCTGGGGAAGGAGGGCCATGTCGTGCGGTGTTCCACAGGGTTCGGTACTAGGGCCGCTCCTGTGGAACATCGGTTACGACTGGGTGCTGCGCGGGGCCACTTTGCGAGGGGTCAGCGTAACGTGTTACGCTGACGATACTCTTGTGTCGGCCCGTGGCAGTACATACCGGGAGGCGGCCTATCTCGCTACGGCTGGCGTGGCACATATGGTCCAAAGGATCCGTGCGTTGGGCCTGGAGGTGGCCCTTCACAAATCTGAGGCCCTAGTCTTTCACGGGCCTCGAAATGCGCCACCGCCGGGGGCAACATTGACGGTAGGAGGAGCTACCATTGCCGTCGGGTCGACAATGAAGTACCTGGGACTTGTCCTCGACGGCAGATGGAAGTTCCAGGAGCACTTCCGGCGCTTGGCCCCTAAGTTGGTGGCTGCTGCCGGAGCGCTCGGGCGGATCCTGCCTAATATAGGAGGTCCAGGCGGAGTTTGTCGCCGCCTTTACGCGGGGGTGGTGCGCTCAATGGCGCTCTATGGAGCGCCGATATGGGCAGATGCCCTGAGCCCACACAACGTTGCTCTTTTGCGGCGTCCACAGCGCGCGATGGTGCTCAGGGCAGCAAGGGCATACCGTACGGTGTCCTTCGTGGGGGCCTGCCTGATTGCTGGCAGTCCGCCGTGGGACCTTGAAGCCGAGGTCCATGCTTCAGTGTATCGGCGGATGCTGGCAGCCAGGGAGGGCCAGAACTGGCCTCATCCGCAGGAGGTCCGGCAGTGGCGTGAGGAAGCCCGTGGTGTCCTCTTTGGAAGGTGGGAAGAAAGGCTAGGTCTCCCGGGGCCTAGTCAAGATCTTGTAGCCGCTGTTCGGCCTATTCTTAAAGAGTGGGTCGAACGCAAACACGGCGCACCCACCTTCCGGCTCACGCAGCTCTTGACCGGGCATGGTTGCTTCGGCAAGTACCTGTGTGAGGTGTTGGGCAGGGAGGCAACCACGAGGTGTCACCATTGCGATGGAGGGACCGTGGACACGGCGCAGCATACGCGCGTTGAGTGCCCAGCTTGGGCGGAGCCACGCGCAGCTCTGTCCGCGGTCATTGGTGTGGACCTCTCCCTGCCAATAGTGATAGAGATGATGGCTGGCAGTGAGGAGGCCTGGGCCGCAGTGGCGGCCTTCAGTGAGGTTGTCATGACCCAAAAAGAGGCGGCAGAGAGAGAGCGAGAGATTGACGCCAATGCTCTGCCGCAGCGAAGGAGGAGACCAGGCCGGCGTCGGATGGCCTTTGCGGGCCGTGTGATGCCGCCTCAGTGAGGGTGTGTGGGAATAGGGTAGAGAGCCCATTGCCCGCATGAAAAGTTGAGCTGCGGGGTGCTGGGTTGGATTTTCCTTCCCGGTGCCCAAGGCCTCCATGTGTCGGACCCGGGGGGGGGGTTCGTCACTCTACTGGATGGGGGCCGAGGAGAGGAGGACGTGCCCTAACATCTGGTGCGTCCAACAAGGAGGAGAATCCAGAGAAGGGGCCGCTGTTAAGTGGTCGCCGCTGGCGGGGTCGCGGTTGTGTGCGGAAGCGTTCCCGTAACCCCGTCTCTTGCGTTTTGGCGGTATTTCGTGGTAGGTTTTAGTCGGTGCGAGTCCGACATAACCCGTCCTCGCCCCCTGAGAGGACGGGTATGCATAAGGCATTTCCCCCACGTTAAAAAAAAAAAAAAAAAAAAAAGGTTAGGTTAGGTTAGGTTAGGTTAGGTTAGGTTAGGTTAGGTTAGGTTAGGTTAGGTTAGGTTAGGTTAGGTTAGGTTAGGTTAGGTTAGGTTAGGTTAGGTTAGGTTAGGTTAGGTTAGGTTAGGTTAGGTTAGGTTAGGTTAGGTTAGGTTAGGTTAGGTTAGGTTAGGTTAGGTTAGGTTAGGTTAGGTTAGGTTAGGTTAGGTTAGGTTAGGTGAGGTTAGGTTAGGTTAGGTTAGGTTAGGTTAGGTTAGGTTAGGTTAGGTTAGGTTAGGTTAGGTTAGGTTAGGTTAGGTTAGGTTAGGTTAGGTTAGGTTAGGTTAGGTTAGGTTAGGTTAGGTTAGGTTAGGTTAGGTTAGGTTAGGTTAGGTTAGGTTAGGTTAGGTTAGGTTAGGTTAGGTTAGGTTAGGTTAGGTTAGGTTAGGTTAGGTTAGGTTAGGTTAGGTTAGGTTAGGTTAGGTTAGGTTAGGTTAGGTTAGGTTAGGTTAGGTTAGGTTAGGTTAGGTTAGGTTAGGTTAGGTTAGGTTAGGTTAGGTTAGGTTAGGTTAGGTTAGGTTAGGTTAGGTTAGGTTAGGTTAGGTTAGGTTAGGTTAGGTTAGGTTCCCCCCCGACGGTGTCCACCTTGTCGTGGTGGGGGGGCTCAGTAACTGCGGGGCCGCCGCAGCGAAGCCAAGAGACACCAGGGTGAGGGGCCTACGGGCCAAGACGGGAGAGGAGGAGACCGAGAGGGAGTACTGGCGGGGCATTACTCGGGTGGGCGCCTCGGCGTTTGTGCTCACCACAATCAATGAGGGATTGTGGTGTAGTATACACCCCCGTCGGTGGAGGAGACCGAGAGGGAGGGCTGGCGGGACATTACTCGGGTGGGCACCTCGGTGCTTGTGCAACTGCACTCCCGTCGGCGTTTGGTTAGGGACCCACGGGGTAGGGGCTTTTGTCCTCCCGTGGTGGGGCGAGGGTGCCATGGGGTAGGGGCGTTTGTCCTCCCGTGGCAGGGTTAGGGGGTAGGGGCATTTGTCCTCCCGTAGCGGGTCGAGGGGGTAGGGGCTTTTGTCCTCCCTTCGTATCGAGAGGGTGCCATGGGGTAGGGGCGTTTGTCCTCCCGTGGCAGGGTTAGGGGGTAGGGGCATTTGTCCTCCCGTAGCGGGTCGAGGGGGTAGGGGCTTTTGTCCTCCCTTCGTATGGAGAGGGTGCCATGGGGTAGGGGCGTCTGTCCTCCCGTGGCAGGGTTAGGGGGTAGGGGCATTTGTCCTCCCGTAGCGGGTCGAGGGGGTAGGGGCTTTTGTCCTCCCTTCGTATGGAGAGGGGGCCATGGGGTAGGGGCGTTTGTCCTCCCGTGGCCAGGAGGCTGGGACCGAAGCACCGTGTGTCGGTGGCGGTCCTGGCTTCCAGAGGGCCCCTCAGCGTGGTTTTGTAGCAACAGAGTCCACGTCTGAATATGGGGCGGGTGTAGTGGTGGCGTAGCTGGAGGGGACGTGTTCCCTGAAGGCATCCCCACTACACGCAGGACCTGAGAGGGCGATCACGGGGTCGTTCGCCGCTCTCCCGGCGTGGAGGTCCTCGGTGAGGGTGCGTCGGATGCGTGAGGTGTCGCCCTGCATGCGTCTGACGCGGTGGGGCTTTTTGGCCTTCCACCAGGGAGGGGACGGCTTCGGCTGTCAGCGGCAGGGGGTGTTCGCGGTGACATGTTCGCGATCCCGTGTCACCCCCACTACGCCGCGAGTGGGCATACCATGGAGTTTTAGTCGGTAGGCTACTGCTTCTCAGTAGAGTCCGACATACCCACGCTCTTCCCCGTAGAGCGGGGATCCAATGAGGATTTCTCCATGTAAAAAAAAAAAAAAAAAAAAAGGTTAGGTTAGGTTAGGTTAGGTTAGGTTAGGTTAGGTTAGGTTAGGTTAGGTTAGGTTAGGTTAGGTTAGGTTAGGTTAGGTTAGGTTCCCCCCCGACGGTGTCCACCTTGTCGTGGTGGGGGGGCTCAGTAACTGCGGGGCCGCCGCAGCGAAGCCAAGAGACACCAGGGTGAGGGGCCTACGGGCCAAGACGGGAGAGGAGGAGACCGAGAGGGAGTACTGGCGGGGCATTACTCGGGTGGGCGCCTCGGCGTTTGTGCTCACCACAATCAATGAGGGATTGTGGTGTAGGATACACCCCCGCCAGTGGAGGAGACCGAGGAGGAGGCTGACGGGATCATGACTCGGGTGGGCACCTCGGTGCTTGTGCAACTGCACTCCCGTCGGCGTTTGGTGAGGGAACCCACGGGGTAGGGGCTTTTGTCCTCCCGTGGTTCGGCGAGGTTGTCACGGGGTAGGGGCGTTTGTCCTCCCGTGGCAGGTCGAGGGGGTAGGGGCGTTTGTCCTCCCACGGCGGGTCGAGGGGGTAGGGGCTTTTGTCCTCCCTTCGCATCGTGAGGGTGCCATGGGGAGGGGGTAGGGGCGTTTGTCCTCCCACGGTGGGTCGAGGGGGTAGGGGCTTTTGTCCTCCCTTCGTATGGAGAGGGTGCCATGGGGTAGGGGCGTTTGTCCTCCCGTGGCATAGTGAGGGGGTAGGGGCGTTTGTCCTCCCACGGAGGGTCGAGGGGGTAGGGGCTTTTGTCCTCCCTTCGCATGGAGAGGGTGTCATGGGGTAGGGGCTTTTGTCCTCCCGTGGCCAGGAGGCTGGGACCGAAGCACCGTGTGTCGGTGGCGGTCCTGGCTTCCAGAGGGCCCCCTCAGCGTGGCTCTGTAGCAACAGAGTCCACGTCTGAATATGGGGCGGGTGTAGTGGTGGCGTAGCTGGAGGGGACGTGTTCCCTGAAGGCATCCCCACTACACGCAGGACCTGAGAGGGCGATCACGGGGTCGTTCGCCGCTCTCCCGGCGTGGAGGTCCTCGGTGAGGGTGCGTCGGATGCGTGAGGTGTCGCCCTGCATGCGTCTGACGCGGTGGGGCTTTTTGGCCTTCCACCAGGGAGGGGACGGCTTCGGCTGTCAGCGGCAGGGGGTGTTCGCGGTGACATGTTCGCGATCCCGTGTCACCCCCACTACGCCGCGAGTGGGCATACCATGGAGTTTTAGTCGGTAGGCTACTGCTTCTCAGTAGAGTCCGACATACCCACGCTCTTCCCCGTAGAGCGGGGATCCAATGAGGATTTCTCCATGTAAAAAAAAAAAAAAAAAAAAAAAAAAAAAAAAAAAAAAAAAAAAAAAAAAAAAAAAAAAGGTTAGGTTAGGTTAGGTTAGGTTAGGTTAGGTTAGGTTAGGTTAGGTTAGGTTAGGTTAGGTTAGGTTAGGTTAGGTTAGGTTAGGTTAGGTTAGGTTAGGTTAGGTTAGGTTAGGTTAGGTTAGGTTAGGTTAGGTTAGGTTAGGTTAGGTTAGGTTAGGTTAGGTTAGGTTAGGTTAGGTTAGGTTAGGTTAGGTTAGGTTAGGTTAGGTTAGGTTAGGTTAGGTTAGGTTAGGTTAGGTTAGGTTAGGTTAGGTTAGGTTAGGTTAGGTTAGGTTAGGTTAGGTTAGGTTAGGTTAGGTTAGGTTAGGTTAGGTTAGGTTAGGTTAGGTTAGGTTAGGTTAGGTTAGGTTAGGTTAGGTTAGGTTAGGTTAGGTTAGGTTAGGTTAGGTTAGGTTAGGTTAGGTTAGGTTAGGTTAGGTTAGGTTAGGTTAGGTTAGGTTAGGTTAGGTTAGGTTAGGTTAGGTTAGGTTAGGTTAGGTTAGGTTAGGTTAGGTTAGGTTAGGTTAGGTTAGGTTAGGTTAGGTTAGGTTAGGTTAGGTTAGGTTAGGTTAGGTTAGGTTAGGTTAGGTTAGGTTAGGTTAGGTTAGGTTAGGTTAGGTTAGGTTAGGTTAGGTTAGGTTAGGTTAGGTTAGGTTAGGTTAGGTTAGGTTAGGTTAGGTTAGGTTAGGTTAGGTTAGGTTAGGTTAGGTTAGGTTAGGTTAGGTTAGGTTAGGTTAGGTTAGGTTAGGTTAGGTTAGGTTAGGTTAGGTTAGGTTAGGTTAGGTTAGGTTAGGTTAGGTTAGGTTAGGTTAGGTTAGGTTAGGTTAGGTTAGGTTAGGTTAGGTTAGGTTAGGTTAGGTTAGGTTAGGTTAGGTTAGGTTAGGTTAGGTTAGGTTAGGTTAGGTTAGGTTAGGTTAGGTTAGGTTAGGTTAGGTTAGGTTAGGTTAGGTTAGGTTAGGTTAGGTTAGGTTAGGTTAGGTTAGGTTAGGTTAGGTTAGGTTAGGTTAGGTTAGGTTAGGTTAGGTTAGGTTAGGTTAGGTTAGGTTAGGTTAGGTTAGGTTAGGTTTCCCCCCCGACGGTGTCCACCTTGTCGTGGTGGGGGGGCTCAGTAACTGCGGGGCCGCCGCAGCGAAGCCAAGAGACACCAGGGAGAGGGGCCTACGGGCCAAGACGGGAGAGGAGGAGACCGAGAGGGAGTACTGGCGGGGCATTACTCGGGTGGGCGCCTCGGCGTTTGTGCTCACCACAATCAATGAGGGATTGTGGTGTAGTATACACCCCCGTCGGTGGAGGAGACCGAGAGGGAGGGCCGGCGGGACATTACTCGGGTGGGCACCTCGGTGCTTGTGCAACTGCACTCCCGTCGGCGTTTGGTGAGGGAACCCACGGGGTAGGGGCTTTTGTCCTCCCGTGGTGGGGCGAGGGTGCCATGGGGTAGGGGCGTTTGTCCTCCCGTGGCAGGGTTAGGGGGTAGGGGCATTTGTCCTCCCGTAGCGGGTCGAGGGGGTAGGGGCTTTTGTCCTCCCTTCGTATCGAGAGGGTGCCATGGGGTAGGGGCGTTTGTCCTCCCGTGGCAGGGTTAGGGGGTAGGGGCATTTGTCCTCCCGTAGCGGGTCGAGGGGGTAGGGGCTTTTGTCCTCCCTTCGTATGGAGAGGGTGCCATGGGGTAGGGGCGTTTGTCCTCCCGTGGCAGGGTTAGGGGGTAGGGGCATTTGTCCTCCCGTAGCGGGTCGAGGGGGTAGGGGCTTTTGTCCTCCCTTCGTATGGAGAGGGGGCCATGGGGTAGGGGCGTTTGTCCTCCCGTGGCCAGGAGGCTGGGACCGAAGCACCGTGTGTCGGTGGCGGTCCTGGCTTCCAGAGGGCCCCTCAGCGTGGCTTTGTAGCAACAGAGTCCACGTCTGAATATGGGGCGGGTGTAGTGCTGGCGTAGCTGGAGGGGACGTGTTCCCTGAAGGCATCCCCACTACACGCAGGACCTGAGAGGGCGATCACGGGGTCGTTCGCCGCTCTCCCGGCGTGGAGGTCCTCGGTGAGGGTGCGTCGGATGCGTGAGGTGTCGCCCTGCATGCGTCTGACGCGGTGGGGCTTTTTGGCCTTCCACCAGGGAGGGGACGGCTTCGGCTGTCAGCGGCAGGGGGTGTTCGCGGTGACATGTTCGCGATCCCGTGTCACCCCCACTACGCCGCGAGTGGGCATACCATGGAGTTTTAGTCGGTAGGCTACTGCTTCTCAGTAGAGTCCGACATACCCACGCTTTTCCCCGTAGAGCGGGGATCCAATGAGGATTTCTCCATGTAAAAAAAAAAAAAAAAAAAAAAAAAAAAAAAAGGTTAGGTTAGGTTAGGTTAGGTTAGGTTAGGTTAGGTTAGGTTAGGTTAGGTTAGGTTAGGTTAGGTTAGGTTAGGTTAGGTTAGGTTAGGTTAGGTTAGGTTAGGTTAGGTTAGGTTAGGTTAGGTTAGGTTAGGTTAGGTTAGGTTAGGTTAGGTTAGGTTAGGTTAGGTTAGGTTAGGTTAGGTTAGGTTAGGTTAGGTTAGGTTAGGTTAGGTTAGGTTAGGTTAGGTTAGGTTAGGTTAGGTTAGGTTAGGTTAGGTTAGGTTAGGTTAGGTTAGGTTAGGTTAGGTTAGGTTAGGTTAGGTTAGGTTAGGTTAGGTTAGGTTAGGTTAGGTTAGGTTAGGTTAGGTTAGGTGAGGTTAGGTTAGGTTAGGTTAGGTTAGGTTAGGTTAGGTTAGGTTAGGTTAGGTTAGGTTAGGTTAGGTTAGGTTAGGTTAGGTTAGGTTAGGTTAGGTTAGGTTAGGTTAGGTTAGGTTAGGTTAGGTTAGGTTAGGTTAGGTTAGGTTAGGTTAGGTTAGGTTAGGTTAGGTTAGGTTAGGTTAGGTTAGGTTAGGTTAGGTTAGGTTAGGTTAGGTTAGGTTAGGTTAGGTTAGGTTAGGTTAGGTTAGGTTAGGTTAGGTTAGGTTAGGTTAGGTTAGGTTAGGTTAGGTTAGGTTAGGTTAGGTTAGGTTAGGTTAGGTTAGGTTAGGTTAGGTTAGGTTAGGTTAGGTTAGGTTAGGTTAGGTTAGGTTAGGTTAGGTTAGGTTAGGTTAGGTTAGGTTAGGTTAGGTTAGGTTAGGTTAGGTTAGGTTAGGTTAGGTTAGGTTAGGTTAGGTTAGGTTAGGTTAGGTTAGGTTAGGTTAGGTTAGGTTAGGTTAGGTTAGGTTAGGTTAGGTTAGGTTAGGTTAGGTTAGGTTAGGTTAGGTTAGGTTAGGTTAGGTTAGGTTAGGTTAGGTTAGGTTAGGTTAGGTTAGGTTAGGTTAGGTTAGGTTAGGTTAGGTTAGGTTAGGTTAGGTTAGGTTAGGTTAGGTTAGGTTAGGTTAGGTTAGGTTAGGTTAGGTTAGGTTAGGTTAGGTTAGGTTAGGTTAGGTTAGGTTAGGTTAGGTTAGGTTAGGTTAGGTTAGGTTAGGTTAGGTTAGGTTAGGTTAGGTTAGGTTAGGTTAGGTTAGGTTAGGTTAGGTTAGGTTAGGTTCCCCCCCGACGGTGTCCACCTTGTCGTGGTGGGGGGGCTCAGTAACTGCGGGGCCGCCGCAGCGAAGCCAAGAGACACCAGGGTGAGGGGCCTACGGGCCAAGACGGGAGAGGAGGAGACCGAGAGGGAGTACTGGCGGGGCATTACTCGGGTGGGCGCCTCGGCGTTTGTGCTCACCACAATCAATGAGGGATTGTGGTGTAGTATACACCCCCGTCGGTGGAGGAGACCGAGAGGGAGGGCTGGCGGGACATTACTCGGGTGGGCACCTCGGTGCTTGTGCAACTGCACTCCCGTCGGCGTTTGGTGAGGGAACCCACGGGGTAGGGGCTTTTGTCCTCCCGTGGTGGGGCGAGGGTGCCATGGGGTAGGGGCGTTGTCCTCCCGTGGCAGGGTTAGGGGGTAGGGGCATTTGTCCTCCCGTAGCGGGTCGAGGGGGTAGGGGCTTTTGTCCTCCCTTCGTATCGAGAGGGTGCCATGGGGTAGGGGCGTTTGTCCTCCCGTGGCAGGGTTAGGGGGTAGGGGCATTTGTCCTCCCGTAGCGGGTCGAGGGGGTAGGGGCTTTTGTCCTCCCTTCGTATGGAGAGGGTGCCATGGGGTAGGGGCGTTTGTCCTCCCGTGGCAGGGTTAGGGGGTAGGGGCATTTGTCCTCCCGTAGCGGGTCGAGGGGGTAGGGGCTTTTGTCCTCCCTTCGTTTGGAGAGGGGGCCATGGGGTAGGGGCGTTTGTCCTCCCGTGGCCAGGAGGCTGGGACCGAAGCACCGTGTGTCGGTGGCGGTCCTGGCTTCCAGAGGGCCCCTCAGCGTGGCTCTGTAGCAACAGAGTCCACGTCTGAATATGGGGCGGGTGTAGTGGTGGCGTAGCTGGAGGGGACGTGTTCCCTGAAGGCATCCCCACTACACGCAGGACCTGAGAGGGCGATCACGGGGTCGTTCGCCGCTCTCCCGGCGTGGAGGTCCTCGGTGAGGGTGCGTCGGATGCGTGAGGTGTCGCCCTGCATGCGTCTGACGCGGTGGGGCTTTTTGGCCTTCCACCAGGGAGGGGACGGCTTCGGCTGTCAGCGGCAGGGGGTGTTCGCGGTGACATGTTCGCGATCCCGTGTCACCCCCACTACGCCGCGAGTGGGCATACCATGGAGTTTTAGTCGGTAGGCTACTGCTTCTCAGTAGAGTCCGACATACCCACGCTCTTCCCCGTAGAGCGGGGATCCAATGAGGATTTCTCCATGTAAAAAAAAAAAAAAAAAAAAAAAAAGGTTAGGTTAGGTTAGGTTAGGTTAGGTTAGGTTAGGTTAGGTTAGGTTAGGTTAGGTTAGGTTAGGTTAGGTTAGGTTAGGTTAGGTTAGGTTAGGTTAGGTTAGGTTAGGTTAGGTTAGGTTAGGTTAGGTTAGGTTAGGTTAGGTTAGGTTAGGTTAGGTTAGGTTAGGTTAGGTTAGGTTAGGTTAGGTTAGGTTAGGTTAGGTTAGGTTAGGTTAGGTTAGGTTAGGTTAGGTTAGGTTAGGTTAGGTTAGGTTAGGTTAGGTTAGGTTAGGTTAGGTTAGGTTAGGTTAGGTTAGGTTAGGTTAGGTTAGGTTAGGTTAGGTTAGGTTAGGTTAGGTTAGGTTAGGTTAGGTTAGGTTAGGTTAGGTTAGGTTAGGTTAGGTTAGGTTAGGTTAGGTTAGGTTAGGTTAGGTTAGGTTAGGTTAGGTTAGGTTAGGTTAGGTTAGGTTAGGTTAGGTTAGGTTAGGTTAGGTTAGGTTAGGTTAGGTTAGGTTAGGTTAGGTTAGGTTAGGTTAGGTTAGGTTAGGTTAGGTTAGGTTAGGTTAGGTTAGGTTAGGTTAGGTTAGGTTAGGTTAGGTTAGGTTAGGTTAGGTTAGGTTAGGTTAGGTTAGGTTAGGTTAGGTTAGGTTAGGTTAGGTTAGGTTAGGTTAGGTTAGGTTAGGTTAGGTTAGGTTAGGTTAGGTTAGGTTAGGTTAGGTTAGGTTAGGTTAGGTTAGGTTAGGTTAGGTTAGGTTAGGTTAGGTTAGGTTAGGTTAGGTTAGGTTAGGTTAGGTTAGGTTAGGTTAGGTTAGGTTAGGTTAGGTTAGGTTAGGTTAGGTTAGGTTAGGTTAGGTTAGGTTAGGTTAGGTTAGGTTAGGTTAGGTTAGGTTAGGTTAGGTTAGGTTAGGTTAGGTTAGGTTAGGTTAGGTTAGGTTAGGTTAGGTTAGGTTAGGTTAGGTTAGGTTAGGTTAGGTTAGGTTAGGTTAGGTTAGGTTAGGTTAGGTTAGGTTAGGTTAGGTTAGGTTAGGTTAGGTTAGGTTAGGTTAGGTTAGGTTAGGTTAGGTTAGGTTAGGTTAGGTTAGGTTAGGTTAGGTTAGGTTAGGTTAGGTTAGGTTAGGTTAGGTTAGGTTAGGTTAGGTTAGGTTAGGTTAGGTTAGGTTAGGTTAGGTTAGGTTAGGTTAGGTTAGGTTAGGTTAGGTTAGGTTAGGTTAGGTTAGGTTAGGTTAGGTTAGGTTAGGTTAGGTTAGGTTAGGTTAGGTTAGGTTAGGTTAGGTTAGGTTAGGTTAGGTTAGGTTAGGTTAGGTTAGGTTAGGTTAGGTTAGGTTAGGTTAGGTTAGGTTAGGTTAGGTTAGGTTAGGTTAGGTTAGGTTAGGTTAGGTTAGGTTAGGTTAGGTTAGGTTAGGTTAGGTTAGGTTAGGTTAGGTTAGGTTAGGTTAGGTTAGGTTAGGTTAGGTTAGGTTAGGTTAGGTTAGGTTAGGTTAGGTTAGGTTAGGTTAGGTTAGGTTAGGTTAGGTTAGGTTAGGTTAGGTTAGGTTAGGTTAGGTTAGGTTAGGTTAGGTTAGGTTAGGTTAGGTTAGGTTAGGTTAGGTTAGGTTAGGTTAGGTTAGGTTAGGTTAGGTTAGGTTAGGTTAGGTTAGGTTAGGTTAGGTTAGGTTAGGTTAGGTTAGGTTAGGTTAGGTTAGGTTAGGTTAGGTTAGGTTAGGTTAGGTTAGGTTAGGTTAGGTTAGGTTAGGTTAGGTTAGGTTAGGTTAGGTTAGGTTAGGTTAGGTTAGGTTAGGTTAGGTTAGGTTAGGTTAGGTTAGGTTAGGTTAGGTTAGGTTAGGTTAGGTTAGGTTAGGTTAGGTTAGGTTAGGTTAGGTTAGGTTAGGTTAGGTTAGGTTAGGTTAGGTTAGGTTAGGTTAGGTTAGGTTAGGTTAGGTTAGGTTCCCCCCCAACGGTGTCCACCTTGTCGTGGTGGGGGGGCTCAGTACCTGCGGTTGGGCGCGGGGAAGCCAAGAGACACCAGGGAGGGGGCCTACGGGCCAAGACGGGCGAGAGAGACCGAGAAGGAGACCGGCGGAGCATGACTCGGGTGGGCACTTTGGTGTTTGTGATGGACTTCACCTCCGTCGGTGGAGGAGACCGAGAAGGAGACCGGCGGGGCATGACTCGGGTGGGCACTTCGGTGTTTGTGATGGACTTCACCTCCGCCGGTGGAGGAGACCGAGAAGGAGGCTGGCGAAGCATGACTCGGGTGGGCACTTCGGTGTTTGTGTTGGATTTCACCTCCGTCAGCGTTGAGGGACCCACGGGGTAGGGGCTTCTGTCCTCCCGTGGCGGGTCGAGGGGTAGGGGCGTTTGTCCTCCCTTGGCGTGGAGAGTGTGTCGTGGGGTAGGGGCGTTTGTCCTCCCATGGCCGGCTGAGGGGTAGGGGCGTTTGTTCTCCCTCAGCAAGGAGGGTGGGATCGAAGCACCGTGTGTCGGTGGCGGTCCCCGCTTCCTGGGGGCTTGGGGAAGTGGTGAGGGTAAGGCACACTGCTATGCTACAGTGTGTCTTTCGGTGAGGGTTCGCCCTAGGGCGAAAGTGCCGGTGGTGTCGTGGTGAATGTTCGCGATCCCATGGCATCACCACTACGGCACGGGTTGGCAGCATCCCAGAGTTTTAGTGGGTAGGCTAGTCCTTCGCGGATTAGAGAGCCCCACATCACCAATGCGTAATATTTGACTCTACCCCCGAGGGTCTCATGTTACGTAGTGGTATGCAATTCAATGCATTTCTCCGGGTTAAAAAAAAAAAAAAAAAAAAAAAAAAAAAAAAAAAAAAAAAAAAAAAGGTTAGGTTAGGTTAGGTTAGGTTAGGTTAGGTTAGGTTAGGTTAGGTTAGGTTAGGTTAGGTTAGGTTAGGTTAGGCTAGGTTAGGTTAGGTTAGGTTAGGTTAGGTTAGGTTAGGTTAGGTTAGGTTAGGTTAGGTTAGGTTAGGTTAGGTTAGGTTAGGTTAGGTTAGGTTAGGTTAGGTTAGGTTAGGTTAGGTTAGGTTAGGTTAGGTTAGGTTAGGTTAGGTTAGGTTAGGTTAGGTTAGGTTAGGTTAGGTTAGGTTAGGTTAGGTTAGGTTAGGTTAGGTTAGGTTAGGTTAGGTTAGGTTAGGTTAGGTTAGGTTAGGTTAGGTTAGGTTAGGTTAGGTTAGGTTAGGTTAGGTTAGGTTAGGTTAGGTTAGGTTAGGTTAGGTTAGGTTAGGTTAGGTTAGGTTAGGTTAGGTTAGGTTAGGTTAGGTTAGGTTAGGTTAGGTTAGGTTAGGTTAGGTTAGGTTAGGTTAGGTTAGGTTAGGTTAGGTTAGGTTAGGTTAGGTTAGGTTAGGTTAGGTTAGGTTAGGTTAGGTTAGGTTAGGTTAGGTTAGGTTAGGTTAGGTTAGGTTAGGTTAGGTTAGGTTAGGTTAGGTTAGGTTAGGTTAGGTTAGGTTAGGTTAGGTTAGGTTAGGTTAGGTTAGGTTAGGTTAGGTTAGGTTAGGTTAGGTTAGGTTAGGTTAGGTTAGGTTAGGTTAGGTTAGGTTAGGTTAGGTTAGGTTAGGTTAGGTTAGGTTAGGTTAGGTTAGATTAGGTTAGGTTAGGTTAGGTTAGGTTAGGTTAGGTTAGGTTAGGTTAGGTTAGGTTAGGTTAGGTTAGGTTAGGTTAGGTTAGGTTAGGTTAGGTTAGGTTAGGTTAGGTTAGGTTAGGTTAGGTTAGGTTAGGTTAGGTGAGGTTAGGTTAGGTTAGGTTAGGTTAGGTTAGGTTAGGTTAGGTTAGGTTAGGTTAGGTTAGGTTAGGTTAGGTTAGGTTAGGTTAGGTTAGGTTAGGTTAGGTTAGGTTAGGTTAGGTTAGGTTAGGTTAGGTTAGGTTAGGTTAGGTTAGGTTAGGTTAGGTTAGGTTAGGTTAGGTTAGGTTAGGTTAGGTTAGGTTAGGTTAGGTTAGGTTAGGTTAGGTTAGGTTAGGTTAGGTTAGGTTAGGTTAGGTTAGGTTAGGTTAGGTTAGGTTAGGTTAGATTAGGTTAGGTTAGGTTAGGTTAGGTTAGGTTAGGTTAGGTTAGGTTAGGTTAGGTTAGGTTAGGTTAGGTTAGGTTAGGTTAGGTTAGGTTAGGTTAGGTTAGGTTAGGTTAGGTTAGGTTAGGTTAGGTTAGGTTAGGTTAGGTTAGGTTAGGTTAGGTTAGGTTAGGTTAGGTTAGGTTAGGTTAGGTTAGGTTAGGTTAGGTTAGGTTAGGTTAGGTTAGGTTAGGTTAGGTTAGGTTAGGTTAGGTTAGGTTAGGTTAGGTTAGGTTAGGTTAGGTTAGGTTAGGTTAGGTTAGGTTAGGTTAGGTTAGGTTAGGTTAGGTTAGGTTAGGTTAGGTTAGGTTAGGTTAGGTTAGGTTAGGTTAGGTTAGGTTAGGTTAGGTTAGGTTAGGTTAGGTTAGGTTAGGTTAGGTTAGGTTAGGTTAGGTTAGGTTAGGTTAGGTTAGGTTAGGTTAGGTTAGGTTAGGTTAGGTTAGGTTAGGTTAGGTTAGGTTAGGTTAGGTTAGGTTAGGTTAGGTTAGGTTAGGTTAGGTTAGGTTAGGTTAGGTTAGGTTAGGTTAGGTTAGGTTAGGTTAGGTTAGGTTAGGTTAGGTTAGGTTAGGTTAGGTTAGGTTAGGTTAGGTTAGGTTAGGTTAGGTTAGGTTAGGTTAGGTTAGGTTAGGTTAGGTTAGGTTAGGTTAGGTTAGGTTAGGTTAGGTTAGGTTAGGTTAGGTTAGGTTAGGTTAGGTTAGGTTAGGTTAGGTTAGGTTAGGTTAGGTTAGGTTAGGTTAGGTTAGGTTAGGTTAGGTTAGGTTAGGTTAGGTTAGGTTAGGTTAGGTTAGGTTAGGTTAGGTTAGGTTAGGTTAGGTTAGGTTAGGTTAGGTTAGGTTAGGTTAGGTTAGGTTAGGTTAGGTTAGGTTAGGTTAGGTTAGGTTAGGTTAGGTTAGGTTAGTTTAGGTTAGGTTAGGTTAGGTTAGGTTAGGTTAGGTTAGGTTAGGTTAGGTTAGGTTAGGTTAGGTTAGGTTAGGTTAGGTTAGGTTAGGTTAGGTTAGG